>QPKB01000011.1:36818132-37438632 GCA_003546025.1 Camphora micrantha | reverse complement strand
CAGGACAAGGCATTTGTAATTGTATGGTAGTAAAACTGATGAGTGATGACACATAAAAAAAAGAAAGATAAAAGTCGTTCATAGTTGAAACTCCTTACCCCTTGATCTGTTGCAGGTGCTTGAGACAAGCTAGCTCTCAAAAGGTTCCTCCACTTATCCTACAAAATGAGCAAGCTCTTGGCATATGTTCTATTTTTGGGTTACTGTAACTTGATGAAGACGGACTCGTGACAAGCCTTCTAAATGCTAAAGCCCAGCTGTGCATCTCCAGTTGCTTTTGTACATGTCTGCTTGATCTGGGCAGTCATCAAGCAGGCACATGGTGAAGCCCTACCAAAAAACCCAGGCCAGTCGGCTTCTCAGGTGGACCAGACAAGTACAATTGAAGCCTCAACCCATCTGATCTAGGGTCAGCTAAAGAAAGGAACCAGCAGTCTACTCTTCATGACAAACATGTGTAACCCACCTCCTTATCAGACAAGCCTGACTTAGTGGTAGAGCAAATTAACCACAAAACCCACTCATGGACAACCGTAGGTGCAGTGGATGTGAAGTGACAGGATATAGTGACTGGAGATGCATAAAGAGACTTAGTATTCCTCTTGTTAGGAATATCATGCCCAATCTGAAAATACAGCAGTTGATTTTTCGTACCTTGAGATCAACTGAGGTCCGATATGTATAGGATGCAAAGGCAAGCCTTTTGATCTCAGACCACCTTCCAGCTCCATACCTAGATACCCCATCAACTAGCTTCATGACTTCGCCAAGAGTCCAGGCTCGATGATGCTTCCTTCTAGTGCCGCTTTTTGATGTAGGCACAGTTGTTAGGTTTTCATCCGAATTATCTTGGGATGACTCTAATTTTTCTGGCTCCAAATCTTGCCGTTGCTCAACAGTATGTGTCACTCCAGGTAGGCTTTCTTTTTCAGCTTCAGTAGAAGTCTGGCATCAAGAACATACAGCAATATTGTGCACAAAGGCATCAGATTTTATAATGCGAACCAAGTCATCTTTCTGAAGAGGTGTAAAATGTGTAAGGTATTTCTAGATTGCATGATCCCACTAAGTGTGATGATCAGAGTCATCAGACGCATGTGCAAGGTGCCAAACTCAAAGTGAGGGAAGGTAAATCAGATTCAGTTAGGGAACGTTTGTGCACACACCCTTTCCGCGGAAAGGGGAAATTGCCACGTCAGCAAATTCCATAGATATGGAAACCTCAGAAAATGATTTTCATAGAATTTAGAAATTCATGTTTGGTGCAAATTTTTTCTCCTCGTTGAATTGGTGCTAATGTTGTTTGGTGCAGCTGTGAATTCCTTGTAGAAAATCAAATTTTCTTGTTTTGTGAAACAATTTTTTGAAAAAAAAAAAAAACATAACATGTATATTATTTATTCAACATCAAATAATAATTTATTTAAAGAAATAAAAAATTAAAGAGTTGTAGGCTTTTGGGTTGAAATGAAAAAGAGTGGGGAAAAGAGGGAGAAGTTTTCCAAGGAAATCCATTTCCCATACCCCCCATAGGAAACCCATTTCCAGCATTAGCAAGGAAAATGCTGACGAGGCAGGAAAGCGTTTCTTTGGAATTATTCCGCACCAAATGCATGAAAAATGGGTTTTCCACAGAAAACCGTCCACTTTTTTGCAGAAAAATGTCACACAAACATGCCCTTATGGGGAGAATGCACAGATTGATAGATAACCTTGCTTCTCATTTTCAAAGACTATATCAAATTGGTAGCAACAAGAGAGAAGCTGTGGTGGAAAACAGTTTCGATGTTGTACTCTGTATGGGGGTTTGGAATGTCATTTTCAAGAAGGACCTATTTGACTAAAAAATCTTTACAAATCTCCCATGGTAAGGCAAAAGAGAGAAAAGTTAAAGATTCCATCCCTTTCAATCTAGTGGGGCCACCTGTCCACTCTTTGAAAATTGTATTAAACTTCACCTACAAATCCAGGCAAAGGCATAAAATTTGAAGGAAACTATGCAACACCTCAAAAGCAAAAGTACAATGTAAAGATGATCAATCGTTTCCTTCTCAACTTGGACAACAATAAATCAATGACTAAATTATCTAGGTTCTGTATTAAACACAGTTCTACCACATACGCTAAAGCTGTCCAACAAAAAACCTTCTGACCTAAAATGACCTTCAAATCCCCTAACCTTTTACCACATAAAGGACTTTGCCTGTCACTCCAAGATAATATTTTAAATATGACCTTGATGGAAGATCTCTTTTGAAAGCCATTTCCAAATGTGTTCATCCTCCACATTTTGGTCTGTCTGAACCTGATCCAAGAATTACCAAGCTTCTGCATTAGTTGCTTATCAGTTTTAGGCCTTTAGCTCATTGGACACTTGTAAACAAAGGCATCAGCGAGTGAGGACAACAGACATAATAAAGAATTTCAGTGGTGTTTTATTTTTTTGCATAATGTTGGTTTACTGTTTACATACTAGTTTGGGTTTCAACTTTTCGTCTTGTACTTCAAAAAAAAAAAAAATCCTTTTTGTCTTGTAGCTGACCCATTTTGGATTCTTTCTTTTTTACTTTTATATTTCAGCGAAATAATTCATCATTGATTCTGTTGTTTGCATTATTCTTTTGCCCGTGAGATTTTCTTGTCAATAATAATTGTAACTGGCTGTGTGTTTATTTGGGCTACTAGTCACGAGTGACACATTAGACTCGAAGACTCAGGGTTCGATCCCTGGGTATCTATGTCAAATTACGGCTCCCACACCACTTGATGCAGGCCCTAGGGTTAGGGCTTGCGGGGAAAGTGCTAAAAGCACAATGGGTGCCGAAGCACGTGTCCGAAGACACAATAAATCTCCACAGAGATAATAACCGAGGACACACCTCAATGGGAAAAACCCAATTTCATTAATCAACAACTCTGAGAAATAATTCTCTACAATGCCATATAAATAGTAAAAGTAAACTTAAGCCTTAAGAAACCTAATAAAACTAGGAAACTAAATAATATAGGAAATCTAATCCTAATAACAATATTTAAAGAAACACTTGACATAAAAATAAATTCTAAATCTATGTGGGCCCTACACATGTGGCCATGAGGTCTCCGTTGCATCACCACTCAACCTGGAATGTGTTGGCGCTGTGTCTTGAATGTTTAGTGCTGCAACTTGCGCCATTCAAAGCTAGATCTTGTAAAACTTCTCCCTTGGCATTTGGATCTGAATTATTAATGCTTGAATCACAAAAATATTGCATTTTTTCAACTGTTAACATGACTTGAACCCACAACCTCAAGGTTGCAATAGTGAGCACTATCCACTATGCCACAGGCCCTCTGTCTGCTCTAAAATAAGTTTTCACTATTGGATTTTTTTGTATGTAAGTTGTAAAAGTGCCAGCCATTGAAACATCATAACACATGCTCACTTTACAAAAGATTCTGCTATTTCATTGTATAAATGATAAGGACAAACGAGTCCTTAGAAGGGATGTAATATGTCCATTGTACAAATGATATAATTTATATAAATAAGTGCAGGGATGATCACTCACAGTATAGTGTCCTGCACATTTGAGGTTAGCCTTACCACTTACCAGAATGCCTAGCACAATCTTGGATTGCGGGCATTATGGATCCATACAAGTGCCTGAAGTACAGTAGCCTTACAATACTCTAATCATGTGATCAAAATTCTAGAGCTGCTAGCTCAGACATGTTTTTCTATACGTATGTGAATTTAACAGGGATAAAACAATTAATAATCTTGCAGGGTGGATATCAAGCATATCAATACAAACCTGAAAAATCCCCCTGCTGTAGATGGAGCAAGGCTCCAAGTTATGATTATCAACCAATTAGCAGTCAATTGTCGTGAAATTAGGGTGATTGACTGTTTTTCCTACACATTCCATTAGTTGAACAGTTATGATTACTTATGAAATGCTTCCATCCACAAAATAACTCAACTTGGAGAATTTGGATTCAGTACATGTAAGCCACATGTATATAGGCTGTTGGGATATGTATGGATGGATCATCAGAATCCAGTTGCTTAAAAATAAGTCAACTTGTTTGCCTTACCGGCTGCAGGATTTGTTCATTAAGGGCTCTCATGTTGCTTCCACTTTCACCATCTTGACGAGAAGCATTAACACCAACTACCTTTTCATCGAATTTCTCTGTCATGCCACTGGAATGATATGTCTGCCAATTGCAAAACCAACTTAAGAAAACAAGTATGCTTAAGAGCAAGAACATACTAAACAACAGCATATCTGCCAGACAATGACCTTCCCAAACTAAGTAAAAAATGCCCAATGAAAATTCTTTGACAGATCAAAGCAACCTATTAGCATTATGTTTCCAAGGTGAAAATATTCAATAACATCAATAAATATACCCCACGATGAGTTTCTCGCCACCAGAAATACTTTGGAAAATTATATAACAGGTTCGTGCCGTAGTCAGACTGCATTTGGCTCCTAGTTTCAGGAAATGAAGAGACTGAGAATGTTTGCAGGCTTTATCCAGTTACAGAGTTACCAAAACCAGGAAAATTTTCTTTACTCCTAAAAGTTGCACAGGATGATGTTATTAAAATCATGCAAAAAGACCAATCCGAGGAACTGCAAGGACCTACTGGTACAATAAGCATATAAAAATACCTCAAAATGCAGCTGCCCATATGATGGTAGATGCTGTGTGACTATGGAGTAAATCTCAATTGGATCATCATCATCATTATCAAAGCATTGTCCCGACTATGGTGGGGTTGGCCAAATCCTCAAATAGGTTCATGATCTTGAATTTCAATCCCCAACATCTTTGTTTACGAAAACAAAAGACACAAAAAAAGAAAAAGACAGAATCCCCACCATCAAAATTTTCTATGCATAGAAAAAAGGAATGGAAACTTCTCCAAGACTAAGTCAACTCAACTCAGTATTGCGACAAAACAAATTAGGTTTCATGCCGAAATGGGTAGAGTTGATGCAAGTCATAACAGCTGTTTCAGTGGTCAGGCAAGTCACACATCAGAGCAAACATTTGCACCCACAATAGCAAGTGCTAACAAGCTACATAGTCCTTGTTAATTCTGCGACATTGCAATACACTGATAGCTTAGTGGCTTAGGCATACCAATCTAAGGGGCAACCTTAGTTTGATCCGCACTCTCATGGTTAGTTCCCATCTTCTGCCAATGAGGCACCGGCCCAAAAAAAAGATATGTTGACAACCATTGCATAGCTCATTTCAAAACAAGGAAAAAAAAGGAAAGAAAGGAAGGAAGATCCATAGGCATCTGGCAATAATTATTGCCACACCCAAACTCCATTTTCACATCCAATCATGGCATGTTTGTGCAGCAACATTTCCATGGAGAAATCAAAGTTTTCCACGGATATGTGCTGATCCGATGTATGTTGTGGATATTTTCTGCACAAATCTTTAGGCAAAAATCCGGGGTCTTGAGAATTTTGAAGTCCAAGGGTTGAGAGGCCGAACTTGTCACTTTTTAACAAAAAAATGTGTGCTCTCCACCCTTCTTTCCATCACTGCACTAAAAAATTTGAGGATTCCATGGGTGTGGAATCCACACGTGAAGATGTTCACAGAAAAAGTACAGTGGATTCCACAAGCTGTAGAATCAACCACTGTTTCCAAATGTGCCTTATGAATGTTTTTTTCCTTCTTTCCTTTTTCTTTTCTTTTCTCTTCTCTTTTCCTCTGATATTGCACTTTAAGAGTGCAATTTGATGTACCAAAGGTTGCAACGAGTTCAAATGCAGCGTCAATATTATTTGTGCTCTGCTGACAATGATTTGGAATGGCAAAGAACGAATGATTTCTGATTGCGACAAAGCCCAACACCTAACAGAACAGATAACCATCCACTCTCTCAAAAACATAAAATAATATAAAAATCAATCTATTCCCTTTTATTGATTATTATGTCCAAACACACACTAGAAGGTAGAAATTAATGGTTCCACATAACTTCCTGGTTGTAGTTGGTAGCAATAGAATGAACACCACGACAGAAATCAATGCTCTACAATGCCATGTTTGCAAAAGTATTGCAGACTAGAAAAATAGTGGCTACAGAAAAATAAAAGTATAAACCACATACGAACATTTGTAACAAATTAGTAATACAACCAGAGACAGAATTGACACATCATTTATTGGAAGCCAATTACATTTGATCACAGAATTAACACGTCACTTATTAGAAGCCGATTACATTTGATTTGTAAGTCAAGAGTCCAACATTTTAGAATAAATACCAGTCTGCAGCTAAAATATACTACGGAAGAAATGAAACATTCCCCTACAACAAAACTAGCCCAATGGTATCGTCCCTATATAACACAGTTCACAGTCAATGCAGGGGAGGACTGTTTTGGTTTCAGGCTTGTCTCAACCATGTAATCACCTACATTACGAACAAAATAATCATAGTAGCAAAATCTACAAAAACAAATGACGCATTTCATTACAAAGACAATAGCCCAATGGCATTGTCCCTGGTTTCACAGGCTCAATGTATGTGATGACTAATTGAGTGCTTTGGTTTGAGTCTTGTCTCAACCATGTAATCACACCCACTAGTCTGTTGCCAACAAATAATCATAGTAGCAAAAACCGACAGAAGTAAATGAAATGTTTCCCTACAAAGAGACTAGCCTGATGGTATTGTCCGTGTTTCAATGGATCAATGTATGTGAGGACGGTATTGGTTTCATTCTTGTCCGGACTATGAAATGTGCTACCAACAAAATAATCATAATGGCAAAATCCGCATTTGATTGAATTTTGGCTCAGATTCCATCTAAATCACAAAGAGCTGAGATAAATTGGTAGAAAGGATGGATATTAGCACTGTAACATTTGCGGAAATAAAGTTTTTTTACCACATGCTCTGCCTTGTCCACCCAAATACAATATTGCTTTCAAAACCAAAATTGCTTTCAAATAGGAAAGTCAAGAAAATGGTAAACCACCAAGGTCATATTTGGTAACCAACTCCCTGAGGATTCCTCACAGGTTTTTCGTAAGGATTTGGAAAATCTACATTTGGCAATCGTACATCCTTGAGGATTTGAAACAGTTCCAAATCTGACCCTCACCCATAGGGTTTGAAGATCTTCAATTTTGCGGATTTATGCACCGCCACTAATTTTTCAGCTATACAAACTGATGTCAAAGTAAAATCTTCACCTATACAAATCCTCAGCGAGAAATCCTCCAATCTGTGGCAGTGAGGAATTCTCATATCTGCAGATTACTCACAGATCCCTTATGTTACCAAATATGCCCCAAATGTGATTCCCAATTTCCACGCCATTCCAAACACGTGAATAAAAAAACCATCCATACTGCCAACATATCCAAAACCAAATGCAACTCGGCCAGTGAGAAGGGTATCACTTCTGATTGACTAAATATGCAACAGTTTGCAGCCATGCATAACAGGATTATCCAAAACTACAATCAAGGATGTATTCACCAACCAGATTTCATTTAACCTACCATAAGTGGCAAGAAATTTTCTCTTGGACGCCCTCTTCGCACCCTAGAGACATGTGGGATCTGAACACCAGGTCCTTCAAGAGAATCGTGCCGAGTGAAAACAGATGTGCCTACCAAATCAACACTGCCAGTGCCAACAGGCCTGACCCATGATTTCAGAGAGGGCTGACCGTGATCAGAATTCTTAAAAGAAGAAACTGATCTCCCACTGCATTCCCTGGTTTCAACTTCAGAAAGCTCTTCGATATACCGTCTAGTAGGCTTTCTAACCCTCTTGACTCCAGTCTGTTGCATATGGAGATATTCTCGTTTCATGTCAGCTTCTACTTCATTTTTCGCATCATATTCTGTTTGGGATGTTCTCAATCTCTTGCCGGATAAAACCTGTCGGTCTTCGCTTTTTTCAGTCAGACTAGTTATCTGATCTCTGTGATCATCACTTGTTGCTCCAACAATCTCATCTCTGGACAGAGAACCATCTGCAGTGTTACTGTTCTCCAATCCAGATACAACTTCTTTCTCTTTCTTGCGGATTAAAGTTTTGTCTTTGATTATAAAACTTGTAGTCGAAACATCACAAGAATTTGTCAACCCCATTGCAATACGTCTCTTGAGCCATAATTTGTCCTTAACAGAAGTTTCTCTCCCAAATGTTGCTCTGAAAGTTTCATGGAGTTCTCTTATTGACAGATTATCTAAGCAGATGTCCCCTTTTATGGTCGAAAAATCAGGCTTGCGAGTGGTGGGAGTATTGGACGCAGAAGATTCCCCAAAGACTGACCTCCTTGTTTCTGGACACATCTCAGCACTTGCTACTTGAGTAGTGTCAGTATCATTTAATTTGGGGAGCTGCAGAGAATCAGTTTCCAGCAAAGAATTTTCACCATGGGGCTTGTCATGCATGATTGGCGACTGATTGTGCTTATCAGGAGACGGGCAATCTACATTCATGCAGTTAGAAGAACTATCAGGTGATTCAGACGATAAACGGAGCTTCTCTTCCTGCTTAACCTTTTGCAACATCTCCCCAATATACTACAAGATAAAAGAGTTTCAGAGATGAAATGGACTTAGGAACATAAATACAACTAAAAAAAACAACATATCAATGAAAAGTTTGAATCTAACTTCACAGCTTGTATAATTTAGAAAAAGGATGATGAAGAGCAGAAATGGAACAGATACATTAAATTATCCGGATAAAATATAACATGTTCGACAGAACCTGTTGATTGAACCTAAAGTTTTTCACATGTGGGTCGCACCTTTTGGTGATCCAAACTGTTCTGTGGACACCATCCTTTGATAAATAAATTGTTGATGGATCACTACGAGTCCATCTTGGATCATTGATTCCAGGGCAACCAATCATGTGACAGACATGCAGTCTTAATTTCTGCATATGCACCTTCGTCTCACAGTTGTGTTTGTGCGGCTAATTGTTCTATCACCCAAGTTGTGGGTGAAGGAACTAATAATATGCTGTCTACGTTATCTTCGTCATCAGTCCTCGTCCTACATTTTCCGCTAGTTAGCAATCACCTAATTGTAGTATTACTCTTTTCCTTCTCATTGTCACTTTCATGACCTAAAGATGGGATGAATGATTGGTTGTAGACATGGGAATGGCAGTCTCCATCTTCTCAATTCTTCAAAAGGGCAACTTTTCAGTCTACCACAAATAGTAAGGAGTGCTTTACAGTGGGATTCTCAATAGATATATGTCCTTTTCTAGTGCAAATGTTTTGTTTCCTCTTCAAAATCAAATGAGGATGAAGAAGAGTTTCTTTTTTCTTATTTTTTAATGGTAGAATGAAGAAGAGTTACAATGTGAAATTAATCATTTTGCTACAAAATGTCAAAACACTTATCAGTTATCATAGTAGCATTAGTAAGAGTAGTGGTCTTCCGTTTGTCTTAATCCATATTATGTATGTGGGCAAGCCCCTATGACTTCTGCATTTTGGGTACCGTTATTTTGTGCCATTTATTGATAATTATACAAGGTGTAATTGGATTATCTCATGAACCCTAGAGATGAACTTGCTTTTATCTTTGAAATTTTCATAAGGTGATTAATACTAAATTTGGAACTAAACTAGAAATCTTAAGATCAAATAATGGAGGAGAGTATATCTCATATAGACTTCAAAATCACTTGTTACAAAATGGCATAAATCTCAAATGTCCTATGCTTATACATCTGAGCATAACAGGGTAGTTGAGCCCAAAAATAGACATTTTCTTGAGGTTACTAGGGCTCTTTTGGTTGAAATGAACATTCTTTGGTTGAATTTTTCTGCCGTCGTTTTGACTACCTCATCCTCATCAATCATATGCCCACTCAATTTTAGGTGGTAAGACTTAAGAGTCCAATTCAGATGCTTCTTCCTGGTACTCCCTTCTTTCTCAATCTGCCAAGTCTTCAGTGGTGTGTGGTTTTTCCATATTTTAGTTCAAGTAGGTCAAAATGGAAGAAAGAACAGTCTATTTCATATATAATAATCGTATGTCACAGTTGCCAACTGTATTTTTCTAGGGTTTCCTCGTTCTCAGAGCGGTTATAATGTTATATGCAGAAGAATGCCAGACAATTATCTCAACGAATGTTTCCTTCCTTGAAGGTGTACCCTTTCATTCACCGCAAAGTGAAAGGCCTCTTCTCCATATCAATAGGAGTAGAGTAAGGATCCAGTCTAGGTTTCTTCTGTTCCTCTGATTCTTGTTCCTGCACTGACATCTGTTTCTTCTTCATTTTGCATTTGTTCCAGGTGGTCAATGAATGGATGATACATCAGAAAAAAGAGAAAGTTTGGCAGATGTGATAGAACATTTCCCACAATCCACATAACTCAATCAGAAAAAAGGGGGAAAATGAAATAATCAATTGAACAAACAGCGTGTGCATAAAGTTAGAATTTCAATGGCACACCTCAAGCCTTGCGTTCATCAACTTTCTTGCATCAACTTCCATATTCTCAGTTTGTGATAATCCTGGCATATCTAGATTTAGGAAAAACAAGCTTTATCAAGAATAAATAAAAGACAAAAGGAAAATAAGACTTAAAAAAAAAAAGGAAAAGAAAATGGCCACCATATTAATGTGGAAATATTTTCCTTCTTAATTTTTATGAATTTTATTTGGAAAGAGAAATTTTTATACAATGGAACATTTGGGGACTAACGTTATGATTCTTGAGAACCATGTTTAATAGTGAAAAGATGAACCAGTGTGGAAGTGCACTGCTGCTTCCACCTTGCAAATCAACAACTTGTGAAATACAGGTTTTTTAAAAAATTATTACTGATACCTCCAATGGGACCTTATTCTCTGATTTGTTTGAGAAACAATTTTTTCTAATGAAAAGAAGCTCTAGGGGTGAAAAACCAGCAATGACAGATATTGCCCATCATTTTTTCAAGTCCCTCTGATTTTAAAGTTGGCCTTCTCAAAATAACATGATAGCCAATAAGGAGGTAACAAGTAACAACACACAAACTTATCTCATGAAGAGATAAGGAGGCGACATGAGGACAGGTTAGAAGTGTTAAGTTCCCATTGATCATATTATTTTACAGTTCTATTGACAACACCAAATCATGGGCCAATATTAACATTTTGGCATGAAGAACTAAGTACACAATATTTTTGGTGGAAAAATAATATTTCCAAATTTAGCTTGATGCTAAATAACAGGGAAAATTACAAGCTAAAGCCACGTAGCAATACCAAATCCATACTCATTCGTGCATGTAATTCACGTACAAAATGACAGTGAAAATTAAATAGGCTTAGGAAGAACATGAGGAAAAAATGTAAAAGCGACCTTCTGAGCTCTCTAAACCGGCCTTCTCTGAAGAGAACCCATCACTAGAAATGCATTCCTTAGGGTATCTATGTTCTTCAACAAAGGGCAGCTCGCCCTTGTCATCTTCAAGCAAATTCTCTACCTCCATAAGCTCATCATCTGTAGCAGGTACGAATCTTCCATCACCTTCAACCTAAAGCATGTTACAAGAGAAAACTTAAAAGTCTAAAATATTCAACTCATAACAAACATTCATACATCATAAATGGATAAAAGAAAAGAAAAGTTTTTCTAGCATGTAATAATAATTTATTCATTAAAAAAGGGAAATATACAAGAGGGATAGGATTCTCAAACGTCGAAAGAGTTATAATGGTTCGTTAATCCCAGCCCTTTACGTATAAAACCACACAGCCAATGTGAACCACCCCCACCCAAAAACAAAAAAAAAAAAAAAAAAAAAAAAAAAAAAAAAAAAAAAAAAAAAAAGCCACACATAAAGGACATATTAGTCAGATCATCTCTAGATTTGTTCTGAAACTGTTTAAAACTTTTTCAAAAGGTAAGCATTAAACCATCAAAAAGACAACCTGTAACATTTCAGGGCTTGTCAAAAGATGTGTAAAACATAACTAGCATGAAATCCCCGTGCGATGCACAAGTTAAATACCATGCAAAGTAAATATTTATTTTATCCAGTGCCCCATGTTTTGGTTCGGTATGTTTTCAAAAACTTTAAATGCATAATAAATGCTTCTAGATTTGGAATACATATCAATCAGTGCTCCACCAACAATACCATCCATTGAGAACTCGTGACGGGTTACATACCCATGAACCCTTTTACCCAAACCAAGAAGACCCGGTTCAGAAATAGCAAAGATGATGGCTACCAAGGTCCTTTCGTCTGGCTTAAAATATTAGTCACGTCTGTAACAATCATTTCTCAACTTTGAAGAAAAAATTGAATCTCACATACCTATTTAGTTGCTTTTATACTTATTGAAATGAGATATCGCAAGCAGAACCAAATATTTGAGATTCAGAGAGGGCACTGAATATTAGAAATCGAGAGAAAGAAACAGGAGAGAGAGAGAGAAGAAGAAGAGGAGGAGGTTAGATGGAGAGAAATGAAAGACACATCCGTTCAATGAGTCATTTCAAGATGAGTTCCGTTTTTTTTTTTTTTTTTTTTTTTTTTTTTTTTTTTTTTTTTTTTTTAATTCAAATTTGAGATGTATTAACTGGGTCCCAATTCCAACTGCTGATGTGGCTAGTTGTGGATTGATTAAAACTCAAAAAAACTGAAAAATGGGTTGCAACTGCCCCAACCGTTTTATACCTTTCAAGAGAAAGAATATTTACGTATTTAACTACAGAGAGATTTCAACTGAATAGAGCAGCATGTTGTAATAGTGACATTCAAGTTTGGCATTGTTGCAGATTTCGAACTGATCTTCAGCTTAATGGTTAAAGAGTTTCTGAAGACTCAAGTAGATGTTTAAAGACAACGAAGACTTTGCTAAATTGTTTTACAACCATATAAAAAGTAAAAATCGGAGAAAAACTGTAAAAAAAGGAATAAATGGAGGCCATTTAAAGCAGGTTGGCGTCCAGAGTCCAAACAGCGGGTGGTTGAATTTGGGCATAGTTCTTCAGACCTTGAGGTAGAAATGAACCCACATTATGGTCAACAACAGAACAGGGTGCGTGTTAGCCAATGAATGCCTAACAGCTAATTAGATGGCAAGGCCCGACCCAAATGGTTTCAAAACACTACAGTTGACTAGCCCTGAATGGCCAAAACCAACTCAAATCGAAGGGTGCCAAGTCGTTCGTACAAGTATGACTGAATCTACCAAAAACTCCACAGACTCACCCAACTTACTGTACTCGATGCCTTTCTAAGTCAGATAAGTCAAGTTCTAGAACTATTGGCCCAACATGCCCAACAAAAGCAGGCCTTATCCATGGACCTAATCTGGGACTCAATATTAGGCCTTTGATACATTAGAATAACATTTTCCTCTTCTTCTTATTTTTTTCACAACAATGCTTAAGGATCAAAGGATAATATGAGGCCTCTTTTGTATTAAAAAAATGTAGTCTACAACTTTCTATGAGCCAGGTAAAGCAATAGTATAAGGTACTTGCAGATTAGGATCTAACCTACTTATTGAGAACATATGAATACATTAAACAATACTATCTAGATACACTCGAGCATTTACATAACAGAAAATTGAAATAATTCCCGACATTCATTTTGAATACATTGCTCTACTCACTAAAAACCTTCAAAATTTACAATATTAGAAACAACTAATCATAACCCAATATCGATGACAACAAGGTCAATTAGGAAAAAAAGAAGAAGAAAAGATTGTCCGTGAAAAAAAAAAATTTGTTTACCCGAACCAGCTTGTAAACAACAGGATCAGCAATCCGTTTTGTCAAAGACAGGGAAGAGCTGTCTTTTTCAACATTAATCTCCTCAATGTTTGTTTCTGCATTCCCCCCCGCATCAACCAGTCTTTCCATCGAATTGTGCCACCACCCACTACAACTGAAAATGTCAAACTCTTATATAGTAGAATCATCTAAAACAAGACCTCAGACAATAAAATAATAATACAACTTCAGTATTGATTTGAACTCTCCAACCAACCCAAAAAAACTAAAAAAAAAAAAAAAACTAAAAAAAAATCATTTGTTGCTCACTCACTAGTCTCTGTGATTATCTATTATAATGTCATCCCTGCACTCTATTTAGTATACATCAATTAACACACATGCAAGTTTTGGCTTAGGATATTCGATACCAATCGCCTAATGGGCCTCATTAGCCACAATGATCAAGTAATCACAACCATGCAATGAATCAACTTCTGGTTCACAAATTCTAAAAATCTCCACTGAATATATTGTGAAGTTTGCATGATGGGTAGGGCCAATTGGATGTGATTGAAGTGGAAAGGGCCGTAATAACGATTTTAATAGAAACTACACTAAATCTCACTTGTTGCAGGAACTTCAATAACATTATCAATAGGAAAATTTAAGAAAGAACATGTTTTGGAGTAATTCCAGAGTTTACAACGAATGAAATAAAAAAAAAAAAAAAAAAAAAAAAAAAAAAAAACGAAACTTTCATCGCAAACAGATGGAGGAACTGAAAGTCTGAAACCCTAATACTGAAATTCAAAGGAAATACACAAGAAATCATAGTACGACATCTCTTCATAAACAATCAATGAAATCGAATCGTAAATATAGAATCTTGAGATTAGAAACATATTGATTTGAAGGGAAAAACAAAAATCAAGAGAGAGAGAGAGAGTGTGTGTGTGTGTGTGTGTGTGTGTGTGTGAACTGATCTGATTTAAGTACTTACCATATGACTGAAAATCGAACTCCGGTACAGATCGGTTGATTCGATTCGGTTCCGTTCCTAGAGAGAGAGAATCCGATAAATCATCAGTTGATTCAGTTACGTTCCTAGAACGAGAGAGAGAGAGAGGATCTAAGATGAGAAGGGTAGAATACGAAGTGTACGGGAGAAGAAAGTGATTTGAGGGTGAGATAGACGTATGAGATCATTTTTCAACGGCAGGGATTTGCGGAGATGGAGGTGTAAGCTTTTCAGTGCTCCAGCAGTGATATGGAGTATCGAGTTTCAGTTGTGACCCGACCCGCCGACCCAACCACCACAAGAGTGGCTAGGCCAGGATTGAAGTTTTTAGTTTTTACACAAGGACCCCTTTATTTATTTGAAAAAACAAAAAAAGGAAAAGGCCTCATGTGAGCGCTACATGCCTAAATACATAGTGGAGCCCACTTGGTGATCCATTTGTATGGACCATAAAATAGGGAGCCCCTTTAATAATCATTGTCTCGAGTTTGGCATTCATCAGAATGGACTAGACCATTGAATTGACCGTGCAGTCGTTTTGAATTATAAAAGTTTGTTAGATGTTGATCGAATGATAATTTGAGCCTTTATCACCACATACAGGTAGGTTTTTAGGAGGTTTTTTCATCCCCCATCTCATTCCTAGATGGGGCCAGGGGCGGACCTACCCTTTCATGACCTGGGGCAGTGGCCCCAGGTCAAATTTGAAATGGCGTGATATTTGATTGGGCCTGAACCTCTCCCATGTATGTCTAGTAAATAGTTGCCCCACGTCTAAATATTATATTCGCCCCACGTCACAAAACCTTGGTGAAAACACTCATCTTCTCTTTGGACATCTTCTTCCCACCGAGAGTACCATATCCTCCTTGCATGAATCTCTTTCTACGAAGAGTCTAAGATCCTCATACCGATCGAGTTCTCATTGTCGGTTCTCTCGTTGTTAGTTTCTCTCTGACCAAATAACCCTAAATAAAGCAATCTTCATCTCTCTTCAAATGTAGTATAATCCTAATTACTCTATACCTAAATTTGAATACTTAATTTTTCAAATCCTAATTTCAAACTCTAAATCTTTAAATCCTAATTCAAACTTTAAGCCCTAAATCACCAAATCTAAGCAAATCTATAAGTCCCAAGATGACCAAATCACCGTTTGGCACACTAAACTTCAATTCATACATAAATCAGGCTTTATGACTCAAATGTTTGGATAACTTGAGTTGCATTTATGTGGCGATTTTTCTTCTTTGCCACGAGCCCATGATCATAGGGAATGATTTTTATAGCTAGGTAAGTGCTGGTAACCAAATTCCTTAAATCCAAATAAAACCCCTTCGGAAACCCAAATTGGATACATGGGTGCTCACCCAAATCATCGTTGCAAGGTATCCAAACACCTAGGATTAAAGGAAATGTTATGTTGTTTTGATGATGATGAATATCACTTGAATTTAGAAGAGGGAGTGAGAAGACACTTTAATTGGGCATGAGATCTAAGCATGGAAAAATTTTTGTCTATTTAAATGCAATATATTTTTCGTATTGTTAATGTGAAAAAAAGTAAGTAAAGTCAAGTAAAAGTTTAGCCCCACGTAAGTAAAAATCCTGGGTCCGCCACTGGATGGGGCTTACAAGAAACATGCTCACCTTATTATGAGCACCGGTGCTCAAGCAAAGAAGGCCCTAAAAATAACTTAAAAGGCTTGGGCTTTTATGTTTTAACAAAAAGGCCCCTGGTTTGACTATAGAACATGTGACTATTGATCTTTTGGATAAATCACAAAAACACTTTTTAATTAAGGTTGACAAGTCTCACTAATTCAAGTTATTTTTATTGGGGCCCACCTAAATGCATGATGGACAAAGATGGAAATGATTGAATGTAGATTACGACAATAGGCGACTCAAGCCATTCAAATGATCATAGCTTTTGGTTTTACATTTTCAAAGTTTTTTTTTTAAATATTTTTTTTTCAGAATTTAAAGGGACAAAATTATCTGTTCTTCTTTTAACTCAAGAGATAAGTCACTTGAGTTTTCTTTAAGAGTAAATTGGTCAAAAATAATTTAAATAAGTGAATTGTCAAGTTACTTTTCGTACAGTCAGACTTTAGTCAATAAATGTTTTTAGCAAAAACATGAAACTTAGTGGCCTTTTTGAGATTTTGTGAAAATATATGCTCCTGTTAAAAAAAAAAAAACTCATCACAATTTGGGTGGACCAGACCTTACAATTTACATACATTTTTGTCGACATTTTTCAATTCAATTAATAAATAAGTTGGGTTGGGAATTGATTAATGCTTACTCAAAACAAATCTAGACCAACATTTTAATAGGGGGTCAGGCTGACCTGCATTTGGGTGAGTGTTTGGGTTTAGATTTCAAGCCCAATTAATAAATAAAAAGTTTTGGTGCTCCAGAGTCCAGACCCATTTTCCGCGCTACATCTATAGATAGATGGTCGGATACGAACTTAGAATCAGAGGGGTGTGGGGGTTTAAATTAGTGTGCACGTCGAGTCCGGAATATAAGTTGCACGCGCAAGTGGATGAGTATCAAAACGCGCCGCAATCAATGGTACGTGTCGATTTCGGTGATATGCGGATGACCACTTCCGCTACTGGACCCGCCGCACCAAACAAAGATTTGTAACCAGATTAAAAATAAACCCCCTATGCTTTTTTACAATTACACAAATCTCTATCTAACCAAACCAAGCAACAACAATTGACTCCACCTAGACCAATCTTTCTGAGAATGGGATCACGTGCTTTTGAGTGTTAGTCTAGTGGGGATGACAATCAATGTAAGATTGATTATGAGGAAAGATAATAATTTTGTCATTAGCCGTGCTACAGAGCCCAAATTTCTACCCGGGCTCTGGCACGGCTCCCCGTGGAGTCCAACGGCTCCCATGGGAGCCCTGCCTAGACTTTCTCTTTTATCATGCATCATGAATCTAGCAACAAGTACAACTAAGTGTTTGGCATACATGACTCATTTTTGACATTTATAGTAAAAGTTGCAAGGGAAACTTAGGGCGTGATTCTTTATTTAGAATTCAAGGATTTTATATCTATAAAAGGTTATGTGTTCTTCAGTGTAGTGGAATTCTTAATCTTCCTTCGTATTTGAACATCTATGAATTCCACCGATATATAAAGGGTTTGAAATTGTAGAAATTTCAAAGATCATTCGAGATAAATGACATTTTAGAGGTTAAAGTTTTAAAACTCACGTGAAAAGATATAACATTTGTGAATGCTAGGGGAGAAGCAATTATGTCATGTCCAAAAAAATTCAAAACGCACCAAATTCTTATTAGAAATCCCACTAAAAGAACAAGTCCTCTCGTAGGACTTGTTTGGCATCCTACCAAGGAGGGATGCTATTTATTAGGTGCTCCAAAATTTGATTTCTCATGGCAACCAGCCTTCCTACTTGAGTCGAACACTTCCCACAATTATCTCCTGTGTGTTTTCAACCTCTACAAATCTCTCTTCTAAAAACAAAATAAAATAAAAACTCTTACAAATCCTCTCTCTCTCTCTAAAAAAGAGAGTAAGAAAACAATTTTGAGCTTTACTTCTTCTCTTTCTTCTTCCATCTTCTTCCATACATAATGTTAGAAGTTCTTTAATGGCCATTGCCAATGGTATTGACCTTCATGATCCTTTCTAATATTTCCTACATTTGACAGTTTTCTATGACTCTCTCTACCTATGAATGGGAGGATGTTGCAGCCTGTATTAGCAGTGGGCTAGAATACGGGCAAGACAAGGAAAGGATCACTATGGAAGTTACTGAGACATAATGTAGAAAGGGAGATAATTATGTGAATAAAAATTCTTACAGACAGTAATATTAGTTTTTGTGCTCATTAGTACTAGTTCTTAGTCATTAGTACTGGTTCTTAGTATCAGGAGTTCTAAGAGTAAGTAGTGATGCTGGAGTTAGCTCTATTTGACTGTTTATTCAATAACTATGCTTAGGGAGCTCATGGGCCGGTCCAGCTCGAGACCAATTCGCGCCCAGACCATTTGGACTGGGCTTGGATATGTAATTAGGGCCTATTTAATAATTTGGTCATACTTGAATTAAGTGATAGAAAGCCCAAATCCCGGCTGGCCCGTATAAGAAATACATGTAATTAAATTTAATTAGTCCAAACAATTGCCTGAATGCCCACCAAAAATTTATTAAATGGACGGGCTTGGGCCAGGCCTGGGCTAGTGTTTTTAGACTTGGCCGGGCCTAAATATGCCTTAGCCTGACCCGGCCGAGACTATGAACACCCCTAAACTATACCGTAATTCTATAATATAACACTCATCTTCTAGCAGAAAAGTGGGGGAAATCTTCACTTGTTTTTCCCCACATGTTAAGAGTTTAAGAAGAAGAAGAGGAAAGTAATCATGGATGTACACATTTTATGGGTTTTGTACAATGTTATAAGCCCTCATGTTTTTCCCCTCATATTTTTCTCTACATGATTTGGAGTTCGGATCCTATAAGGTTTTATCCCTGGTGACTGTGAGTAGACCAATTACGGTTTGTCATATCACCATGCGCAGCCCTTGCCTTAGATGGAGCAACCCACATGAATGGCACGCTGTCCCATGGTGACGCGGCGGACCGTGACTAGTCCACTCATGATTACCGTGGGTCAAAGCCATCAGAGGATCCCAATTTCACATGAGTGCATGTCAGCTTTTAAATGATCCCGATCACAGTCAGCTTTCCAGAGACTGACCAATTCATGGATTTCAGGCGATTAGCCCTGCGGCTAGCCGCATCACTCCCAGAACTGAATTCTAGAGCTTCAGAAATTTTGAAACAAAATTCACATTTTGAACTCCTTGAGTTCATATAAGTTCTACAACATCATAAACCACTAGAAATGCATATACTTGCCTCTAATGAAGATTAATCCACAAAAATCCCTTGTTTAGCTTGGATTTGAGAAGGAAACTTCTCAACTTGAAGCCTTCTCTCCAAGAAAACCAAAGAAGAAGATGAAGTGGATGAAGTCTCTTCACTTGAATCACTCCAGAACTTCACTTGATGCTTGAAGGAGAGAAAATGAAAGAAAGAAGAAGAAAATGGAAGGAGAAAATGTGCCTAGGGTTTGGCTGTGCTGTGCTGGGAATGAGATGAATGAACTCATTTAGCTTATATAACCTATTAAATTGTATTTAAATCTATTAATTCTTCTCAATTACAATTCGAGTAAAATGAAGGGTCATTTGATCCGTTCCTCATCGAATGGCTTCGAGTCTATTATGAAAGTTAAAGCACTTGTCGAGATACACATGCTAGTATCAAAAGTTTCCATATTTGATAAAATACGTAAAAATTAGTATTTACGAAAAAGTCCTTGTTCTCTTAGTTTGAGTCTAAAACTCATTCAATTAATTTAATTTCCTTCATTATCATTTCATTAAGCCTAACTCATTAGTTTTAGGCTAATTTAATTCCATTTGGCCATAAACCATTATTAGCTTAATTAAGCATAGTTAATTAGCATTAATTCTAATCAATTAGAGTTAATCTCAATTAACTCGGATTGGAATCTAACAAATGTCCTTAAGTCAACTTGGCTCACTCTGCGAAACCAGGATGAGTCAAGCCAAGTTACAAGTAATCAAACTAGGTAGGTCAATGAGACTTGTCCAAACGAAGTTCAGATGAGCCTTGTTACCTAATATGTGAGTGATTTGAGTGAATACAAGGGGCTGAGAACACAATATTTTTCTTAAAACTTTTTTTCCTGAAAACCGATGAGTCAAACTGAGTTGCAAGTAAACCAGGTGGGTCCATCGAGGCACTTCCAAATCACGTTCAGCCCAATCCCAGTCACCCAGTAAGTGACTAGGTCGACTCAACTCAGTTGTGTTCCTAGTTAACCCCGGGTTGAAATATCACATTGGATTTGGATTCTTATGGTAAGCACTAGGTATTGAGTACTAGAATCTATCCAAAGGGAAATATTAAAAAGTATTTATGCTGCCTCTCCTTACACATCAAGGTTTCAATTGGTCGAAAGTTTGAATCCTAAGAAAAATGACTGATCAGTGCAAAAAAAGAAAAAATATATAAAAAAAAAAAATATGTGTCACCAAATTAAAGTGCGCTGCGGGGAGTACTAAAAAGAGTATTAAAAAGTAGTTCCATTGCCTTAAAAAAAAATGGGGCTTATGCCAAGATCGTCTTCTCCATGCGTCCGAATGATGCTTCTACCCGGGTTATCCATTTGTGTTGTGTTTGGAAGACTTTAATTTCCTTTTATGAAGGTTATTATAATTGGTCTCTATAATGCTGTTATTTTCTGTTGCCTAAATGTAGTGTTTTTTTCAATTTTTTCAAATGATAACTTTAATTAATCAAATGCTTAGCATGACAAGAGTAGGTTATTATAATTGGTCTCTATAATGCTGTTATTTTCTGTTGCCTAAATGTAGTGTTTTTTTCAATTTTTTCAAATGATAACTTTAATTAATCAAATGCTTAGCATGACAAGAGTACTATACAAACAAGCAAGCAAAAAGAAGCCCAAAGGACTAAAACCTGCCACCCAACAAAGAACAATGAAAAGCTACCATACTAGCCACTAGAACATAAAAACACAAAACACCAAGGGAACCAAAGAAAACAGCCCCAATAGAAGAGCAGAAGAGATTTAAGGAATAGCCACCTCCCTCCAGGCTACATTTTAGTTTTTATCCTATGACTTTTATATAAGATCTTTTTATAATTTGTCTTTGTTTGGTGATCCATAATGTTCAATATTTGCGTGTCTCACATTGATTTGAGGGAATGGATATGCTCAATTCCCACTCTTCTCTATATATTGTGGTGGAGCCATATGTGGGACCCACCTCTAACCAAGGTGTGCATGTGAAGAGCGCATTATGATTGGTAATGGCATGAAAATCAGCTCGATTGAGTTATCATAGCTATCATTTTCAGGGCGTGTAAAATGACAGAGGATATTTTTTTCCTGGTACCAAAAGAAGAAGAAGAAGAAGAAGAAGAAAAAAAGATAGAGAGAAAGATGGATTGAATAAACTCTTGCAGGCCCTAAAACTGACTTCGGTAGTGCAACCTTCCTACCCACTTAAATGGTGCGCATATTGTGCAGTGGAAAGTGCTTTCTCTTGATATTTCAGGATGTATATGTATCCTCTTCCAGATTTTCAAGAATCTATCAGAGATCCTAGCCCCCACTGGCACTAGTGTAGCTTCCACTACATCTCTGGTTCCTGGGTATTTCCAAGCATTGAAATCCGTGGTCCAGAGCATTTGGACTTCTTCTTATCAGCCATTGGTCCTTAAGAAGTAAATTTCATTAGATAAGTCACTTCCACGGGATGTGTCTTCTCACAATACAGCCACATTGAGGGGGACAAACCTCTTAGAAACCTAGCTTAGGTTCCAGTTGGTAGTAAGTAGGGAAGTAATTGGGTCCCCGATTATCCGATTATTCAGAGGTTCTGATCCGTTAGTAACCGGAGGGTCCTTATTTAAGTTCCAATAAGTAAACGAGTCTGGGTCCACCTTAGTTCCGACACGTGAATCCGAGACCAAACATAGTACATCAAATTTTTTTTTTTTTTTTTTTTTTGAACCTCCTAAAAGCTAGTTTTTTCTAATTTATTTTCTACCGGACCCGGACCCGGATCCATACCCGTCCTATATACGGAACCGGTTCCAAGTCCATCTTCTCATTAACGGTTTCAAGGTTGGGTCCACAATGGACCCGGACCGAAGCCGACCCGTTTATAACCCTAACCTAGCATAGTAGGAAGGTGCTAACTATTGCATCCTCAGAAGTTGTGGGTTTGAACTTCTGTCCTTCACAAGATCTGATTGTCCCCTGTTGATCTTCACTCAGTGGGAGTCAGGTGAATGAGCCTAGTGAGTTTTGTCTCTTATTTCTGCAATTGAGATACATGATAAAGTGGTGTATTCCCAAGGGGGAGCATCCATTTGCTTAAACTTGATTGAAACTTACACAGAAACCAGGATACTTGCACTCTATGTACAGACATGCAAACTAGCCCCTAAGAAACTGGTTATTTAAGTTCATAACAATAAGTTAATTGCTACTCCTCTTAATCCAGATCTCTATCCAGTACAAACAAAATATTTTGTTTCATTATTTATATGTTATAACCTATGATGCATAGATATGTACGCTGATACTTCACTTTTTATGTGTAAAATAGTATCTATGGCGTGTCCCTATCATATCCATGCTGATCCGAGCATCATAGGCTGTAACTCCTTTTTGATCTTTATTTTTCTGCTTTTAATTAGTTGGGATGCGAAACATCTCAACTCCTTAAAATACCTCTGATCGGATCAGGGGATTCTTTCCATTTTCCACTCTACTCTTTCATTAATGATGAATAGTTTAAGAAACTCTACTTAAATTCAGAATAACTGATGTATCCATGAAATTAACCTAGGTCTATATCTACCCCAAATAAGAAAAATGATATTAGAAAGAGTATGTTGACAAACATCTTGGCCTTTTTGAGCTATGAATCTATAGGAAATCTCAAATCTCAAATTCTAATATACCAACAGATACCTAAGCAAAGAAAGGTATTCTAACACTCTTCTTCTCATCGTTAATAATCAACTTGAGGAATCAAATCTTGACTTTTAGCCAAGAATCACAAGGAAAGTTTTAAGGTGAGGAATGATTCCTTTGTTTGCAAGTTATCTTCAGGAAAATAAGAAGTCATCATGGCCCATGGATCCCAGCAGTAAACAGGTTGGGTCATTAGGTAATAGCTTATATTATATATAATTATAATGTGATTACTGTAGAGCACTCATCATATATATAGATGTTAGGTACGACCGACAACCAATGAGGCCTATAAATATTATTATTGAGATGGGTCCATCATTGCTTCAATCATGTCCACTCTTGGTGTCTCTAGGCTTGAGTCCTGTCCAGTCTGAGGTCGTAACCAACTTATATTTTAATTTTCAATCCCTTCTTTCCATGGTGCAGTTTAAGAGTGAAGCATCAAAGGATATGAAATTGTGAGGGTCAAATTCCCCACTTTATATGGCAAAAATCTCCCAGGTGAAAGTAAATTTGATTGAAAATTTGAGCTTATTTGTCTGCATGAATCTTAAAAAGGAGCTTCCAGCGTTGAGGAAACTTGAAATTTGGAGAGAATTAAAGGTCAAAAGCAACATATCAAAGGTTCGATTTTTAGAATCCCATCAATTAAAAAGTAAATATTTCTTATGCTAGTTCTTTGGAACAAATACTAACTTGATGCATGGAACTCCTTTAAGAAATCCCTTCAAACAAAAGGGCCTTATCGACCAAATGTACCCGTATCTATTTTTTTTTCTTTTTAGGGTTCGTTTGGATAAATAAGGAGTGGAGTAAAATAAAGTTGATTTCACATGTGAAGTAGAGTGAAGAAAAGTAGGTTGAAATTAAAATAGAGTACTTCACTTCACTCCATTTAAATGCTTTATTTTGAAGTTGAGGTTTGAAGTATAATCCACTTTTACTCAAGGAAATTGAAGTATTTTAAGTTGAAATGAGATTGAGTACATGTGACTCACAAAATTACTTCATCTATTGGGTCAGATTCATTCAAACAGGATAAAGTTGAAATTTTAGACTGTTGGGGCCCATTTAACTTCACCATACTCTATTTTTGGCTATTCAAACAGGCCCATAATTGAATCCGATCGCCAGAAGGACTAGATTGCAAGCCACAGGCCCCATCTGCAAGACGTTCTCTACTGGTTGGCAATGGGTGGAGTGGGGTTGAACACAGTGGCTAACAAGTAGTACAAGGATCAACCAAAATCTCACTAATTTATTAATTGGTCAAAAATATTAATTAATTAATTAATTAATTATTATTATTAATAAGTTACCAGCCCTGACTCTTAAGTTAGAGTACGTGGGTTTAAAAGTAACCATGGCAGCAGCCAAAAATATATGTTAAAATGGCTGACCCTTACAAGTGAGATTGTCAGGGCCAATAGCAAGAATAGACTCAATCAAAGGACCTATACCTAACCCATTTTATTGACTCGGTGACTTGAATTGACCCACTCCTCAAGTTAGGTTAGGAGTTGGATATCTCGCTCTCTCTGTGAGCTGAGGCAGCTGAGCTGAGCTGAAAGATGAAGGATATTCTACGAGGTTACGTACGTACCATCAAATGAAGTGCGTGAAGATAAGAGCAAACTCAATCCACTAATGTGAAAATGTCATGCATAAACACACACATGGCCTTGGACCACATAACCACAATATGAAAAGATTTTCTTCAGCTCAATACCAAGTTTCATCTTTCAACTAACATGAAGCACAATCATATCACCAACCCAAAGAAAGTTTTTATCACACACTCATCATCTCCTCAAAGGCAAACAGATTAGATCCCATGAGATTTGCTTCAATCATGTCTGCTGATGTCATCTTCCCATCAGCTGCCGACAAGTGTCGGATCCCATAGCCAATCCATTTTGGGCCATCTGCCTGCTCTCCAGCAGACACATATCGACACAATTGGGAAGCCTGACAGGTTGATATTGCAACGTTACCCCCACTCCTTGAGAAGGATTATTATAAAATAGTTACATGCCTGATTCCAAATCATTTGCCATTCAATCCAACTCCAATCACTTATTTAAACAAAGCTTGGTGTCTGACTTTGGAAAATTGGGAGAAGGTTTTGACTCTTTGAGAAAGAGTCCCTCACTTCTTATGTTCTATTATTAAAGCTTTTGACTTGTACAACTTTTCTTTGTAAGGATTGATGGAGGAGGCAGGTTCTTTTTAATAACCAGGTGAGAGAGCCACTGAACTGCCGCCCTTTTAATATATTCAAATGACCAAAATACCATGGTGGACCATTCAACCAAATATTTATTGTTAGAGTTGTTGTTATGTTCAGTTTCAAGTGACCCAAATACCCCCAACTAAAGGAGAAAATGAATTTGATTACATTGTTACTCATTATATTTTGTAGGGAAGGTTTTCTTTTCCTAGATTTTTCTCCTCTGCCATCATCTTCTTCTTCCTCCTGTATGAGATGTGGTGCTTTCTTGACCATCTAAAAAAATACCAGTTTTGGCAACCTAAAAATGCCACCACCTGAGAATGGATGAAAATATAATTAGTTACATGATCTAAAAGTCTCCTCTTTATTTTAAGAAATTTGGTGTTTTATTGATCATGCAGAAGGAAACTATTTTGGCTAACTTTTTGAGCACACAAGACTAAATAATCTCTTTTCACATTAATTACATATAGAATAATGTTGAAGTATATAATCTTTTTATATATGAGAGATTGTAAATATATAAATTATATAATGATATAATTTTACGTAGCTTCCAAACACAACGTTAATCTCTTAAAAATAATTTATTATTTTTATAGTTTTAAGACTTGGCCTATATTGAGTCATATTGGTTGACGCATAAAAGGTTTGCTGATTGATATAGAGTTTTTTTCTCTCTTTCCAATTAAGACTAAAAATGAAAGTTGTATTGATAGATACTCCATTGTCACCACCTCTGTAGTATATTTTTTCTATTTTATTTAATCTATAACAATCTAAAAGCAATTATTTGTTTACAATTTTTTTTTTTTTGTTTTTGTTTTTAGTACATTTCTTTTAGGAAAAAAAAAAACCCAAATAAAATCAATACATTAATTACAAACTGAAATATCAGCAAATATATAAAGGTTTTAGATACAATCTCTGAGACTTGGTACGTTTAAAACCATGGTCTCAAAAGATATTGGTGATCAAGTACAAAATGCTCAAGCCCTTCTTTTTGGGGGCACACCTGAATTATGTATCAATGTAGAGAAATATCTCATGCAAGCAACTGCATATGCAATCCAGTACTATGGGGCCCACTTAGGCTCACCTTTCATCAATTTAACTCCATTGATACTGTTAACGTCCGACGATATGACATCAGGCCCAATTTTATACTTGCCGAAATATCACTTATTGCTAGATTAAATATCAAGAAAATCTATAGTTACGATGGCATTAAACTTAATGCTATTAAATCAAGGGCAAGCTAGAATAATTTGGTTGGCTGACTTTTTGGATACCCCATTGTCTATGAGGAGACCTTTTCATTTGCCCTCCTCTCATTGATTAACTCATATCTAAGTGGCCCCTCCTAAGTGTATTGCATATGGGATGTATGCAGTCTACTCATAGGAGAACATTCTCCATCAATAAAATTACAAGCATGAATAGATCTATTCAATAATCAAACAATACTTGGCCCTACACTTTAAATTCAAAAGTTAGTGGCATTATATACTGCCCCTTTGCTTTTAGTATTTGAATTCCTAGGAGTTTGTATAATTGTATTTTTTTTTAAAAAAGTGGGTAAAATTGAACAAAAAGAAAGATTGGTCGGGATCCATAAACTGTCACCAAAGGATATCTCCTTTAGTGGATCATTAATTAAAGGGAGATAATAAAAAATGAACACATAACCATCACCAAAGTAAAAATCAAATTCTAAAAAAGTTAGGTTCAATGAATTCCTAGAAATCCAATTCCATACAAAAATAAAGAGTCCATAATTTTTTTTTATCCTCTAATAATTAAATGCAATATTAGATAATGCAATAAGATGAGTGTCAAATTCAAATCGTTGCGTTCATATGTGAAGGGACCAAATTAATCACCCAAAAAAAAAAAAAAAAGAGCTTGAATTAAGAGGGTGGTGTGTTTAGCATGATTTTAAGATGACAGCCCATGTAAGCACATCTAAAAGAAAAAAAAAAAAAAAAAAAGAACCTTTTAAGATGCCAACCCATAAAAGATCCAAAATTGGTAATCTTATCCTGTAATTCAAATGAAGATCTCATCCAAAAGAGAAAAGGACATAAACCCATGAAAAGGATCAAGGGCATTTTGGCAAATCCACAGTGAAAAACATCAGCAATGCAACGAGATGGGGTGCATGATGGTGGGAGGCTAAGTTAGGTGCCTCCTCCACAATTCCCACCACACTTTATAGTGGACTTCCCACGGCCCACGCGCTAGGCAAGTCCCTGTCAAGTGCGTGCCCCACCCACTCCCATCAATACTCCTCCTTCTGTTCGTCGCGCCGAACACGCCACTGTTCTACTGCCACATCTCCACCATAGATTCCACTCGAAGGTATCATCCAGATCGTCCATCTGGTAGACCACACATATAGCTCCCAGATTGGCCATTGAAATGGACGGTGGAGATCGTAAACCCGTCTGAATCATACTCTCTCTGTCTTATTCAATCCAACTCTGCATGCTACATTTGGCAGAGTATCTGTGAATCCAATCGATCATTCATTTTCTATATTCGGAAGACCATTTGGAGACTTTAAAACTGTTTGTCTGCCTATGTTGTATGTATGTATGTTCTCTACACGCAACTACCACGCCTCACTAAAATATTGATTGAAGTATCTTCAATATCCTAGATATTTTCCTCTCGTTAAAAAAAATAATGAAATAATTGATGCCTCTCCTCCTGTAGATACTTTTAAGGGTACATACTAGATGTTAGGGATCAACTGGTACCCACACACCTTACGAGATAGAGATGGAAAGATCTAAATGGGACCACTCTAGGGATCAATTGGTACCCACACACATTACAAAATAGGGATGGAAAGATCTAAGTAGAATCACTTTAGATATCAAATTTAAAGTCAGCCTAATCTCTTTATCTCTTATTATTAGCACACAAATTTAACGACTTCATATATATATATATATATATATATTTATATGAGGGCCCCCACATTATCTATAATAACAAGTGAGAGATGCTATATAGATGCTTTTATGAGAGATGCTCTCACCTTACTATGAGACATAAGGTAAAGATAAGGTGGGGTCCTCATATCTATATACAATGCCAACAACTTAAATGTGAGGGGCCCCACTCTTATCTCTAATATAAGGTGAGAGATATCTCTCATATGAACATTTTTCATATATATATATATATATATTTAACTTTTATGGTTTGCATTTTTTGTGGGACATTCATGTACATCCATCCCTCACCATAAGGTGAGAGTCACTTACGTGGCTTTTCCTATTTATATATAAAAATTCTTTATATATATATATATATATGATCATACAAGGCTTTCTCTACCTTACACATAAATATTTTCAATTATATAAATATTTCTCAACTTATGATAAGGGGTGAATGCATATAAATAATCTCCATGTTTATATATGATCACGCCTGGTCTTGGTACTCAAGCTAGGCAAAAGTAGCTGGACACGATTCATGCGTTATTCGTGCCACAATTCAGGCACGAGTGGACCCTACCTCCAACTCTCACTACATGGGCCTCCGGCATTGTCCCACGTGGCAGAACCAAATGCATGGCAGTGGTGGGCCCCACCAACAGATCACGCGTCCCACCCAGCTATACTATTTATTTATTTATTTTTTTCCGCTCATGCACGACAAAACAGAATGCCTCTCCACGACAAAACAGAATGCCTCTCGCGCGTGCTATTCTTCCTCTTGAGTGTTACTATCATATATCTTCCTCTCTCTTTCCTTGATGCTTTTCTCTCTCTCTCCCAAAATTGCTATAAAACCATATAGTTGTGAGTAACCCAAAAGCCTCACTCATTTCCTCCTCTTACCATCATCTTCTCCTTCTTATTTTCTCTTATTCTCTTTGTCTCTGTGTAGTTATCTCTTTCTTATAGACATGGGAGAAGCTGTTGAGATGATCCAATCCGATGTGGGTGTTGATAGAGGCCTCCGCGAAGACAATCATAGCAAATGCTATTGGTATGAAGAGGAACTTGACAATGATCTTAAATGGTCTTTTGCTTTGAACAGGTAATAGTTCTACTCTTCTTTCTTTCTTTCTTTCTTTTTGGAACTGTGTAATAGTTCTAATTCTCACCAGCCATCTTTGTCAATGACACCAACTCCTGACCCAGATCTTTTTTTTTTTCTTGTATGTTGGTCTTAACCCAACAACTCATTTGTTTTTGGAAAGGGTCGTTTATTTCAATATTTTTCTGACCCGCTAAAGAATATCCATTCTTTATATGACCCTAACTCAATCATTTTTCATAGTATGTAGACATAAACATGTATATATATATATATATATATATATATATATATTGAACAGGAAGATAAAAGGAGTAAAAACTTGTGGAATCAAATTCTTTTTTCTTTTCTTTGCTTTTTTGTGTGTATATTATCAATTACTTTGGTTGTGATGTGATATCAACCTGAAATGAGTGGACTTTTGAATGGAACTAACACCCTTTTTTTTTCTGCTGCTGTTTAGTATTTTGTACAGAGGGTCTAGTGAGTATCAAGACATAGCCCTTCTGGACACAAAGCATTTTGGGAAGGTTCATATTTAGTTTTATTTTTTAATATTTGAAGATTTGTATGATTCTTGACAATTTTTTTTTTATTATTTTGATTCTTTTTGGATCTTGTGATGTATGAGTTGTGTAGGCCTTGGTGATTGATGGAAAGATGCAGAGTGCTGAAATGGATGAGTTTATCTACCATGAATGCTTAATCCATCCACCTCTTTTGTGCCACCCCAAGTAAGTTCTCTCAAACAACATTTTCTATTTATATCTTGTGCTTATCTTTTTAGCTGGTCTTGTTTATTCTGATGTGTGTTTTTTTTTATTATTTTCATTTTAGTCCAAAAACCGTATTTATAATGGGAGGTGGTGAAGGGTCTGCTGCAAGAGAAATATTCAGGCACAAAACTATAGAGAGGGTCGTCATGTGCGACATCGATCAGGTGCTTAGAAATCAAATAATCCAAACCGTCTGTTAGTGGGGCCAGTCATTTACAGAGCCACACAGACAGCACAATGGCATCATTTCTTTCAATCCAAACCGTCTGTTGGTGGGGCTTTCTCGGATGAGTGGGCCATCGCTACAAGCATGTCATGGATTGGATGATTGAAGGCTAGAGAATAAAAAAGATTTCGGAGTGTGCATGCACATGGTTTAACATGCTCGTGCAGAGTATTAGATTTCTGCAACTGGAACCGTAACTCTTTGTGCCACGTGGCGTGCAGGACGTCGTTGATTTCTGCAGGAGATATCTGACGGTTAATCAGCAGGCGTTTCGCAACGAGAAGCTTCAGCTCGTAATCAATGACGCAAAGTAAGTACCAAAATACCGCGAGATTTTCGAATCCGGATCCGCTGTTGGATCCAAACAGGTAAATCCTGCTTGGACCAGTGAGGACCTGTCACCCACTCATTGGTCCAAATAGAAAATCCCGGCACGAGATTTTTGGAACGGATCCGGATCCGGATCTCCTATTTAGTCCAATCAGGAGGTGCCCACATGGGATAGCAATTTTTTTTATTTTTCTTTCAGGAGATAGAATTTTTTTTTAAGATGGGATGTGACATCTTTTCCCCTGCGACACCCCTTCATTGGTCCAAACAAGGAATCCATTTCCTTTCGGAACATATCGTACTCACATAGAATGGTCACGGTTGATGGTCTGCAGGATGAGCGTAAACTAGACTGCATAAGGACAACCCCCTTCAACATAAAAGGGTCCACCTTTGTCCAGCCTAACCAACATGTTGTGGGCCAGGCCATTATAGAGTCGGGCCCATCATTACCGAGGTGGGGCCCACAATTGTTACATCAGTCACCACCCTTTAGGCCTTTACTGGCCCGGTGGGCCCCACCGGCATATCATTTATCTTAGCCATCCAATCATGTGCCCTTTCGGGGCCAGGATTTTCGTTTGAGCGGTAATAAATAGATATTTTGGAGGAGAATTGAGAATTTCCATATAAATTTTAAAGGTGGATTCATATTTCTTATTGAGTATTTTCTAAGCGGCCTGAAAGTTTAGCAGGTGCGATTGCTCCCCTTATTATGGACCCTCTGGTATGGAATATTAGTATATGACCTGGTCATGGTGCATGAATGGTACATTTAAAATTCTCAGGAGCAAAGTGGTCCGTACCATCTTTTAGTAATAATTCAGACGAAGACATTCAAGCATGTAAGAAAGGTCACTTATATATACTTCTGTATATTTTTAAGAAAGGTCACATCTCAGTGGCACTGGCTAGTTGACCACCATTTAATTATGGCTATTATTGCTAGGAGCCGGCTCGAATTTAAAACCGGAAACTAATTTGGGAAAGCACGCTTAGTGCTTGTCAATCACAAGTTGAGAGGGATTGAAAGGTTTTAATTTGAATTAGGTGGTAAAAGATTAACATTATCTATTTATTTAATGGCCAATTCTACAAATATATTTGTGCAGATATACAAGCATTAAACTTTGGAGCCTTAAGATGACTAAGATTGTCATAGTAGTATATTTATTTTTGGCTCACCTTTTAAGTCATATCGATCCTTTTGCGCTCTCTGTTCTATCCATATGATTGGCATCCATTCAAGTAGATGTACTCAAATTGAATGAACATTTTTGTTTGATAAACACCAAGGTTTGGGTCTCACTAGATTGAACAGTTATGATCGATATTTAAGTATTTTTTTAACCACAGAAATGGTTTGGGTCCGACAGAATCGAAAATGACATTTATATCAAGGTTAGGTTCAGTCAGATTTTTAAAAGACTAATTACTTTTTTCCGAGTAGCTAATGCTTAGTTGCTAATACAAATAATGAAAAAAGGATTGAGCTGGAGAAGAGAGAGGAGAAGTTCGATGTGATCGTGGGAGACTTGGCAGACCCAGTTGAAGGAGGGCCCTGCTATCAACTCTACACAAAATCCTTCTATGAGAAGGTGCTGAAGCCCAGGCTGAATCACCAGGGTATCTTTGTAACTCAAGTGGGTATACTCATCTCACTTCTTTTTCCTTCCTTGGGTTTCCACTACCATCATTTCACTTTTCATGACTGCCATTATTCCTAACTTGTGCGTGCATAGGCTGGACCAGCAGGGGTTCTTACCCACAAGGAAGTCTTTTCATCCATATACAATACCCTAAGACATGTCTTCAACTGTGAGTACTTGTTTTTCATGTGCAAGGCTGGGCCTTGTGTTCGCATATTTACTAATAATAATCTACTCCCTCTAAGTCATCATGATATTAAATATTTATATAGATTGCTCAAGCAAACTTAGTTGAACTGTCCATTTCATAGTTACTAAATGGAAGCTACCAAACCAACCACAGTATCTGAGTAGAAACAGGGATGCAGATGGGTCTGGTTCTGGTTGGGACCACAGTGTACCTTGACATGATTATTATAAGGGACCTAGCCCCGGGCATACATAACTGTACCCTAAATGCTTACCTGAATCTAATTTAAAGAACTAGTCCTTGATGAGACCCGAATTAAGATCCAAATATATATATATATATATATATATATATATTGGAGGTGCTCCTATTAGAGTATCTCTCATCTTACTATGAGAGATAAGGTAGGGGCATCACATCCATATTCAATATCAACAACTTAAATGTGAGGGCCCCCACCTTTTATCTCTCATAATAAGGTGAGAGTGTCTCTCACAAGAGCACCTCCATATATATATATATATAATATACTTTATGTTTGTTACATACTTAAATACCGATTGACTTTACAGCGGTGGCATTGGGTATTTAGGTTAGTACGTGTGTCAACCCCGCAGGCTTGGACCCGGACTCGGACCCGGAATTGTGTTATAAATGGGTCAAATTATTTGTCAAAGAATCAAATATTATGGTTAGTTATTTGAGGAGCCCATTTTCATCTTTATACTAAGGTGATCCTTTCCTATCCAACAGTTCATCCAATCAAAGTAGGTCCCGGTGTCGAATGTAAAGCCCTTTGCACCATGACATGGTGAAAGGTTTACATATAGATTATATCATATCAATGTAAAGAATTAAGTTTGCAATTTGTCCGGGCCTGGTCTACTATCTTTCAGGCATTTTTCAGTGGACCTTATACTGAGCCAGGCCATTAGATAGAAGTGTGAAAATGAAAGTTCAAGCTCATCATTTGGGTCCATAGAACCATCCCATATCCAGCCCACAGCACTTTACTCCTGAGACGACCCAAGATGGCCTGGCCCAGTTTCTATCTTAGATATATAAGATGATCATTTAAACATAATTGAAGGGCTAATGCAGCATTAGATACTAACCATTGTCTTGCTTTCGCTTGTGCAGATGTGTTAGCATACACTGCTCACGTGCCTTCCTTTGCAGATACATGGGGTTGGGTCATGGTAAGAAAACTGTGATGCTTTTTTGTTGCTTTAGTTTTCATTTGTTAAGAGTAAGATTAACCTGTTTGATGGCTGATTTCTTTCTTCTTTAGTCATTCGCTAACCTCAATCTTTTGTATTTACCATATGAATTTCTCAAGGCCTCAGATCAGCCGTTTGATCTCAACACGAAGCTAATTGACAGTAGGATCGACGAAAGAGTGGACGGCGAATTGCTATATCTGAATGGGGCCTCCCTCCTTTCCTCCACTGTCATGAATAAGAGCGTACATCAATCGTAAGTGTGTCCCATCCTACTAATATAAGTAGAAATATTGCTGTTATTACTTTCCACAAGAATGATTTTATACACCAAGAGTTGGTTTATAGACCATCTCTAACTGCTGGTTGTTGAAGGGAACTCATGTATTATGACAGGTTGTTGAAGGAAACTCATGTATACACAGAGGATAATGCTAGATTTATACATGGACATGGGAAGGCTTACAGCCCCTGAGGCCTCAACTTGAATATTGTATAGAGGGAGAAGGGTTCACAACCTAAGCAGTATATGAGTTCAAAGAAATCAATGTAGGACTCATAAATCAAGCAACATATATAAGCTCTTGGGGGGTGGGGATTCTTTACTTCTTTTATACAAAAATACTTGTGGTTTGGAGTTTCCTAAGTACGGCTTTTCCTTAAGTCTGACTTTCAAAAGGAAATTAAATAAATAATAGAACAAAGCTATTCTCTCTCTCTCTCTCTCTCTCTCTCTCTCTCTCTACTTTGTGACTAGGCTCTATTTCATGGATATTGGCTTAATGAATTTGTAAAAGCAACCTACCATGAGTGAGAGTATGATTTAAGTTACATATCTCACCTTATGCCATGAGATATAGGTGATGATTGGTATGAGTTGAGTGATGCTTGAATATCTTCTTCCATGGATGATCTTGGTCAAGTTGCAAAGTCCGAAACTCTTCAACCTTCTTTCCTCTCTTTACACCTAATCATCTGAATTTATAGGGATGATCTTGCAAATGTAAAGTTTTAATCAAGTGGATTTTGAGTTGAACCCATGGTGGATTGGGAATTGGATCCCATTCAGTTTTGTAGACCCGGTTCTTACCCAATTACCAAGGAGGTCCATAGCTTTGGACCTTAATCCAGAACTGATTGTCAAATAATGAGGTTACAATAAGAGGTCATACCTGATTTTCTTTCTTCTCTCTTTATTTTTCTGAAGAGATTTCCTATAAGCCTAATTACATATTTAGCCCCACGATCGTTTTGATATTTGGGTAAATTTGGATATGGATCTGACCTATACACTGACCCACCTGATTACCCAACAGATCAACAACTGTGGTCATGAATCCGAACTTGATAGCTAAATGGGCCCAAAATCCACACCCATACTCAATATTTGGGTTGGATCCTTGGGATAAGCGTGGTCCATGACATCCTTAGCAAAATCAAGAGGGATGAAATTAATGGATACTTCTAACATAGATCAGTGGCTTCCTAATCCATCAAGGGAATGTATTTACACTTGGAAGAAAAACAATCTCAGGATCATTATAAATTTAGGTCTCAAAATAGGGGTTCAAGAAAGATTAATGCCTAGAATCAATTATTAAAAAATTGATCGGACAAAATCATGAATTCCCATAACAAGTGCCGATGTGTCGCATTGACCTACTAAGTACTAACCTGCCGTAAATGTAAAGAAATGAATGGGTCTTTTTCGTTAAAAAATTTCGAGCCACTCAAAAATAAATTTCCGTGTAATAGGTAATCATCAAATTTTCTCATTGCAAATGCTTGTTTCTTTCTTTATTGGAATTCATGGAATTTCTGTATGGAAAATTTAAAAATTCTCAAGATTTGGTGAAATTGTTGTATGCTCCCATATATATATATATATATATATATATATAGTATTCAAGTGCATCTATCCCTCACCATTTGTTGTGAAGGACTCCCTTTTTTGGGGTGTTTCAAGTACAAAAGAGGATTTCCCCTTCAAGTATAAAACCCCTTTTGTACTTGAAACACCCCAAAAAGGGGTGTCCCTCATCACAAATGATGATGGATAGATGCACTTGAATATTTCCCATATATATATATGTGTGTGTGTGTGTGAGAAATGCTCATTTACAAGCTTCCCTTACGGTCTTACGGTACAAGCTACCTAGTGGGACATACTACTGGTTCATTCAAGCAGACCATTCAAACTCACTCCTATTTACACAGGTGTCACCGGGTTTTGATAGATCCGATTAGAGTGAACTGTTTAATGAATGGTGGATTTTTTTATTTTATATAAAGCTATTAAACTTGTGGACCACAAATGAATGGGTTAGAGGTGTTATATTGACTTCAAATTTGATATCTAGGTTGACTTTACTTGGATCTTTTGATCCCCCCTTGTTTCATAATTTGTCAGGTATCTAGTAGGTCCCACTAAATGGCTTGTACCTTAAGATCGTAAGGAAAGCTTGTATGGAAGCATTTCTCATATATATATATATATATATATATGTATATATTTGGTACCCAACTTAAGGGGCCAAAACCCAACCCTCTGATGAGGGAAGTAGACCACGGGCAAGGTAAGGGAGCCCTCTAAGGGGGAAGTAGACCTTGGGTGGGGGAAGGTGATTGCCTAAGATCGAAATCTGGGCAAACAGGTAAGAACTACCTCCTCTTACAACTGGGCTAAGAGGCCATGGTTGAATGCTCCCATATGCTCAAGCATCCAGAAGTTCCACAATAAAAGCAAAGGGGTTGAAATTCCTAAATTTTCAAAGGTCATTTGGGCCTTTCAGGTGGTTGGAGTTTTAAAATGCTTGTAAAGAAACACATCATTTGTAAATACCAGAAGACAAGAGGCGACATCATGCCCCAAAATCCCCAACATGATAAAATCCTATTAGGAATTCTAATTATGAAAAAGAGTCGGTCCCATTGTAAGATGGACTATTTATTTGGAATTGTTGATCTTATGCATATTCATTCTCACATTTTTTTTTTTTTTATCAAACGATCAAAGGGCCCAACTCTTTTTTTGGGTAAAATTTAAGAATGCCATACATACCAGGAGGGTGTTTATTTAAGTAGCTAGGATTCTCAATTTGCGAACCCTTTTGTGGGGTTCCACTACTTCAATTCAGAGTTCAAAAGACGCATTTGTATACACCTAAAGAAAATTTGTTCCGCAAGGTTTTTTTCTCTTCTACAGGAATGAAAATTCTAAAAACCTCAACACAAAACGCTTTTATGCATAATCATAGAAATTTTATGTAGCTTTTTTTTTTTTTTTTTTGCTCTTTTCCTCGTGGGAAAATGGTTGCACCACACACGAAAGTTTTCTGTCACAAAAAAGCAGCCAGATTTTCCACACCTTCATAGAAACTTGGCTGTGCAAACACCCCTAATTCAAAGCACGGAGGATCTAGATTCACCCAATAGTGCATTAGCATAGCAAGATGTGCCAAGTGATAAACCCTCTTGAGAATAAAGGGTTTGCTTAGTTGGTTGGTAACCCCACATGTCACCCCATTGCCTTAGGATTGATCCATGGGTATACCACTCTTCTCACTTGTGGGCTATCCTTTCTTTAGAGTGGACTTCCAAGCAGTGGCGGACCCAGAATTTTCATTTGAGGGGTGCAGACTGCAGACCTTAGTCGGTAGTTTGATTTTGGGGGAAAATTGAGGATTTTCATGTAAATATACAGGGTGAGTCCACAATTATTATCGCATTTTTTAAAGTGGATTTAGAATTTTCATTTAGGTTTTTGAAAGTACACCACAATTTGACGGGTGCGACTGAACCTACGTGCCAATACTGAGATCCGGCCCTGCTTCCGGGAGAACTTTTATAAGATGAAAGAGGAGATTTCAAGCTCCAACTCGTAGAATCAGACTTGATAAAAAAAAGACAGGTTTTTTTTCAAGCTCCAACTCGTACAATCAGACTTGATAAAAAAAGACAGATTTTTTTTCCTGCGAATCTAATTGGTTGGTTATTAAAGATTGTAAAGTAAAGAGTAAGAACACTTTAGTTTCTAAATTCCGGCCTATTCCGAATCCTTAATAAACGCCCTTCATATATGTAGGTTATCTTCAAATATTATGTCAATATAAATTTATTTCACCCTTAGATCAACTTTGATTAAAATGTGATTAACACAATCTCATACACATTCAGCATCATGTTTTTCATCAAATGGTCAATCCAACAATAGAACAAAATCAGATTAACTTAAGATTTGAGGATACCCCCACACAAACTAAAGTTATTTTGAACACCACCCCCACCAACAACACCACCACCCCCCCCCCCCCCACACACACGAGTGTGTGGTTCCATTCCTTTTACTCTGGATTCTCCATGTTTAGGCCCAAAAGGATCCGAGCTCGAGTGTGTGAGCATGGCCCACTCATGTACAACCTAGCTCTTAGTTGCAGAAACATAGTAATCAATACAGACAGAATGTTTCTGTGAGAACTCCTCTTTACATTTTCCTAATAGAACTTTCGATGGGCACACCTTATGATCCCCAAGGTTGCAGTTGCATCCATCAAATGGGAAGTACAATTGGATGGAAGGTGATACGGACCAACCCTTTGAACCGGACTGATTCTTTTTGGATCAACTGAGCTACCCCTTTAGGGTTGATTTTTCATTAATATAAAGAAAATTTTATTTGCACCTACTTCTTTTGCTGAACCCACCCACATTCAAAAAATACAAAAAATACCCTCCTCTCCTCTCCTCCCTCTCTCCTACCATGTTTCATGCTCCGGCCACCTCTGCCCAACCCCACCGTTGCAGATCCCTCACCTTCTCTCTATCTCTCTCGCCCTGCAACTGGCAGCCCTCATCCCTCTCCCCCCTTTCCCTTTCCTCTCTTCCTCTCTCCCCCTCGCCGCTGGCCTCTACCCAAAATCCCTTCGACCTCTGCTTCTCCATCTGCCTCTTCCCCTTCTCTCCCCCTCTCTGCCTCTCGCCCGCTGTCCGTTGTTGCAGCACCAAATCACCAGAATAAAGCTTCTTCTGATAATGCTTGACGAACTTGCTCCACCCATGCACAAAAAAGGCTGCACAGAGTTTTAGAACCGTGCACAAAAGAGGTGCACGGCTGGAGAAAACCGTGCATGTATCATGTGCACGGCGTTTCATACCCATGCACATGAGATATGTACGGAATTTATGAGTATTTTCGTGCCATGCAAGTTTTTTTTTTTTTTTTAAATGGATTTACTCAGAAAAACCGTGTGTGTTAAGAATCACCCTTAATATAAAGGTATTAAACTTGTAGGGAATAGGTATTGAATTATGAAACTGACTCCTTGTTTCATTTATATGTTCATCATCAGTGGGCCTTTTCGTTCCTTCAGTTCACTTGATCTGTGGCGCCCAGTTAAGCCCAGCAGATGCGTATCATATTACCCATCAAGAAACTATATGTGATCCCGCGGTGTATATTACCCGCCACTTTCTGAGTCGGTCGTTCCCTCGCTTCCTCTCCGTAGAAAGAAAACCAACCCAAAACCAAATTTTCTCTTCTTCTCCATCCAAAACCCTAAAATTCCCATTCAATCTCTCTCTCAATCAATCTTTCCTGCAATTCTTCTTCTTCTTCTGATCAGTGTCTGAAATGGCAGTGAATCTGACAGCGAATGCGATCGCGGCCGTGAACGGAGGCGATGTGAATTTGAAGCCGCTAGTTCAGATCTTGGATGTGAAGTCGATCGGAGATTCGCAGGATCGGTATCGGATCCTGATATCAGATGGCGTGTCGACTCAGCAAGCTGTGCTGGCGACTCAGCTCAGTGACCGAGTCAGGAGCGGCAGATTGGGCAAGGGATCCGTCGTTCAACTCATCGATTACATCTCCAGCACCGTTCAAAACCGCAAGTGCGTAATTCCCATCTCCCTCTTTGTAAAATTCTCTTCAAATATCTCGAATTGATAGAGTCGGATGATAGAGACTTGGACGGTTCAGACACTGTAAATCAGGTGATTTGGATCGTCCTGTGGCTGTATTGCAATTCATTATCATGTCATGCTATGCCCTAACAATAAGATTCAAGATTGATCTTTTGAATGATACAATTTGAGGGCTCAAGATTGAACTTTTGAATGATACAATTTGAAGATTCAATAATGAACTTTTGAATGATACAATTTGAAAATCCAAGATTGAACTTTTGAATGATACAATTTGAAGATTCAAGATTGAACTTTTGAATGATACAATTTGGTTATGCCAATCTTTTTTCTTTGGTGCTGTCTTTTGTCACTTTCTTTGGTGTTGATAGTGCAGTATTTCTAATCCTGTATTCATTATCAATGACATTGGACAGAATTATTGTCATCTTGAACATGGAAACCATTATTGCAAATTGTGACATAATTGGGCATCCAAAAATCTCCTCGGATTACGAGTCAATACCTCAAAACACTTCTAGTGAAAATTCAGATCACCTGGGCAGAGAATCAATTATTGGCCAGCCATCTGGTTCTGTTGGTCAGGCAAGAATCAAAGGCAATATAGTGACCGATCCTGGTAGTTCAACGCAGAACTTCCGCCCAACTGTTCAACCACCTTACCAGCCTCCTCCCAACTACAAAAATCGTGGGCCAATCACAAAGAATGAGGCTCCTGCCCGAATAATCCCGATTGCCGCCTTGAATCCTTATCAGGGGAGGTGGGCGATCAAGGCAAGGGTGACTGCAAAAGGTGATCTGCGGCGCTACAACAATGCTAGGGGTGATGGGAAGGTCTTCTCCTTTGACCTCCTTGATGCTGATGGAGGAGAAATTCGAGTCACCTGCTTCAATGCCGTTGTCGATCGCTTTTATGACTCCATTGAGATTGGTAGAGTGTATTTGATATCAAAAGGAAGCTTGAAACCAGTTCGGAAAAACTTCAACCATCTTAACAATGAATGGGAGATATTTCTGGAGTCAGCATCGACGGTGGATCTTTGTCCGGATGAAGACAGCTCAATACCAAATCAGCAATTTTCCTTCAGACCCATCAATGAAATTGAGAATGTTGATAACAATTCCATTGTGGATATTGTTGGCATCGTTATGTCCATTAATCCTTCAGTCACTATATTGAGAAAGAATGGCATGGAAACTCAGAGAAGAATATTGAACCTCAAGGATGAGTCTGGTAGGAGTGTTGAGCTAACCCTTTGGGGTGATTTTTGCAACAAGCAAGGTCTGGAGCTGCAAGAGATGGTAGATTCAGGGTTTTACCCGGTTTTAGCGGTTAAGGCTGGAAAGGTAAATGACTTCAGTGGAAAATCAATCGGGACAATCTCTGCCACCCAGCTTTTCATAAATCCTGATTTTCCTGAAGCACAAAGACTGCGAGGCTGGTTTGATAGGGTGGGAAAGAATGCTTCTTCACAGTCCATATCTAGAGATGTGGTTCCTGGTGGGCCATGGAATGAGACCCGCAAGACGGTATCGCAGATCAAAGACGAAGGCCTTGGGCGGGCCGATAAGCCTGATTGGGTCACTGTGAAGGCTACTGTTTCATTTGTCAAGACAGATAGCTTTTGTTATACAGCTTGCCCATTGATGGTTGGAGATCGACAGTGCAGTAAAAAGGTGACAAGATCAGGCAATGGAAATTGGCACTGTGACCGGTGTGATCAGGAGTTCAAGGAGTGTGATTACAGGTATCTTCTTCAGGCACAAGTGCAAGACCATACAGGAATCACATGGGTGACGGCTTTCCAGGAGTCTGGGGAGGAGATGTTGGGCTGCTCAGCTAAGGAGCTTTACTTGTTGAAATATGAAGAGCAAGATGATGTTAGATTTGGGGAGATTATTCGAAGCAGCCTCTTTGAGCAGTACCTGTTCAGGCTCAAAATCAAGGAAGAAGTTTATGGTGATGAGCAGCGGGTGAAAATTACAGTTGTTAAGGCAGAGAAAGTGAATTTTTCCACAGAGAGTGCATATTTACTTGATTTGATTTCGAAGCCCTCTCCATACAAGACTTAAACATGACATTGGATTATACTGGATGCAGTAGTCTAGATTGGGGACATGGAGTTAAAAAGTGCCAACTGCAGATTGTGCAGTCGGTACTTTTAGCAGTCGGCACTTTCAGGGAGACACGTGACAGAAAAATGGAAGGAACTGCACTTGGAAGTTTTGACAGAATCACCCTAACATTAGATTGATGGCTACCCATTCTTCCAATAAATTATATAGATTTAGTTGGGCGGACGCTTTGGAATTAAGGTGCTGCCACTTGTAGAGTAGAAGGAAGAAATATCAAATACGTTGGATGTCTCAAAGCTGAAAAACAGTGGACTGAGTTTTGGTTTCTCCACACTTCATCAATGAGCAGTATTTTTACCACCTTGGATATTAAATTTGTTATTTTTGTTCTTCATTAATAACTGATTTTTGAATTTGAGCGGAATTATGGGATCCTTCAATTGTCCATGTACATAGTCACATACGTCTGTAGTTTGTATAAGTGGGAACATGGTTTGGGGCTCTGACCGTGGACCTTATGGTGGATAGAGGGTGCCCAAATAACCCAGTTTAGAGGCATCGTCTATCTAATGTGGGGCTGAAGAGATCACAATTTGGTTCATTTCATCATGCCCCACTTTTTCTAGTTCAAGGGTCAGAGGATGATGCTGCACTTTTTTTTTTTAGGTTGTTGATCATATAAGTCTCGATGAATTTTATGTTTAGGGCTAATGAGCTTATGCCAATGGTGATACCTCCATTCAATGTCTGCACAGGTTTCTTCCCTCAAGAATCCCATAACACTCCATTAGCTTGTATCCTCTTTGCACATTCAAGAAAATGCATGCCAGCTATAAACTGTTATGTTGAATTTTGCTTTAAGAATAAATAGATGATTGCAATCTACAATTAACCGTTTGACCATGATTGAGAGCATAGTTGTTGCTGCAAAGGCTTCTTCACATGACTATATGTTGGTGTGTTTGGACACAACTTGAAACCTTTCATTTTGTTGCTTTTGATTTTTAATATGAAAAGCAAGAAGTCACGTTAGTTTTGTTTGTTTGGCACCCCACTTGAGTCACTGTAAATGTATTTACTTATGCAATAAAAATCATGCATGTGCATAAGTCTGCTCCGAGTGCAAGCCAATCTCAAAACAGGTTAAGTGGATGTGGCTTTCGCTCATACTGAACAATCACGAATCCAGGGGTTCGAATTCTTCTTGGTAGGGATCTGACCCTTGCCTATTTGCCAGTTCTTCTCTGTTTTTTTTTTTTTTTTTTTCCTATTTTTTTCTCTATGTTTGTGTTGTTTGTTTCTTCAACATGACAGCCAGGTGTGCGCTGTTTGTGTGTTTAGTATTTTGTATCGTGAATGGTCGTGGGTGGCTCTTGTTTGGACTGCTATATCTTGGAAGAGTGTGCGTTGAGACCTATTGTTTTAGAATCCTAATGAGGGGTGCCAATTCTCTCAAAGAGGGCGCTTCACTTGCACCTTGACCTGGTAAGAGGGCTTATATCTTTGGTTATTCTCCTTATACAGGTGTGTCCTTTTTTCTATTTCACTTGCACCTTGAGTAGGTTGTAAAATTTTGGGGTTTACAGTAACATTGAGAATTTCTCAATTTGTGTATATTCTATTCAAGCGAAAAAGAAGTGAAAAAGCAGTGCAAAGGAAGGTTTGGCGAAGTTGAAATGCCAGCAAGGGTTGCACCCTCTGCTTTGGCCATGAGTCAAAAGACTTGGAATTTAGTTTCATCCACCATCTGCTATATGAAAAAAAAAAAAATCTCTACTCCGATGCTGAGATTCTCACCTGTCAATATGTATGTCCTAAAATCCGGATCATTGCCAAAGTATAATTCCTTTGAACGGAGGAGGGTGCTAGGGACTCAGTTGGATTTTTGGCATATCCTTGCACAAGGTAGGATCTACAAGATGAATGGTAATGCTACTAGCTGCATGGCGTGTGGGAGCTACCCATCCAAATTGATTATAGATTGTAAACCACATGAAGGTGAGTGAGCCAGCCCCATTTGGGACCGATGGTAGGAAACCTGGGCCGCCAATCATCAGGACATAGACTTCAATTTTACAATGAATGTGGATTGGTGGGTGTCACTGCCTTGTCCATTGCCTTCCATTGATTCTGACAATTCATCTAGAAGGTCCCACCTGATGAGTGAAACCAGCCCCATGTGCTACGGGTGATCTCTATAATCTGGATCTTGCCAATTACTGGGTGAAGATATTAATTACCATTGAAAAACTCAGCAATTTCAGCAAAACAAGACAATCCCAAGAGAAGATTGAAGGAAAAAAAAAAAGATAGATTTGAGAAACGAAAACTGCATGAGTTCCAGATTACAAACGCAATCAAACATAGCATACAACAATTACTCTCTTTCCATCTTTCCCTCTCTTCAACTTCGTTTGACAGGGTCGAAGTTTGAGACGCCAATGACTGCACCCACAAGGGCACCAAGCACGACACCACCTGAAACAATGCTGAGCAAGAAGTTCTTGAGGGAAGGTGAGAACCCCGGCTGTGCAGCCTCAGCTACTTCGGGGATCACCATTGCAGCAGTCAGTGCAACTGCTGTCAGTCCGGCGACCGCCTTCTCCTTCATGGATGATGCCTGGATCTCAATCCTACCCTTGCTTTTCAATGGCGATGGCGCGATCGCCGCCTTTGGCGACAGCTTCATTGGGTTGAAGAAAGCGTCGGAGCCAAGAGGCCTTTTGTGTCCGGCGGAAGTTATGGTCAGTGCTACAGCCATCGACGAAGATGCCATTGTCTTGTTGAGTTACAGTTGTGGAGAAGGAATGGTGAATTCTGGAGAGTTGCTTGTGAGGATGATGGCTGTTTATGTTGTTTGCTTGTTATCTTCTTCCAACAGGGAACGAAAAGGAGGGAGGTGGGTGAGTGGGTTAAGAATAATATAATAGATAAGAGAGAGAGAGAGAGAGCATGAGAGGTGTGAAATTGTTGCCTAACTTTTTTGATGGGCCCACATTTCCTAGGTGGCAGGTTCTCCATCTATTTGTGGAGGATAGGGTTATCTTATCCCATATCTAGTAGAAGCGGATCTCCTGAAGAGAATATGCTCACACCTCTACAAAACAATCGATGGGGCCCATCTTATAAATCCAATTGAAGGGAAATTTAGCCGGCCCAGTCATGTACCAGAGGAATTGTTATGTTATTGAATGGTTTGGAGTTAAGTGGCCCTGCTCTGCATAAAAAAAATCCAGTAACACTCTAAAATCGAATCGAATCGATTGGTTCGGATCAATTTTATGTAGATCCGTTCAATCAACGGTTTGAAAATTATATAAACCGCCTTACATTGATCGGTTATCAGTTTGAACCTATAGTTAACCGTCTAAATCGAACCGACCGTACGTATTAAATTGAGTATTGAGTTTTGACTATTTTAGCCTTATGGGAAGCGCCTATATGTTCTACTTGCATATTACATGTTTGATGAAAGTTCTTGTGCATTATTGGGTTTTTAGTAGCGTTGTTGAGAGGTTTGGTCTGACCTAAGAGAAAATGAACTATGAAAAAGCCCATTTCAATTAGTTCAAAATTGGAGCTACATTCCACTCTAACCTATCTTGTTGAAAAAAAAAAAAAAAAAAAGAAGTTCCTTTTGTGTTGAATTCATTGGTTTAGATCAAGCAATATAGTCTAATCCAGGTTTTATGCAGAAAAATAAGTACGTGGCTGACCATTTTGTTGGTGTATTTTATCATAAGATTTGATTTGAACTATTCCAGCTCATTGGCCTGAAAAGTTGGCCTTTAGTGTTCATTACAGCTTCTCCTCATTCCATTTGATGGATCGAGTTTCAACTGTAATTTTTTTGTGAAAAATAAAATAAAAAATAAAAAAATCATAATTGAACCGAACTGGTTTGATTCGGTTCTGTTTGAGAACATGGGCGGTTCGGTTCGGTTTGGGAAAATAGAAAACCGATGGACTCGGTTTGATTAATGGTTTCCCCCTCTAAACTGATCCGAACCGCCCATGTGCACCCCTACCGCAAAGTCACTTATAGAGTTGATAGAATTATCATCAATGGTCCACTCTGAGACCAGAAGAGATTGGGAAAAAAATAGAGAGGGCCAGAGGAGAAGATCTTTTGTAAATAACAAAAAATAGAGACCCATAGCATTGTGATGAGCGCCTGCACGTGGATCCGGATTTGCCCCATAGCAGTGTGACTCAAGCCCAGCTCATTTATAGTTGGGCTATAGCTTGAGTCGGATGTGATATTGATCTTGCTAAGGTCTAGCCCAATATTTTTAACGTCAGTTAATTTTATTTATATGTGGAAATAGAATATACCTCTTTTTAGTTTAACATGGATTGACTACTCGTTTCTTTTAATTTTAATTTAAGTTATTTTTAGCTCATTTTCTATTCAAAGTGGAGACAAGGTTTAGATTATTGAAAATGATGAGAGGTAATAACCCATCCACTAATTAAAAAAAAATTAGAGATCGTTCGTTATTAAAAAAAAAAAAGGATTTTACTGAAAAAATCATAAAATATAGTCATATATCCCGAAAGGTTCTCGCAATTTGTGGAGCACTAATGAGGTCCTTTCGCCAATTTTTTATATTTTTTTTATACTTTTTTATGAGCGACAATAGCGTCACCATGGGCGACGCTAGCGTCGCTCGTCACAGCTTCTTCTTCCCTTCTTTTCTTTTCATGTCTCTCTCTTCTTCCTCATCCTCCTCTTTATTTTCCTTTCTTTCTTTCTCTTGCAGCATGCGCTAATCTAGTAGCTTTGGATCAAGGGAGATTGATTCATGTCTACATTGAGAAGGCCGGGATCATGATAAATGAGCAATTACTTGCCAGCCTCATAGACATGTATGCTAAGCCCATGTTTGGCATCTCTATTTCATGCCTCTATTTCTCTAAATGTCTAAATCGGATAGAGGTTTGAACAATTAGAGCGTTTGGCATAAAATTCTAGACTCTGTCTGCTTTAGACATTTAGAGGCAAATCCTCTAAAATCCAAATGCTCCAAAAGTGGGCAAATGAGAAATAGAGCTTTTGAGACTTAAAATATAGAGGCGGGGTATTTAAAATAGATTCGTGCGTTGCCAAACGCGTTTTTTTTTCATTCTAGCCTCTTTTTTTATGGCTCTTTTTTTAATTGCTCTATTTTAGATGGATCTATAAAAAAAAGAGTAGAGATACCAAACAAGCCCTAAGTGTGCAAAGATAAAATTTGCATCAAAGATTTTCTTTGATGAGCATGGTCCCACCCAAAAAGTCTGGCCTTTGAATGGCATGATTGGTGGGCTTGCCATGCATGGGCTATCTAAGGAAGCCATTAATCTTTTTGAACAAATGAAACTCACAAACGTAGCACCTGGATCATGTCACATCCGTTGCGTTACTTAATGCCTGTTGTCTTAGATTATTGGTAGACAAGGGACGCCTATACTTTAAATCAATGAGTTGTGTGCATGGCGTGAAACCCAAAATCGAGCATTATGGGTGCACGCCGTGGTGGCGGGGGTGCAGGGTGAGTGCAGGTGGGAAGGAAGAGAAAGAGGAGGAGGAGGAAGAAGAGAAAGAAAGGAAAAAGAAAATAAGGGAAGAAGAAGGTGTGACGAGCGCTCATGATGACGCTATCGTCGCTAATAAAAAAATACAAAAAATTGACAAAAGGACCTCATTAGTGCTACACAAATTGCGAGCACCTTTCGGGATATATGACTATATTTCGAAATTTTTTCAGTAAAATCCTAAAAAAAAAAGAAGAAGAAGAAGAAGAAGATTGTGAAAGTAACTATGGACGATTATCTGAAAATGATGCATATTATGTTAGATAGAGTGGAGCTTGTGGAACACTGGAAGGTGCCCGTTATTACAAATCTAGAAAAGAAAAGAAAAGAAAAGGGCACATAAGAACTGAACCGGATTTGGTGTCCTACCCTTGTTCGCAATAAACACATAACTCTGTCAAACTGGAGCACAAAAGAAAGGCAATTCTACCACTTTTCAGATGACAGCCTAAGAAATAGATTCTTAAGAAAAGAAGCATAGTTAGTGGTCTTCTCTCTTGAATGTGTACAGATACAATTAATACGTGAGAGAGAGAAGAAAAGAGGATGCAGATATAAGTAGTAACCATGATAAGTTGCCACGCACCACAGTGCAAAGCCTCCAGAGATTAATCGCCGCTTCCATGCGCAGGTACAAAATCAAACAGGTAGAATGCTCCATTTTGTGATCCACTACAATGCCAGGTGGTATCAGGTCCCAAAAGAGCTGAATGGAACAAAGCCAAGCGAAACCGACAAATGGTATAACCACCCAAGGCATATTGTTAGGGTATACAGTGGGCAGATATAATGGTGCACTGTGGAATGAGAATCTACCTCTTTCTTTTCTTTTCTTTTCTTTTCATTTTTTTTTTTTTTTTCTTCTTTTTAATGGAATGGGAATCTACCAATAATCAGACTCCTTGGCGGGAAAACTTAATTTTGCCCCTTCAATTCATTTAATTAGATTGGGTGGGGCTTAAAATCTCCAATGAGATTTGACTTTTAGTAGCTGCCTAATCAAGACAATAATTCAATCCAGTAGTCAGTGGACTCCACTAAGGTGCCACATCCACAATTGAAAGTTGTTGTGAGCTACATGAATTTCATTTTACTATTCTAGTCTATCGTGGGCCCAATCATCGACTAAGTTGCACTTCTTCACATCAATCCTTATTACTTCTATCCATGTGCTCCTCGCCTATCCCTTTTTCCGGAGGGGCCATCAACTTTAATGGAAAAAATGTTCCCCACAGGCGCCATTTTTGGTATACATTGGTTAGAAACAAACTATCTCAAATGAATCTCTCTTAATTTATCACCTATTAATCATCTTCATCATCAAAGCATTCTTGAGCTTAATCTTTGATAGGTTGTATTTGTTCATATCTCTATTGTTAGTACCTCCATCCACGTGAAATTCTGTTTAATTATCGACGTCTTATTAAAAAGGAAAAAAGAAATTCAATGCGATAGGAATCCAAAGATGGATCTCAGAAGCTGTAATCTGAAAACAACCTCATTGCAAAGGGGTGGAAAAGATACAAGAGGGTCACCAGGTTCTTGCCCTCGACGAATGACCCGATTCTGAGAGCGACCCACGCGTTTGATGAGACCAGTCTCGCCTTTGTCCTTGCACCTTATTATCATCACCTGCAACGCCCAATCCAATCAAAATCTCCAACAATGATATGAGAAAACCATGCAATGTAATTTTCATGAAGGATGTGAGAAGGGTATCGTCAGAGTCATACGTTGTCTCCTCTGAGAATCTTCCAGTTTTGAATTAGCTTCTGAGCTGCTTTCCAGCCCATTTGAGGCAGACCCAATCTTCTTCTGTTCTTCAGAGAGAGATTTGCAGACTCTGGAGTCTGGTGGTCGGCGTTTTAGGGATTCAGGGCTTTTCTGGTGGGTTTTTTGTTTTTCTTCTTCTTATTTTTTAGTCATAGTGATAGCGCAGATGAAATTGACCACAAATTACACTCACTAATAACTTGCACTAATGATCTTAAATTTTGCAAGCACACTCAAGATTGGCCGATTGGATTGGGTAGTGTTGGCAATTTTTTTTTTTTTTTTTCTTATAACGCAGGGTTTGAACTCTTTGAGCCAGAATAATCCCTACGGACCCAAGAAATTAGGCCAGATAAAATTTCCTTGTGACCCCAAGTGTTGCCACTTGAAAGCCTAGTATCACACATATGTCTAGAGATGAATCCATAATCTTTTAAGTTAAAATCATCAATCCTTACTTTGTACTCCAACTTAGCAAGACAAAAAGAATCTTAAAATTTTCTTTATTTTGAATAAATTGTCTTAATTTTGAGTTTTAGTAAGTTTTTTGGATTTTAATACTTCAACTGAACAGTGATGGTTTACTGAGTAAATTACATACTTTTCAGAGACTTCAATCTTATTTTTTAATAGTTTTTTTTTTTAATGATATTATCACCTCACATGTGCTAGTCTCAAGGACCCAGTAGAAGTAGGTGTCACCTCTGCCAGTTGCCTCTCTGACTTAAGAGAAATTATCAAGATGGTCCTTGAAATATCATCAATATCTGTAATTTCTCTTAATTGGTTTGTTTTATTTAGATCCGTTTTGTTTTCAATTTTAGGTACTACATCATTTTAAGCTATAAGCATTTTTTAATTCTTTCTTCTTCTTTTGAACAAATGGAATGTTAATGAGGGAGACATGTGACAAAAATTTGTGTCTTGATGCAACCATATGTTTCACTTAATAAAAGCTTCCATTCAGTTCTCAATAAGATCGGGGTGTCGCAATCTCACTTTCATTCTCATGTGGATCCTGCTGCATTATTGTGAAATTCTTTCGGTGTTATTTCGTCATTATTTATCAGTTCTGTGCAAATAACATTATTGCAAAGAGAATTTTAGCAAAATGTAAAACCAAATTTTTGACAATTATGGTTTATTAGTTGTCTTAATTAGTCACTTTGTTTGGAAGTGATATCTTTTGTTTATGTCTTACATATCCATTATTTTTTCTGTGTTCGATCAATGGCAGTTATATTTTTTCTTATTTACAATTAATTTTTATATACTAATTTGAGTTTGTAAATAATGTGATACTTAAATCAATAAGCCATGAACCAATTCTTTCACCCAACCCTACTGTTTCAATGGGAGTGTGTTGAAGCTTAACCCACCATATCCTCAAGGTCCGTCCCTTCATTTCTAACCAATCCCAATTGCCACTATTCCAAGTGGGACCCACAGCTCCATTACACCGTCAGCCAACAATAGGCCCCACCGCTTACCCACCCATGCAAACCTACTGTGAGCCCCACCAATCAAGTGGAAGGTGGCATCGTAAAATATTTAAATCCACGCACTTTCATCTCTGCCAACATGACGACAAACTACTTAACAAAGGCCTTGGGCCTCCCTCAAAACTCAAATTTATAAACTCCATGTCAATTTTTTGTTTATCAAGTTGGAGTTGATTTAATGTCCTTTTACCTCAAATGACCATCCCTTCCATTCTCTTTGCCGAAATCGCTAAAATAGCCCGCAACTAAGGGTCAAAAGTATCCCATCCCCGTAATCGAAGAAAATTCATTATGCTGGTAAAATATCACATCCCTTACTTACTCGTGGCATCAAATAAAAATAAGCTTTCTTTTTCCTTTTTATCTTTCCGCATTCCCCTGTAAATATACACAACTGCAGAACGACCTGATGCTTGTAATCGTGAAAAATAAATATATTACCCCCTACGAGGTGTTCAAAACTACCTAATCAACAATTTTCTCGCCAAAATATTTATGGCTGAGTGGTGTTAGCACCTTAGTCTCACACACATACCAAAGGATCAATTCCTGGATCATCAAGTGGAAGTATCACCCCAGACCAGTTGCCCAACAAAACAGGAGTAAAAAGGAAGGAAAAAAAAAACAATTCCATGAGCAAATTTGAAATTCACTTTTCAAAAGACCAAAATGCCCATTACTGGTGTTTTCTTGAGAGAGAAAACTATTAAGATGAAAGGGCCAATGAAGAGCATGTGATGGAAAGTGCACAGTGGGTATCATCCCTTACCGTTAAAAATATGTAAGGACCACCCGGTTCCACCAAACAAAATGCACCATGGATGCTTAAAAAAAATGTAGAGATCAAACATTAAATTCTTTTTTTTAAACGGTAACAAATATTTCATTAAAAGAAGAAGATGAGAATACAAGAGGAGGGAAGAAAGAAAATGAGAAAGCAAAAAAAAAAAGCGATGGCCCAGCAACCTAATGTGTGAGGTGGAGTGAGGTAATCAAACCAATGTAGATTGGAGGTTTGGGTTTTGGCAGTTTGGTAAAGATCAGCCATAAGTCACCATCGGCATCCATTTCCCTAAACAGGATGGCCTGGCCACCAAATGTGTTGAAGGATGGGGACAAGTTGGGGGCTGGGATTCAACGTTAGGGTAATTTCTAGGCCGGTAAGCTACACTAAAACTTTTTATCATCTTTTTAAAAATAGTTTTAGCTTCTTTAAGGCCCCTGCCAATGGGGAGAAAAAAGGGCACTATGTATTCTAGGCAGGCTACAGCATACAGTCAAGGGGATTTTTTAACACGAAGGAAAAGGGTGGTTACACAATTATTGGCCAATGGTTCCTTAATTTTTCACTGTTTGGATGTAAATTTCAAAATACATGCATAAGAGACGCTATATGACAATCTAATAATGCAGTAATGAGAAACCATGTACCTTGAAATAAATCACATGGCTAGAAGCAACCATGAGGTTTTATTGACCCCTGCAGGTTTTCTTTAGAAATTATCGGCAACAGATTCTTAGTTTTCCATGATGCTCGCACTTCCAAATATAGAGTTGGACCCACGTTGGAGATTGAAAAAACTCTAAGATGGGAGATCAAGTTCGTTGAATTTTTTTTCTAGGCCCTGCATTCTATTTTCAACAGCCCACTAGTGGAAAGAGAGGACAATTTAGGCATCCAATCTGATTTGGCCGTCCCCAATAAATCCATCTCCTGCAGCTAAACAACCCGTTCCCAAATCCTGTAGCATCTGGGACGTGGCTAGTTTTGCAAGGAGGCCTTCCCAGAGTACCAATTTATCGGGGACGGGCAGATAGACAAGAGGCTCAAGTGAAAAGCCCGCCCCATTACTTAAAAGAACAAAGGAAAAAGGTGGTGAAACTATGATCTGCCCTAAGGATGCGAAGCTTCTTAGTTCTCCAACCCACAGCCCAATTAGACATTTTAGGTCTTGGCCCAGTCCAAGAGCTCAAAAGGCATTATTTAAAACTGTAAGGTCCATCTGTGTTAAATATTTGAAAACTAGCCCATGCTATTATGTCCGCCAGAGGGGGGAAAATAGAACTTCTAATTTTCGCAAGCATCTCTTCTTCTCCTATCATTGAACACCTCAGTATCTGTGGGACCTATGAGCTTCCAGGGACACTCATAGGGGCTCAATTTCTATTTTTTTTTTAAATAAAAAATGAATGGGTAAATAATACAAAGTTATGGAGAACATACCTTTACCAGCTTCAAATCTTTCAAGAAGATGCCAGTCCACACGTAAAATCATCTAAATTCCAAAGTTTTACCAGGGATTCCCTGGTAAACATAAGTTTGCTATGCTTTGTACCTCAAAATCAAGACAGAAGAGAGATTAGAATTGTAGAGTTATCATGGATTAGGCTACATTTGTCTCCCTAATGTTTCAGGAGCTGAGAAAATTCTTTCAAGACTTTTGGGAATGCCAAAAATTAGGGAACCCATTTCCAGATTTTCAAAATCCCCCAAATAAAGGCTGAAAGATTATTTTTCAGACCCCAAACATGTCAAGGATCACAATGCATCCATAATCAACTATGTACTGTCCGAATGGCCACCAAGTCTGGTTACAAATCTGTATCAACAAAACCAACACAACCAATTCAGATTAGATCTTAATCTCCTTCATATGTTTAAAATTATCACCAGATCTTAGTAATAGTACTACTTCTAACTACTAGAAATAAAAGAAAATAGAGTTAACAAACTGAACGAGTACAAATATCTCAATTTAAACAAATAAAACACAAGGAACCAGGTAAATCACCTAAATGCATGTATATACTTCCCATATATATATACACATTTACCTCTTGATGAGAATCTCCTTTGTAGTTGCTACATCCTCTGCAATTCTATATTTGCTGACAAAATTAGTGATTTCTCTTACGTTTATGGTAATGATAGCCTTCACACTCATCCCAATCTGAGCCGTCAACCATCTCCCATCTCTCAAGCTTCAACTCATCATCGGCTGTGCCCTTTACCATCTGCCTGGAGTGCCTGGGGGAATGATGGGACTCTTTCTCCTTCCGCTGCCTTCTTCGAACACTGGAAGTACTGGGTTCCACACCTGTTTCCGACTGACCGTTATGTTTTCTGCTATGCCTTTTCGCATCTGTTTCAGCTCTTCTCCAGCTGTCGGAGGTCTCCATCCGATCCTTGTAATGATGATCCTTCCGGCTAGAATCATTGCCACAAAGCTCATATCTTTCATCATGTTTTTTAGAACTATTTCTCCGGTGGTGCCCATGCTTCTCTCTACTGTGACGGTTAGAGCTATCAGACCGGTGGTGCCCATGCTTCTCTCTACTATGATGGTTAGAGCCATCAGACAAGTCATGCCTATCCACATTTGACTTATCAGAGTAATATGCCTTACCATCTCTTCCAGTAACAGAGAAATGACAGTCCTTGACATATTTCCGACCAATGGAGCGAACATCTTCCTCATCTGAATCAAAATCGGATCTCTGATGAGAATGGCTGCCTGAATGCATATTGCGTGACTGCTTCATTTGTGGTCTCCAGCTTTCGTCATTATCAGAATGGTTCTTAAATTCCCCCCTATCTGAGTGCAGTTTTCGGTCACTTGATCTCCTTTGTGGTTCATTATAGTGATAACCTTCTGATGAGTAGTCATCAGCATCATATGTTTGTCCTCTGAAAAAAAAAATTTCCAGAAACTCTCGAATTGTCAGGATTTGTTAATACATAATATTTAGGTTAAAAAAACTTTCCAAAAAAAAAAAAATGAGAACTCTGTTAAAGATTGCAAATTGAAGATCTCCACTGCAAGCATGCCATCATAGCATGTGTGAAATCCACTAATTAATCAGGTGGGTCTTTTGCAGACATGGCAAAGACCAAACAGAAGCAAGGGCGCTTGACAGGCAGGACAGGCATCAACTAGTGCCCACCTGATTTTGGGCCAGGCCATCTACACAAACCCAGCAGGGTTGCTACTGTCATGATTTCAATGAGGCACAAACTTCGAGAATTGGATGAATCCAAGAGTAGCCATATGTTGGCTTAGTATGCATTTGGTTCCAAGTGATTTTAAGACTTTTCTGGTTATTCTTAAAACAATGGGGGGAGCAGAGTTTTCTCTTCTCCAGGATTCTCTCCTCAATAAAAATCCTGTCCCAGCAGTTCTAAAAGTAAATAAATTCACACCTAATAAAGCCAACTGATTGAGAGAATGGCTACAAACCCAGATCCCTGAGCTCTTCCAGAAACGGCATTTATCCAGATATAAAGTAAATATAGTATTGTTTTGTTTTCTTGATAAGTAACTGACTCAAAATATATCCCAACAATTTGAAAGCAGAAATAATTACCTATCTGGATTCTCATTTAAAAACTTGCGTTTCCGCTCCTTGTCCTGAAGCTCCATAAACTCTGACCGACTGAGGGGGCGTTCTTGTCCACCCAACATTGGAGGTACCATACCTCCCATCCTCATGAATCCACTGCAAAAAGTATATCTTATAAGCTTTTTTTTTTTTTTTTTTTGGTATTCTATGTCATATGTCTCTTAAATCTTAAATTCCTGAGACAACTTGAGGAGGCACTAATGATATTTCTACAAAATGACAATGCAACATTAGATGCAGCAATGTAGTTCATAAAGATATAGACGTGTGTGATTACAGGTGCATGAGAAGTCATGCATAGCCAGAGCATGGCCAGACTCACATCCAAACCTGTGATTGATTGGAGGTAAGACTTCACCCAGCCCTTGAGTTTTGTGTCCAACCCCCTACCAAAAATTTGCACTCGTACAACTCCCCATTATTTATATAGGAGATTTTTCAAGTGGAAATTGGTTCCTTATTTTAAAACAAAGAACTTGTAATATAATGAATCAAAACCCTCACATAAGCCCACACCCATGTATTGACACACACCCAATTAGAGACGATACCCCCAAAAAACAATGCACTTAATCTAAGGGTTAAAATTTTGGGGCCCTTGAAACAAAGTGTAGGATGATTTGATTGGAGACGATTATTTTGTAAACCTCTAATTGACATGTAGCTCCTCATTCCTCCATCCTCCATGATTGGCATGGATCCAAGTACAAGCAGAAAAAAGGTATTCCTTATGTTAAATTAAGTGCCCTCCTCTAAAATATTCCCAGTATTAGATACACACATATACATATGTATTGAAGAATATCTGAAAGGAGCTACTCACTTTTTACATTTTCATGGATCATCCATGTCTGACCACCTATGATCAAGCTAAAGCTATCACACTCACCTAACTCTCGTAAATCCTAAACTGACACGCATCCAACTATTATCCAATGTTAGATTTAATTAAAAAATACTTTTAAGAGTTAAAAATGTCAAGGCTTAAGGGGTCGTTTGCTCACTCGTTTACACATGTAAACGTTGCACATCCATAACATTTATGCATGGTCACATTTGTTTGTGATCAATTACGATGTGATGCAGGTGTGAAAATGGTGTAAATGGGACCATTTTCAGCACCAAACTTACACAACTGAATAGGTGTTAAACCATTACACACCTCCCCTATGAAAAAGCAGCAGTACAAAACCACCCTCATTTCACCTGCAATAGGTCACAAGTTCAAATCCCATCAACCACCTTTATTTTTTTTATTTTTGGGTGAAATCATGTGAGCCCCAAAATTCATGATTAGAACCATTCATCCTTTATATAAAACTAACAAACCATAGACGTTTAGTTTCACATCTTAAATCCGAATAGAATTTGAGAAATATGTGAAACTCACCCAAAATTCCCTACCTGCAGATCTAATTTCCTTCACTTTTGTGGACCACCAACTCATGATCCAAACAATTCAATACTCTCGTACAAATGATAAACATCAAGACATTTAGTTTTTTGATAATGGTAAAATAACATCATGACATTTAGTTTCATATCATAAATCTTCATATCATCTAAAGCCATTCAATATTCTCATTTACACATGTGAAAATGGAGCTTCCAAACAAACATGGTAATATATTTCACATATGCAAAATTTAAATTGAAGCCTTTAAATGTGGAAAACCCATGTTCATATCCCATGCATAAAAGGCAATTGACCTCTAAATGAAAATCAACGTTATATCTAAAAGATTAAAGATTTTCCTAACCTAGTCCACATCAAGACCTTGCCATACTGCCTCCCTTATGATTTCATTTTCATGCATCTTGGTTCTCACCAGGGCTTAAACGGCACACTTATTTATTTGTGTGTATACACATGTAATGTAAGTAAAAAACAAATTATCCAAAAGAGGGGAAGGGAAGAGAATTGTTAGTAGGTGACTGTCATAGTGAGTGAGTGAGAGAGAGAGAGAGAGAGAGAGAGAGAGAGAGAGAGAGATCACCAGGGTACTGGCATGCCAGCATACATAGATGGCATATAAGGAGGGACCGCAAAAGGTGTGACTGGTACCATGGTGGGATCAAATGGCATCATCCCAGGGGTACCATATAAGTTTCCAAAAGGCCTGACATGAGGTAATGAAGCCCCTTGCCAGTAAGCTGGTCCATAAGCCAAATTACCTCCAGGGAACACCGTATCGGCTGTAAAACCAAAGGGGTGAAAACTATTATGAATTCCGAATTTTCTATAAATCTAGCATTATAATTGTGGATTTTAAGCATACAAAATTGCAGAAACTCTTCACCTGTCTGAAGCATAGGATATGGACAAGCAGCAGCCGGGCAGTCTCTCACCAAATGATCTGGAGAACCACACATGTAACAAGTACGGTCTCCCTGCTTTCCAAATACTAAGATCAGGGTCTTTAATAAACAACAGTTACAAAAGTTTACAGTAAATGTACCAATTCAGCAGTTTTAAGGTGCTGTTGGACATTACCAAAAATCACAACGCTTTCAATATTTTGGTGAACTGGACAGTTAACAACTCCCCCCTTGTGTTTCGGGTGGCACCTTACAGAAATACAGTTCTATATACCACTTCTATTATCCACCAACAAACGTAATGGAACGGAAAAACCTATGTTAATCATGTTCCGCTAAAATATTCAACCGACTTGCTACTTGGGCAAAACTCCATATGGTCCTTAATATCAGACAGTCTGTCTTTTTTTCCTCTATCTTTTCTTCAAAGCATGGTTAATGACATGTCACCGACCAACCACATAAGCAGTGGAGCCATTAAGGAAAAAGCTGTGTTTATACTGTTCATTTACTAGGTTAAGGTAAGGCTGAGTATTAAAAGGGGAGGAAGATGAGAATATACACAATGGTTAATCACATGTGATCAGCTTTTTTGAGGCAAAAATATAAAAAGATTTATGCCTGAACTGTTACCTTTTTGTACCGACTTGGAATAAAACTTCCATTTCCATCTGGTGAATGCAAAATATTAATCTTGAATTAACAGATGTGTCCAAATGGTTATGTACTTCATATACTAGTTAAAGCAAAAACTGGCATGTGAATATTTTACCTGAATTGTTGACCCACAATCCCTTCTTCTTTATGCTAGTTGAATTAGCTGGAGTGAGAAGAAAATAAAAACCAAATGCAATGAGCTGATTATGAATTCAAATATTGGAAAGGCTGAAAAAAAACTTTTCATATCTAGTTTTTCTCATATATGGTAATGAGAGTTGGATATTAAAATGAAATACTTGACTCAACTAAACCATTGATGCCTGCCATGGATTAGCCCATGGTCCAGCCTAAGGCTCACAGAGCCCAGCTGTCTACCGCGGAGACCCATGCCCGCCTAACCATGAAGCATAGAAATTGTAAATATGCAGTGTGCTGTAGGGGCCCATTTTCACTTGAGTTAATTTATCACATGCTAAATACAGTGTCAATCAGAATTTTGAGCGCCCTTTGTACAACAAGCCTGATGAGGATAGATTTGAAGATATAATATACATACATATAATATATATATATATATATACTTCTTAAATTACAATAATAATTATATTAAATTCTTCTTAAGTTTAGTAAAGATCTTATCATTTATGCCAAGAATCTAATGATACTTTTGTGTTGGCAAAAAACTGAAAGTGTGAAAATCAAGCCTGAGGGATTATACGTTTATACTTGATGGATTGCATACGACATATTCTCAATGAGGTTACGTGAATAGGTTAGCCTATGGAATAAAAACACGTCAGATATGAAACTAGTATCATCATCATTATCATATTATCAACATCATCATCAGATCCTTATCTTATATATCTGGGGTTGGCTCGATATGCAACTTGTATATAAATGCTAATGTCAAATTATTGGGTTTTTTTTTTTATCTAGTAGGCGCCAAGGTTTGTCTGCCTACTGGACAAGGAATCATATATAGAGGGATCAGACGGAAACTTTGAGAAAGTTAAGTATTCTTGTTGGGTTTCTTATAAGCTTTTCATCTGATAAAATACTCAGTTCCACGCTTCAAAAGGCTCCACTAACATGGCTTCAAGGGCCTTAAACAAGCAGGCATGTGCCTTGATGCCCCATTCTATTGAGGAAGGGTCCATTGCTCAGTGATCTAGAACAGCGACATTGGTTCAGTATCCAGACCAGCATGACAGCACTCGCCATGGATGGACGAGAAACAAAATTCTGGACATAAAGTTCCTAGCTACCCAATCCTTGGCCTACGGATAAACAGACAGGATAGCTATGGTTCACAACGTGGAACACTTATAAAGAACCCTTGTCCAAAGATTGGTCCAAAATTACGTCTGGATCACCAAACAGCAGGCCTCACTTGTATGGTGTATAAGGACAGTATGGAACACCAATTACGACAAATTTCAATATAGGTAAAATGTTCTATGACTATCATGTCCAATAATACTTCAATTTCGCGTCAAAGTCGTTTACCACTTGGGGTGTCATCAATTTCATGAATAGGTGAACAGGTATGCATCATAGCTATACGCATCCCAATCCACCAGGACCCCCATAATGCCTGCTAATCATAACCATAAGTAAGCCTATATTTTAGGACAAGACCAATGCTGGGCCACTGCTTCTAGGAAATGACCACAAGAAAATGTTTCTGACACAAGGTAGCACAACATATGAAATGGATGCCCCCATTACCACCAGCATGCATCATCAATTCCTCATAACAGACACCATAGGCAATTACAGGATTTTTTTTAGGAAAAAAAAAAAAAAAAGAAGAAAAAAAGAAGACAGCATGGGTAATTAATAATAGTCAAGAACGCAAGCCCAAGTTTGTCAACTAATCATACCTTTCTGGAAATCACCGGTCGGTTCCAATCTTTCTTGTGCATTTTCAAAATATTCAGGACATATGGCCAAATCCTTTTCATCTATACCATTTACTGGTTTTATCTTGTGCGACGAAGGAGCTGATTTTGCAGATGTGTTTAAATGAATGATACGGGAACCAGTGCCAGAGGCTACTCCATGGTTTCTAATCCGTGACTCCCATGCAGTGTCTGTCATGACTTGATTAGATCCTTTGCCAGTTGCAGAGGGAGAATGTGGCAACTGTTCTCTTTGGCGGATAGACACAGCACAAGATACCTCTTTGGCTTGAATCCCAGATTCTCCATCTGGATTTCAAAAAGGTTAATAAAGAACGATATGGATTATTCATAACTATAAGCTTCACAGGAATCAATTCATATCTTACCTGGTGCATATTTAGGAAGGATATTGTCTGAAGCACTGATTAATACTTGGGACTCAAGAAAGTGTTCAATTGCCTGCCTCAGAGATACATTTGGCAGCAAGTCCTCCACTTGGCATTTGGTAGAAGCACACTTCGGGCACTTCTCATTCTTGACCAATACTGAATGGATACCTGCAGCAAGATATTGCATTCAACACATGAAAATGCTGACTATATATAAATGGGTAACTAAAAGAAGCCTGCAATTAATCAGTCCCTTTGGAAACATTAAAAAAAAATCTTGAAGAGTTAATGTGCTTCTTTCTGTGCCCTCTTGACACTCAGAAAGTTTAACCAGTCATTTATAGCAGGGGTGGTCTTGTGTCAGCATTTGCAAGGCCAGAGGCCTGAGACCCATCCAATCCAAAGGTAGGCCACATTTTCTAAGCCCAGCCAAACGTAAAAGCTTAACAGACCAACGCCTAGCACAGTTTACAACTTTCACATGTTTACTAATCATATATCATAAGTTATAAACAATTTACATGTCAGGCCTGGCACAGTGAGACTAAGTTTCCAGGCCTAGCCTGACCATTGATGGCCGAGTAACTTGACACCAATTATTCAAAAAGGCAAAGGGTAGGCATCCTCACATTTCAAAAAGTTGAGTACTTTTTTACTGCAAAACCAAGGAACCTACAATACACCTAGCGTATTTTTCACAATTAAGCTTACACTTGTCACAAAAGCTATGCTGACAACATGGTATCATCACCGCCTCTTTAAAAATCGAGTTGCAAAGAGAGCACCTCAGTTCCGCCGGCAAGTCCACATTTAGCAGTGTTGGGGTGCTGGTGTCTACCTCTCTACAAATTCCATGTTAACAACGGATGAGACAGGTGATAATCAGAAACCAAAAGCATATAAGAATGAATAAAATGAGACATTAAGAAATGTTACTAAAAGAACCTCTTGTTTTCTCTTTTTCTTTTTCCCCCCTACGGAAAAACCAAATTTAATTTATTATTATATAAACCCATACAAAAACTATGGTTTCACATGGAATGGGTAAAAATCGTTTTGTTTTGTCAAATGGTCAAGCTCAAAGAAACTTTGTCAAGAAAATAAGTTACGGAATCATACTCATTCAACTTCTTTTGGTCTTTATTATTTTGTTGCTCCGGTTGAGATTTTTCACCTTCAGCGCCATAATCTTTATCACAATGCCTTCTGAGGATCCCTGATTAAACAAAATAGAGCAAAATATAATCGTGCTGATTATGCTTTTGATCATATGCTAGAGGATTCGCTGTAAAAGAACCACAGCAATGGACTTTACCTCTCGAAATAGCCTCACTAAAATCACTCAGCTCGATTTTTGGACCTTTTGGCGTGGATGACAATGAGCCTCTGAATCACCATAGAGACTAGTTAGACGCATTCTTTAGTGTAATAGCATTGAAGAAGAAGAACCCGTGAAAAGAGTCCCTCGTATCATAGCTATTACCAGAACATGAACCTACAAGAGCAAAATGATGTGAATAACCCGTGTTTTGGGATTGTGAATATAAGGTCAAGGATCACACAAATACCTCATTAGCTTCACACATCAGAGCAGTAACATACCCATTACTTGTTAACTATAACAGTCAAAAACCATAACCAGTTAACCACCATCATCAGCAATGCTTTGCCCCAACATAGGCTCAATGAATTCTATTTCAACATTCCGATCTATCCTGATCCAAATCCTCAAATAAGTTGCACTTCTTCAAATCTATTTTCACTACTTTCATCCACGTCCTCTTCGGCCTACCCCTTCCCCTTGGTGGGCCATCAACCTTACCAGCACTGTTGCTGGCCTGCGTGGGACTTGCCCAAACCATCTCAAACGGATTTTTCTAATTTTGTCCCATATTGATGCTACCCCTAAATGCTCTCGAAAGTGCTCATTTTTAATTTAAAACAATAGCCATCAAAATATATACTAGGGGTGCACAACAAAACCGTTAACAATTTTTTAGTAGATCGGTTCGGTCACGATTCGGATTTCTTTCAAACCGTTCAGTTCGGTTCGGTTTGGTTTTCGGTTTGAACGTAGGGTTAGACTGCTCAAACCGAACCGAACTAAACCAAACCAATTATATAAAATCTATTTTTTTTTTATAAAATATATAAAGGAATATGAAAAATTACTTGAAGAAAACTCGAACCCTCACTCCGTTACTTGAAGTCCAACGTCTCTCACCAATTAAACTGCCATTTTTTTTGTGAAAAATAAAATAAAATAAAAACAAAAAAACCGCAACCGAACCCAAGAGAACCAGTTCCTTTTGTGGTTCGGTTCGGTTTGGAAAAATAGAAAACCGATGGGTTCGGTTTGGTTGATGGTTTCCTCTCTAAACCGATCCGAACTGCCCATGTGCACCCCTAATATATACCATGTCAAATCTAGCTAGCATATTTAAAAAAAAAAAAAAAAAAGAAAAAGAAAAATTAAAGGTTGAACCACCGGTTATGGTTCTTCCTCACAAATGCCATTTTGGTCACCTTAGAGCAGGTTCAAAATCTTATATAACCATACCCTCATCTAATAATGAACAAACTGTTTTCATGATATCATCTCACCATTTTGTTAATGCAACCTGCTCTAGACCTGCCATACCAAGCCACAACAAGGTAATGGCCCTTGAGTTATAATGATGTTCTACAGGAAAGAAAATGTCGTTTTCAAGAGGCCGGAAGCATCCCCAACTAGCTTAACTCAACATATAAATTCAAGAAAACCCTCCCATGAGTCTTCCCATGCTATAGCATACCTTGGCACAGCCTCATCTTTTTTTCCACTGCTGCTCGAGTTCACTTTCCCAATATCAATATCTGAGTCCAAGGATATCTCTGGAGCAGGACACAAATCAGCGCCAAAGTCGTCAAAGTTCTCCAGTTCCATATTCTGAAATTTAAGAAATAAATGTTAACAATGAGTTTCTAATTCACAAACCACTACCATTAGTCATTTTTTAAGACCGTTTCTGACCTACAGACAAGAATTTCATGATTCCACATGCATGTGTAGAAAGCAAAATTGATTGTACATAGTATCTGCTGGCAGAACCCAATTCCAGGTCCTGGAATCTGACTGATAATCAAATTCTGTCCTAGTTGAACAAAAATGATGTGTATGGAAACATTGGTGCTCAAATAACTTACTGCAGTGGGTGTACACCCAATAGGATCGATGTAATCAGCAGATTTTGTGAGCATTCCCTTCATTGAATTGATGCATAACCTGCACCAAGTTACATATGGTATGAGAACTATAGTGATATATGTCAAAGAAAATGGAAGATTGGAACATAGATACGTTAAAGTAACACGGATCAGGGTCATTGAAAATTCAATTGAGGTCCTTCCCATCAATCATAAAAATCACCGCCAACAAGATTGAACAAAAAACCAAACACAAGGTGAGAGAGAGATCGAAATGGAACTTTAGGGCTAGAAATCTCACAAATCCGATGGCGCTGTTCTTCTGGCGGGCACTCTTTTTATGATGACACTCGAACCATCAGGAACCGGTAAATCATCATCCTCGTATACTGAATTCAAGAAGAACCACGTGAATAGAATTTGCAAAAACCCAAGAAAAACAAATGAAAAGAGAGTCGCGTTTGGATGTAGCCTAAAATCACAATATATTTGAAAATCCGATCTTGAATCCTTAGCCCGCACGTAAATCCGAAACGCAGCAGTTGGAGTGATGCTGCGAATCTCAGATCTCCATCAAATCGCATTCAAACCGATTGCAATTTAGGGCACATACAAACGCGCATCTTAGAAAGAGGGGGAAAATACCTGTGCTGGTGTCGGCATCGGAGATGACGAGATCGAAGTCGTCGCAGATCTTGAGGTTCTTCTGCTGGACGATCTTAACCCTCAGATCGCGGACGGAGATGGAAGATCGACCGTTGATGTCGATGGAATCGAAATCGACGGAGCTGCGAAACTTGAATCGGACGGTCATGATTACGGCTTTGAAATGGACGGCTGAGAGAGAGGGGAGGGGTTTGCAAATCGCAATTCGTTCGGGATTCGAAGGCATTTGGGCTTTTAAACGAGCGGAGAGGGTTGCGTAGCGGGACGAGGGCGTGATCTGATTCACGTGCGCTGGCCCCGAAGATTACGTATGTCACGTGACTGGAGATAGCCCAGGGCTGACCTGACCTGGTAAAAGGTAGTTCGGGTCCAACGTGAACCTTGCTCATTAGCCTCGATCCATTTTGGCTATGTTCGGCTTGTCACGTCATCACCATCCTGTTTTTTTTTTTTTTTTTTTTTTTTTTTTTCTTTCATTGTACCATGTACAAGGATGATTTTCATGTGCATCCACGTATTGAGGTTCTTACTGGTGAGGTAGCATGTGGGGCCCATCTTTGTCATTGGATCTCATGGCTTTGAATCTATTCGAATGAATGAACTCAGCCGTTGGATTGAGAATCGATTTTATTTATTTGTATATAAAGTAATTAAATGTGTGGGTGATGAGTCAAGGGGTTAGGGGCATTGGCAATGGTCGTACAACTGTGGTCGTAGCATTTCTTCATGAGGAACTTGCTCTGAATTCCTCTTTTGAGATCTATTCTTCCTGCTTGTTTTGAGACCCTTAGTATCCGATATTTCTACAATGGTGAAGACATATTCATTGTGAAAGATTGCTGGCACCAACTGATTCTTGATGAATAGGCCCTTTTTAAAACCCCCATCTAAGGGTGCCGGGACCTAAGAGAGAGCCCTATACATATAGGAAGAAAGGCTGCTTACGTGGAAAAGGAACCAGTACACGTGGAAAGAGGTAAAGAGTTGAAACAGTAGGCAGCCAGGTGAAAACTGCGCTCCTTACTTACCACTAAAGTAAGGAGTTGTTCTCAATTAGTAGGCCATGATCCAACCAATCTGCACAAATTGAAATGGAAATTTGTGACTTAGGGGCATTCCCATCCCAACACTACTTGCCAGCCCCAGTAGGAGTGGTCTGACTCTGACCTCTTGGGAATCAAAGAGCAATTAACATCAACGCTTACCAGATGATTTACAGTAGTAATTGAATGGATGGGCTGCAGCCTTTGAGCCAGAGACAACATTCTCATGGCCTAAGTCTTGCTTACTCAGGATTAGCATCTCAAGTTGAGCCCACAATATGACGAGACCCACCTCGAACTAGCCAATGACTTTGGCTCTGCATTTTATGTTTTTTTGTTTCTCTTATCACATTTTAGGAACATATGATCTTGTAAGTTCTAAAACCCCTATGATTTTGATCCAATTTGACATTGAAATTGGACGTGGTTCGACCCTAGCCAAAGCTGAAGCTTAGTGTTTTTAAAGGTATCATTGGGTCTAACCAGATTGGTCGTTGGGGATATGACTCACCCCGAGCATGGTTTTAGAAAATGGTCGAGCATAAGTCTGGCGCCTACTTAAAGTAACCCAACCCTTTCAGGGGAAAAAAAAAGTCACCCCAAACCCAAAAGGAAGAAGCAAAAGGTTCCTTAGAAAAAGAGAAGCTATATATAAATATATATATATATATATATATTTTCTTATTTTTATCTTATGAGAAGATGTATGAGATTATCAAGTCCTTCTATATTCATTTTGGGAATTAGAACACTTTTTTTTTTTTTAGATATTTTGGCATTCAACAACTCATTCGACTCAATAAAGGTAAATGTGGCCACTCGCTAAGTTAGGACATGTCTTAAATATTTTGATTTTGGCTTCTACTTTTCTTTTAATGATTTCGTTATCATTTTCATAGACGTCGTATGTAAGGTTCAATTATCATTTTCATAGACGTTGTTCAAACGCGTAAGGTTCAAACCCAACCCCCCCCCCCCCCCCCCCCCCAAAAAAAAAAAAAAAAAACCACCTTGGTCCAACTTGTTTTCACTAAATGTTCACAATTGGCATGAATTAAAGTTAGTTGGAAATTGTTTATTACTTTGGAATTTATTTTCTTTGGTAAGATATATATATATATATATATATATATATGTATACATATCAATGGCCATCTCAGTACAAAATCGACTCTCAATTTGTATTCAATTTCAATGTTGACCTTAATTTAATTAAATTTTCATTATATTGGAAAATGCACCTTATCTATAAATTCCAATTGGAGCAACATGGTAAGATTTATTGGGTATGAGCTAAAAGCAGGCCCCATTTAAAAATTAAGAATAAATATAAAAGATCATAATTCTCAAGCTTATTTTGGCCAAAGTAAAAGGTATATAATCGTAAAAAGTATATTGATTATAGTTTCAAATTGCTGAATGAGATGGGCATGAGTTTTTTGTCATAAAAAACAAGAGGAGTTTATCCTTTCAATGGGATTATAAAACAAATGAGTTGATTGTCTTAGCCATATTTGAAAAGCAAAGTTAACTAAAAATACCCTTAAGTGACAGAGCAAGTCAAGACTGAAATTGTGAGGGTCAAAATAAACAATTTTAATATTTAATATATAATAATGGTTGATAGAGAAATGTTGGCATCCATTCACATTTGAAGATAAACTTAGAAAAAAATATATTGAAGAAAAAAATATATTGACTTTCATGATTATACAATTTAGGATGTTATGTATGCATGGTCAGTTTAATTACGGTAAATGCATTTAACAAAAAACAAAGTTCAAATACAATTGTCAATTACAATGGATTGAGTTTTAGTCGGTTGTATTCATACTTGAAAAACAACTATCACGAGATCACTATAAATTAATAAATATAAAATAAAAATAAGTATATGGCAACATGTTAGGTTTGGATTAGGTGTTGGTCACCTTTCAATAAAATCAAAGTGAGGCAATTTTACAAACTCTTTTTAAGTGATGGTAATTAATAAAAACTTTGTCATGGGATCATTAATAAAAATAACCATCCTTTAATTGGAGAAAGTTTTAGAAAAAATTGGTAGGAGCAGCAACTCTGACTTAACCCACCAACCTAACTTGGAATAAACCCACTTGGTAATTTAAGTTAGAGTTGATCCTTCTTATTTTCTAGTTTGAATTAATATTTCTAACAGAATTAATCAATGGATTAGATTTGAGTTAAGTTGATATATGTTATTTGACCTCCCAACCCAACTTAATTTGCCTCATTCATGGACCCTCCAACAATTCAACTTGAATGCGAACTAGTAGTTAAGTGTCTGTTAATAACTTCAAAGATGGGTTTATGGATTTATGATAATATCTTTATCTTGATCAACAAATGGGTAAAGTTTAGGTGTCACACACTAGTAGTCAATTCTATCTTCTTATTTTCAAGCAATATATTTTTTTACACTTGTTACAATCCTTTTAGTGTGACTAGAGTCAGACTTTCTTTTATGACAATTAGATAGATGGCACTTGTCAATCATCTGACTCTGTATCTTTAACTATTATTTTTTATGACATTTATTATCATCCTTTTTTTTTATTGTGACACTTTAGATAAGTGACATTTGGAGTTATAATTTTTTTATAGTAATTGAATAGATGACACTTGTCAATTATCTAATGACTCTCTTAGCTTATAAATAAGACATGATCTTCCTTATCAACTAAAATTACCCCACTCATTTTTTAAAGTATTCATCTCACCCTCACCTACGATTTATTTTATTTTCTTGGAAAGTTAATATTATCATATTGTGAACGGAAAATTAGTAAACTAGGGCTAGGGTGCTTAAGTCCATGTTGAAATGTATAAAAATTCTTTAACAATATTCTTCATTTTAATGGTTTGCTTCTACTTGTTACTTTTTATGTATGTATTATATTATGTACATATATTAACAAAACACCTTATTGTATAATACATATGTAATAGAAAATAATTTTTAAAATTTTTTTAAATCTTTTAATCAGTTTAGTTGTAGTTATATATAACCTAGGTGCAAGGAAAAGTGTAGTAATAGCCTTTAAAGAAGAGGGGCTTGTTGATCGAATATATTTATGAAATTACGGAACATATTTAAAGGACTATTTTAAATATTAAAATTAATTGATTATATTATTGTTCATTTTATGCTTATTTTTTCATTTAGATTTACACGGATACTATTTTTGAGTTTTTTATATTATGGTTTTGAACACTATCCAAAATTATGATTAGTTCATTTATAAAATAAATTATTAATTACTTATTAATTTATTTTTCTAAATTACAGTTATAAAATCTTTATCGAGAGTGGGTAGCATAGAAAAAAGGTATATCTACACTTTTTAGTTTAAAAGATTGCGTCGTTTGTGTTGTTTTGTAATTAGGTCTCTTTTGTTTTCTAATCCAAAGTTTCCATTGTGACTGATGTTCAATTACATTTATGCTTCACTCCATCATACCGCTCTTTATATAAAGGAATATCTATGTAATTGTACCATTGTATCTTTGCTTTAAAACTCCTCTAGCCAAACACTATTCTTGAATTGTAATAAGAACCTAACATCACTAACGAAAACCATGATTATGGGCAAGCCCTAGTAAATTTTACTCGAGGGTTGTAAGATAAAAAGAATTTTTTTTTTATTAATTATTTAGCAACAAAACTTCTAGTAACTATACTGCCATCTCCTCATAGTGTTTCTTGTTTTCTAAGTGGCTTTATCTTATTCTAAAATTTTACTCGAGGGTTTTAAGATAAAAATATTTTTTTTATTAATTATCTAGCAACAAAACTTCTAGTAACAATACTGCCATCTCCTCATACCTCATAGTGTTTCTTTTTTTCTAAGTGGCTTTATCTTATTCTCCCGTAAAGGAAGTTTTTCTTTTTCTTTTTTTTTTTTTGTTTCATCACATATTCTCATTATAGAGTGGATGTCATAAATTAATGCGAAAACCCTTAAATTCTGAACATTGGAAAAGGTAGAAAATCATTGATTCCATACCAATTAATTTTCATAGAGCTTCAATTTTAGACTACTAAATGGATCGTTTGTCTACACCCCCTTAGTAAACACGAGACACATCTAATGTTCACACATAGATATATTTGTTTGTGTTCGTTTTAAAGGTGAAAATGGTATGTAAATAGATCCATTCTCAAAAAGAAAATTTGTGATCCTAAAAATCGTATGAAAATGCTCCCTACCTCTTTGGTTAGAGAGATACCACTAGAATTTTCATCTAGGACCGCTAGAGGTATCAAATCTCATCATCACCTTATAATACCTCGTCCCAATTATCCAAGTTTTCTATTAACCCATTAAACCCCGAAACATTTACTTCAAAGTGTTAAATGTCGAAAGATTTTAAATATATGGCAATTATGCACATGTAACAGAATGGTTGAATGTTTACTATGGAAATGGTACTTCGAAATAAAAGTGGTAATGTGTTTCACATATAAAACTTTCAACTTCTTTCAAAAAAAAAAACAAAATTGCAATTTCACTATGCAGATCTCAATTTTCATATCGGACACATAAAAGGCATACAACCCCTTTGGTTAGGTAGTTTCATATAAAACTTGATTGGATCAAGGGGAATATAGAAGACCAAAATTTAGAGCAAAGTGACTCCGGCCCAGCCCCACCCCACTCCTTCCATCCCGGCGAAACCCCAGTTGGCATGCATAGACGACAATAAAAGTCACCACCACCTGACAAAAACAGGACTCGTGAATCAAAGTGCAATGACTATTGCAATGCATTATTTCAAGGTAGTGAAAGGTACACATTACTTTTTGAGTCTGGAATGGGTGAATTTTACCCCTATGATTGGATGGTGATGGAACATGGCACCCGCTCAACAAAACAATGCCAATGAGGCTCGACTGCCCAATCTTGATGACTGCTATGTGGACATGGTGAATGCTTCAAGAAATAAAAAACATCTATGGACATGTTGATCAAAGTAGGCATTGCTGCCTTGAATTTTTAGGAGGTCAGGCTTAAGTAATGTTCCTTTCTTTTACAACCCAAGTGGCAATGGGGACTACCTACTGGGTGTACTAGGGTGACTTAGATAGGTTCAGACTCATAACCTGCACACTCCATGAGGAAGGCTATGTCTTAAAATTGTGCCAATCCATAATCAAGTTATGCTCATTAAGAACTACCATTGCCGTTATAAAACTAAGACCATATTACTATGGAACTTTCCCTTTAAAACACCTTAGGGGAAGTTAGTTCAAGGTCCACTTCCCATTAACATCCAATCTTATTACCTACCCCACACCAAAAAAAAAAAGCTGAAACACTGGTGTGATGCACACTGGTCCACCAGCAAGAAGGAGAAGGGCTAGAAAAATAATAAACAATTCTAACTATTAATGCAAATTAAGTTTGTGGGATTTATGAGAATTAATGGATTGGAGAATGACTAGGAACATTTTCATGAAACTCCTAGTGAAAAATCATGTTTAAAATTTCTTCAATAAAATATATAAAATAGATGTTAAAAAGCAACGAGACTTGTAAGCTAAGGACGGCATTGTTTGATCCAAAAAGACAAAAGTTTTGACAGAGACTCTTTTATTGATTTAGCAGAAAGAGAAACATTACAACGTTGTGATAATGATAACATATATAACAAAAAATAAGTATAGATAATATGAAATCAAAATGAGAAAGGCAAATTCTTTATTTATATATATGAAACAAAAGCAAAAAAGACCTTTTTTGCATTTACCTAAAAATTCAAGATCCCTTTGATGTATGGGAGCACCTATAAAAAGAAATGAGAAAATAACAAAATGTACAATATACTTAACATCATCATCATCGTTAAATCTTATCCCAACCATTGGAGGTTTATATTTCTCCGTTCAAGTCTATCGTAGGCCAAATCTAATGATAGGTCATAACCATAGAACCCTTGTTTACTTTTGCTCCAACTGGGGTAGAGGTGGAACTGAAACTTTGCCTTTTTGTGCGCGCATAGGGTGGGGGGAGTGGGGAGTTTTACATTTTTTTTAGGCTGGGGGCAATACGAAAGAAACTAAAAAAAAAAATTACAGCACTAGGGGGTTTTCCAAGTTTTGTGGGGTGTCATCACCACCACTAACCCCCTAGTCCCACCCTTGATTGGTAGCCATTGTAGTGCGTCACTTATAGCGAGGAATGCCCTAGTATGATCTCGAAGAATACTATATTCACAAAATCTTCATTTAAGTCGTGACAAGTTTTACGCTTGCAATCACCTACTTAACGCAACCTTCTCTTTGATCCTGGCTTGGAACCGTCAATAAGACCTGATGGAGTTTACACAATGACTATGCATTTTAAAATACAATAATATCAATAATGATCTTAACAATAACAATAACAGCAACTGTAGCAACAACAACAATAACAACACTTAAGCAAACAGAGAAGAATTCTTAAAAGTAGAAAAAAAAAGTATTTTAAGACAACATTGAAAGGCAATATAGAAACCCTAAATTGAACAAACCCAAACGAATACTGATTTAAAAACCGAACGAATTTAGTAAGGTGTAGAACACTTGATCAATATACGAATTAAATACCTAGATCGCTATGACAAGAGACAAAATCTATAATAATTCGAGGTTGTAGCCTTTACCAATTATTTCCCTCTCAAATATGTGTTTGTAGACAATGGTCTACATTCCATGGGCAAATTTCTCCAAGTAGATGGTCAAAGATTTGCACATTGACAATGCTTTTCAAAAAGCATTAATCTTAAGCTTGAAATTCTAACCGAGTTCTAGATCAATTCTTGATCAAAGTCAACCGAGTTTGAACTTAGTACGAATATATTAATAAAAATAATAATACTTTTGTAAGTGCAAAAACTGTAACTCACAAGAGTAAGAGATGCCTTAAAGGACTTAAACCACGATGGCTGTCGAGAGCTGGCTGCTACTGGTTTAGGAAACCTGAAAGGGAAGAGAAGAGAGGTCAAAGGACCCTGGCTGTGGGCAGCACAGGGCTCTCCGATGCCTTTGTTAGTGCGTAAATCGAACGAGGGAAGGAGAGATCGAAGAATCGGAAGGAGGAGAATGTCTGAATTTTTTTTTTTTACGTACCTCTTCTGGTTCTCATTCTCCATATATATGGGCCCTCTTTTTTTTGTTGCTCAAATCATCAGCTTCATGGAGTAATAAATGAAGGTCCATCCAGGTCCATCACAGCCCACCTCGCATTAAATGCTGGTCTGACCAGCCCACGTTGCATTAAATGCCAGTCACATTGGGCCTGATTCTGTCTGGACTTGCTGGCGGCGGCGATCTCATCGGATCCTTTCTTGGGCCTCTCCCTGATGGGGCTGCAACCGCTGGACGCTGTGTCAGAGGGTCGGACGGCCAGGATGGTATCTGTCTTGTCATCGCGTGCCTGAGGACGGGAGATATTTTAAGCACACGCCTCGGCTAGCAGTCTCTATAGTTGCAGCCGAGATGCATGTCTGGACCGGGCTCAGGGGAGGATGGCCTCGGCCGGACCGAGGCTAGCAACCGCACCCCGGCTGGTGATCCAGCACCACGGCCGGAATGCGCGTAGCCGGGCTGAAGATTAGGACGAGTTAAACAGTCCTGGGATGATTAAGAATCTCCCCACACAATAGCCCCCTAGCTTGCGGCTCCTCTGGGATATCGGGATTTCGAACTCAGTGGAGTCGGAAGCTACGAAGGTACTGCGGCAGTCTTAGGCTTCGTGCTGGTGACAGCTGGCGTCCAATCCTTTCCAAACTTCTTTTCCCGCTCAGGACAATAAATGCAGCGCGTCAATCATGAAGAAGTGGGATGGGCAACACCACGTGTACCCATCCGATCGACTGCGCCGTTGGACATGGGAGGCGTATAGCTGCCTGATGCGACGCTTCAGATTTCGAGGAGGGCGCTTGGAGCGGAGCGTCACTTTTTCTGATACAAAAGGTCGCTGTCGTCTTCTTCCTATCCTCTACATCCGAAGAACCAGTTCAGAGGCCTTCCCTTGTTGAATAGATCGCAACGACGTGCTTTTGAGGGATCTTTGTTTGCGTTCTCTGAGCGTGAGCTTCTTCTTCTCTTCAGATTTTCTCCTTTTAGGCCTTCTGTCTCTCTTTCTCCTAACCACACATGGGGATTTACAGTCACTGGGTAGAGAACGACATTGCCATAGATGGGCTTAGGGGGGCATATGAGATACCGAAGGACGTGTTGATCAGACGAGCGGACCCTGCAGACTATGCACTCCGCTCGTACTCGGGGGGCTGGATGCCCTTCCCGTTGATTGCTATAGTAGAGGGCGGAGTTAGGTTCCCCCTTGACCCACTTCTTAGGGCCTGTCTCAGCACTTGGGCCCTCAGTCCGTGTCAGCTGTCGCCTAACGGCTACAAGGTCATTATGGGCACAGCCGCTCTGAATAAAAGCCTAGGTATTGACCTCGGCGTCCATGACATCGAAGATGTCTATGACATTTGCAAATCCAAGGAGGACGGCTACTACCTCCGAGTCAGGCCCCGGTGCACGGCCTTCGTCACGGCACTCGAGGACTCCAGTAAATATGCCGGAGACGACCTCGTGTGCGTCTCGGGGAACTGGGAGTTCGGCGCCGAGGAGGATAGGGTGTATAGGGTACCTCGTCATCCCGGGGTCGTCCCAAGTAATCCCCTTTGCTTATTATTGTATCTCATTTCATTTTCTGCCTCAGGGCTTGCCGGGTTGATATACTTCTGGTTCATTTTGCAGCTGCTCGCGAAAGGAAACAGCAAGCTAGGAGGGACGGCTGGCAGAAGAACGAGGAGTGGTACCAGGCGATCAGGAGGTGCACCGACTTCTCCAATAGATCCGCCTGGGCGCTGCTAGGCTACGAGCCGAGGTACCGGGGATATAACAAGAGATCAGTATTGCTCCCTGCGCTGCTTCAAGGAGAAGTCCCGGGGCCAAGTGAGCCTTCTGCCAGCAGCCGTCCAGAGACGGTGTTCGAAGAAGGGGGGCCTTCTCAAGCTGCGACCGGTGTTGAGGCGTCGCCCGAGATGGGGTCCTCACCCGAGCCGCAATCAAGCGGCACTCCCTTGAGAAGTAGGGCGAGACGCTCCCCGCCTAGTCCGGGAGGACCGTCGACTGTCCCGGCGTTCATCGACCTGGAGGCGTTGGCGCTCGGAGACGAGGATGAGTCTCCTCCGCCAACAGTCAGGGATTCTGCTGGGCATTCAGCCCCTGGTCCGGTCGAGTCCCCTCGGGTCGTAGAAGAGGAAGCTACAACTCCAGGCCCGGGTCCAGAGGTTCGGCCATCTCCCGAGGTTGCGCTGAACGAGAGGTCTTCGAGGAAAAGGCCGAGGGAGGATGAGGGGAGCTCGGGACAAGCAGCGCGGCCTGCCGTGCCAGCGCTCTGGACTCCGAGCTTTCGGCTCGAGTCGGGGAGGCCCATGACAGTGGAGGACTGCATCCACAAGAGGCCAGATGCTCATGTGCTTGAGGCGCTCAGCCACGCCTGCGCGCTCCCGCGCGACATGAAGCGGCTGGAGAGGATGAGCGACCCAAAGCTGATGACGTCGCTGTTGCACTCCTGCTTCCAGGTAGTTTTCTTGGTTTTGCTCGTCATCTCTTTTGTGTTGGTATTCCGTCTCGACCACTAATTATTATATATATATATATATTTTTTTTGGCAGACGCTGCAAAAGTCGATTGTAATCATCGACAGGTTTAATAAGCAAGGCCCCTTGGTGAACTGCCTGGCCGAGGAGAAGCAGGAACTTGAAGAGGCAGTGGGGGCCAGCACCTCGAAGGTAGAGCAACTGGAGGCGTTCAAGGACGACCTCCAGGCTAGGCTCGGGGAGGCGACAGAGCTAATCGAGGGTGAAAGGAAGAAGAACGCCGACCTCGAAGCCTTAGTGGGGAGTCTGAGAAGTGACCTCCGTGCCGAAGTGAAGCGGGCGGATGAGGCGGAGGCCAGGGTCAAGACTCAGAGCGAGGCAGCTTTCCAGGACGCGGCCACCCAGGCGACCGCTTACTACGGCGCGAAGGTGTTCGGAGTCCGGGACAAGGCATGGGCCAAGGCATGGCGCGCTGCCCTAAGGGAGGTTGGAATTTCGGAGGACCACCCGTCCTTCATCAGCCCCCCGGTCTATCCCGGCCCGTCGGTCCCAGACAACACAGTAATTATTGGTTCCCCAATAAACGGTGTCGACGGTGGCCCAGTCCCTCAAGAAACTCCCGCCGACGCCCCCTGTAATTCAGCTCCACAAGAATCATGAAGACTTGGAAGCTGTCATTTGTTTGCTTGTTCCTTTTTCTCTTCCCTTTTTTTTTTTGGCGATCCCTGTGTAATTCAGGATGTAATCTTTCAGTAGTCAATGAATTGAACTTTTTATCATTCTTCTTTACTTTACTCTGTCTGCATGCTTGATTTTGCCAAAATGCTTGCGCTTGTCTTTTGATAAAATTGTAACAGATAATTTAAAATGGAACAGCATGGCACGAGACCAAGGTCTTCGGACAGTATTGCTGTGTTCGCAATGGCCCCATATCGAGGAGGTGCGTGTCATGGTCCATAGGCTTCATGCCGGGGTGGTGCGTGGACCAGCCCCCACGGCAATCACAGTGGCCCGTAGGCTTTATGCCGGGGTGGTGCGTGGACCAGCCCCCACGGCAATCATAGTGGCCCGTAGGCTTCATGCCGGGGTGGTGCGTGGACCACCCCCATGGCAATCATAGTGGCCCGTAGGCTTCATGCCGGGGTGGTGCGTGGACCACCCCCATGGCAATCATAGTGGCCCGTAGGCTTCATGCCGGGGTGGTGCGTGGACCGCCCCCACGGCAATCATAGTGGCCCGTAGGCTTCATGCCGGGGTGGTGCGTGGACCGCCCCCACGGCAATCATAGTGGCCCGTAGGCTTCATGCCGGGGTGGTGCGTGGACCAGCCCCCACGGCAATCATAGTGGCCCGTAGGCTTCATGCCGGGGTGGTGCGTGGACCGCCCCCACGGCAATCACAGTGGCCCGTAGGCTTCATGCCGGGGTGGTGCGTGGACCAGCCCCCACGGCAATCACAGTGGCCCGTAGGCTTCATGCCGGGGTGGTGCGTGGACCAGCCCCACGGCAATCATAGTGGCCCGTAGGTTTCATGCCGGGGTGGTGCGTGGACCAGCCCCCACGGCAATCACAGTGGCCCGTAGGCTTCATGCCGGGGTGGTGCGTGGACCAGCCCCCACGGCAATCACAGTGGCCCGTAGGCTTCATGCCGGGGTGGTGCGTGGACCAGCCCCCACGGCAATCACAGTGGCCCGTAGGCTTTATGCCGGGGTGGTGCGTGGACCAGCCCCCACGGCAATCATAGTGGCCCGTAGGCTTCATGCCGGGGTGGTGCGTGGACCACCCCCACGGCAATCATAGTGGCCCGTAGGCTTCATGCCGGGGTGGTGCGTGGACCAGCCCCCACGGCAATCATAGTGGCCCGTAGGCTTCATGCCGGGGTGGTGCGTGGACCAGCCCCCACGGCAATCATAGTGGCCCGTAGGCTTCATGCCTGGGTGGTGCGTGGACCAGCCCCCACGGCAATCATAGTGGCCCGTAGGCTTCATGCCGGGGTGGTGCGTGGACCAGCCCCCACGGCAATCATAGTGGATTCTCGTTTCCGGGCTGACAGTGAGGAAAAGAATAGACTCAAAACTGCTTTCATTGAAGTCTTGGGGCATCTCGAGTACAACAGAATTAAAAGTAGAACTTCTTGAGATGCGATACATTCCACGGCCGAGGTAACTGTCGGCCATCCATATCTTCGAGTCTATAAGCTGATTGCCCCGCGATGGCGACTACCTTAAATGGTCCGTGCCAGTTCGGCGCCAACTTGCCCTGGCTTGGGTCTCGATCCGATGGGAGTGTCTTCTTCAGGACTAATTCTCCAACTGAGAACCTTCTTTCCCTGACCCTTCGGTTATAACCTTTGGCCAGTTGCTGCTGATAGTCAGTCAGTCTGATGGTTGCTAATTCTCTGCGTTCATCGGCGAGATCCAACTCCCGGGCAATGTTCGTGTCATTCTGGCCTTGGTCAAAGAGATCCGACCTCAAAGTCGGGAGGCCGACCTCAAGAGGGATGACCGCCTCCATCCCATATGCAAGGGAAAACGGGGTTGCTGAAGTGGAACGCCTTGGGGTCGTTCTATAGGCCCATAAAACACTTGGAAGCTCTTCTACCCATCTCCCTTTCGCCTGGTCTAACCGCTTCTTCAACCCGTCGAGTACCACCTTATTGGAGATCTCTGCTTGGCCATTGCTTTGCGGATACGCTGGGGTGAAATAGTGGTTTTTGATGCCGAGTTCCTTGGAGAAGTTTTTGAAGGCAGCAGAATCAAACTGGGTGCCGTTATCCGAGACCAGGACTCGCGGGATGCCGAATCTGGTGATGATGTTCCTCCAAACGAAATTCTTCGTATCCCGCTCGGTGATGGAAGACAATGACTCTGCTTCTATCCATTTAGTGAAGTAATCGGTGGCCACTATCAACCATCTCTTATTTCCTGGAGTTCGGTGGAGCGGTCCCACGATGTCCAGCCCCCATTGGGCAAAGGGCCACGGACTAGAGAGCGGGCTCAGATCCTGTGTTGGTTGATGAAGGGAGTGGGAGAACTTCTGGCACTTCTCACATTTCTTAACATATAACCGCGCATCTTTCTGCATATACGGCTACCAGTACCCCTGGCTGATTGCTCGGTAAGCCAATGATCTCCCCCCTATATGGCTCCCGCAAATCCCCTCGTGTATTTCATAGAGAAAGTCTTCCACTTTGCTTGGATGGACGCATTGAAGGTATGGGCCAGTGAATGACTTCCTGTAGAGCTTGCCCTCGGGAGACAACCAAAACCGTGTAGCTTTCAATCTGAGCCGATGAGCCTCAATCCTATCCTCTGGGAGTTTGTCGTCCTTAAGATAGGATATAATTGGGTCCATCCAGCTTGGGCCGGAGTCAAGATGGAGGACTTCCCGGGGTGGCTGAAGCTCTATGCTGGGTTCTGCCAGCGATCCCACTTCGATAGTTCTTTTCTTCCCTGCCTCAACGGCGGAGGCTAGACTGGCTAGGGCATCGGCGTGGGAGTTTGATCCTCTGCTGATCTGTTTGACCTCAACCATCTGGAATTCTGAGATAGACTTCTTTGCGAGGGCGAGATAGGCAGACATCCTTTCGTCTCGGGCCTGATAATCTCCTGTCAATTGGCTAACCACCAGCTGAGAATCACTGAAGACAAGCAAATGCCGAGCTCCAAGGATTTTAGCACTGCTCAGTCCGGCTAACAAGGCCTCATACTCCGCCTCGTTGTTTGACGCTTTAAAATCGAGGGTGAGAGCTTGCTCAATGACCAACCCTTCCGGAGTCTGAATGACGGCCCCAGCGCCAGCCCGCTTGGCGGTTGACGACCCATCAACGAAGACCTTCCAGACGGAAGCCGGAGATCGGCTTTGAGATAGCCCGTTATCCTCCGGGAGGGGCACCTCCAGTTCATCCGTGGGCTCAAGGCCGAGCCGAGTTAGCGCCGGGGTTGGAGGTATGAACTCCACAATGAAGTCTGCCAGGACCTGAGCTTTGATGGCTGTTCTGGGCTGGTACCGAATGTCATATTGCCCGAGTTCTATCGCCCACCGCGAAAGCCTTCCTGAAAAATCAGCCTTTCGAAAAACAGACTTGAGAGGGTATTTTGTAACCACTGTTACAGGATGAGTTTGGAAATAATGGGAGAGCTTGCGGGAGGCGCTAACTAGCGCCAACGCAAGCTTCTCTAATTGGGTATATCTGGTCTCGGGATCGAGGAGCGATTTGCTCGTGTAATAAACCGGTTTTTGTTGATTTTCCTCCTCTCTGATCAGGACCGAGCTCACGGCTTGATCCGAGACCGCTAGATATAAATACAACGTTTCCCCTAGTTTTGGGGTCGAAAGTAGAGGAGGTGACGAAAGGTAGGCCTTAAGTGCTTGTAAAGCCTGGTCACACTCTGGGGTCCATTGAAACTTAGAATTTTTTCTTAACAATTTAAAGAAAGGCTGGCACTTATCTGAGGATCTGCTGATGAATCGATTCAGCGCGGCAGCCATGCCGGTAAGCTTTTGGACTTCTTTTGGGGTAGTGGGGCTCTGTACCCTGAGGATGGCGGAAATCTGGTTCGGGTCTGCCTCAATCCCTCTTCTTGTGACCAAGCTTCCCAGGAACTTGCCTGAACCAACGCCAAAGGCGCATTTGGAGGCGTTCAGCTTCAACTTGTATTCTTTCAGAATGGCAAACACTTCAACCAGATCGGCCAGATGATTCGCGGCCTGTTTGGACTTGACGACCATATCGTCGATATACACTTCAACAGTGCTGCCGAGCTGCATCCCGAACATCTTGGTGACCAAGCGCTGGTAGGTGGCACCTGCGTTCTTTAGGCCGAAAGGCATTACCTTGTAACAGTAGATGCCTCTGGGCGTTATGAACGCAGTCTTTTCTTCATCTGGAGCGTACAGAGGTATCTGATGGTAACCTCGATATGCGTCGAGGAAGCTCATTCGGTCGTGGCCAGCGGTAGCGTCGATCATCTGATCAATCTTCGGGAGTGGGAAGCTGTCCTTGGGGCAGGCCTTGTTGAGATCTGTGAAGTCGACGCACACCCTCCACTTGCCAGTCTTCTTCTTGACCACCACCGTGTTGGCGAGCCAGACCGGGTACTGCACTTCCCTGATCACCCCTGCTTCAAGTAGTTTGCTGACCTCTTCGACCACAGCTTCTGTCTGCGGCAGCCTAGTCCTACGAGCTTTCTGCATTACTGGCTTATGCTCGGGATCCACATTCAGCTTATGGCACGCGGTCTCAGGATCAATACCAGGCATCTCTTCTGGGGTCCAAGCGAAGGCTTCTACGTTCTGGAACAGGAACTCGGTCAGTTCGGATCGCTCGGACTCGGTAAGCTGACCGCCGAGGAGGAAGAACCTTTCTGGATCATGTGGGCTGATCCTAACCTCGGTCAGTTCCTCCACACTCTTCTGCTCGGGCTGCTGACCGACTCCGTCCAAGTCCTTTTCCAATTCGGCAACATTGACCTGCTTGGGCTCGCGGCTTCCGGATACTACGGCCATTAAGCATCGCTGGGCCATCTGCTGGTCTCCCCGAACCGTTACTATTTTTATTCTGCCGTGATTTTCGAGCGGGAACTTTAGCTTTTGGTGTAAAGTAGAGGGCACTGCTTCCATGCCGTGGAGCCAAGTTCTACCCATAATGGCATTGTAGGGGGATGGCGTGTCAACTACCAGGAAGTCAACCACTGCGGAGGCTCCCTCAATCTGAACCGTGAGGGTCACTTTCCCCTTCGGGTATACAGGCTGAGCGCTGAAGCCTATCAGTGGAGTTCGGGCCTCCCGCAGGTCTGCTTCCGAGAGGCCCATCTTTCTGAAGCAATCAAAGTAAAGGACTTCGGACGAACTGCCGGGGTCGACAAGGATCCTCTGGACCCTACAATTCTTCAGTTTCAAAGTGACGACAAGCGGATCATTATGTGGGAGTTGCACGCCTTCCAGGTCGTCATCAGATAACCAAATCTTGGGCTGCTCCTTACGAGGCTTTTTCGCAACCGGTTCTAACTCAGCAGCCATCACCTGCTTTCCATGGGACGCCCGTCTCGCCTCGGCGCGCGCCTAATTACTCCCTCTGGGTGGGGGAGCGAGGTGTATGACGCTAATGAGTTTTTCTGACCCATCACTGTCCTGACTCCTTTCATTTCGGTGCCGCCCTCGACGCTCGTCCCCGTTGTCCGCCTTGACATATTCTTTGAGGTGCCCGTCTTGGACGAGTTTCTCTAAATGAGACCTGAGGATTCTACATTCTTCGGTGTTGTGGCCGTTCTGCCTATGATACGCACAGAATCTACTCTGGTCGCGGTTGGCCGAATCGCCCCTCATGGGTTGCGGCCAGCTGAAGTACGGCTTGGATTTGATCTTAGTCATTATCTTGTGGATAGGCTCCTTAAATATGGTATCAACAGCTTTGTAGGGATCGGAAGACAGCCTAAGCTTCTTGTTGTCTCTATAGGCGGGTATTGAAGCCTTCGCCGAACTGGTTGAGGCTTTATGTCGGCTCGGCTCCTCTCTTCTGGAAGATCGACCTTCCTTCTTTGCAGACTTGCCGTCCCGATCTCTTCGGCTGACGTGAAAGCTTTCCCTCGCTCTGAGCTGGTCATCTTCTTGAGCTATAAAACGATTCACCCTGGCTATCAGTGCCGAGATAGAGACCACAGGATTGCCAGCCAGGTCCTTCCGGAGGTCGTTATCTGGCAGCAGGGCGTTCTGGAATGCGAAGATCGCTACTTCGTCTTTTGAGCCATCAATCTGGCTGTAGACTGTCCAGAACCGTTTGGCGAACTGAGTGACATTCTCATGCTGCTTCATTCTCAGGGCCATTATATCGGCATCGGTTTTGGGAACAGCTCTGTAGGCCTGGAACTTCTTTATGAAGGAGTGTTGGAGCTGCTGCCATGTTGAAATGAAATTTTCCGGGAGACCGCAGAACCACTTCAAGGGGAGCTCGCCCAGACTGGACGAGAAAACCTTGCAGTTCAAATGGCCTTCGTCTCCCCAGACAGACATCCTTTGCGAGAAGTGTCGTAGATGAGCAGCCGGGTCCGAGGCCCCTTCGTAAGTGACAAACCTTGGGACAGTAAACTTCCTTGGTAGAGGATGATCCTTGATGTCACTAGTGAAAGGCGACGTGCCGAGGTCAACGAACGCGCTAGCGTCCTGATAGCTTCGGGTGAGGCCGGCCACCTCCAGGTTACGCCTAACTGCTTGCTGAATTTGTTCCTCGAGCCATCCCTGGGCATCGTGACGGACCTCGGGAATTTCTTCTGACCGTTTCCTAGAAAGGCTGCGGTTGCTGCTGGAGGCCTCGTCATCAGCTCGACTACGTCTTCTTTCGTTCGGATGAACCCTAAGATCCCTCTGGGGAGGGGTGGCCTGTTGGCGACGAGAAGAATCTCCCCCGCTAGCCCGTTGCAGACGCTGTCTGGCGGTGTCAGTTGTCTCCCTGAGCTGCTGCTGGAGGCGCCTGATAAGGGCATCCTTCTCCCGGATAGTAGCATTCTGTGCTTGAATCTCCTCGTAAGTAGGATCGAAACCTTCATCAGAGCTGCGAACCTCACTATCTCTCCGACGATCGAACAAGACCGGGGACTTACGTCGGGTCTGGTGGAGGGCGAGGTCCCTCCTCCTAGGAGGCTGGAGAGGGGTCACCACCACCTCCGGGCGTGACTCTGGACGAGGCTGGTACCCTCGCAAATAGACAGGAGTGGACCTCAAGGACTCACGGAAAGGGCTCACCAAGGTCCCTGCAAGGCCTGTCTCGGGCGCTTTTCCATCTTTTGCAGCTCTCTCAGCCATAGTTCGAAGGAAGACTGACAATAATGTTTCTTCCCACAGACGGCGCCAATTGTAAGTGCAAAAACTGTAACTCACAAGATTAAGAGATGCCTTAAAGGACTTAAACCACGATGGCTGTCGAGAGCTGACTGCTACTGGTTTAGGAAACCTGAAAGGGAAGAGAAGAGAGGTCAAAGGACCCTGGCTGTGGGCAGCACAGGGCTCTCCGATGCCTTTGTTAGTGCGTAAATCGAACGAGGGAAGGAGAGATCGAAGAATCGGAAGGAGGAGAATGTCTGAATTTTTTTTTTTTACGTACCTCTTCTGGTTCTCATTCTCCATATATATGGGCCCTCTTGTTTTTGTTGCTCAAATCATCAGCTTCATGGAGTAATAAATGAAGGTCCATCCAGGTCCATCACAGCCCACCTCGCATTAAATGCTGGTCTGATCAGCCCACGTTGCATTAAATGCCAGTCACATTGGGCCTGATTCTGTCTGGACTTGCTGGCGGCGGCGATCTCATCGGATCCTTTCTTGGGCCTCTCCCTGATGGGGCTGCAACCGCTGGACGCTGTGTCAGAGGGTCGGACGGCCAGGATGGTATCTGTCTTGTCATCGCGTGCCTGAGGACGGGAGATATTTTAAGCACACGCCTCGGCTAGCAGTCTCTATAGTTGCAGCCGAGATGCATGTCTGGACCGGGCTCAGGGGAGGATGGCCTCGGCCGGACCGAGGCTAGCAACCGCACCCCGGCTGGTGATCCAGCACCACGGCCGGAATGCGCGTAGCCGGGCTGAAGATTAGGACGAGTTAAACAGTCCTGGGATGATTAAGAATCTCCCCACACAACTTTTTTTTAATTTTAAATGTCCTGCCCATTGTTCTTAACTGTGTCCAACTCCAACACTTCGTCCCTAGCTAACCCGATGGATTAATCCAACTTAATATAAGACATAAATCCAATACTCTTGATTTACAAGGGACTCCCAAGTATCGAACTTGCGTACCCATGCTTAGTACGCATTCTTAACTAACTCAGCAGATGAGACTATCAATATCTATTTTTACAGTTGAAGTAATGCATCTAAAAAAAAAAAAAAGAATTAAAGTAATGAACATAAGCATTGTCAAAAGACATAAATGGCCTATGTTCATTAATTAGTAGCCATCATGACTTAGATGACCTTCTTTAATCCTTCATCTGAAAGTGCAATGAACTGGGATTTAGGAAAGCAAGGAAAGTAGATTCCATGTCTCCCACCCACTCTAACTTCCTTGCTGTCTTCAGCACAAGATTCTCTCACATATAAAAAGACTTCTGGTGCCTTTTGACCTCACTTGATCTTTTAGCACTTGGGATTTCCTTAAACAAAGCATTTAAATTTAAATTAATGATCTGGTGATCTCAAAACCTCTTTTTTTAATACAAAAAAAGTGGTATTATTGAGTGAACACTTAATTGTTTGATCCGGTGACATTTCAATTTCATATCCAGCAATCTTTTCGCCTCCTACAGCGCGGACAATTACTATTAAATTTGAACAAGATTGAGTGGATTAGCACATTTATTATTCTTTAATGACTAGTTCATTTTGTTTATCTGAGGTATAATGTTATATCTGCTGTATTGTCACAATCTCTCCCTTTCCCCTTTTTTTTTATTGTCTCAGGATAATATGAAGGAGGTATTCAAACTTTTGGATATATATCAGGATGATAAGATTGAAATCTAGCTAAAGTGAAATAAGTTATAGTAAAAATAAAAAAAAAATAAAGTAAAGAATGTAGTGAAAAGTACTAGATTGAAGAAGGATTCCATGAAGAAGACAAAAAGTGCTGACAAAGTATGAAGTTAGAAAAATACACATGTTAGGTAAAAACTGTGAAAGTATCAAGACCATATTCTTTTATATTCAGAGCTTTAAGAACAAAATCACAATATTACAGGATCATATTGACTCTTTATTTTATCGCAAAAATATCGAATTTGTTCAAAATCTCGCCAATATTTGGACACCCCAAAAATCTTTGATATAGGGGTTCAGGTAACACCCCAAAAATCTCCAAATAGATGAAAGATTCCGTCCTTCATCTGAGGCCTAGAATGTGTTCAACTGTTAAAAAATGAAAAAAGAAGAGCTAAAGATCAGAATGGTCAGGATCTAATCCATGTAAGGGTCCATCATACCAATGGTCCAGATTACTAGTCAAACAGGCCCCAAATAGAATTGGGGCAGCCAAGCAAACCTGACACTATAGTTTCTCTGTTCTTTCTTTTCTGAAACTGAAAGGGATCTTCGCAGGACCTTCACCAAAGAAAGAACTGATCTTTCTTGAAGGAGAAAAAAACGGAGTACAAACTACAAAGGCTATGTTCCTTTGCTATTTGTAGGTTGCGTACTCGGAAGTATAAAAAGGACATGACAAGGAAAACAAACTCAAGCACATTATCCCAACTACTGCATCAGGCCTAACCATGGTTAGTTTCTTAGACTGATCTGAAGCACCCAAGTTTATGAGATCTCAATATTTGGCAGTAGGAGCCACATTGCATGATTCAAATCCAGAACAAAAATTGGTCATTTACAGCAATGTGTGTTCTCCTAAGTTATGAAAACCAATCTGATTCTCTACTTAAAGGTGAATGCTGATCATTGAGGAGTAAAGACTGGCCAATAACAAAAGTCTACCAAAGAGAATGACCCCTTACCTTAGTGGTAAGGAGCGGCAATTTTCACAGGGCCTTTCCGCATGTGCAGGCTCTTTTTCCACTTGCATGCGTGTGGGCTCCTTCCCACCTGAGTGATTGAATTCCTGAGTGTGCACGAGCTATCTCTTGGATCCCACCCTCTTTCCGGAAAAAAAATAAAAAACCTTCTACCGAAGGCTATCTATGTGGAATAAAGACAAACTTAAGTGGTCCTTGGCACCACTGATTCATATCGTGGTGTGCAGATTGGGTCGTGAGTGTGGGTAAAGGAGGCCCCCACCATTGCGTCCATGTTGTTTCTCCATATCCAAAGGTCAACTTTGGCGAACAGATCATCAGAGAACTTTCACCATTTTCACCTGCCCATGGAAAGCTATATTTCACAACTCCAAATTCTCAATAATTTGGGCAAGTGAATATCCTCATTTTCGGAGGATTTTCAAGTTGAACCCTCTCTAATTGGATTTGGCAATCCTTACATTCGTGGATTAACACACCTATCCCGATTTTTCTCATCTAATATTAATGTTAGATCCTCAACCATACAAATCCTTAACGATGAATTTCTATACTAATGGCATAGAGAAATCCTCACATATGTAGATTCTTCATGGATAATACACGTGCATTAAAAAAATAAAACATGGTCCATCACTGCAAACGTGAACTGAATAATTTCCCAGGGGACCATTGAATTGTACACCTTTTATCCTAAATTGTATGAATATGGAAGACGACGAGGAGGAAAATGAAAAAGAAATGACATAAGAAGATAAGCTTGAAGAAGTTCCATCTCCAAAAAGCCTTTGGAGGACCCTTGTCCCCTGTCCATTTGTTGGGGGTCGCTTTTTACAGGTATCTGATTGGATGTGGAATTCTAGTGCTTTTGTTTTGGTCTTTTAGACTACTATCAAATCTGCTTTTCTTATTTTTCAATCAAGGTCATGTGAGGGATTACTACTGGTTATAGCAGGACTGGTCAAAAAGTTCATCATCTCTTATGTGTTTGATTCGAACTAAAAACAAACTGTCCTTGGTATTGCTTTATCTTCAGAGACAAGTAACTTTAGAAAGGCCCTTTTTTTTTTTTTTTTTATAAGAGAAATGTATGTCCACAGATACAAAGGGAAACAGTGGAAAGATGATAAAAAAAAGAAAAAGAGAATCACACTGATATTTTTCCCCTTTAGATAACAATAAAAGGTCAGTATTCTGGAGATTCCCATTGGCACAAAGTGATGGGACCTTCCCATGTGTTGGAGTGGGACCCAAGAATTGGAGTTTGGGGGCAACTGAGTCTGGAACAGGACCACTGAAGTTTTTGTTATGATCCATGGTCTTTGGACTACCACTGGTGGAAAGTGATGGGACCTCCCAATGAATTTTGTGGACACCCTTTCTGTACAACAAAATGGGGAATCCGAGGGCCCTTCAACTGCAGATAAGTAAAGTGGATTCTCTTTGTTTTAGGAGAGAGCCCCGAGTATCAGGCAGACTAAGAAAGGTAAACAAACAGTAGACTGAAAAGTTTCAAGCCGAAGGTTGATTTTATTAAAGAGAGTATCATGATAATGATAAAAGCTCTTGAAAAAAGAAAATGATGAAGACCCAAACCAGATTAGGACCTTTTCCACTTCAAGAAAGGTGAGAAATAGGAAAGCTAATTATCTAGAATCTTCACAAGGAAAACAATCTATACTCCTTTTTACTGGCCCATTCAGACCTTTGATTCCACCACCAAATACACGACAACACCGAATTGTCAATGAAATGCATATACATATCCAAGTGTCCGTTTGGAATTTGGATGTACCACAAATTGCTACCAATTTGGATATTTATAATTTTATATGAAGCATGGCTAATTTAATTAATATGTATTCTCATTGAAGAGCCCGAAACTATCAATTGTATATTAAAAACAGTAAAATGATCCAATAGATAAATAAATTAAGGTGTGTTGGTATAGGGATACCACAAATTGTGGAAGAGGTCAAGTATTTTTGGCAGAACAGAATGTAATCCATTCTACATGAAGTTTGGAAGAAAATAAAAAAAGAATCAGTATTGGTGGGATACTATAGTTCTAACTTTCCCAACCAAAGAACATTTAATCATAATATTAAAGAGAGTACAAGGGGCACAAACAACCTTCATTTGAGTGAGAAAAAGACAGTTACAGATAGAGTTACAATGCAAGAAATCACCTATTATTTCCAACCACTGAGTATTTTCCACAGGATGGAACAAACAGACAGTGGACTCAAAGTAGAGTTCTACTCATACAGAGTTAAACATGATCAAATGAATTCTAATAGCAGTCCTGAAGATTTCTATCCGGGTCTAATTCTCTTCTGACCTGCCTTACCGTCGGATCTCAATGTCCCAGCAGAATCCCCCTCAGATGAAGCTTCCATTGATTTTGTGAAGGAACTCGAGAGGTCTGCATAGAGATCGACGACTCTTCTGATGTTGTTGTTGAGCTCTCTGATCAGACCCACATTGCGGCTGAGATTGTCAGGCATCTTGGACTCATGGTTCTGATTAATCTCATTGATCAGCAGTCTGTTCTGGTCCAAGATGTTTTGGACCTGACCAAAGTTCTTGTGGAATGTCTGCAAGACCTTGTTATCTACTTGAGTTCCATTGCCAAAGCCTGAAAATGTGTCCCCCTCCATTTTTTTCAGATGAAATTCAATCAAATCAAAACCAATCCTGCATATATATATAAAGATAAAATCAGAGCACAGAGATTGATTGGACATCTAAGATAATGATTTTTTTTTTTATATGGGCAACAATCACATTTTCAGGAACTTTCAGATGAAAATTAATTCATACGAAGACGGTGCTTTAAAAAATATGAAGAGAATGAAGGAAAAAAAAAACATGATCAAACTTAAGAAAACAAGATAAGATGGTTTCAAGCACAATTTAAGGTGAACCTTAATCCAGCTGAAATCAACCTACAGTCATTGAGAAAACTGAAAAGAGGAAAAAACACAAAGAACAGCAACAACAACTAGTCTATACACTTTCAGGTGAAAACAATATAATCAAAACCAGTCTTTCATAACTACAAGGAAATAAATTTACACACACATACATCTATCCAGTCAAAACCAGTCTGTATGTCAAAAGCAAGGCAGCTGACAAGGGAAAACAAAATTTCTGATTCTCATTTCAGAAAAAGAGAAATTTGAAGTGTACTTGATATTTCTGAGGCAAATTAATCTATACACACACATAAAATCCAGTCAAAACCAATCTGTATATCAAGAAACAAAGCAGCAAACAAGGAAAAGCAAATTTTCATGATTTTGATTTCAGAAAGAGAGAAATTTGAAGTGTACTTGATATTCAGAGGCAAAATTCAGAGCAAGCAAATAGAGTACTGCGTGTAAACACAAGGGTTTTTTTCTTTTCCACGCATCACCATTAGCCATGGAAATCTATGCCTGTTGACGAATTATGCGAGATGTTCTCCTGTAAGTTTAAATTGAATTATGCGAGATATTGTATAAAATTAAGAGACAAAGGTGGAGAGCGTTTGGGAAATTTTCTAAACTTTCATCACCAGATTTCTATGGCTGTTACAGGAAAAATCCCAAAATATCAATAGAAAGAAAAATATGTGTGTGTGAGAGAAATCAACTTTAAGGAAAAAATAGAGAGTGCCCATCATATTTTCAGGTAATAGTCATTGTAACTAAAACCAGCAACACATCCAAATCAAAGTAACAGAAAGTGAGGAAAAAAAAAACAAACAACACGCATTTTGAAGATGAGTCTTTTAGGGTGAAAAAAACAAAAACAAAAACAAAGAACATGCATTTAGAAATGAATCTTAAAGTGAAACTCGGTTAAAACATAACCAATCATAAAAATAATGGAAAGGGAAAAACAGAAAGATAAGAGGGATAAGAACCGGTTGTCTTTTCTTTATTGGATTTCCTTCACTTTACTACTACTAAATTCAATCAGGACAATCCCTGCAGACAATTCCTGCAGGGACATCCACCTTGAAAGAAACCAAGAAGAAAGGCAGAGAAAAAAAATCACAGCTAAGAAAATGAGACCATCTAATGGATGCCCATTACATGATTCCAATGAAATTCAACTCAAAACAATATCAGCTCATCAAAGAGTAAAAAGAGAACAGGATCAGGATCCCATGTCCAGGTAAAATCCAGTCAAGCCGCCCTGCAAAGATATCCAAAAGCATAGCATAAAGAGAGAAAACCAACAACATCACAAATCCAAATGATGAAAACTTTTTTCGATACCCATAATATTCACATGAAATTCATCCTAAAAAAGGACAAGAGAAAAAAAAACAAAAACAAAATCAAGGCACTAGAAACTATTATTTGTTTTTACAGGTAATGGTCACCCAAAATCGTTCAAAATGAATCGAAAAACGGAAATGCCAAAAGTAAGAAAAAAAAAAAAAAAGAAAATAGTTAAAGAGCTGAAAAACTCTACAATATTTCAGACATTTTAGCAGAAGAGACAAAGCTGAAGACTCTGAACAAAGAGATATCATTCCTTTCTCTTTTTCTTTTCTTTTTTTTTTTTTTCTACACAGACGAATCAGATGATGGGAACATACTTCTTCTTTACAGAAACATTACCACCGGATCCATCTCACAAAAAGGTTTTTTATTTGAAAACCAACAACAACAGCAACAGAAACAAAAAGAACGGCCAATGCCTCATAGTCACAGAGAAAGAAAAGAAATGTATATAAAAGAAAAGTTGAGAGAGAGAAATAACCCATTATCTATTTTATGTAATATAAACTAGGAAAAGGACGTCATCTTCTTTCTGAGATCAGAAACAGAGAGAACACAAGACAAATCAGGAGCCCAAGGGTCGACCGTACAGGAAAGCACACAGAGAAATTCTACATAAGAAATTTTTTTCAGAAAGTATGTGAAGATCTTCCAGATATTGTCAGGATTCAAAAAGATCCTTTTTTTAATACAAGAAAAAGTTTATAAATCGACTAATATATATATATATATATATAAAAGGCTAAAAATCAAAAGGAACAAGAAACCAGAGAGAAGGCAATCAGCTAAAACGCTTATATCTCTGAAAAATAACAGAGACCCAGAAAACCATTTGAGAAGAAGATCACCCAAAGCAAATAAAATGAAAAGAAAAGATGTTTAAAACCCTTTTTTTTTCACCATAGTACCCCCAAGTCTTTCAACAATAATGGAAAAATACAACAAAAAAGATGCTTTTTTTGGAAAGCCATGTTTTGGGTTTTTGTAATCCTGTCAACAAGATTTATGGGTGGTGAATCTTTATTGGAAAATCATGTTTTGGGTTTTTGTAATCATATCATAGAGATAAATGGGTGGTGCTTAGAAATGAAAAAAAAAAAAAAAATGAGTTGAAGGAAGAGAGTTATAAAATCTATCTTTCTCGTTTTGTTATTTCTCCGTACCTTGGAAATCTAGAACATTTCTCTGGGACTTTCGCATGAGGGAGAAAAAAATCTCAAGGAAGCGTGGAAAGACGGGAGATTGAACGGAATCTGTGTGGGGAAAGGTGGAGGAGAGGCCTTTAAATCAAGAAAAAAAAAAACACTACTAGGAAGATTGATACATTAGAGAGAGAATATGTAGATTTTGACAGTCACCTCTCCTCTTCCTATTCACAGACTCTTTAATCTGCCTCTTTTATTTCATTTGTCGTTTGTGTTGTTTTTGGTTGGTGGATTTCTGGGTAAGCAGGAGTGGGAGAGCAGGAAGAAATACTCCCGGGTTCGGAGGGAATTACGAAGTAAGCCATGGAATCATTGAATTTTCCATTTTTGCATGAAACTATGGAAAAAGTCATTGAATCAGAATTTTCTTGTTTGAGAGAATTGTTCATGGAGCATTAAGAATGGTGACAATGAGCTGAACCTATCTGGGTTTTGATTCAAGTCCAAGTAGGATATGCGTGGACCTCGATTTGGGGACTACAATGAGTCCGTCGGGTTCAGTTTTAGGGCCTATTTGTTTAGAAGAACCGTTAGAATTTTTGTGTGAGGAAATTTTGAGAATCTCAAATGCTCAACCCCCTTTAGCATTTGAAAAGCTGGAATTCTAAAAAGTTACCAGTTTGAAAGTGTCTTTTCATGTTGATTGGAATCCTGAATTCTTGTATCAAGCAGAGGATTTGAAATGTTCAAGGATAAAATGCCACGTCAAGTAATAAATTTCCAACAAGCTCAATTCTTTGTCAGAAATCCCTCTAACAAAACAGGCCCAAAATGTTTGAGGGGCTCTGCAAGCAGTTTGTAGATTTATATTCTACAATGAAACTTCCTATATTTTAGGGGAAAAGGTAAGAGGGAGGTTGAAAATGACTTGCCCTACCTTTTTAGAGAAAATATAAATAAAATAAAATAAAAATAATTTTCATTTTGCACGTATTGCAAATCGAAAATTCGAAACCCCACCAATTATCAATCTCAAATTTCACTTCAAATGATGAGTGGGTATCATATGTTGAAAAAAAAAACATAATTTATATAATGGGCTAAAAACTCAACACTAAGTTCTACCTTATTACGTGCACATTTGTGTCACTTCCACAAAATAAAAGACCGGTGACTTTCAACTTTCAATTATTTCTTATTCCTAATGTCCCCTCGTTAAAAACACATTACTACAGAATTGTACAAATCTTCACTGCTTTTGATGCTTTTTCTTGCATAGAAGTATTGACAGCAAATGATATAATCCTTTTTATAGAAAATATGATGCATGGGTGAAACCTAAACCCCCTTACACTATCTTTATGGAACATTAGGATTCCACGCGTGTGTATCTACTATAACTGTTTAGCAGGAATAAGAGTAAAATAGGAGTAAAAAAAAGGTTAACGTGACAAAAAAATTTTACTTCTCAGTTTTTGGTTGGAATAAATAAAGGTAAAGTAAAATTAACGTGATATAGGATTTTACTTTAAAAGTGTTTAAGTGAAAAAAGGGGGAGGATAGAGTAAAGTTTCGATGGAATGTAAAGTGTGGGTTTCACCCTAATTTATTTTACTCTCTCAATACCTAGGGCTCCTTTGTCTGCATGAGGGAAGGAGTACAAGGGGAGTGAAATATAAAATAAAAATAGAGTTAAAGAGGAGTGAGTTGAAATAAATGAGTGGTGAGTTATTTTTATTATTTTTGGATAATTGGGGTAAATTAAAACTAGATTTACTCATGTGTTTGGATAACATGAAGTAGAGTAAAAAAATTATCATTTTTTAGTTTTGTTAAACTTCTACTAATAATTTTTTATTTTTCACAAGAAAGAGAAAATAATAAAAAAGAAAGAAAGAAAAGGTCATATAAATTTGGGGATTAGGGTTTTTTTTTATAGATAATATGAGGATTTCAGCTTATTCTTCTCCATCCCATATTGGAACCTTGCCAATCTCCCGAAGTTGCACTTCTTTTGGTTTCAAAACAGAACTCATTTCGAGAAAAGAAAATCTCATCAAATTAATTGATTGATTGATGAAGCAGACCCTACTTGGAAGGGAGGAATAATAAGATTTTATTTTGTAATACTTTTTTATTTTAATTTCCTCCTATTTAACTTTATTTAGAATTTAAGTCTGCCTCCTCTTTTATTCCTCTTCTCATGTAAAAAATTATATTATTTTTTTATTTTGTGAAAAAACTATTTTCTACTAGTAATAAATCTTCACAATGCATATACAAACTAGCCCTGGACTTGCATATCCCTAAAATTGCAGTGGAGAGGTGGAGGACATTCTTGTAATTATTTGTTTTCTGAGAGGGCATTTCTAAAGAAAATTATTTTGACCTTTTCCTTCATTCGTCAGTCTGCACGCGGATCTTGGAGTCCGTCTGGAGAGAAAACTAAGTAAAAATTCCAACATTAACATCTTCAAAGCCAATAGCTTGTCAACGCGTGGTGGCTCAGCTTCGGCAAATCTAGAGGCTCGGAACCGAGCCTGATAGATTCCGAAGCAAACCAAAAAGACTGCAGCTTTTCGTGGGGCCCACTCGGGCTTACAACATTGAAGTTTGGCATTCATGGAAACTGGTGGACATCACTCCCCTTGAGGGCCCCACATGTAAAAAGCAAAGATATTCAGTCACCTAAAATGACACATGTGCCCCCTACCTGTACATGGAATTACAGGACTACCCTTTTACCGGAGAGGAGGGAGGCATAATGGTCGAGTTAACCTTTATTTTTGGAGGGCCGTTAACCGAATTATGAATTATGATTTTTAGTTTTGAAAATAGTAATCGTAACGTTAAAAATCAAACCGCAGTTAACCCTTAAAATCCGTAATTGAACCGTATCTGAAAAAACCGTTAAAAATTATTTTGTCAATACAATTAACCGTTAAGAATTATATATATATATATATATTTTATTTAGGCTATTTATTTTTTTATTAGTATAACGATACGGTTAATTGTGTGCCGGTTAACCGAACGGTGCGGTTCAGTTTAATTCGGTTAATAACCGTGGGTTAATATTGAAAACCGTAATCGAACCGTGAAACACAGTTATTAACCATTGTTCGGTTCAGTTTGGTTAGACGGTTTTCCGGTTTTCTTTTATACCCCTAACGAGAATAATGTGGTTTGCAAATTCATAAAAAATGATATGAAATTACAGTACTACCTTTGTTTTTCGAAACAGTATATTGTGGGAAGAATGTATTCAAAGAAAACCATTCTGATGTTGGAGTTCATTATAATATGGCAAGAAAAATCTATTTTTGTTATGAAAGGAGGATTTCTCTTCATCCTGCACAAACACATCACAATATGCTTATTTATAAGAAGGAATAATTGATTTACCGAAAAAAAAAAGGGAAGCATTGGATTTGAGACTAGTTTGTTTGGAGGGGATTGTTTTTTGCTTGTTTTGTTTTGTTTTTTTTTTTTTTTTTTCTTGTTTTTTAAGTTTTTTTTTTCATTTTAATGAAAAAAATTTTTAGGGCACGTTTGCCCGCACGCAATTTCGCGCAAATGGAAATACTTATAAAATAATTAATGTTTGGTGCAGTATAGTTAACTGCAAGAAGTGCCTAAAAATAGTGATTTTTCAGTATTACCAGATTTTGCTTTCCCATATGCCTTCATCAAAATCGTATGTCCACGGAAGAGGAACCGCGGCTTTGCACAAAGTCCCCATAATGAGCCTATCTTTTAGGGGGGATTGGGTTTGGCCATTTGGGTCGAGTCCATACTCATATCCAGATAGGACCCAACTTGGCTTCAGGTTACAAGACCAATACCAATGCACCATTTATAAATCAAAGGCCCATGACTGGGCCTGGGCATAAATGAGAATGAAGTGCTAGATCCTCAAAATGGAATGAGCAGGCCCCCATAGCTGAATACCTGAAAGACTCGTTTTGAAAAAGTATAACGGATATCCATTTTTTAGGTCCATGGGACCAGGATACCCGATGCCACAATCATATATTACATATCAAGTACATTAAGTGTGTTTGTATGGGCTTGCTTCAGGTTTAGGTCCTAGTTCGGGTTTAGGGCTTTAACTCAGATCCGGGTACGTAGGCTGGATCCGATTTGGGTCTGGTTGGCACCAAGAAACAGCTCCTCCCGCTCCCAAGCAAAAAGTGAATCCAGTGGTAGATCTGCTAGTGGAAGGATCCCATGCCCAATCTGCATCAGAAAATCCAATCAACTCGGGAGACTCAACTTAAACCCGACCCATTCTTATCTTGAATGGACACCCAAATACTATGCACTCATATTGATATAATATGGTTAATTCAATATATATATATATATATATATATATTCTAAAAAATGCTCAACTTTAAAGATGCCCCCCCCCCCCCATTCTAAAAAAGGCCCCCCCGCCCCCCCAAGTATGCAGGACCAAATCCATCACTGTCATAGGACCATTTAACTTGATCGTTCTACCGCTGATGTCAATAAATCCAACCATCTACCTGTTGGCCCTACCTTTGATTAGCCTAACTCAAAACTTGCATCTGTGTGGATGATTTTAGGGTTAATTTATTTTAATGAAGGTTCTTTTTCACCCTAATAAATAAGAAAGTTGTTGAAATGGATAAAAATGGGCGAAAAGGTTAGATTGCAACTAATCCCATTGAAAAAATAAATAAAATTTCTTTTATATAAAACAAATTAGTTGAAAAACGGATTCTAAACAAAAGCACCTAATAGGTTATAGTAGCCAAAAAAGAAAAAAGAGAAAGATCTTAATAATAAAGTAATCCCTTGAAATTTCTGTATGAGATAATGATTACCTAAGTTAACCAAGAATGGAAATAATTTATACTGTAATGCCTTGAAATTGGTGGGCTGTTTCAGACTTTTTCAAGGAATGAAGTATAAACGACTGGTGTTTGATATGTTTGATATAAAGAGTTGAAATATATACCAAAATGTGCATGAAATAGCTGAGAAAAGTGGTTTGAGATCATCTTGGGTAATTAATTATTTCCATGTATCAATCAACTTCTCCAACTATAAGCGAATTTTAATGACATGAGCACGATCCAATTACCTAAAACTCGTCGAATCCAACTATTAGATGCCCTGGATTATCTAAAGTTGTGTGATTTTCGATCAATGACAGGTTCATTAACCCCGAGGGGTAGCTTAATTGGCCTAGGACCACGGTTTGAATTCGAAGGTTGTGGGTTCAAAACTGCACTACCACACTAGGGCAACAGGGGAATTTTACCCGGCTTTCTTTCCTGGGCCCGTAAGAATTATTCCAGCGCAAAAGGCTAGGAACCCTGCGTTATAAAAATAAATAAATTTAATGACAGGTTTATCATGAGATCAAATAAATAAATAAATGATTCAGATATTGGTTGCCCAGCTACGTGCACATCAAGCTAAGGGGGGATACATTTTTTATTTTATTTTTTTATAATCATGTTAGAGATTGGACCCTTCCAAAACAATTGCTGAATGTTTATTATTTAAACTGAGTAATAAAGCACCTTTTCAGTTTTTCAAAATATAATATCATTGATGATACATTACATATGTAATGGCAATTATTTAAATGAGTAATGAAACACCTTTTCTTTTCTTAAACTATAACAACATTAATCATACATTACATATATATGATATCTTGGGGTTGTCACCAAGGTTAGGATTAGGATGGCCAAGTAACCCAAGCCCAACTTAAGCCCAACCCACATTGGGTTGGACTTCTTTTTTGGTAAATGCATTGGGTTGGACTTGGCAGTGTGTTTAGTCCATTGAGGGCCCAGCCCAAACTTTTTTTTGCCTATAGGATATATAAATGGGTTGCACCTAGGCATGTGTATGGTTGCAAGCCCAGCCATAGGCCCATCTGGAAACATCTCATGGGAACCAAGCATGGTGTGAAATGTGAGAAACATATGATCTAAGAAAGTTGGAGAATGACCTGGCCAGTTTAAGGATTAATATGACATTAATTGGTTTAGAAACTAAGAAATCTAACCCAGAATTGCAATATGAACGTTTTAAAACTCCCAAATAAACTTATTTTGCACGGAATCATGCTCAATAACCCCTAAAAAAATTTACATTACCTTTGCAGATCCTCTGATTTTCTAACTCGAAGGAGTGGAATCCTAAGACACCCACCTATTAAAAATATGAGTAGCTCAAAATGAACACTCTCATGGTGTCTTTGGTACATTATTGCATTATTCAAGTTGTTCATCATATGATCAATCTTGTGATGGGCCTGTCCTGACTTTGTAAATCCATTCCCCATTCCCCTGTCGTGGTGAGTGTGGACCGCACTTATGGTGAACCACACTATAATAATGTGGCTCACCATAATCGGTCCACTCACGGTGAACATGCATTTTTTGAGATCCACATGCTGTCCTTTAATTGGGACCCACAAATGTTAAAATAAATAACATAACCAAACGAGCAACCCATGAGATCATCTGATGGCCCCTAAATTGTCACAGGTGGACCCCACTGAAAGTGGGCATGCCTAGTCCTCGTGCAGTTATAATCCACGGGCAGCTCGCGCGTTCCCATCTTGCAGGGTTCGAACCAAAACCCTCTCTCTCTCTCGCTAGAATTTTCTTACTCTACAGATGGGTTCGATATCGAGATCAACGGCCGAGAACGACCGACCGAGCAGCAACGGCAACCTGCAACCCAACCATGAGGCGACGGACGACGCCGATCCTCCGGCACCCAACGGACACTCTGCCGGAATCCCGTCGGAAAATGACGGACCAAGGAAGCGGAGAACCCCTGGCTTGCTGCCTCTGGAGGTCGGAACTCGCGTCATGTGCCGGTGGAGGGACGGAAAATACCACCCCGTTAAGGTGATCGAGCGCCGGAGGATCCTCTCCGGCCCCAACGACTACGAATACTACGTCCATTACACCGAATGTCAGTATCTCCTCTCTCTCTTTCTATCATATTGAATTAGGGTTAGGGTTTGTATTGAAATTGGAAAATGAAAGTTGGTTTTTCTTTTTCTTTTATTATTTATTTATTTATTATTTTTTATTTTTTGTGTGTGTATAGTGTATTTAGCATTTTCATTTCTATTCTATGTTCCAATTTGTTAGATTGGGGGATTAGGATTAGGGTTTGGATGGAAATTGTGATTGGAATGGATTGGGAGATGAAGGTAGATGTCAATGCTAGCGTGTAGATCTTGCGTTTTAGTTTCTAGGGTTAGGGTTAAGGATGAGAATTGGGAACTTTATTTGGTTTGTCCGAACGGATCTCTTAAAAAGAAAACAAGTTAATGGAAATAGGGCATGGGCGCGATTGGTTCCAGGGTTAGGAAAAGTGGGGTATAGATTTTGAAGTACAAGCATTCGTGGGATGGGGATAATTGGTGTGGAGCATTCATGTTTACTTGTTTTTTGATGTTGGGGAGGAATTAGAAAAGAAAGATGAAGGGACCTGAGAGCGAGAAGTGAGAAAAGATGGGTGACTGGAGGGATCTTGAATCTTGATAGAGCCCCATTTCTCGGACCAATTTCTTTGATTGAAGGCTGTCCTCTGTGCTAGCCTTTGATGGATTTTATTTAACAAGTCCAAGACACTGCAATTTTAAGAAATTATGGAGAAAGTTGTGGCCTATTTTACCATTAAAAAAAGAGAAAAAAGAAGAAGTTATGGTCCATTTTCTGTGGAGTTGTGTAATCTGGCTGTAATTAGGCATTTGGGTATTTTAAAAATATTTTAAGAGAGTCGTTCTATGTTAGAAATTTGAATCAAAATTAGGATAACAGGAAGCAATGATATTCAACCACTCAAGACTTATGACATGGACTGTATGAATGAAGAAGTGATTGTTTTTTCTTTGTATGAAATCTTTTCTTAAATTTTGTGTGATGTGATTCTGCACAGATATGGTTGTTTTTTTTTTTTTTGGGATTCTTCTAGGTTTAGATTGGATATTTGTTGCTGATCTCTATCTCTGCTGATTTCCACTTTTTCCATAAGTGAAAAAGAGGAAGGCTACTCATGTCAATCGCCGTTCTCTACATCTTTGTCTTCTTTCCCTTTTGGAGTTATAGGAGCCAAATTATATATAGTTCTGATTGATGGTTAAATCTTGAATTCGACGACTTGTATTAACATCTTCAGCAACTGCGAAACAGTTCATCTTAAAATTTGCACTAATCTTTAGAAATTTCCAAACAACACAACTACCACACTTTTTCAATATTACACTACTTTATGTACTAACGTAATCTGAAAGCATTTACATCTGCAAATATTTGTTCTGCATGTGTCCAAAGGGGCTGTAAAGTCTTTAAAAGCAACCAAGATCACAAGGTTGCTCTTTGAGTAATTGAGTTTTCTCTCACATCTTAACATTGACTGTGCGCAAAATGATTTGTACTGATACTTGTTGGTCCGAAGAGCAGCACCACCTGACAATTTGGTCATGTAGCTTGTCTCTTGAATTGTTTAGACAAGATTTGTTCAAATTATGAAAGTACGTCAAGTGCCAACCCAGTATTGTAGGTTTTGAGGATGTAGCTTCCTTCTGAACTGATGTTTAGGTCTAGTTAGTGCATGCTTGCCACTTTGGTACTTGTTGAGAACTCTTTTTCAAAGGATTACTTCACTATATGCTTGCCAGAGTTTGCTTTTTAATGAAAATAATGGACGATGAGGGTGGTGAATTGATTTGAAATATTGTGAACTTTGTTAAGATGTTTTAGTCCCTTCAATTTTTTTCCTATTTGTCCTATTCCCTAGGGTCATTGCTGAAATGCCCACTATAAGCATGAAGTGGAATTTCTTACGGGGTATCTGAGAATCTATGCTGATGTATTTGTGTGCTGATTCCTTGAGCCCTGATGGATTTCAACCTGTCTTGATATTGACTTCTGTGCTTTCTGAAGAAAGTTTTGACAGCATAACCCATCATAGATAATTTTCTTTTCAAATTTGATATTGCTCATCATAGAAACTTCAGCCAACAGTTATGAAAAGGTTGATCCTTTTGAACTAATTGCATCATTTCTTTTATGTTTTAATGCAGTTCCATGACATGCCTTGGCATTAAAATATAGATTGCTAACTCCGAGGGGTAGCTTAGTTGGCTTAAGACCACGATTTGCTCTTGGAGGTTGAGGGTTCGAAATTGCACTACCACGGTGGGGCCACAGGGGATTTACCTAGCTCCCCCGGGCCCGAAGGGATTAGTCTGGCCCAAAGGGTTGGGACACCCTCCGTCATAAAAAAAAATAAAAAATAAAATATAGAATGCTTGAATAGTCAGATTATTCAGATATCTTTTTTCAAAATTTTTTAAGTTTCCCTTCTTTTAAAATTTTGTTATTTGATTTTGTGCATGATATTACTCTTGTTTATAGTCAACAGAAGGCTTGATGAGTGGGTTAAGCTTGAACAACTTGATCTTGATACTGTGGAGACTGACGTTGATGAAAAAGTGGAGGACAAGGTAGTGTCTGTATCAATGTAACTTTTATTCTTAGAATACTTGTGATACATGCTGGAAGCCCTTATATTTGTCTCAGTCTTTATTTAATAGGAATGAACTCTCTGTTCTCTCTCTCTCTCTCTCTCTCTCTCTCTCTCTCTCTCTCTCTCTCTCTCTCTCTCTCTCTCTCATATTTTTCATCAGCCTGGGAGAAGTTTCTTACACATGGTCTTTTCAGGCAACGAGTCTGAAGATGACACGGCACCAAAAACGTAAAATTGATGAGACACACGTGGAGGTATGCATAAATACATTATGCTATTAAGGTTTACAGTTTGATGGCATAAAGTTATCATGCACTTTATTATCCTTGTTATGTCGTTCTTAGTGGTTTCTGTCATTTATGTCATTTTTTTGCCTCCTTGATTTAATGTCAAGAAAAACAGCATCCTACTCCAAATTGTAGTTAATGTCCAGTGGTCTAGTAGCATTTTACTGTTTTTTCATTTTTTTGGCCACATTAGGCGGGTGATAGAAAACAGGCCCTCACATACTTGGATATGACCCCTCCTATTGTGTGAGAATGTCATACCATCAACCCAAGCACGTGCATTATGCATTTTGTACTGTTTTATGGACACTTATTGTGGGTAGGTTTTGTTGATTTAAGTGGTCTACAAGTGAGTTTGCACAAAATACGTAGAATGTGAAATGAAGTGAGTTTACCTAAACTAAGGAACTTTCTATTGGACATAGATGCATGTCAGTCATGGGGGCGGGAGGAATGGGTAGGGCTAAATATGGATTAGGGGTAATCCAAAAATGGCCTAAATCTAATCATCCTAACCCTTGATTTAGGGGTTCAAAATTTTAACCTTTAGATTTTTTTTTTTTTTTTTGGTTTTTTTTTTTCAATTTAATGACAATAGACATCAGTGGAATGATTGTCAAATTGGGATTAGTGCCAAACTGCCAATACACATAGGGTATGGTAGATATTAGGATAATTTGTTGATGATGATGGTATATATTGAAGCCTTATCCCATTGTATATATCAGGGGTCCACCTATGATCACTTTGATCTCTTCACAAACAACTGCCACACTTGAATTGGTATTGTTTCCAGTTTGACACTGATCAGACATTAGTTACTGTTGGGCTCTATTATATTTTAATTCTGTACAAGTTATAGTTGCTAAAAATCTGAGCTTCTTAAGTGCCAGTATCATAGGATCCTTATGATAGGCATACCCCTAATGTACACCCAAATCTATCCAGGCCCCTTCTCCCTTGATTGTCAAGCATCAATGTGGGACCTGGAGGAGGTGGACATTTTTCTTAAAAAACACCCCCCCTCACCCCCCAAAAAAAAAAAAAAAAAACTTGAAATCCGATCAAGCTGATTTTGAAGTGCCACTGGTTCCTATCAAGCTGCTTTTGAAGTCTTAATATCTAAACCACTAGAAATCCGATCAAGCTGACCACCTCTTATTCATGCATAGGTATTTTCATTCCCTCATCCTCGAATGATCTCCCAGTTTGGGATGGTGTTGGGCACTCTCACTTGTAATTGCTGTCGTTCATGAGATCATTGCTCTTCATGTGTCTAGAAATGATCCCATTGGCGATCTCACCCATGGGACTATATATGATCATTTCTGTTCACACCATAAGTATAATAGCTCACCGGTTCAACCTGTGATCAATCAAAGCATTTCAGATTTACTAGTCACTAACCCTGGTGAATTGGCACTCACCCCAATTTGACATTGATGTGAACTTATATCCAAGTTATGATTGGAGTTCACAAAAAGAAAAAAAAAAAAAAAAGAGGAACTGAGAGAACTGTTTGAGGCCCTTAAATCACGTCTAGGATGATATGATGTGGCTTGTTTTTGCCCAATCCTAGTTCACAATGAGATTTTGTCACTCCCTCTTACATACATCATTTTCTCGCATCCAGGTAAGCTCAACAAGGTGGACTAAGCACTATGTTTATCTCTTCTGATGTTATTATTTTCCGACATCTTCTGCATGAAATTTCTTCTTGTTAATCTAAGGGATGCCTTTGTTTAATGACCAGGGCCATGAGGAGCTTGATGCTGCAAGCTTACGCGAGCATGAGGAATTTACAAAAGTTAAAAATATTGCAACCATTGAACTAGGAAGATATGAAATTGAGACATGGTATTTTTCACCTTTTCCACCAGAATACAGTGACACTCTGAAGCTGTTCTTTTGTGAATTTTGCCTCAATTTCATGAAGCGCAAAGAGCAGCTTCAGAGGCATATGGTGAGCTACATCTTTTTTTTTTTGAGCTACATTTGAACTCTCGGTAGTTTAGTTATGAATTATATGTTCTGGCAATGCATCACTGCCTTGGATGTGTGTGGTTATTCGTTTTTCTTTTTTCTGATCGGCGTTATTTGTTTTCTTTTTCATGATGTTCCATCCAATTCTCTTTCCAATTCACAAGAGTCTTACTTCACGCCCTTCCAAAACATGCATTTTCGCACATTTTGCCTGAAATGGTTTCTCCTGGATGTATGATGGATACTGGATATCTTGCTCTTTAGGTGTTAATATGTCATATTTTATTTAGCTGTCAAACCCTCTATTTTGTTCTACAATTGCTCTAAAATATCATAACCTAATAACCTTTAAAAAAAGTAGAGAATTGGACCGAATAGACTTTGTCATTGCGTGGTTTGAATTTTTACTTTGATACCATTAGTGCCACTTTGGTTAAATTGGGATTTTTTTATAGCATGGAAATAGTCCTTTTCTGTTGCATGGAGCTGAATGTTGGGCTACAGAGAAACAAGCTGCAGTGAAATTGGGAAAACAAAAGCTGCCTGGATCCACATTATAAGATGGATGTATGGAGTTACTAGAATTAGGCATGAGCAAATTTAGGGCAGCTTTGATGGAAGAGAAAATCGAGGAATGTTACTTGAGATGGTTTTGGCACGTACACAGAAGATCAAAATGACCTTGTATGATGTACTGAAGAGCTACAAGTTCAAGTAGCTAGGAGAAGGGGGAGAAATTAATACCTTGAACGAAACAGTGAGGAAAGACATGGTGATTGTGGAGTTACTGAGAAGTGAGAACATTACTTTAGATTGGGTCGAGTGGATCCCCAACCTAAGATGGGACAAGCTTGTATGATGATGACAAGGACGATGACAACTAATTCCTTCCTACTCTTAGAACCGTGAAACTTTGCACCTCGTGTATTCTTCCATTGTTGTAATCTTTGTTTATTTATTTGAGAAGATCATTGTTGTATTCGTTCTAAAGCATTTGACTCGAAAGCCTATCTTCAACTTCTAGCATGTCACTTTATTGTCTAAGTACTTAGCACCATTTTTTTTTTTTTTTTCAAGCAAGATGCATTAAATACGGTTTCCTGAAAATCGCCTCTAAGTTGTTCATTTCGAGGCATATAGATAAGGGCTCAAAGCAAACTCTCTGTGATCCACCTCTAGTTGGGAACTTATCCATCTCATTGCTCTCAGCTCTTACACATTAATGCCCCATTATACATGTCTTGTATAATCTCATTAAAAGCATTCATGATGCACTTTTTCTTCAATCTTTACTAGAGTAACTGCCTCGTATTGTAGGCCATATCTAGATCAATAAAGACTATAACTAAAATTTCTCTCCCAACTTTTCCATAAGTAAATTTCCTTTTGTTGTGGATCTACCTGGCATAATTCAAATTGAATACAACATTGGGTGGCCTCAAGAATGATCCTATGATCTCAACTGATATGTCTCTCTAGAAAATTCTTTTTGCATATGCATACATTTATACATGTACATCTTTTATATGGCAAGCACAACTGCGCACACAACATTCTGCATAGCAATAAATTTGGCTATTGGTGCACTTGCTCAATGGACGGACATGCCTTTTGGAAGTCACTTTAGGTCCATTGATCTTGTTGGGTGTGCATTTGTGGTTGTGCTTCTGTTGTCTGCTGGCATGCTTTTTTGTTGCGATTGATGAGTTGGGAATGAGATTAACCAAAGTATATATATATATATATATTTTTTTTTTGTGAGGAATGAGATAAATCATAAGTGGATGGGACCTATGCATCTTATCTTCTAACTTCTTTTTTATATTAGTTGGTCTTTGAGCGTTTCTGCTTAGAGTTAGAGAGGATTGAGACAAGGTGATCCTCAGTCTAATTTCTGGAGTTCAGTTGTTACAGTAACCTAATATGATATTTTCATATTTCCCTGTTTTCTATCTAGAAGACTCCTTTATTCACTAATATTGTAGTTGGTGTAAGAACTAGATGCGTTTGTGTGCATGTTCATGCATGAGCTTTTGCCTTTTAGATCGACTGTTAGTTTTTGGCTCTGTAATGGGATGTATCAATTTATTTTGTGGTAAAAGGCTTGTATCATTTAAACTCAATGGTTTTTTCATGCAGAGGAAATGTGATCTCAAGCATCCTCCTGGTGATGAGATCTACCGCAGTGGCACTCTGTCAATGTTTGAGGCAAGTTTCTCATTTTTAAATTAATTTTGATTATTTTTCGTATGCTACGATTATGTTATATCGAGCCAAGTACTACATTTAAGGTCACAATTACACAGTATATTATTGTAAAAAATGAGATCCACTTATAGGCTTGATTTAGTTGTAATCATTAGCGATTTCCCAGTTTTTCTGGGTAGAAGTTAGCATTTATTTACCATTTGGTTTGTTGTACTTGTTTGTGTCGTCTTCAATTTCTTCATTAGCATTCCTGATTCAAATCCCAATCTTCCTTTTTTTGTAGCCCTTATTCATGTCTATTGTGTTATATTTGTTTTAGACTGTATGGTAGCACTTGCGTTAATTTCTCTGTATTCGGTGACAGGTTGATGGCAAGAAGAACAAGGTGTATGGGCAGAATCTTTGTTATTTGGCGAAATTGTTTCTTGATCACAAGACACTGTATTATGACGTGGATCTGTTTCTATTTTACATACTATGTGAATGTGATGATCGGGGTTGCCATATGGTTGGATATTTTTCGAAGGTAATAATTTATTTGCGGTTACATCATTAGCTGCTAAGGAATACATCACCACTCTAGTCATATTCCTCCATATATTGCTTTATATAAGATGTTTCAAGTGCATTGTTTTGAAGCCCGCATGTCATGGACTTGTTTTTGGTCTTGATTGTTACCCTGCAAGATTTTTGATTCAGATATATTATTGCTATACTTACGATTCAAAAAATATATTATTGCTATTCTTTGCATATCTGTTTTAATGTGTACTAAAATCTATTATTTAACCTTTTTCAAAAAGCAAAAATCTTTTATTCAACTCTTCTTTAATGATGCAGGAAAAACACTCGGAAGAATCCTATAATTTGGCTTGCATTCTCACTCTTCCACCGTACCAAAGGAAAGGATATGGGAAATTTCTGATTGCCTTCTGTGAGCTTTCTAACAGCCCTCCATTTTCTCAAATTATGTAGTTTCACTTGAAATGTTTACCTGACGTAGGAACTACTGTAGCAGTAGAATATGGCTACGATCCCGCTGCAACTTTAGAGTTGCTCACACCTTCAATGAGGCCCACCTTGATGTGTTCCAATCACAGTTATTCAATCAAAACGTTTTGATGTATATTAAAGGTGGGCCAAATGTCAGTATGATGATCACAACCATCTATAGAAGGGTCCTAAAATTTATTGGTTATACAGGGCCCTAAAATAGATGGCCAAAATCATCGGATCATTCTGATTTGTACGAACCCCTGGTCCATGTTAAGACCTTTTCATCCCATCCTCACCTGTGAGTGGCATTCATCAAGGTGGGCCCATATAAGGGGTTCACAACTTTGAAAATTGCAGCTGTATTTTCCTACTGTAGGTGTGTAAATTGATTCATTTTCTTGTTTTTTGATCTTATTTTATTTTATAGAGCTGGTTTCCAATTAGCACTGATGATTTGCTTTTGCTAAGCAGCTTATGAGCTTTCAAAGAAGGAAGGCAAAGTAGGGACACCTGAACGACCACTTTCTGACCTTGGATTGTTGAGCTACCGGGGGTACTGGACTAGGGTCCTACTTGACATTCTTAAAAAACACAAAAGCAATATCTCTATTAAGGTATACATGGTTCTAACTTTGCACTGCAGCAATCTGAATAGGGGGCATCTCTCTCTGCCCTGGGTGTTTTTTTTTCCCTTGTTTAACTGTTAAGACAGAGTCTGTAGCAGTTGGTGCTCTGTGTCGGGACAACAAGCTTGCAGGTTCTAGTCATGCTACTTATGCCTAAAAAAAGAGAGGAGAAACTGTCAGGGACATCTACTTTTTAATGTCAATGATCTCATCTTGTCTCTTTCCTGATTCCTTGAAAGTTATATATATTTTTTGTTCCTCAAAGAACTGCTCGAGTCAAATATACAATGTTAACAAAATGTAAGCTTGCACGGAGCATGATCAGAAAGAAAAAAACTAAATAATTTAAAGTATTTTGCTCATAAAACAATTATAATCTCACCCACTACTTTTACCCATCCATCCCCATTGGACTTGTATCATTATGTTTGGTTGCTCATTTGGATTTGGGTTTTGCAGGAACTTAGTGACATGACAGCCATAAAAGCTGATGATATCTTGAGTACCCTACAGAGTCTAGATCTAATTCAATACCGGAAAGGACAGCATGTTATATGTGCTGATCCGAAGGTCCTGGACCGCCATCTTAAAGCTGCAGGTCGCGGAGGTCTAGAGGTTGATGTTAGCAAATTAATCTGGACCCCATACAAGGAGCAAGGTTGAGGAAGATTATCACCCTTGTAGATGTAAAATTTCATAAAACTGTAGGAACTAGGAATTGGTCGTTTGAAACACTCTCATCCAAGTGCTTGGCCAATCGAGTCCCCTTGTTTTAGTTTTTGTACCATAGCAATTACTAATTTGAGCTCCAAGGAGGGCTTGTGTTCTGTCCCTGTATAATCTAACATGTTTACTGCAGATGGGCTCTACTCGTCTCCAAGGCTTTATTTGGCATCTCTTTTTCCGGTCATTAGTTGTTAAAACTCAATTTTTTCGTGTGGATGTTTCAGTTCTCTGTGTATATATATATATATTCTCAAAACCTTATCATGCCATATATACCTTGGTTGTATCCTAATTAATTATTTGCCTTTTTTTTTTTTTTTTAAACTTTTACTTTTATCACATCCATGTTAGCATAAGCATAGATATGGCCACTGCACATGGCTTTGACTGGAATACGCATCTTCTGCATTCTATTTGAACAGCGGGGCAGGGCAGATGATGTGATGTGGTCAAGATTATTCACCTAGTGGGAGTTACTTTTTATACTCCATTATTGGTGAGGCCTGTGATCTTGTATGGTACAGTGCCAAATCCACATGGCCAATTAAATGAAAGAGTGCCCTGCCCCACTTGTGTTCGTATCATGGCTTTAGACCAGTGAAAACAGACCTAAAACCTAGGGTAGTTGACCGTGCATGTTTGTGCAGGCCTTATGTTATGGGGATACAATTATTGTCCCTGGTCCATCATATTATTTTCTTTGGGTTGGATATGTTACATGCCTTTCACATAATGGAACCGACCTAAGTGGGGCCTTAAAAGGACTGGACTCTTCCCATTGAGTAGCTATCAAGCGGGTAAATTGGATGGGGACGTGTCCAACGAGAACAGAAGACTACTATTTTTTTTTTGGGGGGGCCGAGACGTTTGTCTAATGCTAATGTCCAATGCTAATATAAGAGACTGATTTTTTTTTTTTTTAAGGCCAAGAAAATGAAAATTATATATTAACGTAATCTGTTACCCGCTTGAGCTTTCTCCGTAAATGTAAGCGGTTTAAATTGTTGTGTTTTCATTTTCTTTATGGATTGATTGCTTGATATTGTATGGATTTGTACGTGCGTAATTAATCGTGGGTCGAAGGTTATCAGTTCCGTTGTGCCACTTTCCCCAACAAATGGCATGGCCTGAGTTGGGTCCATGGCGGACTTGGACCCGGGTTTTATTATTAACCGAGCCAAAAGAAGCCATCCCCTGATTTTTTTGGGTCGTAACTGGGAAATTGAAGGTTCATTGACATCTCTATTCTGTAGTGCTCAAGCTGTCCTGACTCCAAAGTGGGGAAGTGGTGGGGGAAGGTTTTTTTTTTTTTTTAATCAGATCTGGGTTTTGTCCATCAGTGACTTCAGCAGCTACACCCATACCCCGTGATTTTGAGTTCTAATAACCTAAATACACTGGTTTGTGTATATCAGTTTGAGGAAAATGGGCATTGTTCTGTATCGGAGAATTGGTGAAACCTGGAGGTAAACTTATCCTTCCAGACCAAAATGCAAAGGACCAGATAATGCAATGATAGTAGTTGCTCTTGCCACATCTGCCACAGGCAATTGCATTGAAGTAGAGTTTGGTTTTTGAGCGGAGCAAATGTTGATGTAACAAGACAAAAAGGAGACTCTTCTTTACGGCATGTGATACTTAATCCAGATCGATCTGAATAGCCCATGCATTTTCAAGTTAGAAGGCTTCATGCATTGTTTAAATGTTACGCGCAAGTGTAGTTCTCTTTTCTTCATCTTCACACCGTGCGGATTGACAAAATCATTAGCAGAACTTAGAACAATCCACCAATAAATCTTGATAACATTGATATTTTGTGTAACTCTATATGTGATAGAGTTTAATTTATTTCTTTTGTCATTTATTTTGACTTATTTACTTGATAGGATATGCCCCCTTTTGGAAGTGCACAATCATTCTGATGGTATACTTCCATTTCTATAACTTTTCTTTGAGAAATTGAGGACCTAACTTATTCTAAAAAAAAAAAAAAAAAAAGAGATTGTATAAACAAGCCTACTTTAGTGGTGGATGTGCAATCATAACTGACATTTTAGCAAAAGGAAAAAAGAAAAACTGACAATCTCTTGATGATATGCTCTACCTGGAGCTTCTTCCTTAATTTAAGTGGGGCTCACATCTGAGTTTTACTTTTCCAATTCAAGTCTGAAAAGGTGGTTGGGGGACATGATCAAACTCAAATAAACCGGTCGAGCCCACTTGAATGGCCTTTTGGTTTTGGGTCTCCATGTTTGTAGCGTGCACATTAATGTAATACATTTTTAATGGTTTGACCAACTTTTGCAGTGGACAGCAAGACAAGTGATATGCATGATGAGAAAGCATGCCTCTTATTGTTACCGGTCTCTACCAAAAACAAATGAAAAAAAACCACACAATTGAATTGAAATGACCCCTGTTGTTGCTCAGCTAGTGCTGAAATAAATCTCCTATATAGTGGGGGCCACAATGTTCTCCTATAAGTGAATTGCATACTTCTCATTTGCAGTCCTGAATTGCCCCATGTTGTTGCTCAGCTAGTGCTGTTGATTGTTGAAGAGAATTTTACAACAGCATACAACAACGAGTACAAGAGGCAAGCAGGCCTGAAGAGAAATTCTTTTGGTCGATTCAATTTAACAGCATACAACGGTCTGATCAAACTGTCAGATCGATCATAGGGTACAGAGGTTGGATGTGTGTTAGAAAGTATCATCTTTTCTTTTACCAAAAAAAAAAGAAAAAAAAAATCATCTTTTAACTTGAAGTGGGGCCCATTGTACCAAGAAGTAAAAATCGACTGAACATGATGGGAGAGGGTCGTCCTTTTCACCTCAGTTTCAGATTGATTTGGCTGGTGGGTAGGTTAGGTTGAGCCATGTGGGTTTCTGGCACATGTTTGGAGTCATGCAAATCAACAATGGCAGACTAAAAAAAACAAAAAACGTATGTATATGTACATAACGTAAGGTACATAGTAGAAATAAGAGCATTTAATTGGATGAATCACCATCACCATCACCTGCACGGAGATCATGACAACAAAGTATCACATGACTAGGTTATATATATACATACTTATATGAATCTCCTTCTCCTTGCATGGATCATTGTCACTGGGCCAGGCTAACACCAAAAGATGGTCCAGTGAAACAAAGGCATATAGTCAAGTGAAGGTAGGTATCCAGAGCTCTCCTTGTGGGGCTTTGGAAGTACATCTATTTTTAGCTGTCTATTTGGGGGTTCCATATGTGGTCCATCCAATCCATCACATTAATTAACGGTCTGAAACACTTACAATATGGGCCGACACCCTATGCTGTTGTAACCACAAACTGGTATTTTTTTTTTCTTTTGGGGGTAAAACAAGTGAAGTGTTTGGTCCAATCAAGTCAACGATGGTAACTCTAAGTTACTCTATCTTCCATTTTTTTCACATGTGGGGTTCAAGTGCGGGGATGGGGCATTATATATTCTAAGAATTACAAAGATTTGACAGTCCTAGCTCCTTTGCTGCTGGGGGCTTTTGCCTTCTTCTGAACAAGAAATAAAGTTCAATACCGGGGTACTTTCTATTCTCCTTATATACACTTTCCATATTTTATTGGATTTTAATGTTAGTCTGTTTTGGAGATTGGATGTTAAGGGCCCGTTTCTTTACTAGAATTCATGTCTGGTGCTTGTTTGGGAATTTTAAATGCGAGCATTTGAAATACTATTGAATTCTGAAATCCCGAATTCCCTGTTTCATTCAAGGACTATTTTGGAGATTGGATGTATGGGAATTCAGAATTCCAGTCAGGAATTCTGTGCTTCATTATTAAAATTCCTGGACATCTGAAATTCGAGGCATTTGAAATCCCAAAAAACTCAGCATTTGAAAAACCACTTTAAGAAGGATGATTTGGAAATTTCACTTGGCATAGGAATTCCGGGAGAGGGGCGATGGCATTCCGGGAGCTCAAGCAAGAATTCAGGCCATGAATGAAACAACGAATTTAGAATTCCAGAATTTGGCAGCATTTCAAATACTAGCATTTGGAATTTTCAGACAACCACCAAACATGAATTCTATGAATGCAAATGATCATACCTTTCCAATAGCCACCGACTCACTCTATACCAAAGTGATTTATTCACATCGGATTGTAAATTAGGAATGAAGAATTCTATGGGCCTGTTTCTTTTCAGAAATTTTTGATAAGAATTTGAGGTGTTGAAGTTTTTGTGTGCTTGTTTCTTCGTAAGAAATTCAAAATCTCAACCACCTAAAATGTATCAAATGCCCTACTAAAATTTTAACCATTTTACTTTTTGGTTGAATTTATGGATGGTCAAATATAGAGGAGCATCCAGGGATTCTACTATATCTCAGAATTCAAAAATTCCACGGAGAAGAATTCTCTAAACTTCAGCAAAGAAATAGCCCCTATTATGTTATTTTGAAATGCTAGATTTTATATGCTATAAAGGAGAGAATATGGCAATTTTGGACTGGTAAGCATTCGCATGGCTCTTACGTAAAGATTTTGCCAAGCTCATTCATACTTTGGACCTTGCATGTTTGACAGTGAGAAGTTGTGCTGAATGGATTTTTTGACGGCCTACAGATCGTTCACATGAGGATGTTCAAGTGGGAGGGCTCTTGATTTTTTGACGGCCCCCTGCCTGTTTGACATTTGGATCAAGACATCCACATGTGGATGTGGGCATAGGAGAAGATTTTGCCGTGCTGGAGAGGATTTCCCACTCTAACTTTCAAATGACAATCATTTCATCGTTTCAAAATTTAGAATTTGGGGGATTTGAAAAGCCTGTTTAGTCATACCAATTCAGAATCCAAAATTATGAACTTCGACTTGCCAAATGTAGAATTTGTGCAAAATATTGTTCAAAAGATATCGATATCAATTTGGACCTTAATAGATTGTCCAGTGTCAGGCTATTGAGCCACACCAGGGGGACTGGCTGTTGCTTTGTTAGATCAGAATGATGATACTCTAAAAATTGTGAGACAGAGTCTTGGACATTGAATCGATAAGAGTGTGTTTCAAGAGTTTGAGTCTTTTGAGCCTATGACCTACGGCCTGTTTGTTTGCATGAGAATACAAATTAAATACATAGAAATTCATGGTGAAATGAGCTCTATTAAAGATTATTAAAGAGATAAGGGGCAAATGATATGAGATCAAGGTTGAAGGATATAAGTTAGCAAACAAGGTGGGACCTTAACTTTTAGATTTAATAGGGTGATGGCCAAGTATTCATTTTTCATCTTCTCTTGATCCACTCAAAGAGATGTTATTTGATAATAATTTCAGCATATTCACCTCCAATCCTCAATTTTAACCACTCATGACATAAATTCTTATCATTTCAATTCCTATCAATTTTACCCAAACAAATATGATGTTCTGGTTATTCCACTGATATTGGGGCCAGAGAAATACTCAGAGTCTCACACCATGTAAATTTGAATGTGGAACCTCTATCCGTCCCAACAAATGTCCATATCCTTATTGCAACTAGACAAAGTTATATATGCAATTGATGGTCTTTCTTCTCCACCAGCTTCTATTTGCAGTTATACCGGCACATAGCTTTAATTTACATTGGCCGAGAGTTGGCAATTCAGATGTAAGTGTAGGTTTAAAATCGTCTTGACTGGATGGTCCTGGCCTTCCACCTCCTATGCAATAAATGAAACGTCCCGTGGTTCAAGCAAAAAAACAAAAAAAATGAAAAATGAAAGGTCCCGTGGTACCAGTTTCTGGCCACCTCCTATTTAATAAATGAAAGGTCCTCGAGTCGAGTGTGCTGTTTGGTTTGCAGTTGATATTTCTGCAAAAATTGCAGCATATATGTGAAAATGATATTGGATAAAACAATACAAGAGGGAAACGGATCTCTACCCCTTCTTGTTTCGTCCAAATAGAGGATTAATGTCGCCACATGTGGGGGTGGAGGAAAGAGAAAAGTAAGTTTTTTTTCCTCTGCCCCCTTCTTTCCCCGTTCGTGTCACCTTCTCATTCGTTCAAACATGGCTCCCCTGTTTTGTCTCAGATCCATAGAAGAAACATTAAATTTAATAATAGGGGCAAGTGAAACAGTCACTACCGTTTGATATGATTGGGTGTCTCATCTTGTTCTAGGTAACATGACAAGTTGGCGAGACCATTACATGATGTACATGAATAAAGCATTGGAAGGTTTTACATGTTGAATGAAATTAGGTATCTACCTAGAACACAATTCCGGATCCTTTTGAGTCCTTTGATTATGAGAAATTCTAAGTTCACTCGGTCCATTTCTTTGTTAGAATTTCAGAAATTTCTGTATGGGAAATTTTTGAATCCCCAAACATGGTGGAACTCTTGGATGTGCCTTCTTGAGTATCCAGAATTTTTACAAAAATGCAAAGGGGCTGGAATTTCTGAATTTCGAAAGGTCATTTGAGACCTTTTAAGTGGGTGAAATTTTAAAATGCTTGGCAAGAAACAAGGCATTTGCAATTACAAAGGCTTTGTTTCTTGCTTGCAAATGCCTTACTTCTTGCTATGCATTTCAAAATTCCAAAAACTCCAACATCCTAATTTTTTTTCTAGAATTCTAGCAAAGAAATATGCCATACTTAGAGGCATTTCTGTCAAGAAATTGAGCTTGTTGGGAATTTATGACATAATATGATATCTTGTCCGCTGCTCATTCCAAATGCTTTGCTTGCTACAAGAATGCAAAATTCCAAACCAAATGGAAATGCACTTTTATTTTCTTGAATTTTCAAAATTCTAGCATTTCAGATGCTAGAGGGGGGTTGAGTATTTCAAATGAATTCTCATAATTCTCTCAAAAAAGAATTCTCACAATTCTTCTAAATAAACAGGTCCTTAGTGAACTCCACTGTAGGGATTAACTGATGAAAATACCGATAGCTCAAAATAAACACCCTGCGAGTGTTGAGGAAGAAGGGAGGGAGAAAAGATGAACACACAATGTAAACTCATATTATTGTGTTCTTGTATTCTATGTTCTACAATTATCAATATATAAAAAACCAAAAGCAACTTGCTAAGTAGAGTCCTAACCTAAATAGAAAACACAATCACAATAAGAAAAGAATATCCGTAATAATATTCTACCCTAGATATCTCCATCGGCCCAACTCCTCCAGTGCGTGTGTTGAGTAAGTGATAACTTCAGCAGTGAGTGTAGAGTAAGGGTGTAAAAAGGGCAGTACTGGCACTTGGCCGGCCAAGCTGTGCCTAAAGTAGAGTTATAATGAAGTTCTTAAAGATGGAGAGAGCTTCTTGGGTAGTTTTTGTCCTCCCACAAACTTCTTAGCCTCTGGGAGCTTAAAGAGAGCTTTTTGCGCCTCAGAGAAAGTTTTGGTGCTTTAGAAAACTTACCAAGAACTTGGAGAACTATAGAGAGAAAAAGAGAGCTTAGAAAGAGTATAGATGAGTGTTGAGAAATGAGGTGGTTATAAATCTACTAAGTATTGAAATAATACAAAATAGTCCTTATTTGATTGTTTTTTGGATTGTTGGGGGGAGGAAAATTTCTTGACTGTTGGGGTTGGACCGGGCCCGGGCTACGGCACTCTGGCTAGCACGGCCCATCGCATGCGATAAGCCATGCCACGGGCCAGGGCACACTAGCCCAACACGATCTGTCCATTGCCTGTGCCGGGCCGATCAATGTGCCGAGCCTGGGTGGCTTGGCCCAATTTACACCCCTAGTATAAGGTATCTTCAAAATTTACCCTAATAGGAACTCTTCTAATTGTTTGATAAAAAATGTGAAAACACACACACACACACATATATATATATATATATATATATATATATATATATATATTTTAAAGGTAAGGGTAAAGGATCCGTACTTTCTCAGGATTTGAATTAATAGGATGACACTGCATATTTTTTTTTATTAAAGGGGAGATTATTTGGAAGGCATCCATGGATTTGAAAGCACCTTCTATGAGTAAATTTCTAAGAATTCCTAGGAATTTGACTCCATGAAAAAAGGGGCCCCAAGTTCTATCTCGCAGTTGCAGTGTTGTGTCTCTCCTTTGCTCATGACTCAACAATACAGGATTACTCAAATCATCAACAGAAAGGAAGCTTGATATCATACACAAATACCAGCTAATACACTGCTTATACAAGCTTATTGAGCTAGCTTATTTTACACCACAGCATTAGCACCGTAACCGAATGATATCACCATTTTCATAAGACCTTTATCCCTTGTTCACAGCCATTCCTCTTCTGCATCAAGAAAACACGACCATGATCCAACAGCTGAACCGATGTTCTGCAAATCACAGCCATTCATCACCAAATTATCGATCACCATCGCTTCTTCGAACAAGATCGAAGCGCCTGTCATGCCATTTTCAACTTGAATTTCAGGACAGAAGCTGGTGTTTGGAGGACACCCCATGTACACTTGTTCTGCTTCTCCTCCTTCTTCCTTGTTGAAACCCATCATAAAATCATTGGAAAATTTGAGGGCGCCATCTATTATCTGAGGATCCATATGTGTTTGTATGTCCATAGCTTGATCGTTGTTGCAGTCTAGAGAAGAGAACATGTGTAGTGGAAGCACAGTTGGCCTGGTGCACCTCAAGGCCTTGGTTCGAATCACGTTGGCTTGGACCTTTTGTGGTGGTGCCGGCCCAATGACAATGTTCTTCTCCTCGAATTGGCAGATGGGTCCATTTCCGATCGACGATTTTGGAGGCCCAGCTTTTAGTTTCTTAGCCAGGGTTGTATTCCAGTAGTTCTTGATTTCATTGTCGGTTCGTCCTGGGATTCTTCCTGCTATCAGAGACCACCTACAGGCACCAATAGTGAAAAAGACGCTGAAAGTTGTCAGCATTTCCAAGCTAGCAGGCACCAATAGTGACAAAGATGCTGAAAGTTGTCAGCATTTACTAGCTAGCACATGAGAATAGTCTAATAGATGATGTATTTATATTAGTAAGTAGCGATTATTTTGTAAATAATTGGAGTGGGCGAAACATAACTTGTTGCCAAGGAGATTGTGGAGTCTGATGATGAGTTCCTCTTCGTCTTGGGTGATGTTGCCTCTTTTGATGTCGGGCCTCAGATAATTCAACCAACGTAGCCTGCAACTCTTGCCACAACGCTTTAGACCTGCATTTTATTCGGGGGATGAAGATGGTGTGGGAGAGAGAGAGAGAGAGAGAGAGAGAGAGAGAGAGAGAGAGAGAGAGAGAGAGAGAGAGAGAGAGAGAGAGAGAGATTCTGTAGTGTTTATTTCACCAGCTTTCTTGGGGAGGCTTCCCCACTTGCCCACTCCATGGGTCTTAATGTATGAGATGAGCAGTTTATCTTCCAGTGCAGTCCATGCTCCTTTCTTGAGTCCATCCTCCGAACAAGAAGATCTCCTCCTATCCATTCTTAGAGAGGAACAACTCTCTCTCTCTCTCTCCCTCTCCCCAACTGAATGAAGTGACTCCTAGGACAATTTATAGGCATATATATGTTTGAATCTTCCATGCTACTAAACTAAATAATTTGGGAGAGGAGTTAACAAAAACGAAACGGCCCGTCTCTGCTTTTTTCCATCTTGTGGACAATTCCTTTTCACTCTAATTAGGTGAATAGAAGTTATCTATCTGTTTAGTGCATATGTTGGTAATATTATAGTAACATAGGGATTTTGTACTAACCTTCAGTGAGTTGTGAATGTGATTGTGATTTGGGCCATGGGGCTCAGGAGTTGCCATGTCTCTGGAGTCCGGATCCCCTATCCAAGCTATTGAAAGGGAATCGAGTGACACATGCCAGAAACTCAAGTCGTAGTACCCATATAGTCATAAATATATCCTCAAATCTCAGATCAATACGAGTGGATTCTACTGTCCGATCGAGTGAATGACAAAAACGTGATAAAAACAGAGTCAACAACGATGCCACATGAGTGCCCAATTACATTTTTAATAATGTATTCGATCTTATGGTAGAGCCTACTCCTATTGAGGTAAAATTAGAAGATATGTTACTAGCGGGGATGGAATTCATCTTGAACGGTCTAGATTATCACTATGTGGGCCTCATAATGGAGTTTATAGCATGTGTTACACGGTTGTGTAATAGCTGTAATGAGGGATTTAGACTTGTAGACCTAGGGTTTTGCCCTTTTTACATGTGGCAATTTTTTTATTTTCTTGTTTTTTTTGAGTAGTTAGAAATGTGTGTTTTGTGCTTTTGTGAGGTTGAAGTTTTGAATCACCATAAGTGGTCTTGAATCTCGCATTTGGGTTTTAATGGTTTCAGTAATTTATATAGAATGGTCCATACTAGTTAATATGAATAGTACCAGAACCATAAAAATGCCATCGTACAACAACGTGATTTTTATGGCCTTTTGTTGAAACAAATCGATGTTGTCCTCCTCCATTCTTAACCACCAGCTGCAGCCCTTTTATTTGGTGAACTTTTAGTGTACATTACACCCTCCACTCCACCTGTGGATGATAAAGTATATGGCTATAAATAGGAATTAAAACTTGTTGGGTCCATAGTGTGCCTACACAACTGAAAGGGACAAAGTCTAGTACTTAAACAGGTCTAAGGGTATATATAGGACCATTCCCATACTTTGAGCTTAATTCAAGTAATATGGTTTGCCTAGTTGGCTGTGATAGTTTAAAGACCTAATATGGTTTATGGCCCCTGATTAGATCTATGATATGTAGTTCAAAGGATGCTAACAAATCAACATAAATTAAATACTTATGCACCACGAGAGACGAACGATATACGTGGAAAATCCAATCTCAGTTAAAAAACCACGGATCTTGGAACCTTGTCCAGGAAAAATCAAGTACTAATAATTTAAAGATTACAAGAGAACTTTAAACCATTCCCCAGTTGAACCTCAATCTAAGGACTGCAAAACCTTTCCCCGGCTACTTGTCGTTCACCTTCAACTGCGCTTGAATCTCCATCTGCAATCACGAAACCACTTCAAGATGCAAACAAGTAACATGAATGAATAATTGATCTCTAGATGATGAATCTTCAACACATCAAGGACTAAATGAATCCAGAGAAGAAAAGATTCTCTCACAGATCTACAGCCATCGTGTCTGTGAGAGAGATGCTAGGGTGAAGGAGAGGAACCCTTATAAATAGTTGTTCCTTTTAGGGTTTTCACCCAGAGAAGATTTCTTTCATCTGCTTGAACGTGGCTTAATGTCCGTTTGAACGTCCAAGCCTTCTGAAGGAACAACATGAACAACTTTCATTCGAACGCCCATGACTTTTGTTCGAACGCAGGACTTCTCGGATGATTAGTTAAGAAACATTGAACAACTCCGTTCGAACGAGAATGCTGTCCGTTTGAACTTAGGTCCTCTAAGATATTTGGCTTGATAGAATTGAAGAAATCCGTTCGAACACAGAAGACGTCCGTTTGAACGTGAGGCTTCTCGAGTTTCTTGACTTGAGCACGAACTTTAGATCCGTTCGAATGAGAATGAGCGTTGTTCGAACGCTGAGCGTCTCGGGAATCTTGGCTTACAACTCACTCAAATCCATTCAAACATGCGTTTGAACGTGCAACTATTTTGGATTTTCTTTGAAGAAGATTCTACAGTCTATTCTATAAAAATAAGAAAATACATTATGAATCCCAAGTTTTGTCCATTCCCATAAGTATGCCAATACACTCAAAACCTTACAGGTTGGGCATTTAGCTAGGTTCCCTCTCTATGGGGGCATGCTTCTCTCACCAAGGTTGGGGTATCTCTAGGAGCGCCCCTCCACCCCGCAAGCGCTCGAAATATATGAACTATTGGACCTAGACTGAATGGAAGACATGATGTTGGACCCTAAATGAGACCCAAACACTTATGTATATACATAATGGGAAATGTTCTTCTACGGGCAACTGCAAGTGCAGTCAAGTACTATGGGGTTCACTTGGGCCACCTTTTATCAATGTAGCCCATTTGATACTCCTTTCATTACATGATCTAGTATTAGGCCTGATTTTACACTCATTAATCTTTCACTCACCATTTGACTAAATCTTAGAAAAATCTATGATTAAGATGCCATTAACTTTAAGACTATCAGATCAAAGGCTAGGATAATCTTGTGGGGCTATTTTTCGGATCCCCCTTGCCCATGAGAATACCTTTTCATCTGTCTAGTGGGGCTATTTTTTAGATTTACCTTGTCTATGAGGATACCTTTTTACGTACCTTTTTTCCATTGCTAGACTTGTGTCTTTGTGGACCCTACCAACTGGACTGCATATAAACTCTATGCAGTCAGCTTGTAGGGAAAATTTCCTTTAAAAATCACAACATCAGAAGAATATATGAAGTGCAAGTTTACTTGATCAAAGAAGGTAATTAAAAAGTTGAGATATTCAACATTAAGTATAAAAGAGCAATTGTAGAAAAAAATGTACGATTTGAGTTAAACAAATAGGATAAGCACAAGGTGGTTTTGTGGAGAAAAGCTAATAGTTTATCATGCGATGGTTGAATGCCATTCTGAATAAAAGTGATTTGTACAAGATGGAAGTTACACATGATCTTTCTTTTGTATAATCTAGAAAGTATAAGTGATTTTGACAACCAAGAAAGTATCAGTAGCTAAAACACATGTGGATGACACATGCAAGTTGTGTTGGGTGTGTCGTGTTTCAAAGAAGGATTTGATCAGGAAGAAATACCTATGAGTAATAAGAGGGATGCTATCTGTCCCGAACCCGGGACAGAATCCTGGACTAACAGCCCCCCGGGGGGCTCCTGGGATCCAACGCCCCCCAAGGGGCTGTTGGTCCAGGATTCTATCCCGGGTTCGGGACAGATAGGCTTTTTGGAGTAATAATTGCACTAGAGTATAAAAGAAAGGAATATCTTTTCAGTGTTTTGAGCATGATCTTCGAAGAAAAAAGACAACCTCTTTAAGAAGATAATTAAGGCTGGCTTTGGGTGAAGCAGCAAGGAAAAACATATCAATACGTGGAGTTATTGAGAGCATGACTTCAGTCGAGGTCGAGTGGAAGAGAAGAGCCCAGTACGATAATGCAGAGATGGACAGATCCTTGATAGAATTAATTGACAAGTAGAAGGGTGGGTCCCGTACTTGGTGCTTAACAAAAGTCTTTTGGTAGAGTATATTCTCTATTCTTGATGTGTACCTAAAGGGGATCACAAGTGGGATAAAACATCACCGATCACCATCAAATCTCGTCTGTCCATTTACACAAATTCTATACCGTTTTTAAATATCAGTGAATAATGACCTTAACTCCTATTAAAGTGAAATTTATACGATCTAAAGTGGTTTACAACATAAATCAAACATATAGATTTTGATCTATGTATTAAACTGTATTAAATTTACATACTAAAAGCGTACCTTGTGCCATGATATTGATGATGAGTGGTATGGATTGATCTAAAGCTTGTCCAGCTTTGAGATCAAGGGCCTTTATCAAATAGGATTTTTTTTATATCTCCCTTGTCACTCACTCTAAAATGTGTGAAAGTTAATGGGTACTTTGCAAAATCATGAGTCAAGAGAGAGGACTTGGAAACCTCTTTTATAAATAACTCTATGATATTTCTTCTCATTAAAAAACTTCATTGAATTTTCTTAATTCCCCCAAAGATTAATCGAACAAGAATCTTGATAGATTAGGCTTTCTTAAATTGAATCCAAGAAAGATTTATTAAAATCAAAACAAGAAGGGAAAGCTTATCAATTGACTTAGAGTGGGGCTAGACATGTGGTCATGGAGACCGCTTACGTCTATCAAAATTCAATAAAAGCTCATACAAGTGCAGATCTTTTATTTTAAGTAGTTTAGATTCTTCATAAGTAAGCTCTAGTTAAGAGTCCCACTAATCTCTCATGAGTATAAGGCTTAAGTAGATTGATCAAGGAAAAGAAAGCTATAATCTCAAGTAAATGCTAGGAAGCATGAGTATAGAGCCCAGTATGTTCCTTTAACTTGTAGGGCACGTTTGTGTGACTTTTTAAAGTAGAGAAGTCTAGGTTTTTTTATTTTTTTATTTTTTATTATTTATTTTTTTCAGAAAAAGTGATTACAACTCGTGGGGCCCATATTCTCCTCAAAAAGTTCGGAGATTAGTTTCCGATAGAGTGTTTGGTATACAGAGCATAATAAAGGTATGTTAAGCAAACCTTAATTTTTGAGTAATCAATGTATAGTATTATAGTATTTTGAGGGTTTTTTTTTTTGGTTGTATATACCCCCTATGGTTTTAAAGATTTGTAAATAGGGCCCTCCTATGCATTTAAATACCTTTCATATCTGCAAATAAGTGGGTTTGACGGAAAGAAAGGGGCGTTAGGTTTTTCCTTATTTTGACCGTTTTGCCCATCTCTTTATATATTATTAAGAACACCCTTCTCCTTCCTACGATTTTTTTTTACCTTTTTCACTTTAACTTTCTTTTTCTTAGTTCAACCTACCTCCTTGATCATTGTCCTTATATAATCTAGTAATCACGTGTACATCGGTAAAGTTCTTCACAGTCGGCAGCCGACGACCTCCTCTCTTCTAATATTGACTTTTTTCTTTAATTTTCTTCACATTGATGGTTTTGCATGAAACCTTAGGCCTATTTTGCATTGGTCTTTTTTGGAACAAGGTAGACTAAAAACAATGTTTACCAAAAAGAAAAAGGAGTGTTAATGTTGGTTTATGTCGTTTTAGTAACACTTTGATGAACTCCCCCTCCTAACCCCTCTCTCTCTCTCATATAAAACTGATTGAATAAAATAGACCTAAATATTGAATATCATTAGATTTTCTTTATTTTTTGTTGTAGACTTTCAAATTGCATTTACCTATGTATTGATCCCCATAATATAATATGCTCATAAATACAACGAAATGGTTCTTTCCACCCATTCAACCAAAAAAAACTTGAAATACATAAAAAAATGGTTGTAAGGGCAAAAGTGTCATTTTTATAAAAATTAATTAAGCAAAAACCTAAAGACACGTTTTCTTTACTGTTATATCTAGTTATTTGGGGCTTATAAAAAGGTATTAAAATGCATTGGCGGAGGCCTATTTACAAATTTTGAAACTATAAACGCCTATTTACAAATCTTAAAAATGACAGGGGATATATAAAAAAAACTCTAGTATTTTTTATAGGGGAAACGTCAATGCTATCCCATTTCCACCACAAACACCATATGGGTGGGACGGGAATCAAATCATGCGGATGAAATCATGGTACTAACCTACTCAAATGTCTTATATATTTTGTTTCTTTCTTGGAATTTGTTTTATTTATCATTTCTACAAGAACAGCTAGCATTTGAAAGGTGGATTATATTTCTCAACCGAAAAGGCCCGTATCAGTACCAATCTCTCATGGATTCTAGTCTTTGACAGTGCCTGGCCCTGTCCTCATTTGTAAAGTCGTATGCAAAACTTCAAACATCTCCTCCTTTTCTTCACTAGGATTCTATATTCGTGTCCGAAAAAATTTTAAATTCTCCAAAAGCTATCCTCTCAAGTAGAATTTCAAATCCTTCTTTCTTATAAAAAATTTGAAATTCCAATAAATGATAAAAACAAGTGGCATGTCAAGAATTTTAAAAATTCTTTTGGGTGGTTAAAATTTAAAACTCTAATAAAAAAAATATAGTATTCCAAATGGCAGTGAGAAGAAACAGGTAAGAGTAAGAGGATCCCTTCTGGGGTGCATTTCCCACAAGAGTTTCCATGATTAGAGAGACTAGATTGCAAAACAGTATGAACAAAAGCTTTCTTGGAGGCTGGAGAAGGTAGTCTGAGAGCTTTGTTTCTATTGGGTCATGGCAATATGCCACCTACCCTCATTAATTAGTATTCTGATCAGAGCAGTGTGGTGGCCCACTCCTCATTAAGTGCAAACGTCCTTTTGTGATCATGATAGTTCCGTTCACAGGTTTCTTTGTAGTTGTCATCTGAATGGCTATGGGTTGTTTGGGTGTTCGAGTGAAGAAAAGGAGACTCTCCTTTTCCAAATCGCCGGCTTTCTAGTTTCAGTTCACTCTCAAAGTCCTACCATCTTGACGACCTTCAGGCCCTTTTTCTTTGCGTCGAGTACATATGAACGGCAATTGGGGTGTTTGAGTGTTGGAGTGAAAGAAAGGATCCCCTCCTTTTCCAAATCGCCAGCTCTCTAGTTTCACTTTCAAAGTTCCGACCTTGTTGACGCCCTTTTGGGCATCTTTGTTTGAATAGAACATATAGGGATTGAAAACGTGGGACTTCATCCTAAGTTTTAGCTCGCTAATTGAGACATGGGTTAGAGTGTTTCTTATAGGGAAAAAGAAATGAAAAATATCAGACTTTATGGTCAAATAAGTTTCATAAAAAAAAATTATTAAAGAAGGGAGGGGTGAAGTTTCATAAGGAGTTATAGATTCCCCATGTGTGCATTAACAGGGGAGCCCCACCTCTATATTAATGCATGAAGTCGAGTTGGCCAGGACATGTCGATATTAATATTGATTGAGTTGGAGGAACTTTAATTGATTGGGAATGCTATAGAGCACAGTTGTCAATGTTGTTTCAGTTTCGCCTACAAAATGAAAAGTTCCGGCCGATTCAAAATCTCAGCGAAATTTTCCCGAATTACATTTTGGGGGAAATATAAAATAATATATATAGGGGGATGCTCCTATGAGATCATCTCTCACCTTACTATGAGAGATAAGATGGGGGCCCTCATATCCATATCCAATGCCAACAATTTAAATGTGAGGACCCCACCTTTATCTCTCGTAGTAAGGTGAGAGATGTTCTCACATGAGCGTCTCCCATATATATATATATATATATATACATACATACATACATATATATGTAGAAAAATAAAAAAAATATAGATTTAATCCATTATAGTAAAACTTTTTAGAGTTACATTTTGGATAAATATAAGAAATACAAAGTATATAGGTGTAAAAAAATAAAAAGATTTAATTATGTAAAATACCATTTCAGTTGAAATTGGTCGAAATCTTGAATTTCTGTTGAAATTCAAATTGAAAAGTTTTGACTGAATTTCGTTCACGCCACTTGGCTGAAACAAAAAATTTTGGTCATTCCGGCCGAAACGGTACGAAATTAATAACTATGTTCTGAGGCTCTAGCTGATCTTAGCGGAGAATGCTCTAGAGGAATAGTAGGATGGTTAATATGCAAAGGAGTTTGCATTTTTAAAAATTAAGAGAGCTTTGCTGGGGACTACTCTAGGAAATGCCTGATCATCATATATTATCATTTTCTTTCTTATTTATTTATTTTGTTGGCATTTTATCGTTTAGGGAGATTTTGAACTAAAACTGTATTTGAAAATGGGAATGAGAATCTTATTTTGTTTGCCTTGCCAGAACTAGGAAAGCCGTTTTGAGGCATTACTGGAGTTGAAACCAGAACCATCACTAGGTTAATGGGTCTGGTTTTGGTTCTAGTATGGTTTGCCCAAAACCAACCCGTTTGCATCCCTAGGCAGTGAGAATTCTTTAAATCTGTGGATTTCTCACTTACTACTAAGCGTGCCCAAACAAAAGTTTTGGTTATATTTGCTGTTGTGTTTTTTTAGCAATTTGTTTCAAAACTTAAAATATATAATATTAGAAGTACATTCTCAATGCCTTTACCTTATAATTTGTTTCATGTAATTGAATTCCACAACTTTGTATTTTTATAAATAGTTAAACATGAAGAATCATATATGAGGTTCATTTACATCTCCACATTATATCCTTCACTCCCACTCCCTACCACAATAATAATCATTTGTGGTGCTCATTTAAATAGTGAATCACTCCTTTGTATTCAATGAGAACAAACATGCCCTCAAGAACCATATATTAGTTGATTGGTAAAGGATTCAATAATGGTGGAAGCAGTGACCAAAACAATTAGGGCACATTCATGTTTATTTGTAGAAAATAGTTCAACAGACTTTTTCCTTTTCTGTGAAATCGCAAAAAGTTTAGCTCGTTTTTATATTTTTCCTTGAGGAAAAGCGGCCACCAAGTTTTACTGTAGAATATAAAGAGTTTCTGCAATCCTTACTTTTTCTACGGAAGACCGGCCGGACGAACATGCCGTAAGATATCATTCTCATATGTGGAGAACAGTGGTGGTACACTTGTGACTTCTATATGCCACTAATGACTAAACTGTTAATTAGAATTAAGGCTAACAATTAAAAAAACCCTCAAACATCACCATCCAAATCTCAAACACTCACTAATATACTGCCAAGGATATCCACTTCACAAGCTTTCAGGCCTATTCCCTGTCACAGCAGTGAACAATTGTTCCAATCAAACGATTTCTTTTGGTTTATTTTTATTTACGGAATCTGATCATCTAGATATGTGGGCCATGTGTGATAATCAAGTGGAGACTGGAGTGCAGATCCTTTTTCTTCTTATATTAGACAAAGAAAACCCTGTGTCATGTGCAAGGAACGAAACTTCATTTTCATGATATGTGATTTTCTTTTGTATATGTATGAGTTAATGTCAAATGGATTATGATTTTGATGCGACAAATATTAAACAATTTGGTTTAAGTTCGTTGTATCCGTATTAGATTCGGCACAAGTGATTGCTTGGACAAAGATTTTTAGAAATTACAATCATTACTAGCATAATTAAAATAGTTGGCGTACGACTTCCTGAGAGATTTACAAATAAACCGACATGTTTATTTGATAATTATAAATAAACATATTGTTAGTCATTTTTTTCTTAGTACTCCGGCTAAGGAGGTGGGACCCATGAGAGAGCCCATATACATGGGAAGAAAGCTTACACAATGCAGCAAGAGATCGCCCACACATGTGGGAAGATAGCTCGAACACGTTGTAAGAGAAGAGCACGGGCAGGGATCGAACCCTGGGTTCCCACCATCTTTATTAATAAGCTCTTTTACTAGTTTGAAAACCTCAGCCACTCACTTCAAGATCTAAGACTACTTTCTTTCTTATACTTGATATCACATTAGATCTCATAAACTGAAAAAAAAAAGGACTAGCCTAAGTTAAGACACATTATGACTATGATATTTAGATCAATAGAGGTTCGATATAGTAATGGGCTGGGTTAAATGAGTGACCCGCTCAAACCTGCCCTAGTTCAGGCCTGATTTGGAAGTGGTTTGTTTTGGTTTGAGGTGAATATATGTTTTCAGGTATTGAATTGAGGTAAGTTTGGGGTGACTAGCTTAGTCAACCTGCTATACATATTGCTAATGGATTATTATACGTATGGGTGTAGTTGGTAGATGACATCTAAAAAAATCAAAATGATGTAATATAAGTAAGAAATTCAGTGTCAAACTGAATAAAAGGTAAGCACATAATTTCTTCTTCTTTTTTTTTTTTTTAATGTTTTGAAATAAAAGAAAATCAGTTTTTTTTTTTTTTTTTTAAATTGATAGACTAAATTCAGTGTTTTTAAATTGATAGACAGTGGTGGGGCAGATGTTAGCTTGAGCAAGTTCAGATTGAGCGGAACTTAAATTGAATTTGAGCAAGATTTGATATCACAAATTATTTGTCATTGTTTGAGTTGGATGCAAAGTAGGTGTGTGAGTTAAAGCTAGTTGGGTTTAGTCTGACTTGTATTAAATCTAACTCATGAATATGATATCATAAATTATAAACTTGTTGTAGTCAACTTTGGCAAGGCATTGTTATCAGTGGGCAAATTTGAAATTAACAACGCCTATTGCCATCTTGAATAATGAATAGACGTAATCGGTACTCATGTGTAAAATTCATAAAAGTAAGGCGTTCATTTATAGTTGGGGGTCCTTAAAAGGTGATGGATTTGATCATGTGCAAACTATCCAAATGATTTGATCATGTGCAAAATTTCCAAATGACTTGTAAAGGTTCTGCACTCTAGTCTTCCTTTTCGCTGGCCTGACTTCATTTTCTCCGTGCACAGGGCAGGTAGTATGCAGGTACTCAAGTCAAGGTTCAGCTCTTTGATTTCAAAGTCACCACACCAATGTAAAGGAGGAGATTTCCAACCCAAAAAACCAAAAGACAAATTCTCAAACAACCAAATTCACCAATCTGATCTAACCCATCAACAACCCTTTGTATGTGCCTAGAGAAGGCTATAAGAAGATGATGAAAATAAATTAATAACCTCCTAGTTAAGATGATGGAAATTATAAATAGTGATAATTTTTTCTATCAAGTTGGCTTATTTGTCAGGATTGCTATTGTCTTAGGGATCGATTTCAGGACATGTGTATATTAAGGTGCCAACATGATACATGTGCATGATACTAAGGTGCCAACATGATACAGAAAATATTCACTTGGGCAAGATGCTATGATATGATGGATTTGGACCATCCCAACGGTGGGACCCTACAAAATTTGATTTTAACCACATGCACCCATCACAATTGGACTGTACAGTGAATCTTTCAATAAGACGTCTCTATAATTGAAGGACACGTGCAATGCATCACGAGATTAGGCGGTCCCATGTGACGTCAGCATGAAAGCTACCGCGTAACGACCGTTTAGCTGCTAGTCCTACTCACATAGAGATGCAATAGTCAAAATAACAAAACTCCTCTTCTTGAATTTGTATTTTCTTTTTTTTTTTTTTTTTATAAAAAAAATTTCATTGTATTTTCAAATCTCAGGATTTCATTGAGATATTATCAAGAGTTTATTCTTGGAAAAAATAAATAAGGAAAGAAAATATGAATATACGTATACAATAATAAAAAATAACATAGAAAATGATTATAAGTTATATTGTCATTAATAATAATTAGGGAAAGAAATTATTAGCTTACCAAATTTGTGTAATATTAGAAAAGATATTAATTACCAATAACATGCAGATGGAGACAAATTATTAGTCTCGACGAAAGTGGAACAAATGTCTTCTTTTTACTTAGGCACAGAGGTATTTCACTTCATTGCGTGTCAGGACCATTGAATGATGAATCACTTAAAATATCACTTCATTGCGTGTCAGGACCATTGAATGATGAATCACTTAAAATGTTTGTAAGCGGTCAATTTTACACTAATGTTTTCAAAAGTACTGTAATAATAAAATGAAAACCTCTTTTTGAGAAAATAATATTGGGATAATTTCATGCTATTATCAAAATCTTGTAGATATTCGTGGCAATGGCGCAACTGATATATATAGGTGGTACTTCAAGTATTCACTTAGCCTAAGATTGCTACATAATCAAGTTGCAATGAAATTCAAATTGTGAAGCATGAAGAAGAGACTGCCACTTCAAAATCTAATTACAAAAGTTCAAGAATAAGCCCAAACAGCCCAAATGGAATTTATATTCTCTTCCAATCTTATGGTGCATTTATTTGATCTGAAGATTTCATGACGAAGGGAAACATTATTCTGATTTTTCATACAGCCCACTATTTTATTGTTTAGTGCGACATTTTTATGCAAAAAAGAGAAAAAAAAACTGATTTTTTAAATTCATTTGGGACTGATAGGAATGTAGATTTCTCTCTCCCATGGATACATAAATATGAGAATCTTCTTGTAGCACAAACAAAGGGCAAGTACAGTCAAGTTGGGCCATGCAATTGTTGCAACCTAAACCCTGAGGAAATTTCTCCTGCAAGTGAATTACATATTGCTCTAGGGCGCACCTAAATGCATGCCTGTCGGTAGGTTGAGGATGGTTGAAAAGGTCTTCTATGTTTCAACCAAAAATAACAAAACAAAGAAAAAAGTTCTTGTGTGCAGAAGAAAAACCAGCTCTAGATTTATCAGATTCTCTTGCCTATTGATTTAACAGCCTCTAGGGATAAAAGGAAATTTGAAAATATTGAGAGAAATTTCTCTGACAAGATTTAGTGTGACGGTGGAGATATCATATCATGAAGGTGGACCTCCAATCAAGACCGTCGATTAGTGCTTTTTAAGCTTTTTTTAGAAGTGGTCCCCAACTTCTTTGGACTCTACAAACACAAAACAAAAGAAGGAAGGGTCATTTTCCTTCGTCGCATCATGCGTGGCTTTTTCCTACAAAGCTGCTCTCAAGTGTCTTATTAGTAAGGCATTGTTTGTGGAACTTCCTGATTCTAGGCTGTGTGGATGTCTTATTTTGTGCTAGTGCAAAACTCAGTTTTTTTTTCTTCAATTAAAAGTTTGAAGAGCATAAAATTGAGCATGATGCGAGATCGATGGAGATAACAGCGTGAAAGGAGCTGCACACTATTCATGTAGTTTGCTTGTTGGAGAAAATCCTCTCTACGTTTGTCTGTGTAACAATTTCCATAGAAATGGAAGTACGAGGGAGGAGGTCGGGCTTTGAAATCCTCTCTCATTAGAAAAAAAAAAGTCGTCCAAACAATTTATATAACGTCTTACTGTACTATTTAATGAGAAAAAATAGGACACCGAAAATCGGCTGCTTATCCCCCACATTTCTCAACATTTCTGCTGATTTGCCTCTCCACAAAGGTGCCCTAAAGCTTTACAAGTTTCAATATCGCAGGTTGGTGCAACTTCATATTTTTAATGTGCCATGTCAATTATTTTCCGTAGGGGGTGAATTCCACTTAATCATGATGAAAAAAGCAACATGCTGTCAAAATTCTTTTGAGGATTCCACCTAAACACGAGAGGAAAAAAAGCACCATGACAACGAACTTCTTTTCCTTTTTCACGGCTTTGGCAAACAAACTCTATCCCATCTCTATCTCATGCCGTTGTTTGTACCAAGGAAAGTCCCAAAACAAGGAATATGAAATTGATGGAAAATTGGTGAGCGCAAATTAAGGAATCTCAACTTGGTGGCAAATGTAGAACCTCTCAAATTCACACCAGTCTACTTCTTGACATTCATTCCAAACACAAACAACAGTTACATGACACAAAGCTTTCTACTTACTACAAACAGAGAGATGAGATTCTCTCTGTCATATTTACCAAGACATTCATTCATACATGAAGACTAATTCAACTGAAGTCAGAATCCGGACTTGGGGGCTTACTTCTTCTACTTTAGGTATACCAATGGATCAAATTCATCACAATCTTCTATTTAAAAGCCTTCTACCTGACTGCCACATCATATTAATGTTCACCGTTGGATTGTGATGTTAAAAGACTTTCATTCACATTTTAAAGGTTGATTTAATCCAACGGTGAATACTTTTTTTCAGTCTTATTGATATTCACATTTGACAAATTATTTATCATACAATTTGATCCAGACCCCACAAGCACATATGTATATATTTTCATTGTTAATGCCTTCAGAGCCATCAGTCTTCAAAATTAAGATACGAGGCCAGTGATCTGAAATCGTAGGGCTCAAGGCAGTTGTTTTCGGCCGTCCAATCTTCAAGGATTGCATCGTTGAACAAGAGTGAGCCGTCAGATGAAGCCGATAAGTTAATGTTGTCATTATCTCCTCTAATCACATTGTCATTTGCTTGAATTCCACGATGATTTACTTGCAAGATATTAGAGTCTTGAGGATAAGTCAGGCACAGATCTTCCATCTCAAAATCCAATATCATGTGTTTCAATGAATCATCTTGGCAAGGAGTTGATGGTGGGACTTGAAGGACTTGAGACATGATGGATTTGTTTTGGGTCTTCAAATCCACAATTTGATCGGTGTCTGGACATGGAGTGTGGCCTTGATGATGGATGAAACCATTGGAACACCTGTGAGCCTTGGTTTGGATTATATTTGGTTCAGGCCCTGGTGGCACCTTAACAACTGGTGGCTCGCTCATGGGCTGCTTCGCCTTTGAGTTGGTTTTGGGTCTTCGCCATGGTGACCCAGAAGATTCAGCACGCACTTTCTTTCCCAGAGTTGTGTTCCAGTAGTTCTTAATTTCATTGTCTGTTCGCCCTGGCAGTCGTCCTGCTATGAGAGACCATCTGAAAAACATGGTAAAAAAAAAAAAAATATTTCAAAAAGGGCCTCCCTGTTCATTTACATATAATATATAGTAACTGAATACACAGGAATTTATGGTCAAATAAACTCAACCAAAGAATTACGAAAGAGGTGAGGGGTAAAGTACATAAGGTGGAGATGTAGATGAGAAATCTTGATTTTCCTAATTATTGAATTGATTTACCAGACTAATGGCTAGGTATTAATTCTCCATCCCCTGCTTAGTTCAATTTCCATTAAAGGGGAGATTATTATTTGGCAGTTGTTTTCAGATATTCACCTTAGGTTTTTCAATTTTAACCACGCGTAAAAGTACAACCTAGGAATTGAAATTACATGATGCAAACATGCTCTCAAGAAGTTTTCACAAAAGCTTTCAAATAAGTGTTCTCTAAATAACTCTTTACATGACCCTTCTTGTTATTATCATTTTATAGAAAGTTAATTTCAGCATGTACTAGAGATAGTTAAAAGCTGTTCAAGGATGTATGGAAATCTACCTTTTTGAAAATAAGGTTCAGTTCCCTTAAAAAAAAGGACAAAAATGTCATTTCACTCATTTGTGTTGGAGGAGAGGAACACAAAGCAGGAAATAAGTGGAGGAAGACAACACAGAGGACAAATAGAAGTGCTGGACATGAAAAAGATCATCCAAAAGTCCTTAACCTTTTTTAATTACCTGAAAGAAAATAGCTAAATAGTGCCTAAAAGTCCATAGATATTCGGAAAAACAAGAGAAATCAAAAGAACAATAGAAAGAACATGTGAATTTATATGGTTTTTACAGTCAAATATGGTAAATCCTTCTGAAAGAAACTTTTAGACATCCAAAATTCTTGATATTTCTAAAGATAAAACACTTTTCTTTCTTTTTGTTTTTTTGGATAAAACGGTTCAAAACACATGTTTTACCCTCAATATTTTAGAAAAGAGAAATGAGAGCAAGCGCCATGTATAGCATGTGGGTCCCACAATTTTAACATGTAAACCTCTCAAAATACAAGCCCTCCCATGAATTGGCTTTAGCCAAAACTTTACCCACATAAAAATATATGTGATTAACTATATTTTATTTTTCTCACGTGTGTTTTTCTCCCCTGATTGATCAACTCACTAGTGCGATTCACTGTTGAATGTGAAATTTTGGCCAATATCCATTGCATAAGGATGATCTCCATTTTTGGGTTCAAAATCTTAAAGCAATGGGTCCTTCCATCCTATAAATGGTGTCGGCAACGTGTAACTAGTTACAAATGGGATATAGGTCTAAATATATCAAGACCTGTTCAGATAGCCCAATGGGTAAACTATGCAAATGAAATGCAGACTCAACTATCAATCACCCCAAAGTTATGACCCATATCTTATTTTTACTTTTATTTTTGGGGTTTTGACATGTTAATCTTACTTAAATTTGATTTTTTTTTTCAATTTTATGACTGGAATTTAGATAATATCACTAGAGTTGCTTGACTGTGGTTAATTTTTTTTTTTTTTTTTTTTTTTACTTTTTTGTTCAAGATCTCACAACATTATGGGAATTGTGTGCAGATGCTGATAAATCCGATGATATCATGGGATTGTTCTATGGTGTTATGGATTTTATGCTGCATTTTAGGGTAAAAACAAATTCGGATGCTGGTTGTAGAAAGTGTAAAATACCTATTTAAATTTTGGTCATGAAATTAAAAAAATCGATTTTAAAGAGGACAAAGATGTCAAAATCCCTTTATTTATTTATTTTTTTATAGATAACCTTGAGGTATTTGGTGCCCATTTCCATCCTTAGAAAAGGCCAGTATGCTCATCAGGTGGACTCTGAGAAATGTGACCCACTAGAATCTAGATCAACGGAGGGTCTGGATCAAGAAAAGATGAAGATGGGTCCACATGATGGATGGCTTGAATCTAGCAAAAAAAAAATTTTTTTTTTGAAGGTAAAAGTACTCACAACCCTCCACCCACAAGTCCCTCACTGTCGGCAGTAGAGTCATGAATTGATCCATGCTGTTTGTGTGGAAGGGAGGAGGGAGACGCCTCACCAGCCAAGCTACAGGAGAATCTATGAAATCTTTGGAACGGGCACATGTAAGAGAAGAAGTCCAGAAGGTATACCTGTTCCCTAGGAGTTTGTGGAGCCTGATGATGAGCTCTTCTTCATCATCAGAGATGTTGCCCCTCTTGATGTCCGGCCTCAGATAATTCAACCAACGCAGCCTACAGCTCTTCCCACACCTCTTCAAACCTGTTCTCCATCACCATAGAAGATTTTCCTAAGGTTATGAAAACACCCCACATATTTTCTCACAGAGAGAGAGAGAGAGAGAGAGAGAGAGAGTAGTAATTCACTTACCAGCTCTCTTGGGGAGACTTCTCCATTTGCCTTCTCCATGGGTTTTGATGTAGGAAATGAGAATTTTATCTTCAAGAGCAGTCCAAGCTCCCCTGTTGAGCCCTTCCTTAGAGCAACAGGCACTTCGACCCATCTATCCTTCTCTCAGGTTTTTTTCTTTTTTTTTTTTGGGTCTTTGGAGGGGGAGTAAGGCACCACTGACCACACACTTCTCCTCTATAGCTCTCCCCTCCTCTTTCCTGAGGCAAAGAACATCCAATCTTCAAATGTCTTTTATAGACACCCTTTGTAGCGGCTTAACATTTCACTGCCTGAGTTCCTCTTGAAATTTACCATTACCTTTTTGGTTACATTTTGGGTCAGAGAGATATGAATGATACAGTCGTCTCTTCCACACTTCTAATAAATCCATGGTCAGATGCAGCTGAATGTAGTAGGCCCAGTCACCAATCACGTGTGGAAATAAGGATTCTTGTTCCACATGCTTAGAAAGGCAATGGGTAGCTAACTACCTTTCACGGTGTCAACGCTGGCAAACCACTAAACATTTTCCTTCTCTGTTTTGCTTTTATCATATTGCTACCAGCTCACTCGGCTAGTGGACACTAGTTCAAGTAAGAATTTCCCCCACAACACCAAAACCCTCTTTTTTATTTTTTGGGAGAAAATTTTTTTTTTCTTAGTGGCTGCACCAAAAATTTTAATGCTTCTAATATTTTTCTTTAAAAAGAAAGTGTTTGCGTCAAATGATAAAAAAAAATGGACGCGTTAAATGGTAAAAAAAATCTCACCCAAAAACTGATTCCATAGAAAAGCAATTCACAAACTTTTTTAGTGGTTCGAGCACTCGAACCCCTGGTCCCTCCCTTCGGTTTTGGTGTGTCTACCACTATGCTTAGCATGGGGAGGCCATGATTAGGGCTATCAACATGTTGCGCCAACTTGGTTGGCCCTAGTCCTAAGTTTGACTCATGCTCATCTCATTTAAGTATACTTTCTGTATGAGCCCAAGCCCAGGCCAAACTGCCAGCCCAAACTCGTTTGTTTGTATAGACAAAAGGTATGAAGTGTGATGAAGAAGAGCCAATCCCAAGCCTAAGCCCAAGTTCCCATTTACATTTTACACCCCTACAGTCATTGAAATGTGAATATGTGATTAATCTTCCATTGAAGTCAGTCATGCTACCTACCATGGCACTTAATTCAATCCAACGGTGGGGGAGGAGTTTCAGAAAACCCCCAAAAGTAATTTTTGAAATATGCCCCCTAAGAATTTCTTTTCCACATAATAAATCTCATTTATAACTCTACTTGGTATTTCTATTAAATAAAATACTAACAATCAACTTGGTATGATATTTGGGCTGATCACTGCAAAACAAAGTAAGAGGTTTGAAATCCAATAACTAGTTTCCATAGAGGGTGGGGGGCGCTTAGAGCTTAAGATAAAAAATTAAAAAGATTTTGTTAATTAGTGTCCCATTTGATTGGTAAATTTGTTGAGAAGAGAAAACTTTAGCCGGCTTAGTCTTAGGTTTATAGGGATAAGAAAATTTTCTTCCCCTGGAATGAATGATAATGAGAGATGGGATTTTTGAAATCAGCAGTTTCAAAAAACCACTCAATCAACACTTCCTTCTCCATTTTCCTTATTTTCCCATTTTAGCTCTGAAATGGAATTTGGAGAATGACAGTATGATATTGTCTCTATGTAAATTTTATATATGGTCGGACTCAGCAGATTCCTATATCTTCATTGTTGAACTCTCTGAACAAATAGTTACAATTAACAAAAATAGAAAAGTTTTGACTTTAAATAAGCGAGTGAAGAAATAGAAAAAAAAAAAAAATCATCAATCCAAACAGATATACAGATGGAATAAGGCATTTGATTACATTTCACAAATATTCTAATAAGGAATTTCCACAGTTCAAGTTTAATAGATAGTAGATATTTAATTTCTTCATTTTCTATACCTGTTTTCTTTGTATCCAAATCATAACCAGTGGGAGTGAAGATATTACAAGGAATGATGGTACTAAAGTCATTAGTAGGATACAGTGAATGTAAATCATACGTCATTTTAGAACTAACTTTAACAGGTAACATCAGGTAATCAGATAATTTTGAAAGGAGAGTGTCCGCAGAGAAATTTTTACCACTTGCCTGGATCCAAATGAAGTCTCCATAATTGATTTTGGACACCTTTTGATCTTTTATTCAAGATAAGATAAACGCTAAGAGGACTGAAATCGCAGTCTAGAAGCCAAGTATCTAGGTGTCAGGTTTAGCTGATTCAAATTCTGAAACCATGTCCCACAACTTGGAGTGAAGAGGGATGGGTTTGGGCTAGGCCCATGCTGTACTTATGCTGAACTCAAATTATTTATGGGACCCGTAGCTGACATAGGACCCAAATTGAGAAGAGATTGCAGGAATTTTACCTTTACTTGAATTAAAATTAAATGTCCAAACCTATACTCAAGTAGAGGGTTGTATCTAGGTTCAGTTACTTCGAGCCAGTTTGTATTGAGGAATTTCTGACTGGAATTGCAAGTGCTAGTGATTTTTAAAAATCATGTATTTAAAGCATTTGAATTTCTCCTTTGATTGCAGGAGTTTTGATAATCAACCTCCTTAAAAGTTGATTTTGGCCTTTGGATTCTTAGAATTCTAGCTTCTTGAATGCGGTTGTAATTCCACATTTTGGGAATGAATTCATGGACAATTTCGAGAATACTCTAAACACATGATCTGGCACTGGCATCAGAAATAACCAACACACTTAGCAAAATCTCCTAGAAAATCTTCAAAACAACTATGCCCTCAGGTCCTTGAAGCATTTGGGCATTGTGGGAACTGATTTAATCCCCTCATCTTTCTTACCCATTTTTACGACCACTAATTTAAAGTTGAGGATGCACGTGATTATAGAAACATGGCCAACAAAGACTCCAAAAAGACTGTATCATGGAGCAATTACTCAGGCTGCAAATTATTGTTCTCTTTCTGCGGGTCACATTACCTTCATATGCATACACTGGTCCACTCCATTTTCTCTCCAACTAAAACCCCTTTCGGAGACCGTCATTTTCATTGTAATTGAGAGTGGCCCCCATATCCGTGGAAATGTTGGCCAAGGACTTCAATTGATAGTGAGGTCCACTATGGTTTCACATGTCACAGCCACTCTGAAAGTTTGTAACAACTACATCATTTTCTTTGTTTTCATTGAATGGGAAAAATACCATGGTAGGGTAATATATATCTGCCTCTTTCATCTGCACCTACTTGTACTTTCTTGTATCAATTGGCACACTTTATGATCTATCAATCCCCTCACATTCAACACTACTTGGCACTCACCGAATTATTACTTACAAATTGAGTGTAATTTCAAAAAAAATGGATGCCTTCATACTATTGGACTTTTGAGTGCCAAAGATCATGAAGTTAAGAGTTTGTTTGTGTAACATGTTTCCATGGAAAGTCATTTTTTCTTTTAACCTTTAGTGCGGTCCTTTTTCAAGAGAAAAGAGGAAAAAATGAGTTATTTTTATCTCTAGTCTTAAATTATCTTTTTTAGAGAAGGTAAAAAAAATGCTTTCTTCAAACCACACTAAAATCCGCGGAACATGACTTAAAACCCTATAAATTAATAGGCGGAGGTGGCATTTTTTTATTTTATTTTATACCCCACCAAGCAGATGGAGACCTATGATCAACTCTAGTGTGAGAAAAATTTGCTCACGCAGGGTGAAAACCTAAGGATCGAAACTTGGGTAGTGGGGTGAGAAACGGATTGTGATGCGGAAAATCCCATCCTAAAAGTCTCCATAAGATGAGATCCAGTCCTCCAAATCTCACATACAGGCCAAGATGAAAGCACCGATCCATTTTCCCCACATCCCATTGCTGGTGGATGGACATATTCCGTACAGTAAGTATAAGGAGCGGGTTTGACACCCGTCAAAATTGTTGGGAGCTGTTATGAAGGGGGTGAAAAAACATTTCGTATCAAAATGGGCATAGAACTACTGGGCCCAAAGAATAGTAATTGGCCAGTCCTTGCATACATGCTCAGGGAGGGTACCCAAAGTGCTGGAGTTGCCTGATGGGAGAGGAAATGACAGAAAGACGGCAGAGGGGGACAAAGCAGGTGAAACCAGAGGCTGTTTGGGGGCCGGGGCAGGGCAGGGCAGGGCAGGGCGGGGCAGGATAGGGTGAGGAAGGAACGGTGCTTGTGGCATCCGTACAATCCACTCTGTAATGAAGTGTGGCCCACCTAGAGATGTGTGCATGATCATGGACCGTTGCTGTTGCTATCAAGCATTTAAGTAGCTCTCCAACTACCTTTCCAGTCGCTCTAGAAGCTGTGGCACCTCGGCGGCTACCTAACTCTCCCATCTTCCTTGACTGTGGGAGCCTCTAATTTTGCTCAGCAGCTTGTCTTTGACTGCTCTGAGTGTGAGGTGTGGGTCTAATCATGGCCCAAAGTGATATTAGTTAAAAGATCATCCTAGCCAAAAACATATTCAGAGAGGTATTTGATTTCCGGCACTAAATAATTAAGAGCAAATGAATCTCTATAAAGTAATTTTCATTGGACCTGGTAGGAAATATACAAGTTAAAAGTTTTTTTTTTTTGGAATGGGGGCTGGGACCATTACCCTATGTTTGGAATGGGGGGGAGGGGAGGGGAAATTTGAGGGGGAAGGAAAATGAAAGGGAGGGGAGGGGAGGAAAAAATTATTTTACCTCCTCTTGTTTGGATAGTAAAAAGTAGGAGAAAAAAAAGTGAAAAAGTAGGATTTTATTTGTTTGTAAGGTAGATAGAAAATTATCAAAAAGGGCATTTCTAAGAGTAAAAAAGTAGGAATATTACCATTTCAAAAGGGGCATTTTAGTCATTTCATCAAAAATCCCCTCTTTCCCCTCACTTTGCCCTCACTTTTGAGGGCAAAATTTTTTGGTGGGCCCCACATAAATTTTTCCCCCACTTTCCCTCCCCCCTTCCCAAACACCCTCTATTAAAACATTCTCTCCACTTTCCCCTCATTTTTTTCCATCCCCCCATTTTCCCACCTTCCCAAATATAGTGTTAGAGAACCCATCATCCCCGGGGGAATAATTCTCATTCCGTAGTGAGAAACTTCGTCCATGAGAGATAATATCTGCTCTAGGCCTACCTAGGGTTTTATCCTTTGATACTAAGATCAAAAAAGAAGGTTCACGGACAAACCCCTAGTTCTTAAAGTTAAAAACTCGTCTTGTTTCTTAGATATACCTTCCAAATAGGTATCCCCAATCATGCTAGTTGGAGCATTTCGAATTCCTTGATTGCTTAAAGACCCTTCATATATATATATATATAGCATAAAAGACCTATTACTTTGAAAATGGGATAGCCGTGGGCCTGACTTTCTGACCCGTGAGATAGATTGTGGCCTGCATATTAGTCCCAATAACAAACATGTCATACTTGGACAAGCTTGGGCCTGATCCAACCTGATCCATAAACACTCTTAATAGTCGGATCCTTTTTCTTTCAATGAAATGGGCAAGACATGTGACAGATGTATGTCAATCTTAGCCACAGAAACCCTCTGTAGCATGTGTATGAAAGAACATGGTGAAAGAAACACAACATAAAACCTCTCTCTCTCTCTCTCTCTCTCTCTCTCTCTCACAGGCAGCCCTGGCATTGAGGAAAAGCAACGTGAGGAAGAGGGAACTTGGAGAATAGTGTGGGTGTTTGTATTATCCTTAGTAAGTTGGTACTGGGGCACAAGAAGCATTTTTTTGGACAAGCCAAATACAACTCTTCATTGGTCATTTAAATGTACTGACTTTTTCCTAGGACTAGAGACGTCCGACCAAAAAAAGTAGTTGAATGATGCACCCACTCCGACACTACCAATCAAACTGCTTTAATTAGAAGCAGCTCTAGCCATCAAACATGTGCGTCCGTCCCATTTCGGCACGGCAGTGTCCTTCTATAAAAATGGTCCTTGCAATGTCACCATGACCGTTCATTTATTCATTCTATCCTCTAAATCCACAAGCACTCTATTCCAAACCTAATAGTGTGGGGTGTGGTCAACTCATGGGCTCACTCAATATACCAAGAGCGGTCTTTGTCATTACCATTGGGCATTTGTATTTTTTTTTTTTTTTTTTTGTGGTTTTTTTGTGGTAAATTAGATATTTCATTAAGATGCCTTGCTGCATGCATGAGCCCCTGGCATAAAAACCAAAACATCAACCAGTCCAAAACGATGTCCTGCTACATGACTAGTCAAACTTTGCCACCCTATGGGCAGCCCCATTCAGGTCCCTAGGAACAAAATTAAAAGTAATGTTAGCAAATTGGTTAGACACATAAGAAATGTCCGGGTTTTAATAGACCAATCCCCAGCTCCATTAATAGATTCAGGGCACGTTTGTGTACACACCCTTTCCGCGGAAAGAGGAAACTGCCACGTAAGCAAATTCCATAGAAATAAAAACCTCGGAAAAGGATTTCCATAGAATTTAGAAATTCATGTTTGGTGCAAAAAGAATTTCCTCATTGAATTGGTGCTAATGTTGTTTGGTGCGGCCTTGGATTCCTTATAGAAAATTAAAATTTCTTATTTGGTGATATACTTATTTGGTGCTAATGTATATTATTTATTCAATATTAAATAATAATTTATATAAAGAAATAAAAAAAATGAAAGATTTGTAGGGTTTTTGGGTTGAAATGGACAAAAGTGAGGAAAAGCAGTTGAAGTTTTCCGAGGAAATCCATTTCCCATACCTCCCCATAGGAAACCCATTTCCACAATTATCAAGAAAAATGCTGACTGGGCAGAAAAGCATTTCCACGGAATTATTCCGCACCAAACGCTGGACAAGTGGGTTTCCCGCGGAAAACTGTCCACTTTTCCACGGAAAAGCGTTACACAAACATGCCCTCAGTGTTGTGGGGGTTAGTGTTGTGATCAGTTCTACTATTTTAGTCTTCCCATCTTAGGGCATACCTTTTTTTTTTTTTTATAATGGTTTTGCAGTACTTTCGTTCTTTCTTTCTACAAGGAACTAAAAATGTAAAGATGATGTGCATAATTAAATATGTCTATTGCTGTGGATAAGTTTTTGTAAGAGCATTTATAGTCTTTTCTCAAATCAGATACCTGATCTTTGCCTAAACCAGTTGGGAAAACTTTGGCCGTCCATTAATGAACATTTCATGAAAAGTAGGGAGTTTATGATACTTGCTCAAAAGGGAAAGTTTTTGTTTTTGTTTTTTATAATTCAAATAGGTCAAATTGTAGGGGGCCTTCATGGAAAAAGACCTTAATCTAAGGGCTTATTTCTTTGTTGGAATTCAGAAATTTATGCTGAAAAAGTCTAAATGGCCTGAACATTGGGACCGGTCTGTGGACCGATCCCAAATGTTCGGTCCATGTAGCATATCTCATTTATGTTTGGAGAATTTTTGTTTCTTAGACACAGTGGAATTCTTAAATCTAATCTTGTATTTGAATATCCAAAAATTCCACAAAAAAACAGAGGGGCTGAAATTTCAAAAATTTCAAATGTCATTTGAGACCTTTAGATAATCAAAATCTTGAAATGGTGAAGAAACATAACATTTGCAAATGCCCGGAGATAAGGCATATCACATCATGTTCCGAACTCTCCAATATACAAAATTCTTATCAGAAACTCAAATATAGAAACATGCCTTAAAGTATGACATCCTTAATTTATTCTGATACTGTCACTAAAGCTAAAGTGACATCCTTGGGTTCTTTTCCTTCATATGTTTCTATCTTTTGTCATGCACAACAGTTTATATCACCAATAGTTTTCTTCTTTTTTTTTTTTTTTTTTTTGAGATGAGTTTTATTCAGGAAATTTGTTTGGCTCAAACCATCCACCCCTCCATAAAGGAAGGTATATCATACCATCCACCCCTCCATAAAGGAAGGTATATCATATCATTGCACCATTTCTAATTTTTCTTCATAGTACTCGATATGAATCAGCTCTAAAGTAGTTGATCTTTACTTTTCTACTTTTGCATCTCATTATTCTACTTTGTTATCATGCCATTTCATTGTTGCTTTATGCTCAGTTCCGTAGAACAATTATCTGACCTGTGACTGATGCATATGGGATGTGGGTAGGGTCATGAGGATCAAATACAGGTTAGGTCATGAGGATCAAATATAGGATGTGGATTGGGTCATAACCCAAGTGTGAAAGGGTGAGCCTGCATTGTAATTGTAAATGTTAAAAAGTGAATTGGTTGCCAACTATTGAATGCGGAAGTGCAGATAGCAACAAGTTGCACTGTACACAATAAGAATTCGGGAAGGAGTAGCTAACAATAATTGATGCTTGACAATGAGGATTCTAGAATCATGTACGGGTGGAGTTTGTTACAATGAGAATTCTAGAATTATGTACTGGTGGAATTTGAAAAATGGTCAGATGAATGCTCATCAATAGAATTTCTTACATTAGTAATTGAAAATGTGACTCAAAATCCTGAAGTATAGATATTTTCATTGATGTCGTGTCACTAGACGTTGATCAAGAATTTAAACTTCTTCATCGTTCATCGACCAGGATCCTATGATATTTTAGGGCCAAAGAAACTGGCCATGGAAAACATGAAAAGAGATTAAGAGAACAAAATGCCCGACAAACCGAATTTCCTTTACTTATTATACATTTTTTTTTTTTTTTTTGAAAGAAAGAAAAGACGTGTTATCAAATAGCCCTCAGTAAACATATGATCCCATCGTCTCAGGCTATTGCTAAATTAGTTAGGGATATGTGTAGTGTAAATAGGGAGATGAGTTGAAATCACTTATAGAAATAAAAAAGAAACAAGAAAAAAGTGTGCCCCCATTGCATGTTCATAAAATTTTGGTTGAATAACTTCGCCGATGGACTGAGATCTAATCCAAGATGTCATTGAAGTTTCAAGTCCTTGGTATTTACATTTGTAAAATGTTCTCATAGAATTGTCAAGGGAGTGATGTTTTCTATTGTCTATAATAAAAAATTAGTGCTCAACTAGTGATAGATAGTTGGTTGTAAAATTGATGCAATGTTGGAAATAGGGTGGCATAGAACCACAATCATAGATATGAGCATAATAAGGATCTGGTGGGAAAGGAATGAAAGTTGAGTAGGTATGAAAATTTGGCTAAATAGTGAATGACGTAGGCCATATTGGAAATAAGGTTACCCTGATTAAAAAAAAAGAAGGTTTAACTGTCTGCATCAATCTGTCCATCAATGCATCAACATGATCAAGTTAGTTTGATTGAAGTTTTTGCACGGACCTATTAATTAAAAGATAAGAGTAATGGATGACTATTGCGATGTCTGAAAATGAACCAATCCACTGATTGATAGCTCAGTAATTAGGAATTTCCCGCTCCACAAAAGCTAGGGAACCTATTAAAACATAAGAGTGATGGATAACTATTGCGTTGTCTGAAAATACACCAATCCACTGATAGCTCAGTGATTAGGAATCTCCCGCTCCACAAAAACTAGGGACTGAAACCTGCTTGTTTTTGAAAAGTTACTTCATGATGTTAGCTGATAAAGGGACATCAAAGTCTTTCAAAGGGATATCGAAGTCTTTCCCGGGGGGAGGTAAGAGCACACGTATGAACACCTAATGAATGTGAGGGAGATGTTGATGATGGTACTTTGCAGGGGCTGGTGAAGAAAGAAGAAAAAACTGTAGAGGAAGCAGTTGGCATTGGTTTCTTGGGAAAGAAATTTTGTTGCTCCATCTTGAAATTAACTATCAGCTTTGTTTTGAAATGAACCCTTCTTTTATCACTGTCAGGTAGATGGCCAACCTTGACTGATGTGTTGAGATGAAGGTTGGACAAATAGAAAGTAGTAATTAAGAAGGAACCACTTTTTTCTATCTTCATGTGTATCTCAATTGGTTGGGGACATCAACGCATACCTATAGAGGATTAGGATACGCTAGTTTGAATCTCTTCTAAGAGAGAGAGGGAGATGAAGAGAGATAGGGACTTATGTTCTTTATGGTGTTTTTCAGATATGAGCGACTTAAATCTCTCTAAGTAATTGCAACAAGGCACTTAACATAGGAATGCGTTCTTAGAAAAAAAAAAAAAAAAAAACCATAGGAATGCTGTAAGGACCTGATCTTGGAAAACACTGATGACAGTATTTTTGACCGTAAGATTTATCATGAGTGGGCCCCACCCTTTTGGACACTTGTCACTCACTAATAACTTAGATTAATTGTATATTCGTTTGTAATTTGCATTTGAATGGCATTCATGCATCACCATCATCTCATGCAAGCATTAGTGCAGTAAGGTTTACATTTTGGAGCCCACGGTGGGACCTTACGGTGTTGCGCAGTCAACTTAGCGCTGGTTTGCGTGTTTCCTAATAGTAGTAATGGCCCTTGAGTTGCATTCATATGGGGTGGTTGAGAGGTGGAGGTGGGGGTGGGGTTGGGGTTGGGGGTGGGGCTTGGCTTGCATTTAGTACTATTGGTAGGTCCTAGGTTCCCTTATGAAATAGAAGACACTATATATTGGGAAATTCATTTGTTTGTGATTAATGGCGGATTCAGGATTTTCATTTGGGTGGTGTGAGCGACGGTGAAGTTATGAAGTTAAATAATAAAATAAAAAATTTTAAAATAATATTTTAGAAGTTTTTCGAATCCCGCACCCGTGTCGTAACATGTAGGTCAGCCCTTGTTGGAATTCAAGTTTAGAAGTGTATTTAGATGGGAGTCCTTAATTATAGTTGTGTAGGGGCATTTTATAATACAGAGATTATCCCGATTTCGGTAAGAGTACCAACAGGGTCTCGGCTTCATCTTATCTCGGCAATAGAGCTAGTGAAGACTTTCACAGTACCGGGATCATCCTAGCCTCGGTAAAGGTACCAGCTCGGTCTGATTCGGTTTCGGTGATATTGTTCCAGCTCGGTCTGATTCGGTCTCGGTGATACTATTCCAGCTCGGTAACGGTACCAGCTCGGCCTACCTCATCTCGGTTACAGTTATGCTTGGCCTCGGTGCCATCATCAGTTCGGTCGACCGAGACAAGCACCGACTATTAGCCAATGACAACTGTCCCATGCTACGGAACGTTTCAGAAGATCAGGACATGCGCCGGATACAGATAAACAATTATCATTACCCGGTGGTTACGTTCCTTCCAAGATGTCAGGATAAGGTCCGATGGGATTCGACCAGTGACAGATCAGGGTATAGTTCGATGGGACAATACCCCCACCTACCTCCACTAAGGAAGGGCCCGATGGGACTTCCGCCTATATATATGCATGAGATAAGACCACCAAAGGTACGCAAACACAGGGGAAAACACAATACACTCATAACTCTTCATTCTTCTCCACTCATTCATCCTTTGTTGAGTTGTTGAACTAACTTAGGCGTCGGAGTACCTTCGGCTGACGGCAGCTAGGGTCTCTAACCATCTTTTCTTTCTTTCAGGTTTCAGGAGTTACACTCTTTCCCAAAAGCTTTACAGCAAATCCTACCTAATCGAGTCCATAATTTTTAAATACTTACAATAGTAATTGGATAAGAACCTATGCCAAATATAAGTTATATGTATCCAAATTACCTTGTCTAATAGAGAATTATATCCTATCCCTCTAATAGATCCTTATAATTGTTGGACTCCTTTTGGACTCAATCGTCATGTATAGGCCCATTGATAATGTATATATTTTTGAGTGGTGCCCATTGATGATATTTGTAAGATGAGTTATTTATTTAATATGGTGGAAAGCCTTTTCTTTGCCCCATATTCAGTTTAAGTGCACATATGTAACTCACGTGTGAGTGGGTAGAGAAAGTGTATGTTTTCCTATTCTTCTTTTATTCATAACACAAAGTTATGGGGAGATTTTAAAAGAAAACCTAGTAGAAGACCATGATGAGCTCCTCTTATTTAAGAGTGAGAAAATTGCAATTTCGTTTCCTTTTATCCTCCATCAAGAGAATGAAAATGTGGTCCTAATACACATGAGAAGGTGATCTTCCAGAAATTAGTAATGCTTGTAACACCTGATTGTTGCATAATGTTTTTGATGTGTGGCTCTATTGTTTTTCTTTTGTCCTTTTTTTTCTTTTTTGGTGCGTCTCATCTTAGAAGGTTTTTCACTTAAGTTGGTGTGTGAACATTTTACTTCTTCCATATAAATTAGAGAGTTATTCATAGCAATGGTTGCTCTAGGTTAGATTCTGAATCCTTATGTTGGTTGGACCTTCTGATCAAGTGATTTACACAGAGGAAAAGAGTTCAGCATCTCTCCAACAATGATGACTTTTACGGTCCGTTTGGGAGGGGAGAGGGGAGGGAAAATTTGAGGGGGAAGGAAAATGAAGGGGAGGGGAGGGGAGGGAAAATTAATTTTACCTCTTCTTGTTTGGGAAGTCAAAAAGTAGGGAGAAGAAAAGTGAAAAAGTAGGGTTTTGTTTGTTTGTGAGATAGAGAGAAAATTACCATTTTGTCATTATTTTTGTAAAAACTTTAAAATTATCTTCCACATATAAAAGGGCAATTTAGTAAATTTGGTCATTTTCCCCTCCTCTCCCCCATTTTCCCCCCAGTTTTGGGGGGAAAAGTTTTGTACCCATTTTCCCCCCCCACCCCATCCCCTCCATTTTCCCTCCCCCCTTTCTATACATGGCCAACTTTGGGGGAATCAAGTTGATGATTATTGACCAGGTTCTGTACACTTAATCTGCCAAATGCATGCTCTCATTATATGGGTCCCACCATTAATGTGTGTTTGGACCTTACTCTGTCCTTTTATACCGTTCATATGTTGTCAATCACAATCCTGTTTCAAGCAGCCGCCGGGCTTTTGTTTGAGCTTGTGTTGGCCTGCTGTAAATGTGTCCTTTGAGGATTGGATCTTGCATTTTTAATCATGTAATCAAATGAGTCCTGACCATTGATCACGTGGGGGGCTTGATTGTGGATGCCCCCAGCTTGTCTTTTATCTGTGGAGTGTGAAACCCAAGTAAATTCTTTTGCAATACTTGGGTCTGTTGATCAAATTCCATTGGGCAGTGCCTCTTTTCTGAAATCATTGACTATCTTGTCACATTTGACAGTGAGGGGTCTTCATGTGGGACTCAAACCACTGGTCCCACATGCACACATTGGCAGCCAGTCAGGCATTTCCTGTCCAATTGGTTTGGAATTGATATTTTTAGAGAATCAAAACATTATAATACATCATATAACATGCACATGTACTGGAGGGTGCTGTGTACTCTGATTCAAGCGAATTAGTTTCACTATATTTTTCTTGGTTACCTGTGTATTTTTTATGGAGAGTTGATGTCTGCCTAACAACATGCAATAATATATAGATGTATGTAAAGTGGTCCATCCTATTAAATCAATGGATGTAATAATGGAGCCAAGGAAAAGATGGCTTTCTAAATTGTCATCGATGTAGACGTGGTATTTGGTCTCTCCAATACTGACTATCCAAATTGAATTCGCCATGTTCATGATAGCCTAATTGCAAGGGGATCTCATGATCCTGACCATCTGATTTAGGCTAAGTAGCTATCCAAGTCCATTCTAAGTTGATCACAATCATATTTAGTCCCCAAAGATGTTGGTCTACTTTTTCTACTACTACTACTACTACTACTTGACAAAATGAAGTCCAGTTGATTAGCGGATCAGATCATCAGAACCCCCAACACAAATACTTGGCTTGATCTCAATAAGGCCAACAGAATCATCAATAAAAATGACTTTCAACTAAAGGCTCTAGGGCCACCTCTAGTTCAATAAGTGGGCCACCTCCTGGGCTGACCCATTCGCAAGATGGAAAAGAAGAAGAAGATCCGGGGATTGTATAGAGGTGATAGTGTTTCTTAATGGGCCTGATTTTCTTTCGCAATGACTGATTGGGTCAGAAATTGGCCTTTGCATGATTCAAGGGCGCCCGACCGAGACAAATTTCATTATATTTAGAATTGCGCTAGGCCACGAAGAACGCGGCGCATAATGTGAAGGCAACCTGACTTGATCCAAGACTTAGATCCAAAACCAACAAGGTTAACTTCAAAAAATCACAATCGGGTCCAAAGGGTTCTTCATCCAATTGTATTAATTAGATTGTTTCAATTTGGATCTGACTATATACCAAATGGTCCTCATTTTCATCAAATTCAAACCTCATCTCTATCCCTCTTCTCACTCTTTCCTCTATTTGCATCCCCCTCGGGCCTCCCATCTATTAAAGTAATACCCAACTGAGGCCTTGAGAAGAATCTTTTCACTTGAAAAATCTAGTATCAGGGACTGTAAGATATGCATGTGGGCCGGGGGCTGCGCCTTTATTTATATTGGGAGCTTTGATGATGCACAGAGCACAGACTTCTTCACTTTATGTCTATTGGGATTGTTTTGCCAAACCTTCATGATACTGAGTTTCTGATCTCAAATGACCTACAAGAAAATGTGTGGCCCACAATTGATTAGAAGATCAAATGAAAAAAAAGAATCCCCTTTTGGGCTAATTCAACAACCAATGTAGATGAACGAAAATGGGGAAATATGGACATAGTTTGGCTTATCTATCGATGTGATATTTGACTTTTCAGCCAAATGGAAAGCTGAATGGACAAAATTGACTGCCAGCTTTTGACAATATTAAGGAAATATCTATAATATTTTAATCAACAAATTTCTTTTGTTTGTGACATCTTAGTCACTGAGTTTATTAGGCATGACAAGATAAGATGGGCAAAACCTCCCAATTGGCAAGGAAATAAAGGTTAAACTTTGTTGGTACACACCAAATGGGCCATGCATCATGAGACCCATCACCGATAAATCATAGCCATTGATGATTACAGCGAAAACCAATGGTACACTACCTGATTTGGCAAAAAGGGTCCATCTGTAAGATAAACATGTATATCAAGTCATCTTTAACTCAAGACTTTGACAATGAGGGATGTAAGATTTTTGAACACTTTCCCTCACATGCAGGCTCAATAAATTTTACGGGCGGATCCGCCACGTGAACTGCATAAAAACAATGGAATAGAAAATCTTACTAATATCATGTACCGAAAAAAATAAATAACTGAAGTTGATAGGTGAAAAGTTCAAACAGGCAAGGCAAACCAAGAGCAGAACTTTCCAATACCAATCACAACTTGTACGCACCCATGATCGTTTGTGTTAGTCCCACGGTTCCTATCTTTGTGCTCTCAAAAATATTATCAGGTGTGAGTACAATTATATTGTCTAAGAAAGAGACAATCACAGAGACAAAAATAATGAAAGAAAAGGTTTAAAGGAATGATGCATCCTTCTTAACCTAGTGACATTGACTGAAAATAACATCGATTTCCGTACCAGGTTGCTGAAAATGAAAAGCACGTGCCTAGAGATTAGGTAGGAGTTTGAAGTAAGAGAGTTAGGTTTATTTTTAAAGGGAGAGTATTCTTCTAGTAAACGTTGCTTTGCATTTTGAAAGTTTGAAAGTTTGATAGGCCTGACCCATTGGCTTTGTAAACTATCTAGTACCGGGACATTATAAAGATCGATTGATGGTGTGTAAATCATTTAGGGCATTATGATTATTAAGACTAGCATTAAAGTTTGCGCGATGGAGGGGTTAAAATTCCAAGCAAATTAAATGACAAGTAATTTTATGACAAGTAATTTTATATTAAACTTAAAATATTATTAACAAAAAAAAATATAATTTGATTGAATCATAAATCATTTGGGAAGTTATTAGAATTTAAATCTATAGTCTAAAATAATTAAGTAAAAAAAAAGTCCATATATAACACTTAAATAACATGTGACTACATATCTACAAATTACCCTGCAACTACAACTTAAACCCCTCGTGCCTTCAGTAAAATACTTATATAAGTTTGAACTTTTTTTTCAGTACATCTTAATTAAATCTTTAGAAAAATAAATGACTTTGAATTACCAATACGTCTTTTGACTCAAGATTATCAAGTCCTCAAGTGGGCCCCTATTATATTTTAATTATATGGGATCACATAAATAGTGTAATAATAGTGGCCTCTCCTAAATGATAGTTAATGCTGAGATGAAACTCATGTTGGATGAAAATTAACTACCTTAATGGCTCACGTGAGATGAAAATTAAGTTCAAGTTAAATTACTCACTTCAATAAAATGAGAATTAAGTGGGCCTTAATGGTTGATAGTTGGAAAACATCATGACAAAAGAGAGATGGCTGGTGTGAAATAGATGGGTTGATGTGGCTCAAGGAGAGGAGAGACTTGAGGTTTTTTCTTTCAACTAACATCCAGCTTTAATGTATAGGATGATCAACCTTTGCAAGTTGCAGCTCCTTTTGTCCGTTCCCCGCTTTAACGTATAGGACGATCAACCTTTGCAAGTTGCAGCTCCTTTTGGACCCCACCCCCGTTCAACCTTTGCAAGTTGCAGCTCCTTTTGGACCCCACCCCATGCCACCCCTCCTCCCCCACAAAAATTTTTTTTTTTTCTTAAAACACAAGGTCTTGATTGCCAATACCTTTGGGTTTTATTTTTTAAATTTTGAGGTAGACTTGCCGGTTCAGCAAACCGTTGAATGTAGATTTTCAAGTTTTCTTTTATACTTAATAGGATAAAAAATTAATAGTTGCCGCTTAATTATCTCCATTAATTTTTAATAGGAAGATTAGTACGAGAAAGAAGTGTATATTACCTCGTTTGTTTGAATACTATATAAGTGTAGCAATTTTTTATTTATAGTGTAAAATTTCATGGAAGAGACATTAGTTTGAATCTAAAAATGCCTATTATATGTTTCTTTTTCTAACAAAATGCCTATCATATGCTAGTAGCTCCTATGTATTGGAATTTTGACCAGCTCATGCAATATAGTCTATACATGAGATTATGCGGGTGTTGATATTACAACTTTTAGTTTGCCCACACGCATCTAATAAAATCATCGTGCCCTTTTTCTGATTAGCTTTGCCTCTCCTTCCAAATGAATTTAGAGTCTATAGTTAATCGACTGCATAATTCATCATGTTCTTCTTCAAGTTCATTTAACAGTTTCACTCATTTCCTTTTTCTCCTTGTTCCTACCTCTTATAACTGTATTTTAAGTGTGTTAAGTTGTTATAGCAGAATGATCTAAAACAACCCTCCTTTTTATTTAAGATAGGTATTGTCATATAAAATTAGCAGAATGGGCAGGGTGGCCATGCCCGCCTACAAAATTAAAAAAAAAACCCCAAATGTTATGAGAAACTTTATATTTTTGTTTTACATATGACCTCTTATAAAACTATTTTACATAGTTGCCCCCAAGGAAAACTTTCTTCAGGTTCTACGCTTGAATATATTGGCCTAGTGGGTCCAAATCAAATGGGTTCAGGGTTACGGGTATTTTGGTAATTGTACCAGGACTTTCTTATTGAGTAAGATATGGTTTCTTGGGGGATAAGAAAGAGATATACTGTAACAACACAACTGATCATAAAGAGAGTGAATCAAAGAAAGTCGAGTTTCTTTCCTGTGGACGTAGGCAAGATTGCCGAACCACGTAATTCTCTTGTGTATGATCCTTGTATGTGATTACTTGTTGTTGTGTTGTTGATTGATTGCTCGATAGCAATGATTCACGTTTCTACATACACGCGCACAACAAGTGGTATCAGAATAAAGATGAAGTAACAACGCATGATAATTTAACAAGCATATTAAAATCAAGTTTTTAACATGAATACCATGTGTTTTATATTACTAAAGATTTTCTTCAATACAGAAGCGCATGCCCCACTTGTCTAAAAAAAAAATTGAAATTAACTAACCGACAAATAGCAAAAGAACTGTGCGAAAAGGCGCCGCATGACAATGTTAGCATCATGGTTGCCAATGTTTGCGTCCAAATATGTATGATAATGACAATGAAAAATGAAAATTGATACCAAATAGGGGAACACATATGTGGTTAATTTGTCTTTCATGTCCTCATATTTAAATTTTGAAATCATATACAGTCGAGTCAAAATCGAGTCAAACTTAATTATCTTATTAAATATTCATTTCCATTCCTTCTACGTAAAAATAGAATTATCAACTCATTGTATGATCAAGTGTATGTGTATCCGATCGTAAAAACATGTATAATTAGCAATTTAAGTATAATCTCAACACAAACTTTCATGATTGTTTAACTTTCATAATTGTATCCAATTGTATCCAATCAAAATACGTGTATAACACTTTGAACTCAATAAATATCTCTATTAAAGTTAATGAGATAAAAAAAAAAACTGAAATTAATTGTGGAATAGGTGTTACCAAATTCAGGGTTCCTTTGTTTGGACAAACTTGAAAGGACAAAGAGTTGGCGTAATATGTAAAAATATTGAGGAAGGCAAATGGCAGAGGTCAAACTGCTGCCCTACTCACACCTTTACTTTCGTCGTATTTCAAGCTCTTGTCAAAATATCAGCAGAAAATTTTCACACCGTCACGTCATCAAGGAATACCAAAGTCTTCATCAAAATCATTAACTGCATCAAAAACTTTTGCGATCCCAGCTAGTGGAAGTGAAATGAAAAGTTCTCTTCGTTTATCAGATGTTTTGATCTGTAGAGTACTGAAGAGAAAGAAGTCACCCAAATAAATAGATTTATCGCAATTTTAGTAATTATATAAGGCCTTGAAAGAGACAGTTGACGGTAATAAAATGATATATAGGTTGAGATTGCAGTCTTGGAAGACTCCTAGGCCATCCAGAATCTACACTCGCGTCCATCTGGGCCGATGATCTGGATCTAAAACTATGGTCCACGGCCCCACATGCTCCAAATTGTCTGTACACTTGCAGGGTCAAGGGGTAAGTGAAGTAAGGACCTTATGATCAATTCCTCCAGTAGAAATCTTATCACTTTTCGATATGAAAAAGGACTGCTCGTTTTGCGAGGAGACGATGAATTTGAGGAGCGGGGATACCAATCATTACATTCTACTATTCTGATTTGTGGTTCCTATGAAAGGTAAAACTTGAATGAAGAACTACTTAGGTGTTAGAAGTTGATGAACAGCTTGGATTTGAAAAAGGTGGGCCCCACTATGCATCAAAGAAGGAAGCTGCATCATACTATGATCTCCAATTGGGGCTCAAGATTGGGGTGACGTGGCTACATCACCAAGACTTATGGAAGAACAGTACAATATTAGTAATATTTCCTTTTGTTATAGCAGATTTTTGATAGATAAGGAGTCTAAATTTCTCTTTTTCAGTAGTGAGACCAGTGTAACATGTCACAGGCAATCATATCTCAAGGCCAAGTCACCCACTAGAAAATGATGGTAATGATAAAAGTTGTACAAAACAAGAAAGTGGACTGAAAGGGTACTTATTGAAGCCATTAACAAAAGAAAGCTAGTTCAGTAATACATGATTATTATCTACATGAGGATGGGTTCACACTAACATGGGGCGACTTTATGAAGAATTTTCTCTTGCACATGTGCACCTGGGGGAGAGCGCATCAGGACCGTCACCAAGGGTGGGATCCCCTTGGATTTTACTGGGCCCGTGCGATGAACGAGTACCAAACATCAATGCATAGTGCCCAGGTGCGCAGGAGAAAATCACCGATGACTTTATTCTACCTAATTGTGCCTTGTAGATCTTGATCATTCTCCCAGCCAATCGGCTTCTGAATCCAGAAAAGATTGAAGATCCAAACCCACACCTATCTGATCACAATCTCCAAGACTCCAATCCTCCATCATTTCATGGTTGAACAAGTAAGGTTCCCCAACTATACCATCAGTGTCATGGCCTTGAAGGTAATCAGAGGTTAGAAGCTCAGATAAGCACAGCTCTCCCACGTCCAAATTCATGGAAGAATCGTCGTCTTGGTGAGTTTGAGATGAGACTTGGCCAGTTCTCATCTGGGTGTCAGTCTCTCCACCCGAACTTGACTCTGCAATTGCATTTTTGCTCGGATTATCAACCTTTTGGTGTGGTGGGGTTGTGATGAAAACCTTTGTGCACCTCAATGCCTTTGTTCTAATGACATTGACATTGGGTTTGATCGGCGGCGGTTCGACTTCAGGCTTCTTTTGTATCTGCTTGTTGTTTGATGGTTGAGATGATTGGTTCTTGACCTTCTTCCCGAGATTAGTGTTCCAGTAGTTTTTAATTTCATTGTCTGTTCGCCCTGGAAGCCTTCCTGCTATTAAAGACCATCTGCAAAAGGCCATATAAAAAAAAAAAAAAAAACCCAATAGTCCTCAATTATTGCCGCTATACCAAACAAAGAAACCTAAGATCTAGAAGATCAATTAGAGAAAATCTACTACAATGTCCCACAGGCCCCATCACTAGTAAAAGGAGGAATAAAAGAAAAGAAAAGAAAAGAAAGAGTGACCGACATTTTCACATTATATCTATTTAAAAAAAAATGTTTGTGTCTAAAAAAGTAAAAATTGTACACCATACCTGTTGCCAAGGAGCTTGTGGAGTCTGATAATGAGCTCTTCCTCTTCATGGGATATATTTCCTCTCTTGATATCTGGTCGAAGATAATTCAACCAACGGAGCCTGCAACTCTTCCCACATCTCTTAAGACCTGAAAAAAATAGATAAATCAAAAAATAAAAATCACCCATTTTGTTTTTTCACAAAACAATATTTTACATACATCTTAACTCTTTTTTTTTTTTTGGATTGAATTGGTTTACCTGCTCTCTTGGGCAAGCTTCTCCATTTCCCTTCTCCATGCATCTTAATGTAATCGCTGAGTATCTTGTCCTCAGCAGCTGTCCATGCTCCTCTGTTAAGACCTTCCTTAGCACAACAAGGACTTCTACCCATGAAGGCTCCAAAAAGAAGACACCCCTTTTCTCCAAAGGAGGGTATAAGTCTCAACTGCTCTGCCTTTAGAGTTGAGACATACACATAGTTCTTGGAATCTGGGTGCTTCTTATAGTGTCATTTCTACCCTATATTATTAGTACTGGTGCAGAGTGCTAGGGAGGCCTTTGGTTGAATCTTGCATGTGCATGATTTGTGTCATGTGAGGGATAATATTTTTTGGGCTTTAATAAAAGTAGTATATAATATGCGGATGTAAGAGAGGGAGGGAGCCCCTTTTCCATTGGTATAGAGACAAGTTAGAGCTGACGATAGCAATTCTAGTAAAGAGAGAAGCTCATATGAGACTGAGAGACGTGAAATCAGCTGCACCTGCCCTTCCTTGTTTGGCTTTTGCTTGTGTCAAACTAACTTTCTCCACTTCTCTCAATGCTTTTGAAAGTTTGTTGGGTCGACGCGGTAATCTCGGTGCAGGTGCATGTGGTGTAAAATATACTAACTGGCTCGGCAATAGGGAGACTTTAGTCTGGATGTCGTACAAATACATTTCGAGAAAAGGAGATGATATTTATTAATGATCGCCTACCGTTGTAGTCCCCTTTTTTTTGTCCGATTGTGATTGTGATGGTGAGTGGTGAGAGAGGACCACCCCTCCAGCATTGAGGGAGGCCGGGAAACTGTGACAAACCAAGCAGGTTGGTGGGCCCAAGTTTCTGAAACCAAGAATTTTGGTGCAGGTCAGACCCCAAAACATGTAATTCAAAACCGATAAAATTACTATGGTTCAAAATAGCGACCAATACAATATACTTTAGATCTTCACAAGTTAGCCTCACATGTGAAATCTTTGGATTGGAAGGTGTTATCGTTACATTATCACATAGATTCTCATATAGTGGTAGACACTAATTTTCCTATTTAAATCAATAGCACTCTGGATAAGAAAGAGATGTCCTTTATGTTTAGTGGGTTTTAATCAACTAGTGAATGGTGTATACGGCTCGGATCGGTGCGGATTGGGCCAAATCCGTCACCAATCCGTTACCTACGGATTGATGAATTTGGAATCCGTCATCAATCCGTGGCTGTTAAAAACCGATCTGATCCAATCCGTGGAGGACTGGATCGGATCGGATTAATCCGTTCAATCTAATGTTAAAAGAAAAATATTAAACATGTTGTAAAAAATTTCATATCTAACCCCTTAAATTTTTTTTCCTTATTTTATATTTAGACATCTTAACTTATATTTGGACCCCTTAAATTTTTTTTAATTTATATTTAATGTCAACAGATTAGATTGGATTGAATCTGCGGATTGATGGTGAAATCCGTCATCGATCCATTGCTAATGGATTACAAGATTTTTAATTCGTCACCAATTTGTTTACCTTCGGATCGGTTAAAAATTCGCGGGTCGGATTGAATTAGATCGGATCGGTTTTACGAGTCAACAGATTTTTTGTACACCCTTACAGTAGTGATCACAAGCCTCACAACAACCTGCTCTCCATCTCGTTGCCCAGCCATCTACAATGGTTCTTAGTTTTGGAGCTTAAATTTTGATTTTCCCTTTAGTTAAGTTCAAGTGTTATTATATTTAGGCCACTATTCGAGAAAAGAGGTAGGAATCTTGTATATCCCCACTATTCCTGACAAGAGGTGGGAATCTTGTGCAGCCCCACTGCTTGAGTAATACTGATATCCAATTCCCACTTCCGAAAACTCATGTAAGTTTCAGCTTTATTTGTTATTTTCAAATTTCATTTAACTATTTTTGTCTTTCATCATTCTATATAGAGGTTTTCACAAAAAGGCCCGTATACACTCATGTTTTATATTTTTACATACCAAACCTTGTTTTTGGTTTGGCGGGGAAGCAAATAACGGTTAGTTTTTTATAGACAAATGATAAAAATACCCTTTGTTTAAGCCTAGTAAATCTCACTAACTCAATTGAAGTTGGATGGAGGCCCACCTGGATGCATAATGATCAAGAAAGGCATGGCAATGGAAAGGCTTTGTTGTGGATTAGGAAAACATGTAAAATATAGCTGATCCAAATGATCCTCATCCTTAGCTTTAGTCCTCAAAACTTAATGACTATCTATTGTGTATACTTCTTTTGATAGAATTCAGTGGTGAATAATTGTCAAAATAGTGTAAAATGGAATCATTTTCAATCAAAGGTATTGCTATGTGTGAATAGATTGAGTTGATCCAAGATGGGCCTCCGATATGAGAGCCCAAAAGGAGTGTATGAGAATAAGGGTGAGTTGACAAAATCATCACTGAGTCATTTGTGTGTTCTCAAGGGTAAATCAGTCAAAAAAATAAATAAATCAACAGTATACTCGCTCTTTTACAGTTTGACCGTTAGTTAAGAGAGATTTTAGTAAAAACAAAGCAAAAAAGGGGTTTTTTGAGGCCGTGTGAAATTTAGGGGCCTTAAAAAATACTCTTAAATATATGAATTTTTAATCTGGGCAGAAGAGACAGGGGAACAAAATATTTGAAAAGCCCCTCTACTCTATGGGAATTTATATTTTTTACAATGGCCCACTAAGGATTTAATTTTTCACATAGTGGCCGCTGGGGAATATATTCTAGCTCCACCCCTGCCTTCGGATCCATGCTTCAGCAACATCGTGGATCAATCCCTAGCGCTTAAGGTGAGATTCAGACACCCATTCCACTACGTTGTCGCGCGCTTCATCTTTTCTTCGATTTTTTTTTTTCTTTTTTCTTTTTAGCTTGGTTAGCCCAGTGGCCATGAGACTTGAAGGAAAACTACCCTCCCAAGGATCCATCAATGGAGGGACCTATGGGAGTGGGTCTGCTATCCACAGCAACAATCCTATGATTCCCTCGGGTGTTTCTTTTGAATATAAGATTTTTATATGATATGAATAACAATTCTTTTTATATTACCCATTGAGTGTAACGAGTCAAGTACATTTTTTTCTGTTAGAATGAGTCAGGTAGAGTTGTGAGTTGATTAGACAAGTTGACTTGAGTCTTAAGCAAAACTCGTCCAAATCCAATCCATGGTGTATCAAACACAATTACACAATAAGTTTATGAAAACACACGCACATTCAAAAGCAAAATCTGTCCTTGTGATCTAATGTCTAAAGATGTCAAGCTCAAAGATGGAATGGGAGAAAAGATGCTTCCATGAAGCATTGTTTCATTTGCTCCTTATTTAAATATCTTGGCCAGATATGAAAATGGGTTAGCCGTGTTGATATCCTGTTACCTTTGGCCTCTAGCGACCGATTCTGTTTGGGTAATTCACTTATAAAGTGGAAAGAGAAAGGTTGAAATCATAAAGTACTGAAGAATTATTCTTTATTTCCACAAGTCTCTTCAATCTTTTTGATGGATTTTGTTATATCTCTCTCTCTCTAATGGTGGGAAAAATTCCTACTTTATCAAATTCTTGTTAGGAATTCCGGTAAATGAGAGAATCCCTTATGTGAAAACTGAAATTCATAAAACACCAAGAGTTGGAGAATTGTCAAACATTCATAGTTTTAGAGCCCTTCTTTAAGTTTGACACATGGACGGTTGTAAGAGGGACACGGGCAAAGTCACGTGCAACGTTCATGTGTGGCCCACCCGAAAGATGGGAACCTGTCCCGATGTATGCTATTTGTAGAATCAGAAGCAGACAAGTATTGAATGGAAATTGACAAATGACATCCATCCAGTGGTGATTCTTAGCACCTTGCTCTTGTGGGGCCACTTGCTGGCTGTGGATCCTACCTTACCCTGATCCAGAGGACTACCTACCATCTTGTGGTGCACCACAACCCTTTCCTACACATGGATGGGTTTCACTATAGTTTTGCTCAAAAAGTGCTGCCCCCACGTAGGATTGAATATAATATAAGATTGTGCTAATCACATTATCAATTATATACATAATTATATGGTAGAACCAAATTCTATCAAAGTAGAGTTCGGATAATTCTCATGCAGATCGAGACGTTCATTTTAATGGCTTGGATTTTCAACATATAAGGCCCACCATGAAGTTCCAATAGGTCCCCACCGGATATGAAGAGTCTTTAGGAACAAGTCCACCCAAAAAAAAAAAAGATATAGAGCGTAGGGATAGCCCACTTGGTTGGATATACCATTTCTCACTCCAACACACAGGTTGGATCCCAACGTTCTCTGCATGAGCGGGTTGTTTTCTTCCTTTGTAAGCAGATTTATCTCCAGGTTCGAGAGGGCCTTATCTACCCTTGAATGGGTTAGTTGGGTCCAAGCCTCCTTTGCTAGGTATTAAAAAACAGAGAGAGAGAGAGAAAAAAAAAAAAAAAAACACAATCTTTCCTGACAATCCTATATGGAAAATATTAAATTGATAGCCAAAAAGAGGAACCCATCCTCTTCATTTTATTTTATAAGATAGTAAAGCAGGTAGATCTATTTTAAAGAGATCCAAACCTATCCTGTTTCTGGTAGAGTAAGTGGACACCACAATCATGCTCACTTCTCATCTTTCTGATCTACTAATCTTTATATTATGCATTCTTACTTTACTTTTTTTCTACCCATTTATGGGAATGATAATAAAAAGTTGGAAGTTGCCTGGATGGTTCCCACAAATGATTTGATAGAAATGAAAACACCCAAAATCTAGGCAAGAGAAAGCATGTACTTTGAGTGAAACTCTAATCTGGAGAAAATTCATGCCAGGGCCATCAGTTGGTCTCTTTTAGTCTCCACCACCATGACCAAGAGGTTCCGGACCATTTTTCAGTATATGGATCTAGACCAAACCGAATTGCCAAAAACCACATTGGAGCAGGAGTTCTCATCCCATGGGGAGTGAATGGCTGATAGCAAAATATAGGTTGATTAAAATTTTCTTCCATCTAAATTGTCATTATGATACTGGAGTATAAGTTTTAATCAATGAAAGAGAGTATGGTGAATGAATTGGACAAAAGTTCTTGTTATGTTGCTTTCAGCTAAAATTTGTTTAATTTAGATTTGCCACATGATGTAACATTATTTAACTTTTAATTTCGCCATCATTAGATTTGGTTGGGCGTCTGCGCCCTTGTGGTGCCTACCCTAACCTGCCAATAATGAATATAATATTAAAGCTTATCAGTCAATAAAAAATACAAAATGCTCATCAATTCAGATCTTCGTATCAGAAGCCCGTGGGTCATTAATTTATTAGGTTTTTTTCTGCATGATAATAACCACTAGATTGTCCCTTTAACAGATGTGTGTGTGAATTAATTTTTTTTCACTTTTTACTTTAGTTTTTAGTCTTACTTTTTTTTTTTTTTATAAGAAGGAATCGAATTCACACACTCTTACGCTGTGAAACCAAATGGCAACAAATAAACTTCCATGTAAGTATGGGGTAGGCCAAACATGAATCCCATCATAGTAGTAGTAATCTTTGATTGAAATATTTTCATGCAAATTTTTTTTTTTTATAACCCAGCCAAGGGGATTGGGAGCCAATTGAGAGCCTACACACATGAAGAAAGCCCACTCAAGTGAAAAAAGGACACCGCACACAAGGGAAGAAAGCCCACACAAGTAGAAAGGAAGTCTGCACCAATTGAGAGCCTATACATACGGGAAGACAGCCCCACTCATGTGGAAAAAGAACTTGTATACGCAGGAAAAAAGCTCATACAAGTAGGAAAATGTGGCGTACCCAGAGTTTAAACTCCGTACAGCCACGTGAAAAATGTCACTCCTTACCACTCGGGTAAGGAGCCATCTATTTTCATGATTTAAATCATCATTGGATACTTTTCTGCAAAAAAATAAAAAAAATAAAAAATCGTTTGATATTATTTCCTTGAGTACATTCTAGTACCGAATTGGATTGTTCTTCGCCTACCCTTTTGCTAGACTTCTGGGGTTGGTTGTTGAACATCATCTGTAGGTATGTGCAGCTCCCAACCTTTGGAAGGCTCTCTCTATATTGTGCGATTCCACTGCCGTATAAAAGGAATCCGCGTTCTCTTCTTCACAGTCTTACACCTGCTTTGGAGAGTTAGGATTGATGCAGTTGTCAACGAAGGTTGTGACATTCTGGAGTCCTACATCGACTATGTTGAGCAAAATGAATGAAATTATATGTAGAGCTTACCCCCTTATTTTACATGAGGCCTTTTTATGGATTGAGGCCTATCATAAATAAAACAGCGGACAAAGTCCACTCTTTGACTAGTTCGAGTGTGGGTTTCTGCCGTCGTCTTGCATGAACAAAATCTTTTGATGTGACCTTTTTTCCATTGAGCAAAATCTTCAAACCTTTCTACGCCACGGATGCTTAGATACTGTTGATGTGAGTGGCCTCTTTTGGAAGTTGTCTGAAAAATGACAAGAAATAAATAACAAAAAGTGATTATTATATTATCTAAAGTATTAGCAAAATCCCGTACACTTATTTGGATATTTCCTAATCTACCATCCCTATATTATTTCTTAATTCTCAGTGACCTCCTTTTTGTTATCATCTTTTCTGATTTAAATTATACAGTGTTTGCCTCACTACTACTTTTAGAGGTCTTTGTTGAACATTGTAGATGAGAAAGATGAAATGGATTGGTTTGAATCTAGAGAACTGTAGCCTTCAACAATGAGTAGGTTAGGACCTAGAGAACCTTTTCCTCTACCTTTAAATTTTAGCCTGAGCCTTTAACAGTGATCTTTTTACGGTCTGTTTGATATGTGCGAAACAAATAATGGAGATTACAGAATCAACAGTTTCTTTTTTTTGGAAAGCACAATAGAACAGATAAGTGGCCGGTGCTTTGCATAGAACTAAAAATTTATAGAAACTTACAGTCAAATGGGATTCAACAAAGAATTATTAAATATGTAAGGGTTGAGGTCTACAGTGAAGATGTGAATGGTACTTGCCTTTCTTAGGATTTGTATTAAAAAAAAAAAAAAGTACTAGGGTGATGCTTGGTTTCTTCAATTTTAACTACTTTAAAAAATAAATTTAGAATACTTAGGATTCAATCACATGAAACAAATGAGATGTATGTGTAGATCATTGTGGTTTCATGCTTAAATATGCCTGATGAATGGCAACCAATCTAATCAGCCCAGTTCCATGCTAACAGAGATTTACTGTGGGGCCCACTTTCATGCATTCAACAGTGGCCATTTATGAATTCATATGCATCACCTAAGTGTGCCCAAAATTAGTGAATTATTATTATTTTTAATTCTTGATTTTTTGAGCTCAAATTTAGATCTTTTTTGTCTTTACCCTTAGCATGTGTTTTTATGTTTTACAACTATGATCATTCTAGTGATGCAAATGAAAGATATGCGGTTTTTTAGATAAAAGAATATTTTATAATAATAAAGAGGTGGGTTTTGACTTTAATTTGATTATCGGTTGGGATCTTGACAGTAAGTCGTGCCTATTTCTAATGTTTTAAATTTTCTCCCCACTATTTATCTCATGCAACTAACTTCTTTATCTTTTAGGGGTCATTTGTTTCTTGTGAAAGTGATTCACATGTGTAAATGACCCACATGTGAGTCATTTGTATAGGTAAATGACTCACATGTGGCTCAGATTCCACTGTTTGCTACTAGCATAACATTTCACATGTGAATCTATGAATGGATTGTATATTATTTGATGATATCTCAACATCCAAGCCACATCAACGGTTGAAAATTGGATAGATGGCGTGCTTGAGCTTCTGAAGAATATGAACGGTCCTGATTTTACAAGTGGGGCCCGGAACATTAAAAAAATCATAAAAGGCGTACTGGGTAAGTTAGTAACAGTAGGTTGTATATTGTTTGATGATATCTCAACATCCAAGCCACATCAACGGTTGAAAATTGGACACATGGTCTTGTCTGAGCTTCTGTAGAATATGAACGGTCCTGATTTTACTGGTGGGGCCCAGAACATTAAAGAAATCATAAAAGGTGGATTGGATATGTTTGTAACAATAGATTAATCCAACGGCTGTAATTATGTTGATGATATCTCAACCTCCATGCATTATCAACGGTTGAAAATTGGATACATGGCCGTGTTTGACCTTCTTAAGAGAGTGAATGGTCCGGATGTTACAAGTGGGGCCCAAAAAAAAAAAAAAAGGCGGACTGCTCACTGAGGCACTGTAGCAGTCTGCTTGGTAACAGTGCCATGTGAATCTCTTTCACACCTATTGAGGTGTGAAAATGTAAGGCACAAAAAAGGTAAGGTTTCACACCATTTACATAGTTATTTTACACATGTGAATCGAAATCACACCAAACAAACATGATTTATGTGTATCCATTACCCATGTGATTCCATTACATATGTAAATGAAAAAAACAAACGACCCCTTAATCTCATCAGAATACCAACGTTCGCTCTCTATTTTTCTAAGTTCTACTTCTATTTGTAGGAAAGAAAATTGAGTGTGATAGGCAGGAGCAATGATAGGTAACGCCTGGCAGCCAGGAAAGATGAGTCATTATAAACAATGTGAAAATCTTGGATCAGCACAGTACATCCGAATTGATAATTCCAAAGTTAAGTTAAATGGGGAAAATGAAAAAATAGCAAATGTAGTGCATTCCATTGCTGTTTGAGGAGTCTATGTTATACATGTACCTTTGGATTTTTACAAGGTTCTAAAAGTCTTTCGGAATCTAGAGTAAATGTTGGCCGCAGTAATGGTCTTGGCAGAGAGAAATGAGAAAATCCCATGTTGCAGAACTTCTCATGGACCATTTGATCTATTCTGATCAATCCAAATCACCAAATCACGCACCATCCTATTTATTACCACTCATCAAATTCTGGCACTAATCAGTTTTTTGGGCTTTTGGATTTGATCATGCAATTTTAGCTCCTGCCTCAGTTGGAACTTGGACTCCCATAATCATATTGCCAAATCTTTTTTAGGTTGAGTTTAAAGGGTGTTATCTCGGAGACTTTCTATGAGGTCATCCATTGTAGTACTACTGTTATCCAATCATGTTTAACATAGAGTCTTATGTTCATCCAGTACTAGCTCTCTTTCAACAGATTTAAAGTCTTTAATTACCATCTATAATAGGATGCTGTTACATATGATCTGTGTCGGTGACATGATCCTATATTTGTCATGATTCATATAAACTATTTATTTGAAATTATAGAGGTACGATATTCTAATATAGAAAGATATCAGGCCTTATTGACTTGTTGGTTTGGCAACAAGATAACATTATAGAGAAGTACCGCCTAGATATAGATGCTAGTTTGGTGTTGGGAGATGCTTTTTTTTTTTTTTTTTTTTTTCTTTCTTTTCTTGGGAAGAAGTAGAAGTTGTTGTGTTGTAGCCTATGCCCCATTCGTTTGTATTGATGTGTTTAACTGACTACCCATTTACGTGTGTTTTGGAAAAAGTACTACCAAACACCCTCAAAACAGGAACTGTAGTGACTTCCTGTTCCATGTGGAACCTTCTAGAAAAAATAAACCAAACGCCGACTGAGAGACAAGGACTAATGATACTGTTGTGTTGAAGACAAATTAGTTAAAGAAGATATGTTATTCAAAGCCAAAACAGCCAGAATTAGAATAGTTGGGTTCTTCCTAATTTTATTGTTGATGGTGGGAAAGGCCTATGAATTTCAAAGGAATAAGCAACTAGGAACTCTGTAGGAATGAGACAGACATGAATGACAAACGTGAGTGGGGTCCATGAAGAAGCCATCGTCCGGTCAGAAAGAAGCTCTAAAAGTCCAAATGTCCCTTTCTTATGTCCCCTAATTATTAGCTGAGAATCTTACGGTCATGTGCATGCTACCCCAAAACCTGAAAGAAAGTCCAGTCCTCAAACTACTGCTACTATGATGAGTGCTTGGCCTTGATCGATGTGTTAGATTGATGGGCCTTAAACTTTTAAAATGAACAAACAAATAATAATGGTAATATAATGATAGAATAATAAAAATAACAACAACAACAACAACAATAAAATGATCTTCATTCATCAATTTTTGGCCTTAATGATATACGATGGTGACATAGGGTGATTGATCATATAACTCCATACGAATTTGAATTGGCCAATGATTTTCAATCATCAATTCATTTATTTATCACATAGCATTAGCACCCAAACAGAATTTCCAAATTCTGCAACGACCATGCGTTGAGAAGAGGTTTCCCAAACGGCATATTCATTGTCTTAGTTAGAGGAAAATTCGGATGATTTGTTTGCTTAACCGATGCTCATCGTCCACGTTGCATCAACTTAAAAAGTCTTGTGTTCTGTTCATGGCTTAGTCGTTTTGTTAGAAATCCATCACGATCCGAAGGAATTACTTACATGTGTGATCGATGTGTCTCTATTTTCCCCCCTTGCCATGCGCATGCGCACAATGAAGGAAATGTTGTATCATGTTTTCTTTCATCGAGTACAGACTATAGACTATCAAGTTCTTTTCATTATTTTCCATCAGTGGGCCCACACCTCTCAAATCAATTTCCCCTCCTGGTTTGGCTCTTGCACAATGAATCCAGCTTTGATTGGATATGGGCTATATACAGTTGGCAAAATAAGAGCAAAATATTGAGTTTGAGTGGTTTCAGTTTTATGTGTTGGAGACTTGGAGCTGATCTCCTTATTCATGTAGGGAACAGTCTGGGTCCCCTATTGCAGCTATTAGGTGGGAATCGTGTAGCACATGCCGCAGAGAAACTCTATTATAGGGCCCACATAGATATAATCTGAAACATTCATAATAAATATGATCACCTCTGGTAATAAATTTTCAGATTGCCATGTAAGTGCTATGATAGGGGACCGGACTCCAAATGGATAGAGTCAAGTTGGACTGTTGTTGTAGAGGATCGAGGTCACCCACCCCTAATCAACTGTGTCACCTGACTTTAGATATAAGGTCTTCATGACACTGAAAGGGAAAGTTCACATTTCCTCTTTCTTGTAAAAAAACATTTTTTGAAGGGTGAAGGAAAAAAAAAAAAAAAAAAAACATAATCAGTTTAGATGTAGGTGGACCGTCAGATGGCACATGAATGGTACCAACCGTCCACACCACAAACATTTACTAGTTCACATGGTGCGGTGCAGTGCACCCAACAGTGGGCCATGTGTTAAATGAGCCATTAATTTGTTCATTTCTAAATGCATATCTAAGTCATGCTAGTTATTTCAGATGGTCGTCAGTTACGGGACAATGGTGGGCCAAAAAGCCCGGATAAATTCCATATGAAATGCGGAGGAAATTCTGAACATCATTAGTAACAACATGGAAAGCATTGATGAATTTATTATGAGAGATAAGACCGTATTGATCACATAACCATACTCAGATTTGTGCAGTGGAGTCCAAGTTGCAGAGATGCCAGCCGTTCAAAAGATACAGTCACTAATGTGGGTTCTAGAAGGGATTTACCATGTCAGGCAGCCTGGATCATTACATTCATGACACAGTCTTCTCTCTTCATCTTATCAGGCAAAATTTGCCAACATAAAATTCTCTCTCCACCAAACCGATTTCGAATTCCGAGAATCTATAGAAATTTTTTTTTGGAGATGAATTCTCCAAATTCTGTTTAACAAATGGTTTTGAAGAGGCCTAACATTTAGAAAGTTGAAATTATATTTGTGAACCTAAAAAGGCCAAAAAGGACTTATCAGAAGGATGATTTTCACTGCCAATACTAGCAAATAAACAGGCCCTTAGAATCAATCATTTTATGTTGGACTTTTCCAATTTTAAACATCCTCAATGTAACCAAGTATGTGATTTAATGCCTTTTATACAAATCACAAATTTAACACTTATATTCAGATTTGTTGTAAATTGAAAATGATACTTTGCTTCCTTCTCTGATGAACTTGTGTCTAATATCAATTAATGAAATGAAAAGGTCATATATTAGAGACAATCATGGAAATCTATATGATCAATTTGCCAAAGAGCCATATTATTTAAACTAAAGTTTTGCTAATATCCATGAGGGAATGTGCATTTTCAATCCTTCTATGGGAAATGAGCAAGCACATGCGGGAAGAAAGCCTACACATACGAGAAGATGTGAAGTGCGTAGGATTCAAATCCTAGGCAGTCAGGTAAGAAGCAGTCACTTCTTACCATTCAAATATATATTTTGACAGTTATTGGAGAGGAAATTGTACATCTAATTTAAAATCCACATCTCCTTAATGTGAGGCCTTTTGTGCCTAAAAAGTGATCTTGTGAATGAAGTCTTACTAATTAGTGTCATTGAAATACTACTAATTAGTGCTCTAGTCACATTGCATTCAATTTGCAGCGCATGTTGCATCTTGGGAGAAAATCTCAATCCACTGTTGATAAATGTGGGTAATGGTAGGATCTTTGATAGGTAGACCAAACATGCATTTTATTTATTATGATAGGACCTTCACGACACATGCCATCAACAAGAAGTTATCACTCGTTTACTCAAAAAAGAACAAGAAGTAATCAGTACTCTTTTATATGCAACTGTGATAAAAGACCATTTTTAAGGGGCATTGGATGTACATTCATTAGCCTTTTTTCACAATCCAAACCGTTAGCCCTCTTCAAAAGGTCATTTAAACTATTGATCCATCATAGATTGTGAGATATTGGTGAAAAAAAATCCTTAAGCATTAATGGTTCAATTCTGATTTCTGTGGGTCACTTTTTTCCAATCAAAACCGTTAATCCTCTTTAGAAGGTCAACAATGATCATCGAGTCAAATCTCATCACTTAATTCATTATGGATTTCTCAAAATTTGTGAATAAGTGTGAAAGACATATAACCATTAGATGCAATCAGATTCTGAATTGAAGAGGTGTGAAAATGACAAACGATGTATTATGTTTCACTTGCGACTCATTTACATGTGTAAATGACTCACATATTAGTTATTTACATATATAAAGCATTTTCACATCACATGAGAAATTAACAAACCACCCCTAAATACATTCATTTCTAATTCAATATAAAACTTTAATATGAGATTTTCTATTCCATTCATATCAAGTTTAAAAATCAATTAGTACCATTACAGAAGGCCCACGTAGCTATGTTTGCCTTCCGGTGTTATATGTGAATTTCCCCCATCATAATTAGATGTTTGTTCAAGGGAATGGGACTCTTTGAATTTTGAAGATATCAAAAGGTGTGTTTTTTCTCTAGCTTTTTGTCACAATTACCAAAGAGTTTGAAGTTCATCTTGTACCATCATGGCATGGATTTTACCAGAAACTCTTAATTTTTAGTCAGATTGAATGATTTTATTATTTCATCCATTCCACTAATTGGTGTTGTTTGTGTGCCCCTGTGAGCACAGCAACGACCATAATAACTTAGACAAGAAATGGTACTCTTGGCCCTGCTGGGGGACTCGTTGAGAACTAGCAGATTCCCTCGAGACTCGGTTGAGAATTCTGTTCCAGGAGTTTCAAAATAGGATCAAAATCTGATAATCACATGATATTTTTTTTTTTCTTTTTTGGTACCTTTAGGAGTTCTAAAAATATTTATAGGATCCGCGATTTCTAGATTGGTCTACTCAAACAATTAATCCAAAAGTGTGCAGAAATTAACAATATACAGCGGAAATAAAATCAAAAAACACACACCACAAGGACACCAAATTTAAGGTGGAAAACCGTAACCGGGTAAAAAACTACCGATCCTAACTGGATCAAATCAAACACTATGAATCTCACAATTACAAGAAACTTAGATCTCTTCCCCAGATATCCCCTACCCAAGGACTGAAGTTACCTTGTGTAACTTCACGCTTCAATGACTTTACACCGTTGATTGCAACAAATTCAATCCAGCGCTCAACTCCTCAAGTCTTCTCGAAAGAAGATAATCTTCTACAAGGATACAGAAGAACTGGCTCTAGAAAACTTGACAGCACAACTTCATAAAAATCTCTAGAGAAGAATTCTCTCAATAATAATCACTAACTCAGAACTTTGAGAGGTGAAGTGTGAGGTCTATCTTTGAAATAGCCCTTGAGTCCTTTAAATATCCCTTAGGTCGTGCTTAAGGTTGCCTAACTTAATTAGGATTAAAACAATCAGTTTGGGCAAAATAACAAGTTTCCTAAATTTCGTATGACTCTCTCTGTGTCTTGTCCACTCGAGCGGACCCACAATTCGCTCGAACGGATGAGGTTCTGTTTCAGCGTTGGCTATTTTGACTCCGTTCGCTCGAACGGATGAGGTGGTCGCTCGAGCGGACTCCATTCTGGTTGATCAGGAAATTCAACTATTTTTCTCCAGCTTTCTTCTTCTAATTCTTTCGGACTTTCTTCTTCTGAGTCCTTCAAATCTTCTATCTTCAGAGTTATTTTTTAAAACAAAATTACAACTCAAAAGACTTAGAGTTTTGTTCGACCCATGAATTTAGCCAATACTAAAATTCTAATAAGTTCCACCCTCTTTGCATTTTGGTGAAATTCATAGATGCTTGAGTCCAATGGAACATCCAAGAAATCTACTATGTCTGAGAATTCAGGAATTCTTGGAGTTATAGAAAAGAAACATGCCCTAATAGTATTTTGTGAAAACTTCAAATTTGAAAGTATTTTGAAGTTTTCCTAAAATAGTAACTTTTTGAATGTTGAACACTATGGAGGCCTGTTGCTTGGCTTTGTTTCCTCCTCATATTTCTTTGTGACGTGTTCTTTAATAGAAGTTTTCTTTTCTATAAAGAAAAAGAACTTGATTAAAATCGTATTTATGATGATGGTGTTGGGAAGGGCGAGAAATGCAATTCTCTTCCATATTCTTGTAATTTAGAATATAAAAGAGTATGGTGAAAATTAACAAGACTTCTGAAAAAAAAAATTTTGAAAGAACATAGCTACCTTTAATGAAAGGAAGACCAAAGGATTGATTTCCTTTTCACCTTCTTAAAAATTGACAAGATATAAATCCACAAAAGTGGAGAAAAATTGAAGCCCAGCAGATGAATGCATGCATGTTATAATGCATTCTATTCATTGATGTTAATGCATATCCTCCTTGATGGATGGATAGTTGGACCCATGTGCAATTCCAAACTCATGTCACTATCCTGCACTAATTTTCTTGTAGATATTCCGACAAATGCTATAAATCGTATCTTGTAAGTTGTGACATGGACCACCACGGGTGCATGCCGCCCACAAGGTGATTATTATCTAATTAAACAAGTTTTGTTTAAGCAAAAAGAACCAAGGTGCCTACTGGCTTGATTTCGACTAATCTTTGTTTTATTCCTGGACTTGTTTGTTAAGCACTAGATTACCTTTTTGTATACTTGCCTTGTCGTTCATTCAAGTCTCTTTTTCCTTTCCCCTTTTTTGAGAACACTATTTACCTCATTGATAAGTATCGGCAGTTCTCATGTGGTTGTCAAGTGTTCGAATTTTTGGGTATGCCACATCTTTTCATTTTTGTGCGTTTTCTTTCTGTTTGTGTGCGTGCTCTCTTTTGTGATCCAGCTCCCTTGGTACCTTAGCTTCGAGGCTGATGACTCATTAAAACCATTCTAGTGGGAGAGATCTCGGGTGAGGTTAAGGGGGCACTCGAATGAAGGAAGAAGCCCTTGGATGAGGGAAGGTGGCATGCCCAATATTTAAACTTACACTTTTACCACCAAGGTAAAAGGCCGTTCACAATTAAATCTATTAAGAGGACCACAAGATCGGAGGTCTTTATTTATTCAAATTTTTTGGGTGAAACCGTGGCTTGCTTTTCAGAAAATCCAAGTAGCGTAGGAACTATACGCCAAATTAGGGACTGCTCGGTTGTCACATGCTCTTCTTGCATTCAGTGGCGATTAGAATACTACTATTCCTACGATCTCCTGTAATTGCAAACTAAATATGATTCTTGGAAGTAGGGATGTGCCGGCTCGGCCCGCTCCAGCCCGTCAGTCAACGGCCCGTGGCACAGCATAGCCCGGGCCAAGGAGGCGGGGCATGTTGGCCAGTTTGGCCCAGGCCCACCAGCCCCGCCTGACACGTGGGTTGGCCATCTGGGCCAGCCAGGATCGGCCTGGCAGGCACGATAGGTATGGCCCGCTAGGCACGGCCCCCTTGGCCCGCCCAAAAATGGATTTTTATTTTAAAAAATCTTCATTTTAACCCCCAAACAACCATAAAACGGTCATATAAGGGGTATTTTGTGTCATTTTTCAATTTTACAAAGTCTATAAATACTCTAACCCTCCCATTCTTTTTCTTTTAGTCAAAGTTTTATTTACCAAAAAAAAATTACAAAGGATGTCAATCATTATATAACAGGTGGGCCTATTGTGACAAAATCACTGTGGAAATTGGACTCAAATAGAACACAAACTTCTTCTGTGCATTTTTTATTTTGGCACCTGCCAAACATTACTATTTGCCCATCGTATATTAATACAGCTCATTTCCACGTAGAAATGTGGAAATGATAATAACAATGAGAAACTTTATGAAAAAATTGTACACAAGGTAATAATATGCAAATAGCTGCTTTTAAAACCAATGCATTTCTGTTGATTAAATTAAAAGTATAAGAAGCAAGGCTACAATCGTGGACATCTGGATCAACATTTAACTCGTGAACTTTCTTCACCACCTCCTCCTCAGGTACTTTTTTTATGAACCTGTCATCAACATCATCATCTTGTAGGCTTGTCTGATTAACTGAGATCGGCTTTAAGAGTTCTATTATTAGACCTTAGCTAGGAGGTGTTGGTTTTGATTTTGACCATCGATTATAATTTTGACCTACGGTTATATAACTATTCATGCAATTACCCACCCTTTTTTTTTTCCATCAAACCACGCATGTTTTAGTTGTTCCTATGTGACTGTATCTTTTTGGTTGATTATAATTCTGACCAATGGTTGTGTAACTCCTCATGCAACTAATCGCTCATTTTTCCATCAAACCACTTAGCTAGTTTACAGTTGTTTCTAGTAATTATATCATTTTTAGCTCCTATTTCTCTATTTCTATTTTATCCAACTTATTTCATGGAAAGAGGTAATTTTTTTTAATATGTGATTATTTATTTTGCAATATAGTGCAGTGTAGGAAGATACCGAGCTGAACACGGATTATTGGGCTAGTATGTATTATGTAGGGTTTATCTTGGATCAAACAAATTAATCCCCATTCGCTTCATATTTCCTCCTTGACTTAAAAATTATGATAAATTATTCTAGCCCTAACCTAGCTTAATCTATTAATCTAGGGTCAGTTTGGCAGTAACTGACCCATAATCTTTGTGTTTGATATTAGAGGCAAATTGAGGATCTTCGCATAAATTTTAAAGTACACACTTCCCAAGCACATACCTCCATCTTGTCCTCTACCTAAGTACACTACTTGGGGTCCCCCGACATGTGGGTGAGAACTGAGAAGTACTACTTACTTTTATTTTAAATTGTGAGGTAGAAATATGGCTGGGAATAATTAGGTGGACAATACATTGTCTCACAATAAACCATAAGATAAGATTAAAAAAAAGAAAAGAAAAAAATATGAACAAGCCCGCCTGACCCAGCCCATGGCGGGCCGTGCCGTGACAGGGTTTTTCCTTGGCAGGCCGTGCAGGCCCGGCCCGTTTAAGATCTCTAACTGGAAGGAATGTGATTCTGTGCAAAACATGGTACTGTAATTTCTCTGTGCAGTCAAAGAAAGGCAGTTTGAAAAGTGTGGTTGGTCTTACTTTTTCTCCACAGGTATTGTATCTTTTACTTTTTGTTTATCTATTATCTAGGTCTAGTCTTTTCTGTCCTTTTAGAGAGACCCTGAGCCATCACATGTTTTTGGTTGGGACATAATTGGAGTAGCTTAACGCAATTGATGATTAGAAAAACAAATTTAATAATGATTGGAAGCTTACAATAAACTACTGAAGTATTTGGCAAGTTGTCTTAATTAAATGTCAGGTCCTCAGACTATAATGTGTGGGTAAAATAAAAAAATAACTCTACTGACTTTATTTTTCTAAAAAAAAATGTTATCATGATATTATTATAAGGTTACTTTGGTTCCATGACAAGATTATATTCTTCTGTCGTAAAAGGATGGATGATTTGGCCCTAATCAAGCACAGAACAAGGGACTAGGTCACATGGGTTGAATATTGGCATGTTTGTTTGGATGTGCCTCGGATGAAAACATTATAGAATTCTAAATTCTTGAATGGTGGGAATTCTTAAAATCAACCCCATGTAATGTCACTTGTGGGCCGTAGAATTCACATTATTCAAATTTCTGAGTATTTTAGATTTTCTAAAAGGTACCCGCTAATGGATTTATGGAATTGCCCTTAGAGGACCCTCAATCAATTAGCTTTTCCTTAGTTCCCTTTTCTATTGGAATTTATCAGAATCAACTAGATCGATAATAATTTTAGGGATTTTGCCTGTACAACTACCCTAACACATAATATTCAACCATTAACGGCAAAAGTTTAATAAATCACCATAATTATTCGTGCAATATCCTAGGGCAGTACAATATCGCACATATTGCACTAAGCGATGTTTTAGGGATGCACGATATCATGCATATCACACTATTCAATACCCTACATCCATCAGACATTTCACTTTTGTTGTATAAACAACTTTGCACAAAGTATTTAAACTTCAATCGTTCAAGGAAAAATGTCAGGACTAAGGACAATTGTACGATTAAAATTCCTTAATTTTCTACGCCTCTTTAAAGGGAGTCGTTCAGATGCATAACAACCATAGGAATGGGAAGAGGCCAAAATGATATGATGTGTGCTTTTTTTGGAACCCTAACCTTGGGAGCTACGACCTAAGAGAGCCGACACAACTAGGAAGATGAAGCACACAAACGGAAAAAGGTTGAAGGACAACCCACACATGTGAGAAGAGTGGCATACTACTACGTTTCTAATTGGTTCTATGATTTGAATTTAAGGCATTTCATTAGTCGTGGGGCATATTGGTTGGGTCTTGGTTGGTCCATAACATTTGGTCTCACAATTGGGCTCCACATCAGTCCAGAGGCCTTCTGGCGTATTGAGTCAAGGATGGGGCTGGCAATGGGCCGAGTTTAAATGAAGACCCGCCCCGACCTACTCCTATTAAGGCCGGGTTTGATAGTGTGTTAATAGAGTGCGGATTGGGTATGATCTTTCATATCCTAGCCGGAGTCGTGTTCAAGGCAGATTTGGAATTTGAGTTTTGGGTGCATCTAACTTGCACTGCCCTCTTTTTTTTACTATATATATATATATATATATATATATATATATATATATATATAACTAAGTGAGATTTTTGCATATAAGGGTTTTATCCATGTAAGTTCAAAGTTGTAATAAGTAGTGACATTCTCCTAAATGTCATGGTTTCAAATAGCCCCTTGTTGTTAGAAAATGGTGTGCGTACGTGTTGGATAGGTCTAAACATGACTGCAATAAAAAATTTAATTTGATATCTATGGTCTGCAATTTTTTTTTCTAACTACAATATCCTCATTGTATTTGACCTGATAGGACTAATTTCTCAAGGGCACTTCATGTTATATTAGAATGAATGCTAATAAATGAGATGGTGGATGCATGCTTGAGGTTATGAATTGGTCACAGGCAGCCTTCAATTTCCACAAGCAAAATGCAGTGTGTTAGTTAGAAGTTAATTTCAGCCTTGGTACACAGCTCAATATATAGGGTCCCATATCTTTATGAGATAAAAGCACCAAAGTGTTAACTTCTACGGTCACGAATAAATGGGATGACAGCCCAGAAATTGGATCCCTTGTTCTCACTCCTGGTTTCAATTTATCCATTGCCATTTTTGGGTTTTACCTTCTTATTATAAGAAAGAGGTGATGATGCACTTTCAAAGCTTATGAAGCCCTAAAATTTAATGGCCAGGATGCTCATGACAATGTGGGCCCCATTGAAAGGGTTCTGTATCAAACAAATATCAAGCCGGCCTGATTGGTAGTTGGTCTCATGATTCATGGCATCATATCTATGTTTCAGAAACCTTGTGAAAGACAGCAGCAGGCAGCAGGCAGCAGGCAGCAGCCCATATGTGTAAGATGTCCATGGATGACAAAAACCTCAGCTTGTTATCATTGCACGGTAGGAATGAAAAAGGATGAAAACCATCGAACCAACCAGTCCAGTGGTGCAGAATACAAAATGCCTAAACCCCCTGTGGCTCCAGTCAATTTTGATTTTTGTTTGTTTTGTATTGAAATCTCAGGAACCATTTGATTGGACAGTGTGTATATTTGAGTCATTGGCGTGGCCCTCTCATATTGGCCATTGCTGTAGGTTGCAATCAAGCACATGCAGAGAGGTTGGGAGGAGAGCCAAATGGGAAAGGGATCTTCTTCACATTCAACTACGGTCACAGAGAGTAGATTGCAGGCCACTCATCATTCTCCACATGTGGCATCACTGAATCTACTGGGACCCACTAGATATTTGAAAATAGGCTACGCTGATGCGGTGCAAATTATTGTTTCTTTTGATCGATGGAAAAGCCATAACAGTAGACCTGCCTGTCTTGTCTCCCAACTGGTCAACATAGGCTGATAAGGGCTATGCACGTTGTTGTAGACTTTTCGTTTTTTCTCAGTTTTACAATAAAATAATGTCAATAGTGTTGTATGTATAATCGATGTCAGCAGAAATGCCTCGTGTAAGGTGTAACCAATTACAACAGAAGCTATGAATTTTTTTTTTTTTTTTTTTTAATAACCATTTCTACCAAAACTTCAAATTTTTAAATTAAAAGAAAATCAGGACTTTTAACTGACAGAATAAATGGTCTTTAGCGGCAGTTTTTCCTTCTATCGCTAAAGTCACATTCAACAGCAGAAAGTTTTTTTCTCCACTAAAATGACCGTTTTTTACCTACTACCTACTTCCTACTGTGTAAGAGTTTCCACCCATTTTAGTGGCAGGAATTTCATTACCGCTAAATGCTTAAAATATAAAACTTTTTGTGGAGGAGAAAAACCACAGCTAAAAATCACTTTTTTTGTAGTGTAGAAATATTTTTCAATACTCTTCCTTGCATGGAATATGGTCGAACCACTTTTCACAATACGCATGTTTTTCTTTCTTCAGCGTCAAGTTGGTCCTCCTGTTATTTAAACTTGTGACCATTTGTTTCTAATATCATATTAACTTTCCTTACAAGCAACAATGAATAAGTATCATATAATGAGTCCCACCTATGATTTTCAACCCTTTTATGCCCGCCTGCATTCCACTAAAACTACATTAATCTTGGTTTGATATGGATCTAGCCATCATCTATCTTTTTTGGAATAGACACAATAATAGAAATGTAGTAATAAAATTATTAGACTTTGAGATTGTAATATCAAGAGTTAGAATGATATAATTATTGTGATATTTAGTGAATCTCTTTGATCCCTCTATGATTGACATCCATTCGATCAGGTAGACCTTGCATTAACTATACAAACTTTTTAAAGAGTAAACCACCCAACGGGATGAGTGCCATAAGGCATGGGTTTGCTTCCCTCGGTATGTGCTTGAATCCCACCCTATACTTGCTCTGCGCCTGTGTGTAGGTTTCTTGCGCGCGCCAGGGAAAATATTCTTGTTGGGTTATATACCAATACGAAACCCTAGCCATAAAAATAAATAAATAAATAAAAGGGGGGAAGCCTATTTTTTAATTTATCTAAACAAAAGAAGGTACAAATAACAATTGGAATGCTATTTAGGCAGGCTGTCTAAAAATATTTAAAAATAAAAAAAAATAAAAGTAGAGAAGTTAGTCCTCGAAAATAACCTATGCATTATTGCATATCAATCTTTCAGATTAATCCCCAGGCCTTCATGTTTAAAGTATCACTAGTAACTAATCACCCAACATAGCATGGACACCAAGGGAAAAGAGAGAAAAGAAATACAAGAAGTTCAGCCCCATTAGCCCAAGGGTTTGCTTCATGGAGATCTATGAACTAAGGTCCTGTTGGGATATATAGTGCATCTCAATACATTCAAATCTGGATTGGATCATTGTAAGACAATTTGGGCCTGGATGGCAAAATCTTTCTAGTCAGAAGTTTCATATCAACCCATCACCAAAACAGTCCCTGCAAAGGGATCCCATGAAAAAGCCAGTGGCACACGGCTGCTAAATCTGAGTGGTCTCAAGTGGGCACCCATATCTGCACTGATCCGAAAAAAGGGCAATTCCATCAGGGGACCCACATGTGTTTAAGAATGTTTGAAGATAAAACCATCTGACAATCCACCTCTAATATTCCACATGTGATTCACCTGATAGCTCTTTTCCTTTTTGTCTGGGCACTCACAGAGGGAACTAACTCTGTGGATGAACAGCCCAGACTCACACACTTTGCAACAAAAGTACGTGTTAATGCTGATAGGCCGAGACATTCTCAACTGGTTGCAGTACTACTGAGTGTGAATATGTGATTGGCTTGATAGATGTCTTCTGTGGGAATATAAAGGTACAAGTAAAGAGACGTGGGTCTCTCTAAAGTAAGTCCCACGTCGGCAGGAGCACCGTTTCTCCTCCAACCGTGACTTTCTTTTTTAAGCTTGAGCTCTTCTCTTTTATGTGTGTCTTACACCGTTCCCATGCCTCTTTACTTTATTACCTTGTTTGCAAAAGTCTGTTTTTTTTCATTTTTTGGGCATGGAGTGTTGTGTCACGTCTCACGTGTGGTTGTTTAGCCACTACAGATGTAAATGGGTTAGGTTCTTTAGAAGACCATGGATCCGATTATGAAGTTAAGCCAAGGACACTTTTTTTTTTTTCATTTTTAACTTGAGCCAAGGGAGCTTAAGCTCAAGAAAAAAAGCGCACACACATAAAAAAAGACAGCTCACTTACGTGGGAAAGGAGCTAGCACACGTAAGGAAGAAAGTCCACATCACGCTCCTTACCACTCAATAAGCCATGAACACTTATGCATGACTTTTGGTCTAAGTCATTCAAGCTGGGTCTCAATCCTCAGAAGGTAGTGATCCAAAATCACACTGCATACTGCATAGTCCATACTGATGCTACCATCTTGCAAATATATATATATATATATATATATATATATATTTATATATATATATATATATATACGCGCGCGCGCACACTTGGGCCAATTTTTTGTACATTCATCTTGCATCAAAGCAATCTATGTGAGACAGCATGTGGGGCTCACTTGTGCTTTGTTCCAAATGGATCATCAAACCTCTTCTCCCCTTTCTGTTTATGCTGGATCGGTTTGAATGAATCAGACGGTTAGATTGAGGGTCAAATTTTCTTTCTTTATTTGATGTAAAGTTATTAAACTTATGGGTCATAGATTAAGGGGTTAGAGGCATGAGATTGACATCCAAATTTAATATTTGGGCCCTACCCATTAAGATATTTCCATCTTCTTTGCTTCCATCATCAATGGGCCCCATCTAGCTACCTCACATGGAAGCTCCATGCAAGGTAAATGTACCAAAACGAGGCCCCCACGTATTTATATATATATATATATATAAATATATATATGTAAGTATAAAAAAATAAAAAAAACAATCATTGGAACTGAAAATAAGAAGCTCATGGAGTCATTGCCAAGTCTCTACCGACTGCTCTAGCTGCATGTCTATTTTGTCAATTATTGTATCAATGATATTTATATCATTATAATATGTTTTATATAGTATAACAGTATTATACATCCAAACGTACATCTCCTAGATAATCAAATATTAGGTGATCTACAATTATGAACTGGATCTAGAAATAAGATTGTTACCTGAATTTTTCGGGTGGAAACCTGGGGATAACTGGTAAATCCACATCCTGGTCGCACACATATGGTGGTGGCTATTATTAGCTGTGTGGAAAGTCCACTTCTGATCAAAGAAGCGTTCAGTTCCTGCTGTCCTTTGAGTTAGAGCATTGGTAAAGTTCTCTCCTATGTACCCGCTGCTTGAGTGACACCCACTTCAGGAGGTGGATCCCACCAAGTTACCAACCTTTCAACCTCATGATTATCATAACCATTGAACTGTCGGTCATACTATTGTTCCATTTTGTCATTCATCAAATGGCGTTGGTCCTTTCTGATATTCTCTCATAACTCTCTTCCAATACTCCAAACTCTTAACTAGAGGTATATTGTACATGGACCCTATTAAGATTCACAGCTTGAAGTGACACAACTATGTGAGCTACTAGGAAAATGTTGTGCAAGGAAAAGGTATTTGAAATTCCAAAAACTTATTAAGATATCCATGAGAAAAAATTGCTGAAAATTAGATTTGGCAACTTGGGCTCCATCAGCAGGACAAATGCCTGTCCCTTTCGTCCTCTTTTTATCTCCCAAAGTGGAAGTCTTTTAGGCCCCTTACGTGCTCCAATACTCATCTTTCCTCACTCTTTGTTTGTCCTTTCATAAGCATGAGTTAATTAAGCCCAGATTCACTGCATAAGTAGTAAGTTTGCTCCTTTCCTTACACGAAGAATGTTAGATGAAGATACCCATCCAATAAACTAAAAACATCTTAGCAGCCCCTCTCCTTGTATTAAGCCCCACTTGGTATTTTCCTGTCACTGACCAGATTTCAACCTTTCACACAGACCTACTCACACAAAGGAACTAGCCATATTTCCAATGGCTCCAACGAAGGAAAAATCGGCGAAAGTGGCTGTGAACAAAGGTGCATGGACTGCTGAAGAAGATGAAAAACTGATCAAGTGTATCGAAATCTACGGCGAAAGGAGGTGGCAATCGGTCCCATCTCAAGCAGGTCTTTATCTTCTAACCTCTGAAAATTAACCCGCTTTTCACAAATGATAATTCTCTTGATCATTGATTTTGGTGTTGTGTGCGCTTTTAAGCAGGGTTGAATCGAAATGGGAAGAGCTGCAGGTTAAGATGGTTGAATTATCTGAGGCCCAACATCAAAAGAGGCAACATCTCAGACCAAGAAGAGGACTTGATCATTAGGCTACATAAACTCCTAGGGAACAGGTTGGTGCCTAATGGTAGTTAGTTAAAAAATAACCATTCCTTATTTTCTTCCATTTCAGTTTGTTTTAGACTTTCATGAACTCAATTGCACCCAATGATTCATGGGTTACTTAGATTTCACTTGATTTTATTATTCTAGGTGGTCTCTGATTGCTAGAAGGCTGCCAGGAAGGACTGATAATGAGATTAAGAACTATTGGAACTCTCATTTGAGCAAGAAAATCAACAAGCCAAATGAGAAGAAAGGCCCAAAGTCACACAAATCTAGAAAATCCTTGCAAGGGAATGGAGGTTTGAGTGAGAATGGCCCCTCCATCAAAGAAGATGAACACCAAAGAGATGAATTTGATGTGGAAGAGTTCTTTGATTTCTCCAGGGATGGAGTAGTGGGTGGTCTCTTTGGGTCATCCGTAGAGCAACCCATGGAGAGATTTGATGGGTTTGTGTCCAAGAAAGGTTCCTTTAGCATGGAGTGGGTGAGAGACTTCCTTGATGTTGAGGAGGTCTTGTGTGGATTTCCATGCATTGAAGGGATTGGAGAAGAGATCAACAACCCAGTTCCTCCTGTTTGAAATTTGTGAATTCCACAGTGGTGTTGGTGTTAATCACTGGATCAGAACTGTATGAAAATGATTGTGTTGGGCACATGAATTTCTGGATCTAGATTCTACTAAATCAGTTTCTCTGTTTCTTTTTTTTTTTTTTTTTTTGGAGGGGCAATTCTGGTGAGATCATGATGGAATGTATGGAAAACTGGAGATGGATGTGTTGGGCACATGAATTTCTGTAAAGAGATGATACAATAATGGTTATTTGTTTCTTTTTCCTTTTGGGAATTTCTGCTGTGATCATGAATCATAATGGGAATGGTATTGGCCGCAGACTGTAGTTCATGTGATTATAGTGCTTTTGAATTTGGTAATTGGGATGATTATGATGTCTGGCTGCTGGGACGGAACTAAATGCTTTTGAACGTGGGTTGATGGGCCATGCTCCATTGCTCTTGTCCTGTACCTGTAAGAGGAACAATAATCTATTCGACCAAGCATTCTGTGCCATCATGGCCCATGTTTTTGCCATCTGAATCCTCTTGCATAGGCATCATTTGTCTGGCAACTGGGTCAGGGGCACCTCCAGTCAAAGCGGAAGCTAATATGATGGAACCATCGATTCATGCCTCCATTTTCTTTCAAGGAATGATTGCTTTCTTTCTCCTTCTGATCAGTCATTGAGACAACTGAAAATGGTGTTCACCTTCACTTTGAAATAATTTGCAGAATTATGATATTTGGTTTGCTCATAATTACTAAAGCCTTAAACCCAACTATGTTTGAGTCAGCTACAATAACATTGTTTCCTAGGTTCTACCTTTTCAAATCTAACTTCACTACTTCCATTCATATAATCTTATTTATGTCTATCCCTTGTTTTAGCAATCACTAATTTATTTGGAGAAACTTTTCTCTTTACCGGTGTCTCGGGTGTCATTGTACTTTAGAATAGGACATATTAAAACTATCTCAAATAAATCACTCTTGGTTTATCACACATTGAAGCTTAGGGGTGTTCATGGCCCAGGCTGGCCCGAGCTAAGGCATATGCAGGCCCGGCCCAAACCTGACAAGGGCCATAAAAGTTTGGCTAGAGCCCGCTCATTTAATTAATCGGGCCAGGGTGAACCAGGCTTTTCATCACTTTTGTGGGCATTAGAACACTAATTAAATTAAGTTACAGGCACTTCTTACACAAGCTGGGCTGGGCCAGGCTGTGGGCTTTCCATCACTTAATCCAAGCCCATGCCAAGGCGGGCTAGGCCAGGATCAGGTTCGGGCTGGCCCGGCCCATGAACACCCCCTATAATGAAGCCCCTTTAAATGGTCCTAAATACTCTCATTTCTAATTCTACTTTTTCAGTTTTACCATATATTGTTATATTTATTTTCTTTGTATGTTGTTATTTAATTAGCTACCAATCTACTCCATAGGTTATAATTTATGTAATTGTTTCCTTCACCCTAATTAGTTTGCTCCAATTACAAAGCATCCCAAAAGAAAATCTCCACACCAATCATTTAGCACTTATTTTATGTTTAACATTCTCATCAATCTTCCATCCTTGCTAATTATAAAACTAGGGCATCAAAAGGACTCTCTTTATTGTAGCTCTTGCCTTCAACTCTCACCAAGATTACATTCCTCTGCACAATATATTTCCTTTTTTGTATAATTTATTTTAAAGTCTTTGAATTCTAAAGCCTCATTACATCTATGCAGTTTCACATCCATGCCAATTATTGATTCCGTCTAGTGATATTTGAATTCCTAACTATTCAAAAGATTAAGAGATTTTTTTTCTGGAGAGTTTTTGTTCCACTCACTTGTTAAAAAAAAAATCTCGTGTAATGATTTAAATATATTACTCCTGGAAAGTTTTAGGTTTAGCCCAACGGTTCATAGTTCAGGAAAGGCCCAGCCTGTGTGGGCCCACTTGCCCCTCATTTACTATCGATCTAAGCCCTTCTCACTTGCGCACCCTCCACTTTGAATCAACACATAGTTGTATAGGCCGTTCAAATGTTCCTGAAAATTTTAGCACCCATCTCATTTTAACTATTAGCTAGGACGGGTCATAAAAAGGAAAATCCAAACCCTTAAACCCAAGTGCTTCCATGTGGTTCTTACAAGATGGACTGTTCTTAAGCTGTGTGATTTTCCTGAATGACTCAACTATATCAAGCCAATTTTGAGTTGATGAGATGGGCCTCGCAGGACCAAACTTGAGCTTGGGTTGCTTGAACAAAATCCAAGCTTGAAATCGGGCCCGATGAAGCTGAGCCCTGCTGGCTCACACCCTGAGAAGAAATATATAAATTCTCTCAGGCCAACCATTTTGTAGCACTTCTTTATATTGCTTAACGGGGTTAATCTTTGGTAAGCCTAACTATTCTTCTACTGGGCCACGGCCCAGGTAGGCGAGTCACTTAAAAATCTAGCCCACAAAACATTTGCAACTCATCCATGGACATTTCTCCTTTTCTTGTGGTCGCCTGGATTGTGATTTACCCATCGAACTGCATAATAAAGAAAGTCAGGATTGCCCCACAAGCGGTTTTTGCATTCATGGATCCATGGACCATGTTGGGACCCGAAGGATGTATAATGGGACCATATGAAGCAAAGTTCAATCCAGGCTGTTGTCCAAATGGGCCATTCAGGCCTGATTTTGAATGATGTGGCCAATAGGGATGGCTGGACCAGTCAGGTTGAGCACTAAGTAAATTTATTGGCTCAACTTGAACCCGACCCATTTATTGGGTTGAAGATGTCAATAAAACCCCTAATTACCAAGTCAGGCTGGGCTTTCTTTGTTGGGTCATAGCGTAACTGATTTCAACATACATGATCTGAACCAAACCTGAAAATTAAAATAAGGGTCTAACCTAAAACCTGAACTATGGGGTTTGGTGGGTCAGGTCATGAATTGCCACCCCTAGGCCCTTGTCCTATAAACGAAGTTATCCAGAAGTTCCTTATTGATCAAAATGGCCATTTCAGATAGCTTGTTAAGAATTAGCACAGACCATAAAAATAATTAGAAACATTCATCTCCGATTAACTGACTACTTCAGTCAAAAGTATACTATATATGTTGAAGAAAACCACGAGCTCAACAGACACAAAAGTCCTTTAACACATTTCATGGTTCTCAATGAAATAGAAAATAATTTGCAGTTCAATAATCATCAAACATCATTCACTAAAAGGTAAAAAATCTTATCTGCAAACACTCATAGCCCACTAAGACTTGCACAAAGCAATACGAGGGAGGGAAGGAGTTGGAAATAAGCTGTACGCCTCTGAATCCTTGAACTTTATAAAGGTGCTGATGTGGTGATAGTGATGGACTAAAAGGCTTCAAAGATGGTGATGATGAAGAGAAGATGATCGGCTACCGCATGCTAGTGCCCTGTCTCATCATGAGCTAAGTCAACATGCTAGTCATGCTACCAAGTACCTGGTCACTCTCTATTTGAACAAGGTTCAACTTACCTGTGAGTTCAGCATGGGGGAGTACTTGGACACTGATTGAACAGGGAGGAAAGAAGAAGAAAAAAACGCATAGGATTCTCAGCAATGCAGTAGAGAAATTCTATTGAAGATGATGAATCCACAGCTAGAGGAACATCGGGTAGAATTAGGATCACACATCAATTTTCAGCTAGAGTTATGTTCTGTCAACTGATCATATCTCTCATGGACCACATGAGAAGTCATTTTTCTACCACTATATCAAGCCCCCGTGATAAATTCAACCCATTCACACTCACTAATTCCCTTTGAATTTACACTTTCCGAAAATATGACAATAATCTGAACTTTACTCCCCGTTGCATTAAATTTTATGAAAATCCTTAAACATTCAAGGCCCTAAATCAATGGTTATTTTGATCTAATAGAAATAATGTTTGCCCAAAGTGGTATCCAGAATGAGGCCTTCTGCCACAACCATCATCTCATGATTGGCATGCGTCCGAGTAGGTCATCACAAGAGGCTTAAATTTTTACCTAGCTAGTAGAATGTAACCCTATAAAGCTTGTTATGCATATATTATGCTCATAGTACCACCAAACCCCATTTTCATCTCTAATCCTGAAAATATAAATAAAGAATAATGACATTACTAAAAATGTGTTTAAAGAAACTTATTAGATACTAACCAAAAAAAAAAAAGAAAAAGAAAAAGAAAAAATTACCTTCTTACTCTACTCATATAATAATAGACTCAAGTCTTGGTTTGAAAATTTTCAAATTAAAGTTATATATCTAATATGCATTTATTATAAAAAGGGAAAGTAATTTTGTGCGGAGACGTAAAAAAAAAGGAACATGGATGCTCCAAGAAATAATCAGGAAATGATCAGGTGAAGTACATGTGACCTGAATTCCAATTGATTAAATTTACAGAATATTCAGTTTGAGGAATTTAACTTAGACCTTCTCTCCGTGGATTCGTAGGCCCAGCCATGGAACTTGCACAGTTAAAAACCAGTTTTCAATCAGACCCGAAACTCCGATAATTTCAAAGGAGAAAAAAAAAAAAAAAAAAAAAACTCTAAGCACTGGGAGATCCAGAAATGTCAAAAATCACGTTTCAGGGATACAAAACATGAAAGGACATTTTCTATGTCATGTCACAGTTACAATTGTTAAGCATTGTGCCATTACATGCAACAAAACAACAACATCATCATCATCACCACCACCATCATCACATCATCTTTTTAGTATTACATGTGAGCAAATTCATTTTGACCATCTTTTTCTCGACTTAATTGGGTTGTTTAGGAAACTGATGTATGATACAGAAAACCGACAATCAATCTGAAAAAAAAAAAAAAAAAAAAAAAAAGAGATCATTTTAATCAGGTTTATGCAAGGAGATGCGTTGTTGGGTTGTTAGGGAAAGTTAATGCATGTTGCGTATAAAAAATCGACAGCCAGTCATACAAATTGATCATTTTCTAACTAGGTTTATAAAGGAAAGTGCCTTTAAGAAGATTAGACATTTTAAATCCATGTAGGACCCAATCAGATGCAGGTCAGGACAAACCCATAGTTGGGGTGGTGACTTAGTTCAGGTGGTTTAGATTTTGCTCCCCTTTCCACAGCCCTGCTCTGACAAACTAAGGATGGCAATGGGGCAGGGCCTGTTTGGGTTCAAGCCAAACTCAAACCCGTCCTGATTGGTATTTGCACAGCTCCATACCCACCCCAACCCATGATGACATCTAAGGAAAAAGTGACTACTCTTGCTACCAGCTACACTAATGAAATCTTGAATGCAAGAGACCATATGGGGTGGGTCATGGGTCTTTTCTTGTTGTACAAACTTCGCCGGCCATGTAGTAAATGGGTATGTTAGGGCTCGAGCCCATTGGGTTTTTCAATGTTGACCTGTAGGGAGACTACTCAGCCAGCCATGGGCCATGCCGGAATCAAAATACCAGGAGATGTGTGTAGGGGCCCATGACAAGAAGAAATGTATGTCAAATGAGGAACAGCCCATTATAACTACGCACATTTGATTCCTTAATTGATGGGCCCATTGTGCTTCAATCATTTGATGGACCCATACACTGTGATTTCCATCATTAATTAGGTGGCCGCCATGTTGGCACTATTGCCTCATGGGGTGAGTTTCAAAGTCACAGTGATAACCATGCATCAATATCTATATCTGACTGTGATGGGATTCAAAAATGAGGGGCGTCTGATTGAGATGGGTTCCTAACAAGCACGGCATTATGTTTCACGTGTAGATTTTACATGTGGAAAGTTCACATACCCAAGCTTTACATATGTAAATTTCAATTTCAAACTCCATGCATCAAACACAGATAACCACAAAGTGGAAAGTTCCTGTAAATTAGGCTACTTACATGGCCACCCCAAGATTCATTGCACTCATTTTTTTTATTTTTTTATTTTTGTGGGGAGGATGGTATTTTATTCATTAATCATTGGATAAAGATACAGTATGATTACTAATGTAGGCATCAGAGTTTGTACACAACCCCGCCCTCACTAGATTTTGGAAGACTGTATTTCATGTCACTGAAGGAATGGAGGGAAAAAAAAAATGTGAGTGAGCATCAGACTGCTGGGCACATTGAACAAATGGTCCAGATCACAGAAACATAACCCAATGTATTCTGATGCCAACAAATAAGCCCTCAATGTATTTTCCAGATAAAGTAATTAATATGAGTTTAAGATGAGAATCAATGGCTAGAGATGAGAGACTGGGATGTCAAAGAAATCTCTCCTGTGGATGTGAAAGTGAGCATAGAGTGAGAGTGAATGGAGTGGGTGTCCTTCGTCACCAAACACCATTACTTGCACTTTCTTTTCTACCTAGAAATCTTCTCCATTATTAATGTTAGAAGGTCCTTTACCAAAGGTTTTGTCTTATTTGATGTTTGTATAGTGTCTTCAATGCCTGGGATTTAACAGGACTGCAACTGTTCTCATGTTATTAAATGTCGAAGGTGGATCGACAACTACTGTACGTGTTGTATTCAAGTGGGTCAGTGAAAAAAGGTTTGTGTAGAGCCACAAAGAGTAATTAAAGAAAGAGAAAATAAAAAGGCATTCAGCGACCCGTAAACATTCTACTTTATTGCTTTAGATTTATAATTTTTTTCCATAATATGATAAGTTTTTTTTTCAAATTTAAAAACTTAAAATGTCTAATTTACCCTTTCTTCAAAATCATATCCCACGATTAATGAGATATGCCATTAATAGTAGTCAACAACTATTTAATTGGCCAAATAAATTTTAAAAAATATAAATAAATTTCAAAAGACGAAAATAAAATAAAATAAAGCAAATAAATTAGAAAAAAATACAAACAAATTTCAAAAAATATAAATAAATTCGAAAGAATGCAAATAAGTTTTAAAAAATGAAATAAATCTCAAAAGAACTCATAGAAATTTAAAAAGACACAAATAAATTTTAAAAGATCCAAATAAATTTTAAAAAATATAAATAAATTTTAAAAGATTAAAATCAATTTAAAAAGACGCAAATAAATTTCAAAAGATCCAAATAAAATTTAAAAAATATAAATAAATTTCAAAAGATGAAAATCAATTTCAAAAGATCCAAATAAATTTCAAAAGACATAAATAAATTTCAAAAAATGTAAATAAATTTCAAAAGACATAAATAAAATTAAAAAATGTAAATAAATTAAAAAAAACACAAATACATTTGCCAAAATTAAGATAAACCAATTTTTCAAATTTCAAAAAAAAATTCCAAATTTCGAAAAAATCTGCCAAAAACTCAAGTTTTTTTTTTTTTCAGTTAAATTTATTTCAAAAAATGCAAATAAATTTCAAAAGAATAGCCTGACTTTAGTTCAAAAACTCACTTAAAATTTGCTAAATGGAGATAAATTTGTCAGAAACTCAGTTATATTTTTCATAAACTTGTATAAATCTGCTAAAAACTAAGATAGATTTGTCAAAAACTCAGATAAATTTGTTACAGAACTCAGATAAATTAGCCAAAAACTCAGATAAATTTTTTCAGAACTCAGAAAAATTTACACAAAATTCAAATAAATTTAACAAAAAATGAAAAACTCAAATAAATTTTACAGAAGCTTATATAAATTTTTTAAAACTGAAATAAATTTGAAAAAAAACTTAGATTACTTTCACAAATACTCAGATAAATTTCATAGAAACTCATATAATTTTGTCAAAAACAACATAACAGCCATGTCTTCCTTCTTTGGCGATGGCGTAGCACCGTCTACTACGTTCGGTAGTGATCGGAAAACTACAGATCTAAGAGGTTCTTTGTTTGGTGTAGATCTAACGTCGCTACACAGGTTCTCCATTGGAGAAGAAATCAGAGGATTCTGAATTGATCAAGGTGGGCCACACATCTCGTTCTGGATCCAGTTCTGAATCAGAGAAGAGGGGTTCAATTGGAGGAGAGGATCGGATCGCTACGCCGTTCTTGAACAATGAAAGAAGAAGAAGCCCACTGTCCTCTGTTCCTGGAAAAGACTGCAGATTGTTCCTTAGTTCTCTGTTGCAGAGGAGAAAAGACCAAACATGGCTATGTTTTGCCCACTTTCTGTGACCGGAGAAGTTGCTGCGGGGACTGGAACGCCTGTGCTGCGCATTGATGGAGAGGCATCGCCACGCCGTGCAGTGTTCCCAGGCGCTGCTCGCGTTGCAGAGGAAAAAGGTTTTGACTTTCCAAACCGGAAATCGTAGAAATCGCAGAGGCTTCAAGTAGCCATCGCTAGACTTCCTCACCGTTCGCTGCCGTCTGTGCCTTAGTTCTCTGTTGCAGAGGAGAATAGACCAAATAGGGCTCTGTTTTGCCCACTTTCTATGACCGGAAAAGTTGTTGACGGGACCGGAGCGCCTGTGCTGCGCATTAACAGAGAAGCATCACCACGCCGTGCAGTGTTCCCAAGCGCTGCTCGCGCTGCAGAGGAAAAAGATTTGACTTTCCAAACTGGAAATCAGAGAAATCACAAAGGCTTCAAGTCGCCATTGCCGAACTCCCCACCGTTTTCTGTCGGAACCAGAGAAAATCCCGAAGATCAAATTGTACTAGCAGTCGTCCATGCCTCTCTTGCCGGAGAGAAGCACCGGGCAGAGGAATCCGCTCTGGTTCGATTCCGAAGGAGGGTTTAAAAACTTCCTGAAGAAGGTGTTTGGGTCGAATTTGCAGAGATTGGGGTTTGGGTCGAGATCTTCGTCATGTTGAAGAGACGATGTGCTAGGGTTTTTGGGAGCGCCATTGATGAAATGAAAAGAAGAAAAAACGTAAAAGAGAAGAAAAAGAAGAAGAGAGAGGGGTGGGGGGGGCGTCTTCTCTAATGGAGAACCTATATTCTTATCACCAACTCGACGATCTTTAAAAGAGGGGCTGGGAACGGAAGATTTAAAATTTTAAATTTTAAAATTTTATGCCAAAAACAGTTGGAAGGGTAAATCAGTCATCAAAATCGTATCTAGGGACCTCTCACTCAAATATTTCCAGCTATATGGACTACAGGCTTTAGAAAAAAAGTTAACTAACTGCAGGCCTTACAAGACCTCTATCAAGGACTTTTCGCTAATTTACTAAAAAAAGAAACAAAAAGAAAAAAAACGATAACAGAATGCAAGGGGCTGTTTAGAAACTCTAGTTCAATTAATAAGAGCTAATTTAAACGGTTTAAAATAAAAGCTCTAGTTTTTAAGTTTTATTTTATGATTAACCTGTTTAGTAAAAAAAAAAAAAAAACTCTTGTTCCCTGAGGCAATTGGAGTTTACCTTTTGGAATTGAGGTAATTGGAGCCCGCCTCCGCCTTTAAAATTACTATGTACAGCCGGCATTTTGTGTCATATTAAAGATTTTATGAGGTCATTTACATCCTAAACACTCATAAATTATGCATTTCCACCTTTATCAGTTGTAGGTGAAAAAAGATCTAAAAGTAAGTAGCCCCCCTTAGCTATATATTTTAGAGGCAAAAGCTCTAATTTATAAATAAGAGCTTATTGTAGAGTTACCAAAAACCCCCCCTAAAGTCTAATGATCACGAACAATGTTGAGTGTGATGGATTATAATGCGGACCAAACTAGGATCCTAATAGATCTTATCATTCATCTTAATCATATAAATCTTAGCATATCCTAGTATAAATTGTAGTTTAAATGCCCAATTGGTACTTTTCTTGTCATCCAGTCTAGATTCAAACCATGGGCCTTGCTTGCAATCATGAAAGCCCTAATGAGAATATAAAATATAACCCAAACATATTCCATGTGAATGAAGTAGGATTGTGTTTAATTGCAATAGATTGATTGCATCTTCGTTATGCTCTGGTGGGTCATGGGTCCTTGATGGAAAAGTATCAGCACTCATCCAAACATACTATTGTTTAAATCAAGATATCTTTCCCAAGTGCAAAGAGGTGATTTTGAGATATCTTGATATCACAATCCAATTTAATATAGAGAAGAAGATAATCTTCCAAGAAAAGGAGGAAAGTAGAATCCATTTAGAAATGTGTGAAATCTTAAGATTAGAAGATAATTAAAGCAAAATCTACCAAAAGAAGAGAGAGGAGCAGAGAGAATCACAACAACTCCTTACCTTCTTTTTATGCGTTCAGCATGCAAGTAGGAAAGAAAAAGGCTTTTGGGCTTGTTAGCGTGCATGGCCTTGGAATGGGCGAGGATCTTTGATTGATTACCCAGAAATTAAATTCTAGGATTCTGAGCTTCTTCATCAAAATGGGCATTTGGCCAACTGTACCTCAAGAAGGATTTAACCACGCGTGGACCCACCAATTGCTTGGCTTCCTAGAGCCCTGGTCCCTAGACCATGGTTAAAGTGAACTTGGAGTAGGATTCCAAAGGGTTTCTATTCGAAATGGAACCATGTTGTATCTGGATCTGGCCCTATTTTCAGAGGATGGATTCAGTTCTAGCCCAAAACTTATTAGATGGATCTGAACTTGTGAGGTACAAGAAAATGGAAGATTTGAAACCGATTCCGAATCTCAGTTAAAAATAGTATCCGATCCGATTCAGTCTCCACCTCTGATTTCAAATCCAATTCCACTTTCATTCCGAGTATGGTTGTAATTCAATCTCAAACCCATTTTTCTTTGTGGTTTCAGTTCACAATCATGTTTCGTTTCTGAATAAGGTTCAAAATGGAAAAGGACCTCGATCCGAGTCTTTGATTGGAATTTGAAACAGATAAGAATTTGGGATCTTATAATATGTTTTTGAATCTGATCCAATTTTTTATGGAAATCAAAATTAAGTTTCAAACCCACTATTTCCTACATTGGAGAGTTGAATATTCATTTGCAATCCTTATAAGTTGGAGGCTTCAAAATGATAAATATAGGTGAGTTTTTTTTTTTTTTTTTCCTTTTTTTAAGAAAACTTCCATTACTTGAAACGAAGGAAAAACAACACAAAAGGGTAAAGGCTCATCACCAATGCAGGTCCTCAGCTTCCAAGATCCCTATCCCACAAAAAGTCCCTGTTCAAAGTATAGCTTAGCTTTGCTAGAAGATGAGCAACAGTATTTAACTTTTAAAGAAGAAAAAAAAAATCGAACATGATAAAGATCTAAAGCTAAAGCCTAATAGGTATAATGTCCCACTGAAATCCACCATTGATCACATGAACCCACTCTTTGGCATCTGTGAAGACACAAACTTTAGAGAGACCCCTGCCCCTAGCAATAAAAAGTTCTACGAATACGAATGTAGGTGAGTTAAAAGATTGATGTTCATAGACAAGCAACCAAAAAATAAAAAAAAACGAACTGTTTGTAACTGAGCGGCCACCAACTACATAGCCTGCTCTGATGTTCCTAGTACCAAGGAATCGTATGTTGCCTTGACCATTTTTAGAACTATCTTGCAAACTTTCATAGAAAAAGTGGTATTAGGTGTTCCCAGTTTGAAATCTGAGTCATTTGGACATGATCTAAGGCTCGGAGCCCAATAGTTGTAGTACGGGAAGGAATACATTTTTGGGAACAGGAAATTATCCTAATGCTCAGATATATGATTGGAAGAAGTGTTAAAAAAAAAAAAACATGCTTTTATGGGTCTTGTATTTTTGCTTTCTTTCTTTTTATTTCTCCAAGGTTCTACTTTTGAGAAAGATTAAAAGCATTACAAGAGACTAAAAATCAAATTAGATATGGAGGAAGAATCAGATGCAGTTTCAAATGCCCATGTTCTCAAAAGACTTTCAGTGTTCCGAAAAAGCATTTGACTTTGGCAATTTTTATACGTAAAGAGAGATAGAGACTAAAGAGATAAAAAAGGCATGCATGCAACTCATACGTCTCATTAAATATGCGGGCCAAGTTGTTTCGAAATCCAAACCGCCTATAAAGTGGGCCAGACCACACCCATGAACCCAGATTGGAGGATCATGTAATTTCATTACTCTAATGACGGCTTCAATACACTATGAAGACCACTAACCACCTTGAGATCAATTGGATAAGGTGACACATCTTGACAAAGGATACTTCTCCATGTTTCTTTTCACGAAGTAAATCCAACAAATGTTAAGAGTACTGATGTGGGAGTAAATCCAACAAATATTAAGAGAATGCCGCGTGCACACGCAGAAAAAATAATACGTGGATTGAACTCTCCAATGTTATCGGTCACCCCTTTCCATCTTAGCAAGAAATGTGTATATCGTTGGTTCCGTATTTCAATGATTGAAGGGGCGAAAGTAAATCCGGCATACTGGAATTCACTGTGGGATTAATGGATAATAAGCATAAACAATCAAGTCTTTCATCGTCATCATTATCATCATCAAAGCGTTAATCCAACTAAATAAACTACCAAATCTTTTAGTTTACTTTCAGCTAATAGAAGACTTTTGAACAATTACAATTTCAAATGTCCTCAAGAAATTTTTTAACAGTTGAAATTCCTTGTACCATCTTTAGAAACAGCATTTGAAACTTTAAGAATATGCTTTCTAATGATAATTCTAATCATTTTAAAATGCAGGGGACAACGTCTCACCATCTGTCGAATTCCTATCAGAAATTATCATTATCAAACAAATTCTCAACAACCATGAATCTTTCGGTCATACATTATTTATGACGAATCCTTCCCATTATCAAAAGTGTCATCATAAGTGGCCACAAGGAAGCTCCCATCATGGTTAATTTGTCCCAAGTTTCATTGATCAAAACAGCTTGAGTTGGGGCCCCACCTAAATAATTCTTTTCAATTCCTGTATTCCTTCAACATTCCTAGGCTTTTAATTAATCTCGCTGGGGCAGAGTAACCAATACAAAAAGGCAATGGCAATCTTCAAATCTTAGAAAAAAAGAAAAAAAAAAAAAAAAAAAAATCAGAACAGATGGATAAATAATCAATAAGAGAATCGGGATTTTCCACTAAATTAATTTCTTGTATACAATACTTCCATTTCTACACATTCTATTGAGTAGCTAAGATCTTTAGAAAAAAAAACCCACAGGTGGGACATTCATGGAACGCACGGCCATGATCAACGACAGAAACAACAATATAAACATCATAACCAGCCAAAATCAATGATCATAAGGCTACTATAAGGACCTGTGACTGTGGGTCCTTGAGAAAATCCTCTGGCCAGGTGCGAGGATAGCCATTGGATCGTAGAGGGCCTTCCTCTCCACAAATTTGGTCCATTGCTTCCCAAAATGCCGCCTCCATTGATCTTCAGATCGATAGTGTGGGATATAGACCTTGAAATCCAAGCCGTTGGTCATGCAGCATTGGATGATCTCTTGGTTCTGTCCCACCAAATCATCAACATGTGGGCCCTCTGGATGTGGACGGTTGAAACGAAGCAATGCAATCAGGTAGAAGATCTCCCCCTCCGGCAGTACCACTGACGTCCGAAGATCCCACCTAAACAAAACCAAGTAAAAAAAAAATTTTTTTTTTTGAGAAACACAGATTATGGAAATTGATCATGTGTGGGCCCCACTTATTGGGTATGACTCGATCTAAGACATTCGAAATTGTGGGCCCCATGTACTGTGACTACTGTGATTCCAAAGCACGGTTACTGCGATCCACCATACTTGAGTTGTCTCGCAGAATAGCACGCATCACTTCTTCGGGGCATTATCGTCAACGGGGCCACCACTACATCATTTTAAGCCATATCGACACGTCGTCAGCTGAAATCCACGTGGACATTGACATGGGTAGTATCCCATGCTTTTGCAGAAATGACAAAACTGCCCTCGTTTGTAAGACATAGGTGCATCAGCAAAATCTTCGTTTCTACATAAGTAGAAGCAGGGAGACCCCAAATTACGAAAACAACCTTTTAAAGTACGTTCTGCACACGTCCAAATAGTTACAAGTACATGCCTTTATAACCCCCACATAAAATTCCAAAGATGCCCAAGGAAGCACAGCTAAGCAGGCGGTGAAAAATTACTATAATACCATCACCACAAAATTTATGAACATGGAAGAAAATGGCATGTAATAAAGGCCTTAATTCACCACCTTAGTAAATCATTCACGTAACCAAATTACCAAAAGAAAAAAAAAAAATGATCTTCAGTTCAAATTCAATGAATGGGAGAGTGGGGGAGAAGAAGTGCTTACTTGTCTCTTAACATAGGGTAAACCAACATGGGACCTCCAATGCCATTCTTGAGGATTTCCTTAAACACAAATTTGTCAAATTTGAGAATGTCTCGCTTAGAGACGAAAAGATTAAGCCATGGATGAGGTGTGTCCCAAATCCCATTGGCCTTTGCCTCCTCTTCAGCCTTCTTTACCCTCAGCAAGAAATCCAAATAGCTCACATCAATGGTGAATCTCAAGCCTGGCAGAAATCTCAACGACCGGAGCATCTCATTCACAGCCTACATCACCAAAACCAAAACCCAAGAGACAAAAATAATAAAAAAAAATGAAGAAAGAGATGCCATTTTTATGCTGTTGGTATTTAGGTAATTTCAGAGACAGAGAGGACAAATTTATAGATTGCTTCACGAGGTGACAATGATTTGATGATTCGTGTGGAATCAAAGGTGGCCATGCCATGTACCATGATGAAAAATGGTGATACAGGATATGGGCATTTTGGACATTTGTGTGGTGGTGTCCCACTCGTTGAAAAGTCAACGTCAGCTCGAATGTAGAGATAGATAACTGCGTTGTCTGTCTGTCAATGCATGGAGATGATGGAGCAGCTCCAATGCCAATGATATCGTGGGCAAAGAGATTTCAAGAATATTTTACGGTTTGAGAAAATCCCAAGCAAATCCTTGGAAAGCGAGGAGGAAAGATTTCGGGCGTGGGTACGAGGAAAACATTATTTTTTACGATAAATGAGTGGCAACTCGGTAATAAAAGGGGGAATTCCAGGGCCAATAGGAGATTGTGTAGAGGTCAGAAGATCTAATGAAAGATATCAGAGCCGTACGGTCCACTTCAAGAAAGAGAAAGAAAAACAATGCAACGGGCGTTAATCCCCCGCACGTCTCTTTACCCTTTTTCCCTGTAACCATTACACTGGAATTCCATGGAAAAAGACCACAATGTCCTTTTCATGTAGCTTTCCTTCCTCTAGAATGGATGTGGGGTGGGGGTAGAAAAAACTCCACTTACTAGTTACTAGAGCCAGTTTTTTTGGGGCACCAAAGTGGGATTTTGGCTCATCAAAGCTCGACCATGGACAATGTGGGTCCACACAAGCCGTTAGACTTGGAGAGGGGCATTTTCGTCAGTTTGGAAAAGTGGGGTGTTTTTGGTTTTATCGTACCTTGTCTACCGTTTTGGAGCTGTCATGCTTTCTGTAATGGAGAGCGACCTCCAGGCAATAAAGAAGAGGCCCCGCACCCAAAGGAATCCGATTCGGGTCGACCCGCTGACCCGGCACTAGCCCCACCGAGTCCCACCCGTTGACTGGGTCGTCGCTGTTGACGAAAGCGAAACCCTCCACGTAATCAAACGATTCCGTTATCCTCCGACTCACCAGCAACTCGGCGTCTTCTGAAAAGGCCTCAAAATCGGCATACACGACCCTTATCCATCTCACCTGGAAAAAAATAAACATATATATAAATAAATGGGGGTGAGAAGTGACCCACCTTACTAAGGTGGATGATCACAACCGTTGTTGAATTCATGATTATCATCATCAAATTGGAATTGGAATTGGAATTGAAATCGAGACCATGTCCGGGGCGGGTTGGAGCAGGACCCTGGCCCGGGTGATGATGCCGAATTGACCCAGTCCTCCGAGTACAGCGAAGAAAAGATCCGAATTTTCCTCTTCGGAACAGATCAGTGTATCGCCCTTCCCCGTTACGACCTGCAACTCCGATACGTTCGACGACTGTGGCCCGTGACGGAAGGCCTGACCGCTGACCCCAGCGTTGGAGAGGGTCCCACCAACGGTCAGCCCTAGATAGTCCGTCCACGACCGAGGAGCGAGCCCGAAACCGATACAGAACTTCAGAAGGTCCTCCCACAATACACCACCGCCGACATCCACGTAGGCAAGGTGGTGGCCCACCACCATCCGACCGTCCATCGCCCCCATCTCCACAACCACGCCCCTCTCGGCCATCGCCTGGCCGTTGATAGAGTGGCCGTTCCCGCGCGCCGCCACCGTAAGGGTGGGGGACCGGGATGCTGCTCGGAGGAGCCGGGCGACGTCCTCCACCGCGGCGGGGCGGAGCACCGCCAGAGGCCGGACGTCGTTCATCCCTCCGAAATCCCGGCGAGCTGGGGTGTTGCGGGTTTCGAGATCGAGGGCGCCTTGGAGGTCGAGGGACCGGCACAGACGTAGGTCGGCGTCGTTCCATAACGTTTCGGATTCGGAGTCGTGGTGGTAACGCTCCCAGCAGGCGAGTATCATGGTTCTGGGGTGGTTTTTCATAAGGTGGGAAAGTGGGGAGAGAAATGGGAGTGGGGAGATGGGAATCCCTTTCTATATATAAATAAATACGTGGGTGACGAAAGTAGTGAAGTGTTAGTGAAGTGAAGTGAAGTGTTAGTGAAGTGAAGAGAGAGTAGATTGGATTGGAATGGTTTTGATTTTGGCCGTGTAAATTTTTTTTTTTCCTTTTCCTTCAAGCTGAGGGAGAGTACGACATAGAAAGACACCATACCTTTGGGTGTGTGTATGTATAGTGGAGCTTTCTGATACGATTGAAAAATCTTTTGTCTGCCACTTCACTTTTCTTAATAAATTTCTTTCCCTTTGTTTTTTCTCCTGAGCCTCTTTTTTCAATGGCCTCTTTAGTTTTCTGATGGATTCGACTTATGGTTGAGAAATTGACGTTTTATTTAAATCGTGAATCACTTTGGACCGATTGGAATCAGCCCATTTGTTTCTTGGGTTGGATATTCTATTCAGGTCATTCACATCCAACACATAATTCGCATTCTACATATAGCAAAACAAGAAAAAAACAAAATCGAAGTATAATATATGTTGGGTGTAAGATTCACTTTTGATACTTTAGTATTAATCACTTTATTACATAAACATTAAGCTTGCAAAAGCAGAGGATAACGTTCGGATGTTGTATAAGACCTTCACAATATCTAACGTCTTATAAGAAAGTGATTTCCCACCGATAAGCATATAAAATTAATTCTTAGGACTTAGGGTTATCAATTCTTTAGGCTGGACTAATCCTTTCGGGTTCAGAGAGAAGCTGGGTAAACCCCTGTGGCCCCCAGGTAGTAGTATTAATGGACTCAACTTTCGGTTCCTGAAGAGGTGCGAACCGGAGATTGATAACAGGACTTCTAGCTCCAGAAGAGAGAGGAACTGTGGTCCTAACCACTCGGCCAATCCCTTGGAATTAGATCATTCTTTTTAAATTAACGAGGATCATAAGGCTCGTTTGGTTGATGAGGATTTTTGTCTGGTGAGTTAGTTAGAATTCTAAATGCTCTACAAATTGAATAACAAATGCTCATTTGCTTTATGAAAGCTATGTATCTAAGAAGTTGGAGAATTTTGCAAGCCAAAAATGTTCTTGATATATTGAGTGTTTCAAAACCAAAAGAGAAGTCCAAAGGCAAGAAATCTTGTTAGGAAAGCTTGCAAACAAACAAGTCTTACCTAAGAGGGTATTCATCTATTTAATTGTATTGAATTTCTAATAAATTTTAGTTAAAATGTTTCGTGAAGAAGAATTAAAAAAGAGAGGAGAGAAAGAGTGAAGGTATAGATGTAAGAAGGACTATGATTTTCTTGGGGTTTTTTTTTTATTATTATTATCCTTGGGTGATGAATGGAAAATGATTTCCTGCAAAAGGAAAGTTTATTTCATGGCGATTTATGAATTGTCACCTTTAATATTTCACATATAATATAGCTCGTCTCATAGAAAGGAATTGTTTAGTGATCCTAAGACTAGTAAACCTTATTAAACAATAGTGGATGGGTACTTACACTTGCAACTACTAGTTTTACTAAATCGTATGAATTAAAATGGTGCCTTATTTCGCTATCAAGATTTTAGAGCTTTAGCCACTGAATATGGGTTATGGGCCCACATAATCTCCACTAGAATGAAGCTTATGATTAATTTAATTGGCTCTAATTCATTTTCAAACTAAGGTCACATTTGGCAATGAAAGCCTTGATGATTCCTCATCAATTCTTCAGAAAGTCAAGTATAAATTATAGTTGGCAATTATAAGTCCCAAAGGATACGGGCTAACAGGAATCCTCATTTTTTAGAATTTTAGGATCTGACCCCCTTCAATGGGACTTTTAAATCCTCATTTTACAGATTTACACATCAATGCCAAAAAAAAAAAAAAAAAAATTATCTCCTATACACATTGATATACATTGATATAGATGTGATATCTTCAACTATACGAATTCTCAGTGAGAAATTTTTATTCCATGGATAGAGTCAATCATTAAATATGTAGATTACTCACTTCTTACCAAATGTGCACTAAACTACTATGGTCTTTCTTTGCTATTGCATATGGATTCAAGACTGTTGCATCGATAAGCCATGAGGAATTAGGACTAATTAATTTAAATTAGACCCTAGAATCCCTGAACATTAGAAAAGTATGGGCACATGGAATCTTTTTAAGACCAGCTGAAGTACATTTTTTTATTATGAGTCCTTCACTTTAAAAAGTGGATTACAATTGGGGTTTTTTTTTTTTTTCTCCAAAGACAGGAGGACCTTTAAGAAAAAGAAGTCAAGTCTTCATTAGTGTGGGGTTATAAATGGGTCGGCTGAGTAAGCCAAAGACAAAGCAAGGCCCGGGTCCAATTTTAATATAGACCCAGAAGGTCAAGTTTGGTCACACTCCACATTGTAACTTTTTTTATTCATTGTTGTTGTTTGAGATTCATGAAGAGCTGTCAACCAAATCAATTATTTAATGTTTGTCTTCTATTTGGTGGGGTGGGGCTGTTTGGAGGTGTCTGTAATTTTTTCTCTTATCCAATCGAGTCTCGCTTAAAAGATGCTTACATGTTAATTGAGCTCCTAGGAATCATTTGAATGCTGGGTGTGAGCAACATCCACCAATAGGTGTAAGCCAAGCCCTTCATGTTGACATTGGCCCCCAATAATTCATGTACCTCTTCGTACTCATTGCCATCCTATGTGTCGGCACATAAAAACCTTAGGGCAAGAGACCCCTAAACTGAATAGTATGACAGGCTGAATTTTTTTCACAACCCTTATTTGGGAAAGAGATATTTCCATCCATCCTACCTCCAATGATAAAAATGCATCCAAGTGATCCCTTGCGAACGTGGGGTACTCATAACTAAAAGTTCTATGTACCTGAGAATGTTCTTCTTTGGGCGGACTGCATGTGCAGTTAAGCTCTATGGAGCCTACTCGGGGCCATCTACGGTGAATGCAACTCATTTGATGCTTTTTTTATTTGCATGCGGACCAAGTTTACATTCATTGAACTTTTATTCAATGTTGGTTTAAATCTCATAAGACTTACGGTTAAGACAACATTGTGCTTTAGGCTGGTAAATTAAGGGCTAGGATAATTGTGTTGGGCAATTTTTATTTATTTATTTTTTATTTATTTTTATTTTTATTTTTTTGCTCCCCTTTGTGCATAAGGAGATCTTTCCATCTGCCCTCCTCTTATTAAAAGCGCCAACTATTGAGATGTTTGCATATTCCTAGTACGAAGTCTGCTCATTGGAGTATATTGTCCATCTAATATCCAACACTATTACAAGCTTTTGCAAATTATATTCGATTAGAAAGTATGTGAATTGATCATAAACAAGGTGGAGCTCGTTGCAACGACTAAAACCCAAAACTTACTTCAAGTTAAAATCTATAGAATATTCTTAACCTAGACCTAACAAAACCAATATTAAATCTGCCCTTAATTAGGGAGACTTGGGTTGGGTCAACCATTTTAAATGACCAATTGGTAACAACAAGAGTTTGCTTAGTTGGTTAGCAACCCACCACGTAGCTTGGTTGCCTAAGGATTGATACTTGAGTTTGTCATTCATCCCACTTGTGTGAGCTTTTCTTTCCACATATGTGAGCTCCTCTCCCCCACGGTGTGGGCTTCCCTGTCCACTCATGTGGGCTATCTTGTGTCCCAACCCCCCATTGGCTGAGGTCAAATATAAAAAGAAAAAAAAAAAAATAGTTGCCGTCCCAATCAGACTCCCTCTTCCATGAAATTTTCTTCCCTGCCATTCATTTGGATGCCTTTAAAAGTAGGATAAAATCCAATCTGGCTGAGTCTTGTAGTGACCATTATCCATTCATGGACTTCTTATCACCCCTGCTTCACACTTTATTTTAGCAAAATGTACTGGACTATATACATTTTGCAAATACCCTAAATTTTTTTGGTAACCTGGCAAATGGGCTGGGACCCTGAAATTTATGACACAACTCACACATGTGAGGTGATGGGAATTCACACATGAGAGGAGAGATAGACATAACTCACACATACAGGGAAGATAGAGACTCGCACATACAAGGACACATAGATACAACTTGCACATGTGAGGTGATGGAAACTCACACATGCAACGAAACATACACAAGACTCATACATGTAAGGTAATGGTAACTCACACATGCGAAGAGAATAAATACAACTCACACATGTGACGTAATAAAACCCTTATAAATGTCGTAGTATTCTATTCTCTGCCGATATAGAACCAACTCAGGTCAATACCTAAAAACATAACAATATTTTCAAATCAAGGTACATATTTAAAACATTGATGATATATCATTGATCCTGACCGTCCTCTGTTTCTGGCTAGAATATGCCTTAGAGAATTACACAGACCAAGGGCCTTGAAATTGATGGTCTAGACCAACCAATCCATACATTGCTGCCCCATCCATGATCTGTAGTGAGTCAACCTCAACAACGGTCAGGATGACTGATTTTCCCAAAATGAATAGCTGTTACAGTGCATGAGAACAAGCTATGATAAATCATGGACCCAGAATTGATCAGCTGATCTGAACCATTGATGGCATGGCCACCCTGTGATCTCTGGATACAGAGGAAATGGAAATAGTAAATCAATACCCAAGATTGTGCAGGCGTAAAATGTAAATGAAGGGTAAGTGTCAGTTTGGATTTGGGGCAAGCAAATCTCCAAATCTAAACGGTCGTGGTACGCATTAAATTCCTGAGCCTACGTCATTTTGTTTACTAATTTTATCTTCTCCAGTACAGACTACAGCATTGTCTTAAAGACTCAATTTGACTCGGCCGAGTGAAATTTGGTAGGGTCCAATAAAGAAGGCAGCTTTGCTGGCAGTTGGTCGTTTTCATTATGATGTTTATAGGAAGAGGATTAGTTGATTGGTATAAATCTAATCTAATCTAATCTTCATCGAAAGAATGACAAGTTAAACTGGATCTGGTAAGCTCTTTACCCGACAGCTACAATCAACTAGAGTTCTTTCCTTAACAAGAGCTGTGTGTCTGTGTGTTTGTGTTTGTCATTTGGCAGTCGATTTGACATGGTAGGAACATTTTAGGTCTACATTCAATGTTGCCAACTTATAGCAGTAGTGGAATTAGGTTTGACATTAGGAATCCAAATGCATTGGGTTCTAGCCAAATCCATTATTTAGTAAGTGGCAAGCATAGTTGTCAATATCGATTCGACTCGACCGATTTGGCCAAATAATTTTCGTTTGGGGCACTATATCAAAATTAACAACCCCGTGAAAGTATTCAGTGGAGATTTTGAAGCATTTCTGTTGAAATCTAGAATTCGATATGTTGTCTGGAAGGAAAGATTTTGGATTTTTTTTTTTTTTTTTTTATGACAAACAAAAAGATAGCAAGAAAGGAACACAAATAAGGAATGCAAGGGAGAGAGGGATTGAACTTGCACTCCCCCATGTTGTTGTAGCCATTGCCTTCAACGACCGTTGACATAAGCATTGTTGCTAGCCATTGCCGCGTTGTCTCAGCCACCTTCATTACTCCTTCTTCCTCTTCTTCTTCTTCATCTTCTTCATCATAAACAAGAGGGTTTCCCGAAAGGGGCTATGCTTTTTGAAATGGGCAAGAGTTTGAGGGAAAAAATCACGAAATGAAGAGGGCCATCACCCCTTTACAAGGAATCTGAATCCTTGGGTTGTCCATTACACGATTTCATATGTGGGTTCGATCTATGGATTCCACAGTGGGGCCCATCTATTGATGCAAGAACCATTAAAATTGAATGTCACGCCCTCCAATAGCATATCTTTAAATTTACTTTCATGGGTTTTAGTCCCTCCATAAGATTAAATGCCTTATTGATAATATAATTAATGCATAATATTGTCCAATCACGTTATGAATTACAGGTGCAATCTTATGGGAAACAAAGCTTGTCCAACTATCCCTCTAACCCTGCCCAAATCTCACTCTAATAAGAACTAAAGTCTTATAAATTCATATCATTTTTAAGATTTCATATTAGATTTATGTTTTTTTTTATCTATATAATTTTCATTTTTTTTTATTTTTTCTGAAACATTTCACCAAGATTTTGAATTAACTAAAATATTTCAATTTAGAGGTCAAACCAAAATGGGGTCCAAAACCAAATTGATAACTATGGTGGCCGAGCATGGCCAAACCAAGGTTCAATTCGAAAAGTCTTATTAGTCTAGGGCAAGTAGCATGCCTAGGAATTAAAAAAGAAAAAAACGATCATATTTGGATAGGACCCCATGAGGGACCCATGCAGCATATAAGACCCTAACTTATCTAGGATATGATTGTACCTAGACCTAACTCTAGATCCAAGTCAACACCATTTGTTGCTGCTATTTCTTTTATTATTGTTATTGGCAACAAATATTATTTAAAGTTACAATTTCAAAGTTGCAATAGTTAGCACCTTTCAATGTAGAGCCCCTAGATGAAAAGGGCCCCACCCTCTATTGGCCCAAACTAGTCCATTTAGGGCAAAACCCATCTCTACACTTCATAGGAGACTCATTTTTCAAACTGAACCTAACATCCTAATTCCTACAACCTTCAACACCTCAAAATAATTATCTTGTTTCTACTTTTATGGTCTAATGCTTTAATGGAAAGGTACTGTGATTCAACGACCCTTGCGTGCTTTAAGTGTAGAGCCAGCTATGCCTATGTGTTCTATTTTGGAGCCCACATGGATGGATGCATGCCTCTTAGTGGGGATAGGGTGGATGGAAAGATCTCATTGCATATAAGGGTTAGTCAAAAGTTCAGATTTTAATGTTCTTTTTAAGTATCTTCTCTCTGTCTCTCTCTCTCTCTCTCACATCCAAATGTAAGTAAAAGTCACATGATTGTCTCTCTTTTTTTTGGTAAAATTGGGACTTCTTTTCTGATTGGCAGTCTGTTCTGAGTTTTATGTTGTAGTTTGTTTTTTGCTTGAAGTTTTCCCTTTAGGAAAAAAACAGAAAAGAAAAGGAGGTTTGGTGCTTTATCACAGTGATAGTAAGTGTGAAAGTTGTAGTCCATTACATGTGGGCTCAAATGAAATTCCATATAGTGGACTGCACATGCATTCTACTTGTATGTGAGCCGAAAGAACATGTGTAAGAAGTGATGTACACGTGGGTCACCTAAGGACTACAGGATCAAAGCCGCTCTCACACCATGTAAGAAGCCATGTACCAATCTAAAAGTATATGAAGCCATGTCCAGCTCAAGACTTAAGTGATGTGAGATGTAGGACTTTCCAACAACATTGAAAAAAAAACATAAGACATAACTGAAGAAATGAGACATATCCAAGGTTTGGCTCGGTATAAATCGTAATGGAGAAAAAAAAATGCATATATCTTACCTAAACGTAGTTGAAATAAGGCTTTAATAAAGATGATGATGATTTGAAGTACATTATACATTACAAGATATGGGTATTTGATACAAAATCTAAATGGACGCACCTGAATTGCATCATTGATGGGTCCAAATAGTTAATGTAGATCTAGACCCAATCTTCAATCAGCTCTAAGAGAGAATTCATCCCTCAGTTTTTAGGCTGCACCCTTTAGGTAAGCGGCAATTGGGTTTTTGTTGGAATCTGTATTTTGACAATTGAACTCATGAGAACAATAAAGGATTACTTATTTTTCATCTAAGTGTCGAAGGTTCGATTCCTAAAAGTTCCCTTCCTGAATTATCCAGTATTCTTCATGATAGAGAAGCAGACTTCTCTGCCCTTGGCTGGAGTCTCTCATTGGTCCCGGCCCCATTGGCTGGTTACCTAAAGGAAAAAAAAGGACTTGCCAACCCATGAGATGGACTTCTAAAATGACAATAGGACCCACATGGTCCAATGGACCAATCCTGCACTTGGAGCATCTAAGTACGGATTTCTCTCATTGGGTGATGCTTAGGAATGTCTCAAGTCATAACTACCCCAGTGAATTATCTGACAGAAGGCCAGATGGGGATGATTTCACATGGGTGGGCCCCCACTAAAGAGGCCTCAGACAGAGAAAGAAGTTTGTTGTGAGTGTGAATCACAAATGTGTACAAAAATGGGCCCCATAGAGACTGGGGATTCACTGGAGTCCACCAATGGCCATCTGCCAAACGAATGGACAGACAACTTGTCCATTCTGAGAGGTAATGTCTGATCCCTGATTACCTTTAGGAATCAGTGGGACCTACACATATATTTAGCTGGTCTGGGACAGAGACTGGCCAGTTGGATGGTATATTAGTGGGCCTGGAAAGTGCCAAGTTTTTGTTCTCTCTGCATGTCATATAAATGGGCCTTGGCCCTTGAGAATGCACAATGACTTAAAGGTCCAGATCCTGTGGCAGGTATGATGGAGCCCCCAGTGTCCCAGCCCCTATGAAAATAGAATACAAGTTGGCATTTTCGGGCTCCTCTTTCTCTTCTCCAGTGCAGATCAGGCCCATTTGGGGTGGGCCTGGAAATGCATTAAAGCTCAACAAGCCGAAAACAGATCCAAATTTAGGGTTTAAAACGGCTAACGAGATCGATTGGGCTTTAGAGTATCTGGTCCAAGAGACTTTTATTTAGCCCGTTTGTATTTTATTTTTATACATTGTATAATAATATGTACATACCTATGTCAAAGAAAGGGATTTTATATGGTTTTCTATTTTTTTTTTCTTTAATATTTTTATGAATTTAAGCTCAACCCTAAATTTCTATGTCAAATCCAAATGTATTAATGGGCTTTAATAGGATTGGATGAGGCCTCTGATTTCTCAAATAAGAGTCTTGCCCTGGCAATAGAGTTTAGGGTTTCTAAGAAATAACCTAGGGATCTTTTCCCATCCTACGTGAGCAGGCATTCTTCTTGCGGGAGCAGACTACTCTCCCATAGCTAGGGTTTTTCATGGGTCTCATCCCCCCTTGGCTGGGTACCAAAATAAAAATTCTGAATCTTGAATGGTCTCGAACTCAAAAATAAAAATTAAAAAAGAATATAAGCCAAGATCATCCATTGTGGATTTATGAATGAGATATGTAGGTGAGCATAATAATTACTAAATAGTCAACCATAGATATTCCACGATCACCATAAAAAAAAAAGGGTTTACGCTGGGTGTTGGACAATACAAGGGCTTTCTGTACAAAAACATAAACATCATTTTAGCAAATAAAACCTGAAAAGGCCGAATTAATATGAGACGGGCTCAACTTGGGCCGAAAAAACATGAGCACCGGCCCGATTCTAATTACATAAAAGGCCTAGTCTCAATGATTTTTTTCCAGTGCTCAGCTCACTTAATTATTTGGTGGAGTTTAGTATATAAATGTGCAATTCATTACAATTATACTATATATAAAAGGACAAAAGAAGCCTAGTAAATGCCATTTGAGCATTACAGCCTAGGCCCAATCCACTAAACAGACTTTCTTTTGAAGCCTGGACGCATCAATTGGGCTCCTATTTGTTAGGGGTGCTCATTAGAAGGGCCACTTGAGCCTTCCCAGAACCCTACCCATTGGGCTCCTATCGGCTATATTTTATGCCCGTTCGATGTGCCCAGGCCTTCTTTTATGGCCCAATTGATAAATGAGATGGGCCTGGGCCTATATTTTACACAAACAAGTGTAACTATTTCTGTAAATTGTCAGGGCCTGAACCTACCATTCTGCCTCGTGAGTTGAATGGATCTGAATATTAGGCCCGATACTAAATGAGTCAGTCTTGGGCAAGTTTTGGACTGAACCCAGCCCATGAACGCCATAGATATTTGCGCCAGAATTGCAGGTAATCAGACCAGGTCCGGGCTACACAAATGAATGAATGAAAAGGAATAAACATCCTTTGTCTGCTCATCTTTCTATTAATATCAGGCTTAGGTCAATCCCACGGGCCTGAAGTTAGCCTCAGGCATAGCCCATTTCTACAATATCAAAACTTAATTGCACCAAGTTTGTACTGCTGCTCATGGGTGAGCCAGCACAGCAGCCCACACTGGCTGGTTTGGGACTCTACTATTAGGCCCAGGGTCGCTGCCCAAGCCTAAACTTTTTGCCCAAATATAAATGGCCCGGGATTCGGCCTATATTATGGCTTTATAATGCGTTTTAGTGAAAAGCAACATTAATTGGCACTATTACAACACTGCAAGTGCTAAAAGGGTCCACAAAAAGGGTGTTTTATGGGTACTGTAAGTTGAATAAGCCCAATACATTTATTTGATGGGCCTTTTAAACTCGGTGTCTTTAATTTATTTCAGAAATGAGCCTGGGTCCTAGGCAAAATGGGCTTAATATTTTTCTAATCTGCATCTTTAACCTGTTTATCATTTTGATATTTAAGTTGTTCTTTGTTGTTGCCCCAAACAATCTGATAGATGGCCTACTAAAACAAGCAGTCCACATCAAATCTTGACTACTATTTGTTATTTTTCTTCAGTGTGAACAAAATACATGAGAGGACAAAATAGGGGCAATGTGCTTTAGCATATTTGCAGCTATCACTTTATTCACATTTGTTGAGTTGTCTACATCAGGTTGTTATCTAGATGTGAGCCCCACTTAGGTCCTTGATGGACATGAATCAGGATGCTATGAAGTCTGAAAACTAGACCCAATTTTACTCTACAGTTCAGAATTGTGGGCTTCAACAAGAATCCAAATTATAAGAGGCCAAATTATGGCCAATGGCCAATTTTTCCTGGATTGGTCTTGAGGGTTTTCATTAGAGAGGAGTTTGTTAGCATCCCCATTTCAACATCTTGATGTAGAAGACCAGGCCAGAGCATATAGAATTCACACCTTTTCGGGTATTGAGGTGAGCGGATATGGAGCTGGACCCTATTACTTGATAGGCCCATATCTCTGGGTCCAAATCCAACCAACATTGTGACTTGAGAGGGGTCAGTGGTTTGGATATGGGGCAAGTATGGTTTGTGTCCAAATTTGAATCCAATATTCAAAATAGGATGGAACTGTGTAATCCAGATCTGAACGTCAGACGGATCATATGTGTTTGATACAGATTCAATATCAACTAAAAAGGTCCACAATCTGATTTAGATCCATGTACGGGACAAGAAGTGGGGCTCGGGTAAGTATTAGGGATTTTCTCCTACGGGTGTCCCACCTTTGATCAAGATTACTGGAACACATCTTGGTGGACACCACCATGCATGAAACAGCATGTGGTCCGCTCAAACTCAAAATTTCCCCTGTGACTATACTCAAATCTAAGTGCCCCAAATAATCTCTTGGTACACTAGGAGCATCGATAACCAACGACTTATGACTGTTGGGGAACTTTACATGTAGAATGAAGTGAAGTAAATGCTAAAATCAAGAAAGAATAAAATATAAATGGGTTAAAACGGTATTTTGACTTTAATTGTTTGGTATGGAATATTTTTGACTTTTTGTGTAAAAAGTGTGGTTTTTTGTCTTTTAGTAGAGAAATGATATTTTTTTTTTTACTTTTTTCTCTTAAAATTAATAGAGAATTTTACCAAAAAATTAATCATATTTGGCCGTTGTACAAAATCATGAAAAGTATTTCCTACTGCACAAACGTAGTCCGTTAGATATGATTTCATTATTATTATTATTATTATTTTTTTTTTTTTTTTTTTTTTTTTTTTTTTTGACTTTGGGAGCACCGACGCTAGCGTCACTCAAGTTAAAATGAAGGCTAGCGTTGCTTAAGTTAAAAAGAAGCGACATTTTGTAAATTTCATAAAATCCTAATTACCCTCATTTACTCCCATTTTTTTCAGTTTGTATTAAAAAAATAATAATAATAATAGGTTGAAAAACTTTAGGGTTTTGAGGCTCACGAAAAGATACTTCCTAGGCAGTAGTCCATAAATGTGGCCATGTTTCAATGATTCAAAGGGATAAAATGAAGTACCCTATAATAGTTGTTAGTGGGCGTACAGCAGCATGTCTCAACCTGCTACATGTTCCCATTTCAAAATTGATCCTTGCACAAGTACGCAGAAGAATCCCCTTCTTTAAAAAAGAACCTTGCTACATGTCCCGGGTTTTGGCCCGGGACATGGACCGAACGGCCCCCAGGGCCGTTGGATCCCAGGCTGCCCTGGGATCCAACGGCCCTGAGGGCCGTTCGGTCCATGTCTCGGGCCAAAAACCCGGAACAAGTAGACTTTTCCTTTAAAAAAAGTTATTTTATCACCAATGCTTGTCATTTTAGTATGTATAGAGAGTTTGACGAAATGCAGTGCTTGCGATCTTTTTAATCTTCTAAAGAACCCCAACTGCAAGACCTGTTACATCCAATTAGGGGTCCAGCGTGTTTTCAAGGGTTTCTTCCAAACTTCTCAGTTGCATCCAAGTCTTGTTTTTGGTAGCATATAATGCAAGATTCAGCATTGAATATTGCAAACAATTTGAAAAACCCATGGGAGTGTTGAACAGAACAGCATAAACAATTGTCGTTTGCATCATTTGGCTTGGCTTGATATGGATTGGATGGATGCCTTTTCGGCTACAGGAATGAGGAAAAATGGATTAGGAAAAGTTGGATTTGGGATAGGGTATATACAGCGAAAAACGACGCTAGCGTTGCACATATTTATTTTGGGCGGCGCTATTGTCCCTTGTTAAAAAAAAAATTGAAAAACAAAAGGAAAAAGTGAATAGATGAACAATCTCGTGCAGCGAAAAATACTATTCATTATTTCATGCAACTACTAAATATGGTTCATTTTCCAATGAAATCTTCAAGATAATAAGAGAATTTTGAAAATATATACTTTTGATTGAACTCTTTGTCTGAAAAATAAAGGATTTATGTCACTCCACTCTACTAGTGTAGTTTCCAAACGGGTACACATACACTAACATGCTGCATATTTGGTTTTTAGATCCAAATCCATTGATTGAGACACGTGGGCCCTTTTGTAACAGATAACTAAATTCCTAGGACTGTATAAGTAAGATCCTGTTCGTTTCGTTTAATTGAATTCTTAACGAAAACTGAATGTTAATGTTGTTTATTGCTATGTATTTTATGCAAACAAAGAAGCTTGGCTTGATCAAGAGACATAGGATATAGGCTTTTTTTTTTTTTCCAGTGCCGAGTTGTATTCTCAAGGATTTGAACTTTCAACCAGTTGGCTCTCTCTTCAGCTAGCCATTCCTACTAATCCTAGAGTTGTCAATAAAAATAGACTAAATACTTTTAAATACTCCCCCTCGTGTGGAGCCCAATGAGTAAGTAGCCCTTTCATTTATCTCTCCATTTCTTTGAAAACTTTACCCTTAAATAAATTCAAATGAGTCATCTCTTTAGTTAAAATTTACGAAACCAATTTTGCCCATACATTGTTAGGAAATTGCTTGAGATGTTGGACAAATATTTTGTCAATAGTTTATAAAGTGTAAGGCCCACACCAACCCTAACAACAAAATCAGCCACACCTCTATTTGAAAGTTCTAATTAAAAGGTGTTCCATGTCTAAATATCCGTAAAATGGGCTCCACCTAGTTGGAATGTAGTCCAAACTTCATCTCTTGTTTGGATAAACTCCTTTTGCAGGAAGCCCCCAACAAATTAAATTCATATCAAATAAACACAAATCTAAATGTGGGTCCCGGCCATCTATTTTAATCTTTGGATAAAAATAATGGCCCAACATATCTAGCATTGCTTGCATAATCTATGGGCAAAACTATACTACACCATTTGTACAGTTGACTATCAATCAAAGGGGCTTGCAGTAAAAACAAAAAAAATACAGGGTCTGTGTGAAAATATAGGGTCCTTTTTTTTTTTTTTTTGTAAAAAACTCTATTTTAAATGCAAGCAACTGTTTTTTAAATTAAGATCTAAAGAGTGCCCTTTTGTTTGAAAGTATTTCTAACAGGATTCTTTTACTGCATGGCTGCTACCTCCTAAAAATTCCCCTTTCAATCATGGGCAGCGCCATGTGGTTCACAGTGGGGTCAACTGACCCCATTGAGATCTCAAAATATATTCATAAAAATTTTGCGAATCTATGAGTGGAAAGCTTTTGACCCACTGAGATCTAAAAAAAAAAATTATTTATGGGAAGTTTTAACCCCACTGAAATCTAAAAACAATCTTATGAGAAGATTTTGAACCAAATTAATTTAAGAGTTTGACCTGAAGGAGAGAAAATGACTTATAAATTTTTGACCATTTTGTAATATCCAATAAAGATAAACCGTGTACTTTTGTGTCATGGGGAGCCCAATAATTTTGAATGGCTTATAAATTTAAATGGACATGCCTTAACTCATAGGAAGCTCAAATAGTATTTTTATCTTAGGTCCTTTTATTTTTATTATTTTTCTAATACTAAATATTTGAAAGTAGGGTAAGGGCCTAAAAATTACAGCCCCCTATGTGAAAGTCGAAGGTTTTTGTTCAGTTAAGTCAGGTCCGCAAATGAGAACGTGGGATAAGAGCTTAACCTCGGCCTGGCCTGGGTCATAGCCCTAGTTGCAGGGTTGCGAAAGATAAGTATTTTTTGACCCCACTGATTTTAATTTCTGGAGCTGCCCCTGCTTTCAATAGAGAGAATTCATGAGATCAGCCATGTGGGATGTTATTTTTTGCCCCTTATAACTCTTAGAATTCCAATTTCCAGACTACTGAATGAACTTGAGCATTTGTCACCAAGTGGGGACAACATTAGGAGACTTTGTAACACCACCTCCCCAAAATAAGAATTTTGGGAGTTCTTCCAGCCAAACTGGCCGCTTATAGGCCTTATCTATTTATCATTGTTCAACAAAAAATTGTCCCTAACATAACATAACATAACATAACATAAAAAATTTTAAAAAAAACAAATAAATGAATAAATCATCTGTTTATCATCATTAGAGAATAAAATTAAAAAATGAAAAAAAAAAAAAAAAAAAAAAAAAAAAAAAAAAAAAAAAAAAAACACACACACACTAACTGTCCACCCCAGGCCTTAATCCACCGCCCACACAGTGATGGATGTTTTACCATCACAATCCCAAAACACAGAGACAGGAGAAAACCCACAAACCCAATGCAATGTCTCTTAGATCCATACATGCATGCATGATGGTAACAGGAGATAATGTACCATGCAACATTTCCAAAGATGGGAAATGTGCAGGAACGTCCACAGGCCTATTGTATTTGCATGCAAACCCTAACCTACCTACCCATGCACCTAATCTTCTGCTGCTGACAAAACAGTGCATTAGACCAGGGGCCACTGTCTGATGGAGAAATGTCTCTGCTCCAAGTATCTTGTCCTCTAGATCTTGGTCTCTGCTGTTTGGAAAACATGGATCCAAAACACACCCACAAAATCTATCCCTAAATTTTCTTTCCTTTCTTTTCCCGTGCCTATAACACTAGGCAGAGTACGTCATCCATTTAAAACAGAGACAGAGAAGGGCAACTGTCAGAACATAGATAGATGCCTTTGGCACACATTTCAAGGCCCGTGTATTAGACTGTAAAGCATTTTGAGAGAGGGAGAGAGAGAGAGTCAAAACTTGGAATTGGGTGGGGTACACCAAACTGTACACCGCAATCCGCAGGCAATAGTCTCCAAGTGATCGGATCTTCTTCGCCTGATGCACACATCTGTGAATGTTGTAGGATTGTTTACTTAATTTATTTATATACTTGGGTGTGCTGGTGCCACTGCCATATGTTAGATTTGTTAGGTTTTTTATGGTGATTTTTAACCTGGTGCACACATCTCTGCATGTTTTTGCTCTTTATCCCAGCAAAGAGGTGGGACCCATAAAGGGGTGAGGGAAGTAGCCTTTAGGTGAGGAAGGGTAGCACAATCAGATCAGTTAAAGAATGTACACATCTTACCACATGGGTAAGACGCCACTCTCACACATCCATGTATGTTGGGTTTACTTTTTTATTGATCTACTTGGATTTGATTGTGTCATGTTTGGTATTTTATAAATCAAAAAGTTTATTTGGACTAATTTTTTGGATAGAATTTTGATATATCTTAAATATCCCCTATGATATTCAAGACATACCGTAGGATTTATCCAAAATTTTATCCAAAAAATTTGTCCTAATAGCATTACTCTTTACTTTGATTCCTTTTTATTATGCCCGCATGCCTTCCTTCAATTCACATAGATACAAGGACTCGGGCAAACTAGTATATATTTTGTGTGTACGAGCGTGTACTAGTGAAAAAAAAAAGGGTATGGTCCAAAATTGATCTTAATTGGCGTATAAAAAAAAAGGGTATGGTCCAAAATTGATCTTAATTGGCGTATAATTCTCCTTTCTAATATAAGAATTTTGTCTTGTTTGTTTGCTCGCTGCATTAAACAAACTTGACCCGTAAAATTTCTATTATATATTGTTTTAAATTTGAGGAACTCCAAAAACTTCCAAAAGCTCCCCATTCAGAGAAGGGAAGTTTTTTGCCCCATTTGACTTGTCAAATGAGGTTTTGCCACCTCACATAGGAAATTTAGGAAAAAAATGAGATTTTTATAATTTTAAATTTTTTTTATCCGTATTTAATTTGATGATGACACGTGTCATAGTTTTATTGACTTATAAAATGGGCATTTTTTTTTATAAAAAGCGTCAGGGAGTTTTGTAGGCTCCTCTTTAAATATATAATATATGCGTCATTGAATCGAGTAAAACCCCAAATTACTTTGTCTAAATTCAAGGGGGTCCCACCTATCGATGGCCTCAAGGGCCTCTTTAACATCCCAATCGCAGATGTCACTTTTAGGAGAACATTTCTGCCACAGAGAGATAGAATTTGTTTACTTTTCAGTGGGGACTCTGGTAGATATTAGAAGCACCCACGCCAACTCACATGCAGGGCGAGAGGGGAGAGATTTGGTGGTCCCATCATCAACTCTCAAAAAACTTTAATAGAACCTTCTGCTTCTACTTCATTCTCACTTTACCGCAGCTTGAAATTCTTACTCACTTTTACACAATTTGAGTTTCCCACACGGCACGCTCTTCCATCCTCTGGTTGCAGAATGTTTGGTCTGGTCAAGCCACATCGGTTAGAAATTCTCATGGCTGATTCTTTCAATCCAATTAAATTCTAAAGGGGCTGATTCTCATAAAAAATTTAATATTATATTGATGGTAAGTTCAAATCCCAAAAAGAACGACCATAAGCAGCGAAACATGAGAGATTGATTAGAGGTGGAAAGTAACTTGTAAGATGGTTGCCAAATAATAATATAACTTCTAATATCACATGACAAACGTCGATACAAAACTGTAGTCCGTTGTTCATGTACAAGAAATATATGGGGGTGGTTTTCTAACATCTACCAACTCCTTTTCTACTGACAAAAAAGAAAAACCTGTAGTTCATGCTAGGAGGACCATGCATTGTCTCTCTCTCTCACTCGTTCCACAGAGCAAACATGGGAAGTTGATGAACTGCCGCTGGCTCGGACCTAGCCACTGGCATCCAATTTCCACCCTCACCGCTAGCATTGTCATTGCTCCCATTGCCCTTAACTCCCTCATACTTGGGTGCAATCGAAGGGAAGTAGATCGATTTGGGAGACTCTCCAAAGCCTCCACCACCAGCTCCTGAACAATCATAAAGCATCATCGTCGCTTTCTCAACTCCTCCATCAGTCTGGTATGCCCCCGAGTTTTTTGGGCTTCCGGGGCCTGAGGAATTAAGAGTGCTCGATGTGGATATTAATTGCACTCCATCACTACCCAATCGATTTGATGAATTTGGTTCGTAGTGCTGTTGATTGATGTTGTGGCATGCCATGCTAGCCAATTCATCAGTGCTGCCATTTGTGATTGCAAGTGGGAATTGAGGGGGCAAAGAAGAATGATCTTGTCCGTCTTCGGTTGACACCACAGCAGGGGAGTCTCTAGGAGAGCGCTTTGCAAGGTCGCCGGCAATGAGAGTGGTGCTTGAGCATATGCGTTTTACATCATACTTGCTAATATCGAAGTTGGTCACTGCACTTACACCCCGGAACTTTATTGCTGCAATGTCATAGGCTTCAGCCGCTTCCTCTTGGGTGCCTGAACAACTTTCATTTGTCACAACATTTCCATGCCTATGCCTAAAGGCTTAAAAGATAACTCAAGCATGCATGATGTTGCCAACCAAATGGTCAATAGCAATGGTAAGGAGCCATGAAAAGGCCCTTGGAGCTTATAAAAGACTCAAATCAAGCAAGAACAAAAATTCTTGCTAGCCATCATTCCAAAACTTCTTTTTTCAGATGTTTGTTCAAATACACTACAAGGGCTGTAAGCTTTGAATGTAGATTCATGACAGGGAGTGAGGAGGAAAGTAACCATGGGTGGTCCTACATATATGGACTCAGTGACATGGAGTGAGAAGGATAATAACCATGGGCAGACCTATATATATGGATTGGGTGGATCTACATATATGGATTTAGTGCCAGAGTGAGAGTGAACCTACGTATATGGATAATAACCATGGCAGTCACCCCTTTACTTACAAAACACCCATGAAAATCCTTGGTATGCTCCCAAAACCCACGTGAAAATCCCAAGTTTACCAACCAAACTACCTATTAATGGACCTGTTCCTTTGCTGGAATTCCAGGAATTCCTGGATTTCAAGACATAATAGAATTCCTGGATGCTTTTTGGGCTTGAGCATCCAAGAATTCCACCAAAATGCAAAAGGAGTGGAATTCTTAAATTCTCAAAGGTCAAAAGAGATATTTCATGTGGCTGGAATCTAAAAATTCCTGTGAAAAAACATGGAATTCAGAGATTCCAGAAGACAGCATGTCACATCATGTCCAGGAATTCCTGGACATGGTGAATTCTGGCAGAAATTCCACAAAAGAAACAGGGCCTTTAGGGTTCGCCCCACTCAAATGAAAATCCAAGATCAACCACTCGTTACAAACCAAGGTGTAATACCCAAAAAGTAACACAGCATGTCCAAACACGCACATCAAACCCACGGATTCATGCACATACCCTTGTGGGTTGATTGATTAAGAGACGAAGAAAATGGCAAAATATGATGATTACAACTAATTACTTAACAAATGATTCCAACTAACTCCAAAGCAAATGACCTAGAAAAACAAAAATTCCCCGGCCCTCCAGTGATTAACATTTGATCTCTAGATGAAAAGCCCTTCTTTTTCAAATAATTAAAACAGGTTGTGGAAGATAAATTGCTCCTGTCCAACTTCTGATCTCTCTTCATTAATATGCCCCATTTGCCCATTTACTGTGGAGTACACTTGATAAACTCTATGGTACAAAAAACTAATACTTACTGAACGTTCCCAAATACAAGTCCTTGTTGCCAGCAACTCTACCAATTCGTGCTTGCCACCTTCCATGTTGATGGTGCCTATGAGAGAGTATATTGTTATTAGTATTGTTATTATTACATTAGTTTGGTTGTAGGATATGATGAAAAGCTGCAATGCAGAGTAAATAATAAGGTGACTCTTTAACATTTAAAGTCCTTTGTGCCAGTACCTTGTCACGCCTCGATAGACAGACGCCCCTCTTGAAAAACCACTGCTTTTCCTGCAAAAGCCAGTAGGAAAGTCCAATGACAAACAAATCTATAACCCAACTTTCAAATTTTATAAAAAAAAAATAAGAATTCAAACGCATCTAACACTGAAATGGCCTTTATTCATTTAGTCCAAGACATGCATGAAACAAATTTCTTCATTCACTTTTACCTTTCTCAGGAATGATTTTTTTAATAAGTAAACATTCTACACTCTTTCACAAAACTCAAGATTAAAATATCTAGGATTTCTATAAATGAGTTATAATTTGTAGTTAAGGGAGTGCTTGGGTACCGACCTTCTCAAATGAGCAACAAATTCCTGCCTCGTCATGTTCTTCATCTCCTCAAGTTCTTTCTCATATGTGCTCAACTGAATAGTGCATAGATATAAGAGGATGCAGAAATGCCAAAGAACAGGAGATTGTTTTCCAACAAAGGATAAAGAAATAATGAATACCGGAAAGTTTATATGAGTAGTTGGACCCCAATACTTGAGCGCAGCTAAATCATAAGCCCTTGCAGCCTTTTCTTCCTTATCATATCCCCCTATTTTACACATCACACACAACCATATAAAACTAGCACAACATCAAAGTGCAAACATGAAAGAAAAGTAAGCAGCTTTTTATACACTCACCAAGATATACTGTTCAGAAGCAGTAGAGCATGGAACAAGAGAGCCAGCCAGACCCAAAAACACCCATCCATGAAAATAGCCATTAGAATATTCTCACAAGAACAAAGATACCCATTGCTTACAAAGAACAAAAAAGAACTTGAGAATTTTATGAAGTAGGGTATGGAGATTCTATTTGTTCTTTTTACCTTGCCGTCCTTTCCTCGTTTGTCCTTCCTTTCTGCAGCTATTATCCCATAGATGGGCTTCATATCTTCCTGTCCATCTATGCCTGCAAAATCCAACATCATGCACATGCTAAACTCATACTACATGTAACATCATAAATTTTTTCAAGTGCATGATACAAGTTGTAGTTGAAAGAGATAGGTGGGAAAGATTAAGATCAGAAATAAAACCTAAACAACCACAAACTCAAATGGCCCACCACAGATAGAGTTATTACTTCACATACAGATGGCCCACCACAAGATAAAATACCCACATATCAAAATCAGTGGAGAATGGCATCCGTACCTTGTGACCCCACGATACTGAGAAGTTCTCTGCCCAAACGTATCTATAGATTTCCTTGGAATTGGTTCTTTTGCCAGAGATCTCCCCGCCGGCCTCTTCCGTTCATCTGCGGCGGCGGAGCTTGACGGAGACCCGCCGTTCATTGACAACGACAACGGCTGACTGCACTTTCCGGCGGAATCTGCCGGAGATTTATCCGGTGGAAATGGGTTCTGCTGCCGCAGCCAGGACTTGAACCCGGAGATCGAAGTGGCAGCACCGTCGAGTGCAACATGGTAGAGACCATTGGAGGGGTTAGGGTTTTGGAAGTGGGTTGTGGGAATTAGGGTTTGGTTATTATTGTAGTGATGCGGATGATGGAAGGCTTGGATTAGATTGGATGATGATGGGTCAGTGAGATTTTCTTCTTGTTCAATGTCAGGGGTGCTGTTGCTGAGGGTTGGAGGGATGTTGACATTGATTCTGGGGTTTGGGTCATGGTCTCTTTGGTTGAAGGTTTGTGGGTTTTGATAGTAGAGTTGGTTGAAGGAAGAGATGGACTGAGAGACCTGATTAGAGCTTTCATTGTTGTTGTTAAGTTCTTGGGTGGTGTTGGAGTATCCACCCAGGAAATCTTCCAGCTTGGGACCTTCTTTGTTAGGATTGGTGATGGACTGATCATATCTCCATTCTACATCCAAACACCATGTTTCAATGAAACAAATCAAAACTCATTTCAAGTACAATCAAAGAAGGAAAAAAAAAAAAAAAAACAAGAAATCTCTCTCTCTCTCTCACCCCTTGATCATGTCTCCATTCTACAAGCATAACATCAAATAAAATAAAAAAATCCAGTTTCAAGTAACAATCAAGAGGGGAAAGACAAGAACTCTATCTCTATCTATGTAACAATCTATTCTTACCTCCATCAGGTTTTTTGAAGGCTTCCAACGAACAAAGAGACCCATCTGATCTCAAAGGCATAGCAGACAAGTGTGAGAACTCCCCATCTTCACCTCCTCCACCAAACCTCTGCTCATAACAACACCCATCATCTTCTCTCCCCTCACTCCTTCCACCACCTTCTAAACTCCTCAGCTGAGATGACAGAGAAAAACCCCACCAGTTGTTATTATTATTCATACTTCCCTCTCTTCAAAAACAAACCTCTACACCAGCCCCAAATCCCAAAATCCTCTTTCTCTCTCTCTGTGCTCAAACTCCAAAGCTCCTTGGAATTACAAGATGGCAACCGAAACCGAGAGAACGCATAAAATCATACCAAGAGTCGCCTGAAGTTCTGCTGCTTCTGCTGATGTTGGTGGGGGTAAGATATAAATATAAATTGGCATTCTCGTCTCATTTCCTTAACTTTCTTGCAATGAAATAGCCTCGGGTTTCGTTCCACTGCGTTTCATCATCAATAGAAAGATTCATCTCTCATCATCCCTTCGCCTCCCCTTCTCTTTCGTCTTTCGCGACAAAACATAAGAAAATGAAATAAAACTGCTTCGTCTGCGTTGTATGAATCCAACAGCTCCCGCAAGGTATTTAACAGGGATGGACTCGTAACATGCACCTCGGGAGCATGCAGCTCCACGTGGGGATTCGCGCTCGACGGGTCATCAGGTGGACCACACATCACCACATAATATGCGCTACGTCTATGAGACGTCCATCCACATGGATGGCCCATCCTTGTTCTAGGCCCTGTCCTCTATTACCCTAGCAATTGATCATCAGCAAAGCAATTAGATAAAACTTAACATGATATTAGCTGCTATTGATCACAAGTTTAAACATAAGGAAGCTGATGGGTGTCACAAAATATGCACCAACTAGAGTTTACACATGCAAGTTTAAACATAAGTTTAGCCAAAAATCCGCTTAATTTGGAGTTAAAGAAAAATGACTAGGCACACCAAAATACACATGTTGCAAAATGTGGGCTGATGCAATTTCATCTCAGTGAAGAATTTAGGTGGGAGGGAGGGCTGGATTTGACTTGGTATGAAAGTGAAATGAAATTACCATAGAGAGTCGCCAAAGGCGGTTGTTTCCAATTTAGGGGAGACACTGTGTCAGCAGACGTCGCACGTCCCTTTGCATTAAATGGATTTGGTGGGCCCAGGAGTTTATGGTCAATGCTCCAAATTTCAAAATAGAACATGAGAATCAAAATGGAATTCAGATTAGTAAAGCAAGCTTTTTTACTCTCTGCAATCGTAACAGACAAGGCGCAGGACTTTGCTGATTGATGTAAAAGTAGTGTAGACTCTAGCTTTTTATCAGATACCAACCTAATATATTATATGAAGGGACAAGTAAAGTTAACACCAAACCAGAGCATTGATTTGACATTCATCTCACAAGTTTTACAACATTTGCCTCATTGGGTTGATTGGGATCTTAATATGTGCTTTTTAGATTGGTTTGATCAGCATCCTCTCCACATTCCTTAATTAGGAGTGCATAAATATTTGAGTCAATCAAATGACCTTAATTAACATGGGTGTTAACATCTCAGAGAGTTTTAAGTTTTAACACCAATTGATGATCATATAGTTTAATGACCCAATATGAAAGATGATCAATGTATTGGATGTCAGATGTAAGTTAAAAAAAGGTTGTAAAGAAAAAGACGGGGGGGAGCCGAGCCTTCTTCAGTATGAAAATTACATGTTGGAGTCTACGTATCCACGTGTGCGACATGCAGGAATGGTGCGTTGATCACCGCCTTATTACATTTATATTATATCACCATGTGAAAGCTTTCCGTGCTCCTGCGGATAGGGATTGAATTTTTTTCTCCATGGTTTAGAGGAAATGACGAGAATGCCCCCCCCCCCCCCCCCCCCCCCCCCAAATGGGCCCCATGGGTTGTGACCGTTCCATCGGTGTCCTTAATTTGGTTCAGCCAATCTCGACAGACTTCACCCTTTTCTGCAGCCATCCGATTGCACACTGCACCCCCCGATGCAACCCAACCGTATATGCAGAGACATGACACTGGACCCACTGCCACATCTGCGAGTGGCACCAGTCTTATGAGTGGGCCCCACATGGGACTAGTCAACATCCTACAGTCCTATAGCCTTATAGGTCCTGTAGGAACCCTATTGCATTATACTTTCCTTCGCCCTTTTCTGTCTCAACAATTTGTAACCTTTTTATTTGGGGTGGGTTGGGCTTGTTTGTAAGGCCACAAGGCTCAGTGAAATTTAAACAATATATGTAAGATTACACTGATTGAAATCTTTCTCCTTAGCACTATATATATGTCCAGGACTACTTAGGTGGGTGTTCCTACACTAATTATATACTTAATTTTACCGTCGGACCAACTCTGTTAAAAAAATATTAACATTATTTCTATATGGTCAAATTTTAATTAGGTGGGACACTCAACAGATAAAGTTTTTAAATAGATTGAGGCCCACTATGAACCCAAACCGGAGGATGTGAACTCCAATCATATTTGGGTCCAATTCATGGTGGTATGCTCGAGCCCCCCGTTTTGGACTTGTACAAGTAGAGCAGGTTCAGCTGTTAAGTTTCTAGGTCAAACGTGCTACTGCTCGCGAGTCTAACACGACTAAGTCAAAAGACAGGAATTAAAATAAAAAAGAGAAAAAGAGTTATGAGCATCAACTGTTCATAAACCACCCTGCAGAGGTCACATTGAGTTAGCATGCAAATTAGTAAGAGGGCAATGGATGGAAAGGTCAAAGGTATATTTTGTTTTAATGTCAAAGATAATATATGGCTTGAATGTTTTATCAAAAAGGCTACTTGTCTCGGGATTTTTGTCCCGGGACGAGGCCCGGCTCCCATGGGAGCCGTTGGATCCCTGGCTGCGGGTCATGTTCCGGAATAAAACCCGGGACAAGTAGCACGGCTGATGTTTTATATGGCTATCTATGTGTTGTTTACACATTTGATTGTTATCAAAGTCTCAGTTTTTCTCTTGGGTGTGCAAAATGAATTATTGAGAGGATTTTATCCAAAAAATTCTCCTTAGATTTGGTGAAGATTAGAAAAGTTTTCAAATTTCAATTTGGACAAAAAAAAAATTTTCTTAAATGGGGATATCACCGCCTTTGCATACAGGTAGAAAGTAGAAGAAATGAACGGCAATTATCTAAATAAATAATCCACTCTCTTTTTTTCTCCTTTTGAGCTTTCATGCAAGGGTCCAACCTTTTGATCTGTCTTTAAAACTCATTCTTATTCAGCATCATCGGTCCTATCTATAGTCAATCCAAACACCAATTTGGTCCAGGGCAGTAGCTGCAATTGCAGGGACACAAGGAGGGAGATGTTATAGTGTAAGGCCATACCCTATAATGCAAATGCATGAGATGCTATATATAGTGCCAGAAAGGAGGGAGTCCAATGGTAGGTAGGAATGCTCATGGACCAGACCAGCCCAGGCTTGACTCCAGACTAGCATGCTTTGGGCCAGATTTCAGCCTTATGTTTTGGTACTTGGACTGTGGTTGGATCTAAAAACTCGGGTTCATTTAATATTTTGTCTGGAATTAGATAAATGATAGCAAGGCTAAAGCTCAGCCCAGCCCAGACACCCAGCCAAACTCAAAAGTAGTTTTTGTATTTAGTGACTGGTTTATAAGAACAAGTGATGGAAAGCCTGGCCAATCGAATAAATAGGTGGTTCGGGACTAATTGAACCTTATGTTTTAGTGCTTAGATAGGGTTTGAATCTAAAATTAAGGTCCATTTAATATTCCAGTCGGAATTAGATTAATTGATAGAAATCCCAAGGCTCAACCCAATTCTACCAACAAGACATGAATAAAACTTTAAGTTTTAGGGCACGTTTGGTAAACATAGGAGAATCCTCTGCTCCATCTCCAACACCTCTTCAGGTAGGATTCCTAATGAAAGTTCCAGGTTTGGATGGAGTGATGATTTCTATAATTTATAGAATGTATGATCCAATGGTTATAAACATTTTTTTTTCTCATAATCCATAAAAAATCAAGACCTCAACATTCATCTCAAAGTTGTCTGTGGTTATCTAGAGACTTTGAACGGTTCCGATTGTGCAAAGGAGGCCCACATAAATAAAATAATAATATTTTAGTATCCTGATGTTTTTACAAATATCTCAATATATAATAAAAATTAACGGTTGAAATTTGGTCGCCTTACCATGTTTGACCTTCCCGAACTAATAACTGGTTCCTATCTTGATTGTGGGCCCCACGTAAACTAGAAAATTGGGAAAAATGGATTGTTTTTTTGTAAAGTGTAAACGGTCATGACGTTTTTGCACATATCTCAAGATATAAAAGGAATTAACGGATGAAATTTTGTGAGGTGACCGATTTGGAGTTGTTAAAGGTGACTAACGGTTTGGATCTTGATTATGAGACCCAAAAGGTATATTTTTAAAGTAAAAATCTATTAATCCCACATTACCACCCTATATACCGTCGTGTGACTGTAGCTCGGCCTTTCTTCCCTTCCGTGGATTCAACTCATCTGAAGTGGGGGCGTGCGACCGAAAGAATAATCAGAAAAGACAATTTTGTCCGTTAGTTCTCTTCAAATCCACACCCAGCCAAACGTCGAGAACCCATCATCGTGCATAAAGCGCAAGGAATATTCTGGCATGACAGTTGCGAAAGGTGCCCTTAATAACTGGTTTATAAGAAATAAGTGATAGAAAGTTCTGCTGATTGACTAAATGGACGGATTCGGGCCTTACACGTTTGAAGTGGGTCAGGCCCAAATGAGCACTTACGGCTCGTGTCATACTAGGCAGGCCCAAATATGGGCTTTTATATTAAAATCGAGTTCGGCCTAGGACCCAACACCCCCTTTGATGGGACCACCAATTGTGATCCAGCAGTAAAGGACTCGATCAAATTGACATTCAGAACATACTTGAATTTTGATCTAACATTGTGTCATTTATTTATTATAAGCAACTATATCACCGTAGTCTATAGTGCCGTGTGGGTCCCTCCAGACAGCGGTTCAACTGCTATTCTTACACTATTTAAAACCCGACTTCAGTGTCCGACTCTTTCTTCCCCACATTTTCATTCTGCAAGTGTTTGGAGCTTGCGGACACGGAAAAGTAAGAAAAAGCGGAGATGCAGCAGGTTCCTATCCAAAACCCTAACCCTAATTCTCCCTAAAACCCTAAAATCCTCTTTCGTATATGGAAATGCGCTTCGTATTTTTAACGGCCCTGATCGCATCCATCTTCGTGGCCCACCCTCCTCTCCTCGTCGATTCCTCGCCTCCGACCCCCACCATATCATCATCTTCTCCGCCTCCTCCTCCTCCTCCTCCTCCGCCACCGCCACCGCCACCGCCACCGCCACCGTCTTCGTCTTCGGCAGCACTATCGAAACCTAACCGAGAAACGAACGGCGGCGGCAGCCGCCAATCGCCGCCTGCTCCGCCGTCTCCTCAACTCATTAGGAAGCGCTATTCGCATCATCACGGCGCTCGATCGGATCGCGACCGTCGAATTCGGAGGGCCCCACTGGGCGGAATCAATCTCGGGAAGAAGATCGGGTTGCTTTTCGTTGGTATGGCCATGGTGTTGCAGATCGCAGTCGTGGGTTTTTTGGGGTTTAAGAGATGGAAGATCTCGAAAGTGAAAGAGAGCGTATCGGATTCTCGAGCTTGAGCATTTCTTTTTTTTCCAGTTTCAGGTGTTTGGGGATCTGGGCATGATTCAATATTTTTTTTGTTTTGTCCTGCTCGGTGTGAATCGGAGCTCGAGATTGGAGATTGGAGTGGTGTATCGTGAGTTTTTCATGGAGCAGTAGATCTTGAATTGGGGCATCGGCTTTTTTCTGTTGCTCTTGTAGAAATGGGTAAATGTCGTTTGCCATTCTATACTCTATTTGCTCCTCTCTTGATTTGTGTTTGTTTTACCATCATTGATTACAGTATTAGTAGTTTTCTACTTTGTTGTAAATGAATTTTGTTGTTATTTACTTTTGGAGTTTTTCCCCTTCTTCTTCTCAGATGTTTTGAAGAATTACTAATTCAGTAGATCACTAGTTTTATGGTGTTGATATTTCCTTTATAGGGATTGTTGGTTTTTGAAGTTTTTTTGGTTTGGGTGTTACCCAAATATCAAGCAGATTGAGATTTTGGGAGAAATGATGGTATTCTTTCAATGTGCATTTGAGCGGCAAAAAATTATATGTTGCATCAGGGAGGATGGTCTCTCTCTTTACCTTCTACTCCAATTGGCATTGGGAAAGGTAGTAAAATTGTATCAATTAATGCCTGATTTAGGTTCTTATTTGTTTGCCGCCTCAAAACACATTATGCTGCAGAATGACCATCCAACTTGGAAGGATATTTAAATTACTTATGATTTGGGATACTTCAAAGCATGTATTGAATTGAATGTGATAATAGTTCAATTGAAATTACCAAATTGTTATTTATTACTGCTCTTAATATTTGCTTTAAGAGTCCTGCTAACACACACAAAAAGAAAAAAAAAAAAAAAGAAACTAAATTTTGTTGGACTTGAAAGAATTGTGACTACTATGAATTGGCAGCTCCTTTTTTTTCATTTATTTATATAGCACTGGGGGAATATCACAAATTGGTTGTCTCTATTAGATCACCATCTCATCTATCAGTAGTTGGCATTCGTGGTTCTATGCTATGTTGCCCAGATGTGGCACGGATACGGCAGGGACATGGATTTTATATGTAAAAAGTGGAGTATCGGATACGATACGACATGATACGTTGCCCATTTTGAAGTATCCGTGCATCATAGGTTCTATGCCACTCATTTAATGCATACAAATTTGAAGGAAGGTAATACAATGTTATCATCTCCACTCAATTGAACTAGTTATTTCAGTTACATTTCATAGTGAATTTAAACACAACCCAAGGGCACAAAACAGGAATTTGGACTCTTATTATTTATTTATTTTATTGTTTCCATGGGGACATGGGAGTCAACACAAATTGTCGAATTCTTCTAAGCTGAATATAAGGCCTCACCTTTCCCATCTGAACAATTTGTAGTATGGTTGTATCCGCATTATCCTTGTAGAGGAAGCGAAGGCTGGAAAAACTGCAATTCCGCAAGGGTTGCTTTTCTCTGATATTAACATGTCTGTTTACTTCCTGTATCTGAAAGATAAATTGATATTCTCTGTTGCCAAGCATTTTGATGTATCCGCTATTGCGAAACCTTTTGAAGTGTGAGAAAGAGAACCGTAAAGCTCATAGCAACTGCTTTGAAGCTTTAAAAAGAAAGATAAGTTTTTATGGATGGAATAGAGCTGCGATTGTTTCAAATCTAATGGACAGAGCAGCAGCAAAGAGGTTGCAGTGACATGACTACCCTGATCCACACAACTGAGAGACAAAGGAGAAAGCTATGTTCCCTTTCCATAGCACAACCCTTGAAATGGGAATCAAATTCAAACCCCACCCTCAACTCGATGGCCCTTTCTAGAACATCTTTGGATGCTCTGCGTTTTGGAAATAGGTGGGCCTCGTGGACAGATTTTAAAAACTTTTGACCCACTTGACTCAGGGATCAAGTGCCCATAAGGCCACAAATCATATTCAGGATGCAATCCATCTGTCTCATCAATCATGTACAGCAATATATTCTATCTAGAAGATAAAAGAACAGCAACAATTCAACAACCAAAATAATCTACAATAAAGGTAGAAGCAGATTATACTTTTAAAGCCTGGTTGTGCTCTAATGGAGAAGAAGACTTGCTAGTTGAAGAAACTCTTTCTTTGTAAGCAACTTAGGATCTCGTAGACCTCTTAGTCTTCTACCCTATGACCCTTATCAGATCTCTTCTCTAAAGGAGATTGGTGAGATCTCCTAAAGAAAACAACTAGAAGCTCTTAAGGAAACTAGAAAAGAACTAGAAAAAGGAAGAGAGAGATGTGCAACTCTTGCACAAAGGGGGGGCTGGGCGTGAATTCCAAGAATGGACATCCCAACCCCCTTGCTTCCCTTTTATAGCTTTAAACAACCTCCTTCCTTCCTCTTGTACTAATTGAAATAGAAATCTCACTTCTACACAAATTAGTAACCCACTATTACTGCTATTAGAAGTCTCACTTCAAATAGAAATAGTAGCTTTCTAATTCCTTCATCTTAGAGTTCAAGTATGATTAGTATCTTTCCAATAATTTGGGCTAGCGTGGGGACCACTAGGGATTCCATAGAAAGCTGGCTCCAACTGGGACACCGCGAGCCCACATCTCATGTGCAATTTAGGCCCACAGTTAATTGCAAATAACACTACTATATAAATGCAATTGCACTAAGTCTTAGGAATAAATTACAATGAAGACCATAAACTTCCCGATTACCACAAGTAGGCCCCTCCATCTATGATGCCCAGATACGACAAGGATACGGTAGGGACACGCTATGGATAAGGCAGGGACACGGATTTTACCTATAAAAAGTGAAGTATCGGACACGATACGACACGATACGTTGCCCACTTTGAAGTATCCGTGCATCATAGCCCTCCATCAATATCCATGGATTAATTGGACTAAAACTGTCCCACCAATTTAAATCTACATTTTATTATCCTTGAGCCTCAATTAATCACAGTGATCATCAGTACTATTCAATTAACTCTTAATCGAGATGGGTGCGCACTTACTAATGACAAATCCATTAATTGGCACGAGGGGATAATATAGATAGATTTCATTTTAACCATTAAATGTTTCCTTAGTCCTACTACCACCTACCCAAGACACCGAGGTGTTGACCTACAGTTGGCCTCACTCATTGGTGACTCAAAGCAAATGAATAGATAGAAACTTGAGTTCATCAATGTCTCAGGATTGAGAGCTTATTGCTAGGGAATTATGAGAGCAAACCTTAAACGCGAGACAGTATTCCATAAGGTGCTTCTCATGGTCCTTCAATACATCCAATGTACCAGCACCATGATCCAGAATCTTACATTCTAATGATTGAGACAAATCACACTATCTCATAGTGATCAAAGTGCTGCAACCTTATCAGATGAGATGCCCAGTCTCATCACCGGTTGTGAAGATATCTAAGTATAAGATTTGTGACACATGTCTTCCGTGTATGGATCTCATCCATACACATATATCACATATAATATACTAATGGGACCCGGTTCAACTCATGAACCATTATGTCATATGTATTGGTCATGTGCATTATGTAATAAAACACCATTCATCTCATGAAAGGAAAGCATGATAGTATTAATAAATAAAGAAATTAATCAATTTATTACATCATCTGATGGATTGAGTCCATACAATCTAACACTGCAGCACAACCATTGACATGGAAATCAAATTCAAGCCCCACCTTCAACTCAGATTGCTCTTTCTATAACAGCTGCTGATATGCAGACTTTCTGCAACACAACCTTTGAAATGGGAATCAGACTCAAGTCCGGTCTATAACTAAGATGACCCTTTTGAGAACATCTACAGACATTCTGCAGCACGACCCTTGAAATGTGAATCAAATTATAAGCCCCTCCTACAATTCAGATGTCCTTTCTAGAACATCTGCAGAGAAGACACCAAGTGGATCCCCTAATTCCCATACTGCGGATTAAGAAACTCCAATGCAGCCCAAGAATCCAAAAGAAGCTGAAGGGAAATGGTCTGTGAACTGCCAGAGATGGAGGCATTTTTCTTTGAGGGACAGGTGACCAGGAGGCAAAGTCATCTTGAATCAGGCTGTTTTGAGTAAGAGTGTTCTCCATGCTTTTGAAGACTAAGCGATGATTGTGTCAATGGTCAGTTCAACGTGTTCAACAGTTCCTTTTCTTCATGTTTCTTCATGTCTTTGAAATTCCTCTCTTCTGCTTTCTAGCTGAATTCAGTCTTCTTTTCAATTAGATTAATGATAGAATAGAAGAAGCCAATCCATGTCTCTTTAATTAAATGTGTTTCTCATTTATTTTTTCTATTTTGAGGAAGAAACATGCACATCATATCATGAATGGTCACAAGTAGGTTTCTATCTTAGTGGGGAAGTGGTTGGAATTTTTCCACAGGCTTTGGCTTTTGGTGCTAAAGATAAGATCTTTAATTTTTGTAGCAGTTGCATGTTGCATGGGAGAGTTTGAGGCAAAGATAAAAGAATCAAGATTCAAGATTCAGCGAATTCAGTTGACTTGTCTGAGTTAACTTGGCATTGGTTGCGGTCACTAGGGGAACGCCTGTGCAGCAACATTTCTGCATAGAAAACTTTGTTTGTTAATCCGATTTTGGTGCAGAATTTTCTGCTGAGATTTTTTGGCAAAAATCTCTGATTTTGGGGATTTAAAAGCTCAAGGGAGAGGGATCAGAGCTGTAACTTTTTCCATCGCTGTACCTGAAAAAAAAATTGCAAATTACGTGGTTGTGGATTGCTCACACGAAGGTGTCTACTGAAAAATCACACCATGTATTCTGAAAGCTGTGGAATCCAAGGGTGTTTCCAAACATTTCCTAGAATTTGGTTTTAAACAGTGGGAACCTTCCACTGTGCCACAGGCTCTTGTCATCGGGGCGGGGGGGTGCGCTGGGAGGGGGATGCAGCTGGGGTTGAAGATGGATGGATAGTACAAGGAAGATGGCCCCAGATTGGGTTTTCAAGTTCCAAACCATGGTCCACAAGTAGATCACGTGAGACATTTGAAACATAGGGACACCCCTACTAAACTGCTTTAATCGTTTACTCAACTTCTTTAGAACTTCATTAATTATTTGATTATGCATTTGGGTCCTTGGGTGAGTTCGATTTGTATTATGTTTAGTGGGTCTAGATTACTGCACTTAATGCTGATTTAAATTTGCTTTTGATGTTCCAATTTAATCTAGAGGTCTTATATTGAGAGGAGTGAGAGTCATATGGGAACAATGTAAAGGGGCTCTATTATTGATGCAGCATGGGTAGGGGAAGAGTAGTCAAAGACTACAGTCCAAGCCAAAGCTTAGGGATAAAAACTACAGTCCAAGCCAAAGCTTAGGGATAAATACTACAGTCCAAGCAAAAGCTTAGGGATAAACATCCAAACAGTCTTAATTTCACACTAAAGACACATAACTGAGAGAAATCTCAAGGAAAGAATTTCATTTATCAATGAATCACTGAATGAGAGGAATTACAAACCTTTATAGTCTATAGATCTAATCCTATTTTGGAAACAAATCCAATTGAAATAAAAGTATGCAGCAATTAAGATAAGATTTTCTAATTAATCTCATATTTATCTCTAAAATTTAGCTATTACTAAAAATAAGCTCGCATAATATCTAGGAATTAGGTCTGATCTTGAGTCTTTCTTTTTAATGGGTCTTCTGCTGAGGCCCAAATCAATCGGCTGTCTGACCCATGGGTTTGGCCTGCATCAATTACCCTATTACTCGGAGGTTTTATTTTGATTTTAGATTGAATGAGTATTTAGAATAGAAAAAGAAGTTACTTAGAGCCAGAGGAAACCTTTATACTGTGAGAGCTGGAATCCCTACCGACTCATGCATTCAAGCCTTCTATGGACAGATTTCACTCGCACTGCCTATGTTTCCCTAAAAGTCTTCTATTTTATGCATACTGCTGTTCAATGGCTTAAGCACTCCAGTTTTGGTATGTGTTTGGATGATTTATTGACAATCCACAGGTTCAAAAGGGATTTTTTTTTTCTTTTTCTTTTTTTTTTTTTTTTTTGTTGTTGTTGTTGTTGTTGTTGTGTGGGGAGTTGGAGTCTTTTACTGTTTTATGGGCTTTTTTTTTTTTTTTAATGCTGTTGTAATCTCTGAATTAATCTTTTGGATATCAATTTCATGTTATTAGGTCCATTTATATGGCATGTGGTGCTGCATATGTGTTTCAGTTACTGAATCATCTGATTGGTATTGTTCTAGTGTGAACAATTGTAAGTGTGCAACCTAGGGTTTTCTCACCACTGCTCGCACCATCCACTTCCTATGTTCTCTGTTGGGTCAAAGTCCTAATTGGTGGATTCTGGCACATTTGAAGACTATGGAGGTAATTATGAGCTTTTGGGAACTGTTTCTTTAATCTACAGAGAATTTTGTGTACTGAATTTGTAACTGTATTCTCCTGTTGAAAATCATGGAATTTGCAGTTTGCAGATTAGATGTTTTTAACAATCTGATTATAGCAGAGTGCTTTCTTTTAACGTTTATTTCAAAGGAATTGTAAATCGGAGACATGGACACTAAATTTGGAGGAACCCATACTATCATTTCAATGACATGGCCCTCTTGGAGCTTTAGTTGTAGGACTCTTCAAAGGCAGATGTCATTATGTCATTTCCATTCTCTCGTCTTGCAGTGGAATCTTGCTTCTATTCTATCTCTGAGATGTTAGCACTCGAGAATTGCCACTCCCGGGTCACGTCCTTAATATTCACCTCCAGAGAGAAGTTGACCAAAAGACAATCTGAGCTGCAAGTAAAAGGGACATCTGTGGCTGCCAACCCACTGTTGGACCAGTGATAACGCACTGCCTTTTACGAAGGAGGAGACTTGGTTAGTTCCTTGATAAAGGAAGAAAAGGCTTGCTGGTAAGGCTGCTTAGAAAAAGGAAAAAAAATTGGCACATTGCACATGCATTTCCTATGAAATTAGGCAATTATGTGATTCTATGGTTGTAGTTCTCACATATGGATAGGGATCCACTGACTTAATAGATTAGCTGAAGAAAAGGGGTTTTGAAGAAGGAAATGTATCACCATAGTATGATTCCTTAATTTTGTATGCATCCCTTATCCAGTCTTGTGTTTTGTATTCCAACCATTACATTTTTTATGCCAGCAATATAATTTTTTGTTACTGATATAAGAAATGGCGTTAGGGCCCTGGAAAAAAATTAGAAAGCATTGACCATGAATTTGCCCATGGATCGTGATCTGAGGTGTTGGTGGATATTAAGTGTCAGACATTGGGAAATTAAAGATATACATGCAGTGAAATTGCCATCCACTAAAATATCCATACACACAGTAATTATAGAATACATGTTGCATTGTGTTTGGCACCGACGTATTCGTCCTTTAACTTCCCACTAAATCAGTGGTTGTGATTTCTACCAGAAAAAAAAAAAAAAAAAAAAAAATGAAAAAGAAAGACCACAGAGTGTTTGTGATTGTTCCTTTTGACTTGATATTAACCTTTCAGTGTGAAAATGGCAAATGGGCATTTCATTTAGTGAGGGTTTTAAAAAAGGGTATTCTGGTCATTTAACTGTATTTAGTTTATGGTAGGATGTAGAATTATCTTTAAATATTAATGATGATATTATAAATACTTTTTCTCAGTCTTCTAGAATTCAAATATAAGGGCTTCCTTTAATTTATAATTAAAATATAAGGGCTTCTTTAATTTAGAATTAGAATATAAGGGCTTCTTTGAGAGTCCTGTTTATTTGTTTATTTATTATTGACAGTTGTTCCATGAGGAGCTCTTTGAATTGATCATTTGTGTTCCCTGTTAGGACTTGAAACAGTGTTCTAGAACTTGCTGAGTTGGGGTCACTTCATTTTGGACAAGGGTGGAGTCATGTTGGGAGAATATATATATATATGGGGAATGTTCATGTGCATCTATCCCTTATCATAGAGTGAGGGACACTTCCATAAATGGCATGAACATTCCCCATATATATATATATATATATATATATATATATATAAGGGGGACATTTATGTGCATCCATTTACATGGCTTTTTCTTTTTGTATATGAACATTGTTTTTCTACATATGACTATATATGGTTTTTCCTCTTTTGCAAATGAATATTTTCAATTATGTAAGTGTCCCTCACCCTATAGTGAGGGATGGATGTATATGAATATTCTCCATATATAGGAATATATATATATATATATACACACACACACACATACACACCACATGGGGATGGGGGTGGGGGGGATTTCAAGAAATCCCTGGGACCTTCCTTCTTATAAAAAATCAGCATTAATCATGGTTTCTATCATCTTCATCTAAGCATAAAAAATTTAATGGTCAACGGTCTATTTGGATCGGCACACAGTCGATCCAACGGTCTAGTAAATTCGGATCTGATCAAAAGTTGGTGGACATGTGCAATTTAGGGGGTCGTGTGTTTGGTCCATTTGGATGGACCAAGGGTGGGCCCTAGAAACGTTAGCTTACCGAATCTTATTCTAAGCTTAAGCTTAGGAGAGCTAGCCTCATATATAATGTTTTTAAAATCTTTTAAAATTCTCTTTCCATTTTTTTTTTTTTCGTATTTTTTTAATATGTCAGTCTGTAAATTTGAATTAATTAGGATGAGTACAGGTGAATTAATATAAATTTATAATTTATAAATAATTAATTCATTTATAAAAATAATTTAAAAGAAAACTCACCATGTTAAGTTTTGCAACCTTCAGTTGAAGAGCAATCTCACTGATAAGGCATGGCATTGTTCCTGATTTTTTAAGAGCTGTTTGGATCTTTCAAAATGTGGGCACTCGTGTCATGATCTTCGTTTTTCTTGTCGTTTCCTGTTGATTCCAAAATTTCTCCTTCTCAACTCAACCCCTGTTTTGTTGAAGTGTGTCCCCTGTCGTGGGATGTAGGTATGTACGGTTTTCCAGTGTGGGGCCCCATTTGAAGCCATCCACTTCCACACTGTTACGTGGGACGGTAACATCATAATGTTGGGAAAAGACCAATCGATCTAAGTTTTTTTAGTGGGTATCATGGGCATGGATCACAGGTGGTCTTCCCCATTTTAAGTTTCATGGGAGATATCACACATACAGTGGCAGCATGTACACCCTTGGTTTAGGGCGGAGGGAGAGGGAATGACAACCCTATGAAATCATTTGATTCCCCTAATCTATGCCCCTCAAGTTAAAATTTTTTTTTCTTTTAATTTCAATCTTATGCGTTTTGAAAGTTGGATGAGTGTCAAATTTGAACTTGTGCACGCCAACACTCATACCCACTGCATATTTGTTTAAGTGGTTAAGGTGTTCCAGCTGCGTCCTAGACGTCCCTGGATCAGAATGCAACTTGCTTGATCCATGATGCTTGTGGGTGGTGCCGTGTGTCCCGAGTTTATCCCCGATCTCACAAAGTGGGGTTTGGGGTTCTCTTAATGTGCATTTGCCTCCCAACCCAATGGAAGCCTCATGGTGTTTAGAATATTGTGCCCCTCATGCCATTGGCCCCGTTTCGATTTAAGCACTGGCTAAAGCCAAAAGTAAGTCTTCCAATGTCCCTGGGAGAGTTTGGAATGAGATCTAATGAATCCCAATACTAGTCAGATATGTGAACTATGGGGCCGAAGGGAGATCACTATTTATAGGGAGATGAGAACCCTACTTCAAAATAATAAGAAAAATAAAAAATAAAAAACCCCTCAGCATTTGCAAGAAGTTCCTGTGACTAACATTTGTCTAAAACCAAACCTATCTGAGACTGATATCAGAACTGGCAACGAGCCCATCTGGGACTAACAAAAAGGGTCATGACTAATCATTAAACCCAAACTTGGGCGGGGCTTGGCTTCAATAGGTCTTTCCTCGCATAAAATTTACAGCTGGGTCTTTTACCCCCTTGATTCGGAATACATGTTTAACTCAACCACAGAAGGAAACAAAAGATGACATCTAATGCTGTCAGTCCTAATGAAACAAATTGTGGACTATTTTCTGAATAGTCAATTGCCAATACACTCCATTCTGCATGCTTATCATACTATAAATATTGCAAAGTCTACTCACTGAGTTGACTCACTTGGTCACATCCAAATTGTCAGAAGCACAAACAGGCCAGGCTCATGCCATTGCAATCAAACAGAATGAGGAGTATGGTCAGTCAGTAGTAGTCACAGAAAAGATAAAGACATCAACATTCTGACACCATAACAGATACTTAAAATCCCAAACACTTCTCACTTCTTTAGTCAACCCAGTTATTCTGAAAGACCAAATCAATGAGAGAAAAATAAAGGAGTCTTGTTAATACATCATTATTCAACCAAATCTTGAAGCAGTTCTAAGAAACAAAAAAAAAAAAAAAAGCAACTAATTTAGAGAAGAAGCCTAAGAAAATGCAGGAGAGAAATTCCCTTCCCATCATCTAAACCATCAATCTCTATCAACTCTTGGACTTTGATGAGGATCACTTGTAAAAAGATTTTCCATTCATGTGATCCAAAAGCCCATGTAAAATATTCAATCACCTGCAAAATGGATTCAGATGAAGGTCATTAGCCATTATCAGTATATATCACTTAAGATAAATAGCAATTTTGTAGAACATAACACACTGAAATTGGATAAATGTAGAGGATAGAAAGTGGTGGAAGTACCATTGCCTGGTCTGGGATTGGAAGATGGGAATTCAGAAGAAGCCATGGGAATCGAAATTGAGAGCTGGGTCGCTGGGAACGATGTCGGATTCGATGGGTCCTCCTCCAAATCGAGCCACGAGTCTCTGTTTTTCAACGGCCACTCATCGAAGAATTGGCGAAGTGGCTGCTGTGGTTCGTCTTCTCGCTTCATGTTCACATGATCCAAAGAAAAACAATGCTTCTCCAGCTGCTGCTTAGCCATATCTGTATGATTGTTATGCATCTGCAGCTGAGAGTAACTGCTTGAAAAAGAAGAGCAATTCCCATGCTTCCGCTGAGCCAAAGAGCTTGTATTAGATCTCCATGAACTATCAAAGGCAGAGCTGGTAAGGTTCCTCAAACTCCCAGAAGCTTCTGAGAAGAAAGGGTGTTCATCTACACCTTCTTTCAGTCCATGCAAGTACCTGAACAGCCCAACCAACCAAAAAATAAATAAATAAATAAAGATACAAACTAACTAGATTGAAGATGGATATCTACTTTACTTAGAAGCAAGAGATTTGCTTGCATATATACCTGTAATCTCTGTCCGCTGAGGAGGAGATTGACCCAGTTCCCAGAGTGAAATGGGGAGAGTTGTTTTGGGTAGAGAAACCAATGCCAGGAGGTCTAAAAGAGAGTGGGTTGGGATTGAGAAAGGAGTGGTGGTGGTTTTCAGCTGCTGCCGAAGGAGAGAAGAGAGAAGGGGTGGTGGTGGGTTTTGCAGAGTTTGGGTGTGGATTTGCAAAAGAAGTGTCTCCTGATGTGTTTGCTGCTGTTGCTGTTGTCATTTCCACAGGCTTTCTTGAACGGTTTCTGCCCCTGTGCATGTGTTTCTCACAGTACTTTGAGTCTGGGAAGGCTTCTTTTGAGCACCTCCACTTCTTCCCGTCTGTTCTTCTGCATCTTCCAGGCTCTGGGTCTGGTTTCCTGCCACAGCCCATCTGGAAACAGCCCCATCCAACTGCAGAAAAAAAAAATGTAAGAAGACACAGCACAAATCCCATTTCCAACTCAAAAAAATCCAATACAAGACACAAAAATCAATAGACCAGATGAGAGAGAGAAAGCAGTATAAGGAGAAAGGAGAAAGTAAGAGACCCAGATGCTGAAATCTTACTGGGTTGTGTAGGGAAGTGCCTTGGTGGAGTTGGGGTTGACATTGAGAGGGCATCCATTCCTCTCCTAAAGGGGTACAAGAGATCAGATGGGATGGGGATTCCAGCCACCATATATTTGAAAATGAGAGCTTGGTGTTCAAGCTCCTGCCACTGAGATGCTGTGAAAGGTAAAGGTCTCTGCCTTGCATTCATCATCATCCTCCACAGAGAAGAAACAAAAGAAACACAACAAGAAGAGGAAGAAGAATAGAGAAATAGAGAAGAAAGAAGAAGAGGTGGAGATGATGATGAAGAAAGCAACAGCTCCCAGAGAGAAGGTCAGTGGGTGATTTATATCTGGCTTTGGGGAGATGGACTTGGACTAGGAGAGGGTTTTGGTGGTAGAATCTTCTCTTGCATGGATAAAATCATAAAAACTAATGGGGGGTTCTGACAATATGCTGCTGGCACCTGAGTCTGAACTTATTATGACTGCAGCAGTCTCTCTGCAGAAGCTCTGTAGCTGCAGCAGCTACTGATGTTTGCTGCTGCTGCAGCTGCTGCTGTTGCCTTTGTTGCTGTTGTTTCTGCCAACTTTGCGGAAACCCATAAAAGAGAGAGAGAGGAAAGATGCAGAGAGAAGGGATCAAAAGAAGAGAGATGGAGAGAGGAACTGGAAATGTGTACGGTTTGCTTGGCCCCCTCTTTCAGCTCTTCATATAGTTTATTTGCTTTCCACGTGACCTGAATTGGGACACTTATCAGGCTTTGCTTTTTTTTAGATTGTGATTTCATTTGTATTTACTTAAGGCCCCTTTGGATCCTTTTCACTTTAGTAAAAGTTACCTCGACTCTGTTTACATGTAACTCTTAATAACAAAGCCTTATCTGCCTCTCCAGTCCCTCCTTGATCTAATTCAATTCCCCCACACATCTATCTAACTCCCTTTGAATTGATTTAATTTGACGTTACTCTGGTTGGACAATAGTCACCTTTCAATTTTACCACAATAACTTTATGAGTGGTTTTTAAAATGCTCAAATACAATGCATCATTCAGGAAGTCGAAATTCTAAATTACACGCTAAAAAAATGACTTTCTTTAAAGGTTGATTTGCAAAGTTCTGACATTCAAATTGAGAATTCAAATGCTCTCAAGATATAATATGACACTAGAGATGGAATTTTGGGATCCACCTTATCCATGAGAAGACCTTTCAATCTACCATCCTCCCATTGGTAAATTTGCATCTAAGTAGATCCGGCAAGCTGTTTGTAGGTGAACAGTTTCTGTTTTACATATTTGCCAAAGGACATGTTTGAAAGTTCATGAATGAAATGTATTACATTCCTAAATTGACCGTCCACAACTAATTAGAGTCGGACAAATCTATGTAACGGCAACTCCAGGCATTCTTCTTAAAAAGACACCCGCCCACCATGAGGCTCACTTGAATGGATGAAAAGAAGGGAGACAGGGAAAAGGAAAAGATTTAGGTGTTTCATTGTTAAAATGACTGATTGCCACCAATTAGATTTGGGAAATCTCAACAACAACAAGAACTTAGTATTTTCCCTGAATAAACACCCACTAAGCAAAAGGCCACTTGGATGAATCAGCCCCGGGGTAATGGTCATTGGAAATCCTCACTTTTGGGAGCTAATATGCATCGACAGTTACCTACATTAATGTGAAATTTCAGCTATATAAATTTTCAGCGAGAATTCATGTTCTAGAGATAGTGAGAAATCATCAAATCTTCAGAGTCCTCACCAGGTAGGTACCTATATTATAGGGAGTCCCTTGTTATAAATGATAGCTCTCGTAAAAGTGGTTGTTTATTGGGATTTAGAAGTGATAACATCTTATCTAAGTAATTGTAAGCCTTCTCTCAACCCCAGACATGATGAATCCTCTCTCTATTATTGTAAGCCTCCTTATGATAAATCTGATCTCAACCATTATAATTTTATGTAGCCTAAGTAATTATACTTGTAATCCTCATCTAAAAATTGGTAAAAACATTTTTCAACTCAAGAAGTCTATAGTAATAGTTCAACCAGAGTTTACTTTCCTTGCTTGTAGTTCATCAAAAATGTTATTATTATTATTTTTGGGTATAAGAAAATGTTTTTTTTTTTTTTTTTATTGTTAGTGCATTGCCTTACAATAGGGTGAGACTTAGGAGACATGTGAATCTCTTCATAGAGAACAAACACGACCCACTTCATTGAAATCACTGCTGGAGAAAAGAGCAAGTATAGAAGATTGTCCCCAAAAAGACCTCTAATTGGTCAATTTAAGTGTTCGAAAATGTTTAAATTACCAGGGGGCACACTTTTTGTGCAGCAATCATGAAGATTTCTTTAAATGTTAGAAAAATAGGAGGGTGTGTGTTTAGGGACATTCCGAAACTCTAGTCTAATTAATAAGAACGAGCTAATTAGATTAAGATAAAAAAATAAAATCTCTCATTTTTAAGTTCTAATTCCCAATTAGTTTGTTTGGTAAAATTATTATAAAAAGAAAAAGATCTTATTTCATGAGTTAATTGGGGCCCAACTTTAGAAATCTGGTAAATGGGGCTCAGTTGTTAAAAATTATAACGTAAAACTCAGCATTCACGTCATTTTGTAAATTTTATGAGGTTCTTTTCCTCGAAGCACTTGTAAATTTTGCACTGTCCACCTCCTTCCGCCTAACTAAGAAATCTCTAAAAGGGGGAAAAAAAAAGAGGAAGCAACCCCCTTAACTTATGTTTTTTAAAAATGCAAAAAATCTAATTTATAAATAAGTTCTAAAAATAGAAAACACAATTATAGATTTATATACAAACACTCTAATATATAAATAGGCTGTAAATAATAAAATAAGAGCTTATATTTTAAGGGATGTGAAAACTGAAATACCTCCTTATAAGTTTTGCAGAAACTGAAATAAATTAGCTGCACCCAGTTTTCTTAAACTAGGTCTCATGAGGCATAATAATGTTCATCCTTCTGTGGATGTGAAAGCTACCTTTGCAAATTGTAAGTAATTCCCATCAATTAGAATATTGGACTCAGGAAGTCTGGCACAAGAGTACTATACAGACGACAAAAAATTAAGACTCACTTAGCTGTCCTGTTAAAATGAATTAAAATAATGAATTCAAACTTTATTAGCTATATATACATTGTGTGGTCAAAATTAACTGTCATAAAATCTGACTTCAACTATTGTCCAATCATTCTCAAATTTAGAATATTTGTCAATGCAAAGCAGGTGGTAGCTGTCCTCATGTATGATCAATTGAGAAAGAATTCTATATTTCTCAAATGAAAGCTTCTTAATGGTTTTTATGGAAAGTGAATAGAAAATTAATAGGCAGAAAGTACTTTTTACAACTTTACACAAGCTGTAAAACTATATTTCACTGCTGGAATTACTGTGCCACAACAAACAATAAAAGCTATTTTGCAAGTTGTGGAGGTAATCAAGTCAGACTTGGCACTGGGGTTTAATACAATGATCACCCATGTTAATGGTTTTAACGTTTTAAGTTCAATTATTTAAATCTGAAACTTTGCATGTCATTGGTTTGATTTTTACGACATTAAGATTTAACTTTTCTCAAAATGAAATTTACAATTATACTTAGTATATGTTTATGGAAAATCCTCAAGCGAGCATCATGTGCCTAAATACTTAGTGGAGACCTCCCGGTGTCCATCTGAGTGGACGATAAAACGAGGACCCCCTCTGTTAGTCATTGATACCGGATTTGACATCCATTCGAATGAACTAAATAGTTGGATTGACTATGTACTCACTTTGGATGGTGAAAATTTGTCTGTCATTAATCAAATGATTGGGATGATGATGATTCAAGCCTCCAACATATACAGTTTAATCAACTTTATTATAAAAATACAAGTTCATGCCAATGTCACAGCTTGACGGGAATGAACTCTAGATTTTACGAGGGCTCATTTGAACCATGGCCTTTACTATTCCCATGCCATTGATTGTTAAAGCATTGCCTTAGTTTTACCCTTTACTGTTCCCATGGCAGTGATTTTTAATACATTGTTGTGGTTTTGTTTAGTGGTCAGATGATTTAAATTCAAAATCGGTTGCAATACTGAGCGCATTCTATTGTACCAACGGCTTTTAGTTGTTTTTATCATTGTCTAATCTAAGATTTTCATCATTTTCTAATATTGGGATAATTTATAGCAATCTTGAATTTTCAATTTCATCTTTCTGCAAGTGGGACTACCTACAGCTTGTTGATCCAAACAGTTATGTGATGTCATATTGGGGCAATGGAAAGTTTGAATAGATCAGATGGAATGATGGACAGTCAAGATGGACAGCAAAAATACAAGTCCCCATCTATGTAAGATGTGGATAGTGATGATGATAGAGAAATGTCTAATGGTGTAAGGGGAAGTGATTGCTGAGAAAAAAGGAAGGTTTATTTTGTCCTGTTTGGCTGCACCTGAAACCTCTTTTCTTCTTTTAGAGGGAGGTGTGGCAGAAGTGGAGGAAGTGAAGTGCCCTCTTGCAGGGTATCACCCTGTCACATACACATGCACTAGGCTTACTTTGTACTGCTTCAGCCCCCACTAACCCACTTCCTCAATTCATTTATTGCTTCCTCTTTTTCAAACTTCTGCCCTTTTTTCTTAGGTGGTGTTTATATGAATGTTGGGTGCCCAGTACTGTGAGTTGAGTTGGTCTTCCAATTTTCACTCGCCAGCAGACTCAAAACTCCTAAGACTTTGACTCAGGCAACTTATATGTAGCTGACTTAAAATGGCATTAGGCAGTTAATATAAAATTAACTTCTCTTGTTGAATTAGACTTTAAATTGGGGTGAAGCTAGAGTTTTACTACAGTTGACCCGATCCAAAACAACTGTAACCTACGATCCGAATCTTAACCCTATTAATCAAGCTTCCACCAAGATTGAATTTCTTTGTCAAGCCTGAGGGCCAGGGCTGAGACTTCATCAAGCCCATATGGTTGAATGATCTGGGCAGGACTCCCATGTAAAAAACCCACATAAAAACCTATAGGATCCACTTCATTTGGCCTTTCAAAACCTATGCACCTTGCCCGAGTTATCAACCTTTTACAATTGTAAAGAGTACAGGACCACAAGGCCACATTCTTCTTGTGCTTGATATTCTTGGACTTGGTGTAGCCCTTCTTCCACTAATAATCAAACCCATCAAAATCTGACTATTTCTGTTTCTCTTTCTCTTAACGGCCCAGTTCTAAACTCATGATCTGCGTGATTAGCAAAGTAGATATATGAATTAGGAGTTGATCACTTTCACTGCAGGTAACTTACTCTACTAATAGTGGGTTTTATTTTTGTAACATGTCTTAATGAGGGAACATGGCATGTTATTGGAACCTACTGGACTCATGAAATACAAAGAGCAACTGTGAGTTTTTCATCTGCCAAAAACTAATTACATTTATCAATCTAATCGTTCTCTCTAAAGACAGTGTCTTATGCTTATGTTGAATGTCAATTTCAAACTCTTGGATGTGAATTATGGTAGCTAAGATTAATGTCAAATGACCCATCTTTGCTGAGTCCGGATCTAATAAGGTAAAACCCCCACGGTGATCGTGAGTGGACCATTCATGGTCCGCCACATCACCACGGGCAGCCTGCCATATATCCAGGTAGGGCTTGCCCCTGGTGATGTGGCGGACCCTGAGTGGTCAACTCACGGTCACCGTCCGTAGGCCCACTCAGTGAACCCGACTCATCTTTTCTAGATGACTAAGCTACACCCTCCTTCTGTAGCCAATAGATCATACATTAAAAAGTTTCAATTGGGTATGTTCCTTTTGGGTGAGGGTGGCTGGTTTGTGGAAAAAATTAAGGCCTTTCACATATATGTGCCAACCGGATGTGAACAGTACGATGTGGATTCCACACTCAAAGATGTTTAAGATAAAAATACATTTTAGATTTCACATCCAGAACTATTTCCAAAAAAACAACCCCTGAGAACTTGTTTGCATACGTAGATATATAGTGGAGAATAAAAAAACTAAAAATGTAAAAACAGCAAAAAATAATGTTGTTTGCCATTTCTAGCACCCCCAAAGAACCGAGAGCTTTGCTTTTCCATCAATGAGTTGAAATCTAGTTTTCGCATATTAAAAATCTAAATTGTTTAAAACATATGCTTTCTTTTGTATAAGTGATCGTTAGAACCCATCATCAGATTGATCATGTATGAAACATATGATATTTTTTAAATATCTTATTCAATTGCATTATGTATATTTATTCTTATAGTGGGCCCATAACTATTAGTTTGAAAATCTTTCCCATACAAGAGAGAGGGCATTTTTACAAGCAGTTGAGATTATAAATAGGTGGGACCCACTGTGAACAAAAGATATAAATTTGTGTAGTATTTTATTCAATTGTGCTTGTTATATTTGATAAATTTTATGCAGGGCCCAAAATAATTAGAGTGAAAACTTTCCATATCTCATCTGAGTGAGAGAGAGAGAGAGAGAGAGAGAGAGAGAGAGAGAGACAAGTATTTATTTAGACTGTTTAGTTTTTCAAAATATTGAGACCCATTGCAGAGATTGGAGAGTTGCTTGACAAATTTCTCTGACTCCATGTCTTAAGGAAAAAGGAGACCAAGTTCTTGATTTGGAAAGAAAGCAAATGGATTTTCAGGTTTTCAAGATGTGCCTGTCTTTTTCTAAATTTGATATAAGTCTCTCATAGAGTGTTAAGGACATATCATGTGGCAAAGGAAGCCCCCTTGCTGTTTGCTATTGGGCACCTACCTTAGAGGAAGTGTCACATCCCCAACTCTTTTTTAAGCATTGCCATTTCCTTTCTTTACCACCTCATAAATCTAAGCATGTGATACAATTTCCTTTTTCATGCACTTCATAAACCGACAAATAAACCCCAGGATTTGGATCCTCTGAGAACAATAGAATTCCCCACTTCTTATATACCAGCAGCTGTCTTGCTGGAAAAAGATGGCAAAGTTCTTCTGTACGCTGGCTTTTCAAGTCTTTCAACTTGTTCTTCTTCTTTTTCTCTCCACATGTTTGTTTCTCCAGGCCTTTGTTTCATGTAATTAGATTTTTTAGTAATTCTAAGACCTTGTATTTACCTAAGTGGTTAAAGATGAAGAATCAAGGGCGAGTATCAAAAAAAAAAAAAAAAACTATCAAATAATCTCTCTTTTAATGGAAGGAAGATGGGAAATCAATACCACGTACATCACCCTAGTAATTTAAATTTTCTAAGAAAGGCAAGGGCCCATGTAGTCCATTGATCCTTCACCCCTTACCTTTTTAATACTTATTCAATGGAGCTCATTTGACTACAAATTCATATGTATTCTATGCAAACAAACAGGCTCTTTGTGTCCATCTTTGTTGACTTAAAAATTGCTAATTACAGTAGTTACATTGAACTTGAAACACCCATGAAAAAATACGGTTACTGATCACATGTTCTTGCGTTTATATGAAACCACTTGATTGTCGTCGTGTTTTTATTGTGCAGTTGAGAACGATGCCGCAACATGTGAAGTTGTACTGAGAATTTGAGAGCTGATGAGTGATGACTGCTTCCATCCCTCATGCTACCGACAGTGCCTTCAACAATGTAATGGACTTGGGCTTTGTGTCGTTGTTGGTTATGACAAATTAGCAGTTTAGTTTTATTTTATTTTATGTTTTTGGAATCACAGGGTAGTTGCTAGGGATAGCATACCTGCTCACACAATTCAACCCTGGGATCGATTCCTAGGTACTCTATGGCCACTAGGTGAACCGGGTGAGAAAAATAGCATGATCTTTTTTTTTTTTTTTTCAAAATATGAATTTTCATCATCATTATCATCAAAGCATTGTCATAACTATTTTGGAATCGGCTACATAATTTTTTTTTTCTCCATTCCGATTTTTCTTGAGTTAAATTCTCAAATAAATTGCATTTTTTCATATCTATTTTCACTACCTCTACCCATGTCCTTTTCGACCTATCCGTTTTTCTTGGTGGGTCATCTCAAACGATTTTCTCCAATTTTATCCCCCGTTGATGCTCTACACCTAAATGCTTTCGAAATCACTTATTTTTAATTGCATCTTTCCTTATTTTACCACACATTCACTTTAATATTCTCATACATGTATATCTATTTTGTGCATATGTTATTCCTTGATTGGCATTCATGATCAATAATTGGGCTATCTAAGGCATTCATGATAAATAAGTGGGTACCTACGAAATAGAGAATTGTATATAAAATTGAATCCGGATCCTGTGAGGATTTACTCCACGGTGACCCTGAGTTGACATATCGCAGTCCGCCACATCACCATCAGGTAGCCTACCATTCACATGGGGCTACTGGCCTATTGCCCTATCTAAGATAAGAGCTGTCCGCTATGACGTGGCATACTGTAATTAGTCACTCATTGTCACCGTGGGTTAAAACCCTAAGAGGATGTAGATTTTCAAAGAATGATAAAAAGTGGGCGCATGTATTGTATTGTATTGTATGTACCTTCGGACGGATTTTAATATAATATTCGATAGAAGCAGACAGCATTGATACTTTGTACTATGTTATGGAGAAATTTTCTTCTCCAAGCAAACCTTATATGTAGTCTAGTTTCATGGACCCCACTTGTGCTCGCCTTTGATTAGTGAAGGCTCTTTCACGCTCTCATCCTCTATGATTTGGCACTACGCTTAATTTCACTCTCATCAAACCTTTATCCACCTTTGAATTGAATATTGAAGAAATCTATTGTTAAATTAAAGTCATCTCTAATTGTACTTTATCACTATTAAATTAGCGGCTAGGATGACTTGGTGGAGCTAATCTTTTTGTTGACCCTCATCTATGAGGAAACCTTTCCAGGTACCCCTGACCTACTAATTTGGAGGCATCTAAGTCGGCCCCACCAACGAGCTGGACTGCATATGAGTTCGTAGGAGCTGGACTGTGTCTCATTTTGTCATGATGTGATAGTGTTGACATTGTCAACCCCATTTAGAAATAGAATAGGCTTACATTGAGTTTATGCATGTCACTGATCCATCTGCCAACACCTCAGAATGATTTGTTATATTATGTTTAAAACCCACAATCTTGACCTGATAATTTAGGATTACAGCTTAAAGTTTATAGTTCCAAGCTTATAATAACAACTTGAACCTGACCCAATGCCACCTGAACAGACACGTTGCAATTGCCAACCAATTAGACTGGTAGGCTTGATTTTGGCCTAGCCATATTGCAAGCCTAGCCTACCAGTCTAATTTCCTCTGGGTCTGCTATACCTGGTTGCTCATGTTTTGTAAATTCTTTGGGCTTGTAACTAAATCTCAAAATGATTTGGACAAACTTATGGCCTAATCTTATTCAAACTTTATACTTTAAGCCGAAGCCATGTTGTTCACAAAACAACCCTGTTTGGTAATGAATGGTGGGTTCAAATACATTGCCAAAAGAAAAAATTTCTTATCAAGATCCCATATCTTTCATTCTGATCATCTCCTAACCATATATTTATTTTAGAATCATTCTAAAAAAAATCATGATATTATTTGGGAAATAATTAAAAAAAAAAACCCATAACCATTTAAAGTAAACATTAAAAAATGAAAGAAAGAAAGGAAGAAAGAAAAAGGTTGTAGTAGAATAGAATGTGGAAGACTCACATGCAAGTGGGGGATGGGGGGACGTTATTCAAGTTTGGCCCCGCCTGGCAAGGCAAAGCTGGCGGGGGCGGGTCCTTCTTCTATTCTACCTCTCAAAGTCTCAACAACAACAACAACAAGGCAATGCCAATGCCAATGCCAATTGCCAAATGCCAATGCCAGTCTGTCTTTCTCTTTATCTTTCTCTCTTTCTCTTTCTCTATAAATAACTAACACTAACTCCACCATAGATCCAAAAGCAACCATTTTTTTTTTTTTTTTTCCCCATTTCATTCATGAATTCCTACCCCTCAAATACCATCCATCAGATTCACATTCATATTCACAGACAAACCAATACCATAACCTGAAAATATTTTTATCATTGCTTAAAAGTTTATAGCTTCTCTTCAAAGATGAGCCTCTTTGGCCTTGGAAGCAGGTTATCTTCCTCAATCTCCTTCCTTCTCATATCCTTCCATTTCCATTCATTTAATTCTCATCAGATAGCTCCAGATTCTTTCCTTTTTTTCTTCATTTTTGCTTTTGATCTGATTAATGCTGCTCTCTTACTCTCGCAAATTATCAAAGATTCAAGCCTTTTGATTGATGATGCTCTTGAAATGTATGGCGATTTTTTCTTTTCTTTTTTTTTTTGGATGATGGTTTGATATAAGATGATTTGGAGTGTTTACTTTCTGTGATTTTTCTGGTTGTCTTGCTTTCTCTTTCCTTCTTTTTTATTTTTTTAGTTGTTGTTGTTAAATGATGAAAATTACTAGTTTTTTTGCGATTTGAAATGTTTGCAGGCTTCGGCAAATATTGGAACATTTGTAGGTTGATATTTTTCTTAACCTTGGATGCATTGTTTGGTGGCCATGGATGGTATCTCTGCTTTGCATTTGGAAGGCCAACGAAGCGAGGATTGTATAAATATTGTGATGTTGAAATGTTGCAAATTATAATAATTGTATTATACTCGAATCAACGCGATCTATTGATAAAGAAGCCTACCCAAGTGCTCTTGATTAGTTTTTTTTTAGGCTGCTCTTCTTCTTCTTCTTCTTCTTCTTCTTTTACTCATAACATAATTTACTATGTACGCGCACAGAATATTGATTGATGAATAGATGATGTTAGCATTCTGATTTGGTGACCATCAAATAGATGGTTAAAATGGGTGTGGTTAAGTGATTCAAATTGAACCAAAAATGTTCAATCAATAGAGATTAGGATCATTGAACCAATCTGATTTTGGCCCTACATCCCATCTGGGTTGGGCTCACCGTATGGATGGTTTGGTTAATTTGATAGGCTGTCATGCTCCGGCTGGGTATTAATGATAAGTAACAAGCACTTTCTAGTATTGCAGTCGCTAAATTAAGGTAGCTTCTCCAGAAGCTTTGAAATATACCAACAAAGATGGATGGAAATTAAAAGTTGTGATGGAAACAGTCTAACAGAAAATTACATTGCAAACATGATCTTGACCGGAACAAGTTCAGGAACAGTCCATTATTTCCTGTTTTGTGCCATTTCTAACTTTGCTGAAATCATACAAAATGCTTCAGATGAAACGGAAAAAAATTGGCAACTATTGCTTCAGGGTATGGAATGCTTACCACCTTACTTTCTAAAAGGGGTCCTATAAATAACTGTGTAGATATAGTGGTCTTGTATAATTTCTGGGTAAACTGTTCATCTATGGACTCATTTTTTGGTAAAAAAAAAATTTATGAGCTTAGCATTGATTATTGTCTCATCGTGTTGGTGTAAAGCCTAATGAAGTAATGTCATTTGTGGGATTCCTCTTCTTATTACCAATGGGGCTTTATTTTTATTTTTGTTGATATATTTATCTCAAAGTGATGTTTTCTCAAGGAGTTTGAATGTGCAAATAGGAACCAGAGGACTTTTCGCCCTAAGAAGAACGCTCCATCAGGAAGTAAGGTTGGGTTTCTCTTCCAGCATTTTGTCCTTTTCATTATGCTATATTTTTTGCATAATTCTGTATATCAATTATTCTTACAACATGTTCTTACAACTTTTGTAAATGATTAACATTTATTTTAAGATTTTTGATATGTGATGGAAAAAATCATTCCATGTAAGAGGGGGTTATACAACAAGAAAATGATACCTACTACAGACAGATCTATCTTTACTTTGTTTTTTTGGCAATGGCATCAGCTATTGTGTTCGCCTCCCAGTCGATTGCTTCATATGGACAAACAATATATTTGAACCATTGGCTTGTGCTTTATCATTTAAAAGAACAGATAACCTTCATAGTTCAGAATAAGCACTACATGCCTAAGCAATTGCTTTCCATCTCCTTTGATATTTACACTTTCAGGTCAAGTACCTAAACAACTTCCTAAACCTTCTCTAGCAGAGGATGCCTCTGTCTTCTTAAAATGGTCCTTGCCTGCCTCCACTTGAATATAGTTGGTCCTGCTGGTCCAACCAGAACATGTCCTCTTTGTTCTAATATATATGTTTTTTTCTTCTATGATTGCAGTGTTACCAATTGAATTACCAATCCAATGTGGTGTTGTGATGATAACAATGGGAGAATTTAACGTCACTGATCACAGTTGTTGTAGGGACCTTAGAAATACTGTGACCAATGAACAATGAATAAATCGTCTTCGCCATCACTGAAGCCTTTTCCAGTCTATCTAGGGTGTAGGCTTTGAGAGTTATATTTCATACTCATCCCTATCTATAGCTATGTTCTTTGTCACTCCACACCTAAATATGTCACTTCTAACCACTTCACTCCAAGTCCTAATAAGCCACTTGGTTCCTACATCCTTACACTCGTAACACTTCAGCTCTGTGTACAGGGGTTGCTTTTGGTCTTCAAAGCACATTCCCAAACCATCTTAAATGATATTATCTGATCATCTGTCCTATTGGAACAGCCTGTAGATTTTCTACTTTTGTAGATTTGGTCTTCTGGCTGCAAAGAAATTAGTAAAGCAACTTAGTATTAGTAACTATTTGAACATGTACAACTTAAGCAGAGTCTGATGTTGGATTAGATCTAATCAAAACCTATGCACTAGTTTCTTTCAGAACTTATTGAAGATAGTCTGATGTTGGGGGGTTGAGATATAAAATGGGAGAAATCCAAGCAGTAAGAATATTAGCCACAGCATATGCAGCTCATTGATATGAGTGTGGAGGATTATACATAGTGTTGTCAAGCATAGAAAATTTTGGGTTTTTCCATCACTGTTATATTGCGTAGAAATCAATGCATGCATTTAGCTGCAGCTCTGTGGTGATGGGGAGAGTAGTAAGATAATCAACGCAAAAAAAAATAAAGTATACATTAGAAGATGCAAAATGAGAGAGATTTTTCGTCTTAGATAGTCCCCAACTCCACCCCTTTGAATCACAATGGATAATCAATTGGTGTAGATTTGCCGAATGTGACTTGCTTGCAAATGATAAGGAATTCTCATGTCAGACTAATTTTTCTCAAACTAGAGAATGAGAACACCAACTTCAGAGAGGAAGACCAAGGTAGGAGAAAGGAAATCATCCTTCATTCAACCAATCTTTTTTGTGCAGGACGAGCCTCTTGCTGTTGACAGAGATTTGAGGAATGTTATTTATTGGGCATTTTAGTTGAAAATGGAACCTAAGAGGTGATTGTTTATTATGAAAGAGGTCATAACACTGAGTGTTTATTATGAAAGAGATTATAACACTGATTTCTGATTCCAAATTTTATGTTTTTCTTACGGTTTAGGAAGAGGCAAACAATGTGGCAACATTTTGCTTCTTTTCTTTCTGTCTTGCATGTGGCCCTCCTTTGTTTTTCTATAGAACTCATGAAAAAAGAAAGGTTTGTCACTATGTTTGTAATGCTTCTGCAGTAGATAGCCACTTTTTCATGTTGGCTTTGTGATTGTGTACATGGCTTGTTGACCTCTGGCTCTGATGCAGACTCAACCCAGCAGGCCAGAGTCAACTTAACAACTAGGGGTCTCAAGTCAATTTTAATGTAAGTTGTAAAAATATAAAACAATTTAAAACTAAAACAAATTTGAAGGTATTGAATGGAGACTAAAAAAAGATCAAAATTTTGAGTAACTTGAAATATTCTTTCATACAGTCAGATATATTTTCAAATCATATTACAAATTACCAATCATGTTTTGATTTGTAAGATGTGGAAATTAAGATAGATGATGAAAATGAAACGCGAGACCTTATAAAAAGTAATTCAATTTTCTCGTCTGTTTTAAGGGATTATAAGATCCTTAACCTATGGTTTTATACTATATCTTGGAGCCTTCAGTTTGCATGAATGGGACCCCTGATATGATCTAGATCATTGATTCTTTGTAGACAATTGCTCAAAAATTAAGTACATTGTGAAAAAAAATGGCCATAAATACGTGATCTTGTTCCTTTGCAATTAGACCATTTTTCAGTTTGGAATTCACGTTCAATCTCAATGCTGTCAATCAGAACATGAGAATTTCAAATGTGAGATAATTTTGAAGAATCGTCGAACTATGTTGTGCCACATAAAAGTATGGGCTTATGTTAAATAGACCATGAAAAAAAGGTGAATGAGAGTAGAATTCCCCCAGTTTATATTTATGATTAATAAAGGTCAAGTACTGGAGGTAACAAGTTCATTCATCAGTACTACCATTTTGGCTATTGTATTTAAGTTTCAGAAGGCTGGCCAGATCACGACTCGGTCAGAGACCCGGTGTCACGCAATTTGTCTGAATCCAATTGTTGACGGACCTGAATTTGACAACAGTGAGTGACTCAACTCGCAGCCTCCAGGCTATAATTGAATGTATACAGTAACTTATATTAGTTTGGGTCTAATTACCATGTCACAGCTGAGTCTCTCTCGACTGTCTTGCATCCATCCTATTAGTCAGTTGAGTAATAAGGCTTCAGCCAATAGGAAGTCATATTTTGCTAAACCTGAGCAAGATACCCTATAAATATGAGTTTGGATTCAAATTGCTACAGTGAAGTTGGCCTTGGGGGATTATCATGACTCATGAGCAAAAGATAGCCCAGCAGAACTTCTTCTTCTTCTTCTTCTTCTTCTTCTTTTGGTAGAAGCCAAGCAGAATTTGTGATACAAACTTTATTGGCATGCAGGGTGCACACCTTCAAAAGCACATTGTAGCTACCTTGGGTAGTGGGAACTTGAAGGAAGCAGTGCGACTTCCCACTGGAGAAGACCCTCATGAGTGGTTGGCTGTTAATAGTATGACAACTCTATACTTCATATGTTTTGTTTGCATGTGTTCTATATTTCTTTATCTATTCTCAGGGCTCACTGTTTTTTATGATATACTCCTTTTTCATTTTGCGGATTTCTTTTTATTTCTCCATCTAATTTGATGGTCTACTGTACACAACCACATTTTCCACAGCTGTGGGGTCCAAGTAGAGCCCCAGATCCAAATTTCCGTGCTATCTGGATATTAAAAAAAATATGTATATATATATATATATATCAAAACTTCTCTTATTTGGTCAGGAACTAGGGCTATGGATTATGAGTTTCATTTAGAGGTGTTTTCTTATAGTACTTGCATTTTGGGAAAAACTCTCGAATCGCCTCTCTCTTATCAGACATTTGCATAAACCATAACTAACCACATTTGCACAAATATCTTAACTTGTTTTGAGAATTTCATAAAATGATGCATCTGGAGGATATTGTGACAATTTTAATATGTTTTGAAGTTTCATTTATAATGTTATTGTGATATTTTCCAAATAGATTCTTAGAAAAAAACATCTAAAATTTTGTTGCATGAAAAAAAAAAATGCCGAGGATGAGAGTTGTGATAGTGACTGTAATTTTTCTTGCTTGTATTTGGTAGATGCTTATTGACATGCATAACTCTTATTCAGGTACTTTTTAGCTAATGATCATATCTGAAAAATATAATAGAAATGTCCATGTTAATAACTTTTTTGCATGTTTTCAGCCGTGGACTTCTTCAATCAGGTGAATCTTTTGTATGGCACTCTCACTGAGTTCTGCACACCAGTTACCTGCCCAACAATGACAGCAGGACCAAAGTAACTTTCTATCGGCCTTGACCTTACATTCTTTTCAATCCTCATGATATGAAAACAATAGAGATTTATCTTTTCCAAATTATGACTTTGCTAGTTTACTACTTACCAGGTTTATCTAAACACATTATACTACACAGAATCAGTTTGACCAGTGTGATTATAAACGAGATAATTGCATTTGTTCCCTAAAGAATCAATTGACTCACTTAGTGCCATTGAATTGCTCGGGATTTCAGCCCTTGATAAAACATAAATACCATGTTTGATCATCATCTGCATCATATCCACCCTATCCAGGCAAGTGACTGGCGCACACTGTAGAATTGCTCTGGTCATCAAAGTAGTACTTGGGACTTCCTCCTCTTAGTAATTTCTTCTTCTTGTTTTTTTCCATGTGTTTCACTAATTAGATGAGGATCATAAGGATTAGAAATCCTAACTAAAACAAACATTAGGATCAACTGGTAGCTCAGTTGGTGAGGCACTTATCTTCCACAGAAACAACTAGGGATTGATCCCTAAGTGTAGCTTAATTGCCACCCCTACAATTGATTGATAGTTGATGATATTTTGAAGGGTGTATGTGATCTAATGCAAGATGAGATTCTGCAGGTACGAGTATAGATGGGCTGATGGAGTTCAAATAAAGAAACCAATAGAAGTGTCAGCTCCAAAATATGTAGATTATTTGATGGATTGGATTGAAACTCAGCTTGATGATGAGTCAATCTTTCCTCAGAAGCTTGGTATGTTGAGTTTCTTGAGATTGACTGCAATAAATTCCCATGAATAGATTAAGAGAATTGTAGTCTTGAACTATTTCATGCCTACTACAGGAGTACCATTTCCTCAAAATTTCCGAGAAGTTGTTAAAACAATTTTCAAAAGGTTGTTCCGGGTTTACGCCCACATCTACCATTCACATTTCCAAAAAATTGTCACTCTCAAGGAAGAAGCTCATCTGAATACTTGCTTCAAGCATTTTATTCTGTTTACATGGGTAAGTTCTACCACTTCTGTTCTTTTTAATTAATTGTCTAGTTTACTGTTCTTCCCTAAAACCATTTTCTATTGCCTAAGTGATTGCATGCAATGCAGGAATTCCGATTGATTGACAAGGCGGAGCTTGCACCTCTGCATGAACTAATTGAATCAATCCTTCTTCAATACTAAAATGTTCCAAAAGATAACAAATCATGGTCTCAAAAGGCCAGGATAGAAAGTACCAAACAGCCTAGGATTGATCATTCATCATCTCCTATGATCATCGTGCTGGCAATTCTTATTCTTTTTTTTTTTTTTTTTTTTTTGTATTGTCGATTTGGCTTATTCATTTTGAATGTTTTATGTGAGCCTTTATGCGTAAAAATGGATAAAAACATCTTCTTTCTTTGTTTATCTGTTTTATTTGGATTTATTGGGTATAGTAGTGATCATTTGAACTGGTAAGTGAATCATTTCTCAAATGAAATTAATCAATTGGCATGGAACTAATGATTTTGATGATGTGCTATTGTTATTAATTAGTGGAGTGATAGAATTTACTATGCAAACATGCTTTTAATAGAGGTAGAATCACATGATACTATTGGTGGTGAATGTCCATCTGCAGCATGGCTCTGAGTAGGTGCGCAGGGCAAAAACCAATGCATAACAGATTTTATTTTAACTAGAAGAAATTAACAGAAGAAGAAGAAGTCTGAATCAACCATATGCAGCTTTACTGGTGATTCCAATGCCAGTGGGGTATCAGTCAAATTTTCAGTATCGGCTTTTCTTTGGTAAAATGATACGTACCTATGGGACGATATTTGAAATCATGATCTGCACTAATCATCTATGATGCAGCATATATGTACCTCAATCCTTAGCTAGCTAAATCATGGCCCCTTTGCAGATGGAGCACAAACCAAAATAAATGAACAGTTTATTTTTCTTGTAATCAAGTGTGTTTCGCGCAAAGTCTTCTAGCCAAGACCAAAATTGATGAGAGAAGACTTTGATGATGTTGTTATTAATAGTGATGATGACGGCGACAATGATTTGTATTTTCAATCAAATTAATTTTGAAAAATGATGGCATCATTTCTCAAATATGATGAGTTTCACATGTGATTTACTCCCTTCCATTCTTCTGGAGGCAGTTTGATTGTTCTCACTCTTTTGGATATTGTTAATAAACATTGGTGGTAGACATCATGAAATTCAATTATGAACCTCATTCGTGAAAGTTGTTAGCCCAATGGCAATATACGAGGTGTTGGCTCTTTCAAAGGTCTATTATTCTTAGGAAGGTAGTATGTGGTTTTACAACTATCTATCAACTTTAACATCCGGTCATCGAACCCACTTTTTTTCCTTTTTTCACTTCACAACTATTGAAGGGTCTGCCCTACTTTAGAGGGGAGGGGGGAAATTTTTGTTAGAGACTTTATTGCCATGATTTTGCTTGATTTGTAATCATTTAGCTGTGATTGGTTTGATGGTTCGTACTCCGTACTTTTACTCCCATGTCCAAAGTTTCATGGCAAAGGTTGGGCCAACCAGAAATGTAGACATTTTTGTAAAGGATAACACCAGGCACCCTGAAACACTACCCAACAATATAAAATAAATCTGGTGAAAGAGAAATTTAGACCCCACTAAATTAAATTCACATGTGGAAGTGAAGTATACTGCTCAATTGGAGTGAAAATCATCTTTGGATTGCTCATATCTAGAATACAAATCAAACTCCGATAAAATTAATCGAGTTTTTCTTTCTTTTTTTTTCTTTTTCCTTTGATCAATCTAACACTAGTGTGCTCTGATTCGACTGAATCTTGGATGAATAGGAGGGAAGGGAACATAATGGTACGAATAGGTCGGATTATTCTTCCTTCTTTTCCAACGGAAATCCAACATCATTTGCATGGATTCTAAAAATTAGGAAATAATAACCATTTCACTTAATTACATATTGTATACTGTATTCACCATTAGACATCCATCTTTTTTTTCTTTTCTTTTCTTTTCCTTTTTTACCAGAGAACCAGTGCAATGCTTGCAAGCCAAGAAACTCAGTACGTTCCATCTGGTATGGTGCCTCCTGATTCCTGAAAACAGCCAACAAGTCAATGGATGCTACTAATCTTGTCCAAACAGGCAAATTGCCATCTGCAACTGTGCCCAAACTTGTCAGTGTTGAGAGAAATGAAATCTATTTATTTTTTTACTATCAGCATCAAATGCACACTGCACGCACTCACACACAGTCATCGCCTGTCATATCCGTGTGCCTCAAATGAATGATGCATGTAAAAAAAGATAACAATACTGTTCAACAACAGGATTTACCATTTATCTTGTTATTACTAATACAAATCATTCAAATAATAGGGACATGGTCTTTTAGTTTCAAAGACCCCAGTAAATCACCTGCCACAACTGACTTCTCCAATGTACAAAACTGGTTCCTCGGTTGGGTGAAAACATTCAACAAGTCTTCTCTGAAGTAATTCCCAAAGCAGAAATGACAAAGTGAGAATATCTTGTTTTGGGTAGGAGGAAAATACAGAACATTACCTTTGTACAATTTCCTTCTCTGTATTCTATGGAGTGTTCCAACCATTAGTTGGGTGCATCATTGGGTTGGTAAGGGACAGGGACAGGGAGGGGGACAGCATGCCGTCTTTGACGCTCCCGGAGATACAGGACAGTCATGAGGCAGACTACGAGAGTGAGAATGGTTGCATTTCCTTCATCCATGAGCACATTTTCAACCCATGCTTCCACTCTTGGGAAGACTTGCGGAAGTGAATCGATCGAATCCACCTGAAATTGTAACAAAGACTCCCTTCAGTTTTGAGTTCAGTTAATCAAACAAAATATTTCAACACCAACAACCATAAAACATGGAAAATAAGGAATACTTTCAAGGAAAAAAAGCAGCACACAACCAAGGATGGTCGCTAAAACAAAAAATCATCATTGTTATTGTCGTAGTCGTTGTCATCATTACCACCATTTGAGCCTCATCCAATCAATCTGAAGTCAGGCCTATAAGAGTTCTAGGATTAAATTCTAAAATAATCATATGCCCAAAAACCTATCTATCTAATCATGTAATGAGAAAGTACTCTGCGTATGCACTTGGTGGCAATGATGAAAAATAAGAAACATACACAATTAGAGGAGTATTTGGATTAAGATGATGATAAAGATGAGTAAGGTTGTCTCCTAGGGAAGCATTTTTATGTTCCACAGAGCAAGTTGAATAGATGGCAGTACAGAAGGTTATTATCAAGTATTTCATTAGATAAAGAGGAGAACATTCCACATGATACCTCAATATCAAGAACATAAAAGACATCAGGAAAGATCTCCACACTCAACTTTCTAAAGACATCAAAATGTACCTAAATTAAGTTGCTCAATTTGATTGACATAGGTACTCACCAGGAAACTATTGGCATAGTTCTTCCGTATCCACAAACTCATGAGGGCTAATGAGACGGGCAACTTTGCTGCAGGATCATTCTCTAGTGCCTGATCATAATACCGCTTGGCCAAATGAAGATCAAGTGGAAGCCCTTGCCCGTGCTCATGCATGTATCCAAGGTTGAACATGGCTTGAGCATTGGATTGCGAGTGGGCATGCATATAAGCCTCAGCCGCACGTTCATAGTCTCTCTCAGTACCCTGCAACAAAGAACAGAAAAGATAAAAGTTCAGTAAGGGAAAGATGCAAGGCTGTAATGTGCCAAGAACCCACAGTCCGGATGGCATGACTAAGGTTCATTCTTGTATAGAATGATGAATCAGGAGACTGACGACATCCTGAAGCATCCATAAATACAATTCCACAGGTTCATTCTTGTATAGAATGATGAATCAGGAGACTGAAGACATCCTGAAGCATCCATAAATACAATTCCACATATTTTTATGTTAAAGTCCCATAATTCATCTTCCCATAGTTAGGCATCCCAGTATAGAGCCATTACCCGACCATAATAATATGCATCCCCGATCAACAAAGCAGCATGTTCGTTGCCCTGCTCCGAAGCTTGCCACCACAAAGAATGTGCACGTTGGTGCCTTTCTACATCTGTGCAAAATCCAGATTCTCCCACGCACAAACTACGTTCACCATATTTGTCGAGAATCCATGCAGCATTGCTCTGTGCCACCTCATATCCAAGCTCCGCCATTCTAGAGTACAAGAGGAATGCTTTTCCCACTTCGCCTTTCAAGTAAGACTCTAGAGCCCATCTTGATAAGGAACTCCAGGGTCCCCTCTCTGCGACTAATTTGTACAAAGCAGTAGCCTGAACCAATGAAACATCACAAGATCAGTATTTTAAACAGAGCAAAGGGGCACAGCAGATAGCAACAACATATGAATTCTAGGGCTGTCCAAAGAGACAGGCCGGAACTGATCAGCCACACTTATCAGGCCAGTTCCACTGAATACAAAGACAAAGTTGAGGTATTCATATGGCCAAGCCTGTGGACAACCTACTGAGTTCCACACTGAAAATCAAGGGTGACAGAATAAGATGATGACTGAATGAATCACTACAAGATATTAATCAGTACAGACCATGTACTTCACCTTTTCCAGAATGTAAGAAGCAACTAAACAATTAAGTTATGAAAGAGATCCACTCGATGTACAGGGTCATCGATGTCTTATTTTTGTCATGTTTCAAGAGCAATTCAGTGGCTGATTCATCGGCTAATGGACTGTTGATTGGAAGTTGTTGTATGAGCATTCCTCTTAGCCTCTGGGCACTCTTTTGTGTTTTGTGTTTTCTTGCATGTTTTGTTTTCTTTTAATAGACCTTCTGTAACCTTTTCTTGTACTCTTACGTCATTCTAGTGCATTTACCACCTTCCATGAGACACAAGTTTCTGAGATTGAGAAATTGGCTCTACTTGAAGATCAACTGATGTGGAGTGGCTGGGAATCTGTCAACTGAAGTCAGTGATTCAAACTTGGAATCTAATAATAATCTATAGCGCTAAGTAGTTGGTGTACATTGCGAAGCTGGATTAATAAACTGAGGGAAAACTACAAAACAAACTCTACCATCTAATCTGGATAGCAAGAACAAAGGTATGTTTGCTGGTTATCTGAGCCCAAATGAACATAAAAAAAGGGAGGGCATGAGGACCTCACCCTTCTCCTCATGACTCACCTTTCTAATAGTACCAACATGGTCGCCTTCCAAAATCAGATGATGGTGACAAATCAAGACTACTTGTGGGAACTCCACAAGGCATGCATTCTATTTTCATTCCTTTTTCATTAATGCAGTAATTTTTTTTATCTTTTTTTTTTTTTTTTTTTTTTGAATGGTGTAAAGAAATTGTTGCAGTAATATTAGGAAGAGGGAACAGATTCCTTCTTCAAATAGAAGTTTTAACTGCAATTTCCTTTTACAAGAACTTGTATTCCTACCAATGTAGCAAATGAAATATGCCTAGTAGAGAGAATGTCACTTTTCACACATTTAAATCTAATCGACAATGTGGAGGCGACTCTCACCATGCTAAAACCTTCCTTAATTGAAACATGACCCATTCCAAATTGAGCAGGGTAACAAAGCAAACTACTATTTAAGTTTTGTTTGTGAATCCTAGCAGGTAGGCCCTTCCACATCTGGGAAGCTTTAAACAGGATTGGGAAAAGAAAAAAAAACAGTTGCAGAGAGTGAGTCAGCCATTGCCCACATGGACATTTATCAGACTACGAGGGGATTAGGTATTGGGAAAAAAACAAAAAATTTAGAATATTAGAAAATTTTAGATTTTATTTAATGTTTTCATTGGCAACTAAACTAAATACAAGAGTGGGACCCTTCAAAGTCATAAAAGTCCTGCATCAGACGAAAAGTACACATCAGAAAGGATGGAGTTGCAGAAACATCAGTTGCTTTTGCTCACCAATTAGCATCCTCATTTTCCAAATGCAAGATTTGGTAGGCATTTGGGCACCATTGGACACATGATAACTGATTACATCAACACAGTTGGACATACATAACACAACAGGCTCCATTGACGCAATTCCACATTATAACGTTTACTCGCCCCAAAAATGGCTCTCAGATGAGAGGGGGGGGGGGGGGTTGTTTAATATTTTTTGTGAAAGGTGATGAGCATGCACAAGTCACTCATGGTAAACCAGAATGTGAGATGTACACACAATCATCTAAAGTTGGAAACTATTAGAGCATGTGTAATGTAGGTCCTGCGGTGTTGACTACATGAGTTACAGCTAAACTCATAGATGAATGAACAGAGTGATGGGAGGAGTTTGATGCGTCTGCATAAGAGAAACTAAATACAAATGAACATACCATAAGAAGATTCTTCCTTAGGGCGACGCCTGTCTGGAACATCTTCCCCAGTTGGTAAAATGCCTTTGGCTGGCCAGCATTAGCTGCTGTTATGAAATACTTGCAAGCTGCTTTCACATCCCTTTTCACACCAATCCCCTTAAGATACAATACCCCTAAGTTATAATGCCCACCAGGCTCTTCATTGTCAGCAGCCTTCTCAAAGTACTCTTTCGCCTGTCAAGAAAAGGTTTAGAACAAAAAAAAAATTTTAAAGAAATACAACAACATCAGTTATTACGATAGTAACATACTACCTTACAATGGAAGCTAGTATCTAAAACTTTATGACATAAAAAATAAAGAAAAAAGAGAGAAGGCAATAGGTCTTTAAAATGATTCATTTAAAAGAAATACTTTAAATGTACAAATTCAAAAAATAAGAAACAGTACTTAATATGTAAGTTTTTTTTATAATGGTAAATTTTATTACTCCAAAATAAAGAAACAAAAAACAAAAACCTACTAACTTACAGCAAAAGCTAGTACAGTATCTATATATATATATATATATGGGAAATGCTCCTGTGAGAACATCTCTCACCTTACTATGAGAGATAAGGTGGGGGCCCTCACATTTAAGTTGTTGGCATTGGATATGGACATGAGGGCCCCCTCCTTATCTCTCATAATAAGGTGAGAGATGCTCTCACAGGAGCATCTCTGATGCAGCCCGACAGAAGACTAGGGCCCGCAGGCCCTCCTGATGGACCCACTTGATGGGATCCACATGATCTCTAAATTGGCAGAGATCCCTATCCTATTTAAATTAGTAATATTAAGTAGTTGCTAATATGATTTGCTTTCTACATTCTATTTAGGGTAGGATTAAGTAACTTCCTATCGTTAGAGTTTTGATTAGTTTAGGAATTGTCTTCTATATATAAAGAAGAACCTCTTATTATCTGTTATGCATTATTCAATCAAATAACCAACGTGAGTTTTTTTCCATGTGTTCATGGCTGTGAGTGCTTTTGTGTGTGGAATCCCTTTGTTGGATTCGATCAATCTCATCTAAGAGATTGGTCTATTCGATCGAAGGTCCGGGGCTGCGCCAAATTGGTATCAGAGCCCAGATCCGGTCGCCGGAGAAACAACTGTCTTCTCTGGTTCATCATCGTCCACCCATCGACATCATCCCACGCCATCCAACCCAACTCCCCTCCCTGCCGATCCAACCTTCTACAACCTAGCCACTGCCGAAGACCCCAGCACCACCCCGAACCCAGAACCCAGAAAACCCTTCCGGCCATCTCCCGAAACCAAAACCCCAACCCATCCCCACTTCCGGCCATCTCCCGAAACCAAACCCCAACCCATCCCCACTGTCAAAATCCACCCAACCCTAACCCTAACAAAAAACCCCAACGCACTCTCTTCCATCTCCCAGCATCACCGTTCTTCATCTCCATCCCAAACCCCTTTCACCCACAAACCTCCACCCTAACCCCAATCCCAAACCGAAGCCCCACAACCCCAGCCGAACCCAAGCCGAACCCAACCCTTCACCTGACGCCCAAAAACCATCTCCCTCTCACGTCCCAAGCCCTAAACCCAAACAACCCCACGCTCTGCCTTCGTCCTTCCAACCTTTCGAAAGCCCTCCCAAAAGTGAAAAAAAAAAAAAAAGAAGCAGCATCAGCTGTCGAGAGAGAGAGAAGTTGCTGCAGAAAGACGACATCGAAAAAAAAAAAAAAAGGGCGTACCTGGCACCGACGAGGACTCCAGCACCGTCGTCGTCTCCAGCAGCCAGTCGCAGCAGCCGTCCCCCAGCCTCGTCTCCACCAGCGCCATCGCAAGGTCTCCCCTTCTTCGTTTCATTGATACAGTAAGCCCTCTCTTATTTTTTTTCTCCTGCGCACGGAGCCCGAGGAGGACTCTTTTACTTCTCACACGTGTTCTGTGAACTGGGCCTGAGTTTTGGGCCTTCTTTTAATCTGGGCCCAATTTGAGTCCGGATCCGACCCAGTCCATTAAAAAAAAAAAAAAAAAATTTAAAATTCCAGCCATGCCTAGAAGAGGTGACAATCTCAGTCATTGGCTCACGGACAAAGAACGTGATGAACAGTTATTCAAACTGGGCCAAGATATGGACGAAGTAATGGATCGTCTACACACCGTAGAGACTGCACTTATTGAATTGCAAAATACCAAGTCGGTTGCAAAGGAAGGGTCATCCACTTCCACACAAATAGTCACACCCATCCAAACAGAAAGGATTGAGCCGCGTGAGTCCATGCGTGACTTTGTACAGCGTCTCATTGCTGAACGAGACACCCAGGGTCCCATGGTTGCACAACGCACTGATGATATCACGAAGAAAGTCAGAATTGATGTTGCTGATTTCTCTGGAGATGTCAGTCCAAAAGTTTTTGTTGATTGGCTTAATTCCCTTGAAGATTATTTTACTTGGTATAACATGAATGATGAGCAGCGGATAGCCTTTACGAAGGTTAAACTTAAGGGTCCTGCTAGAATCTGGTGGTATGGTGTTGAAAATAATGAACTTGCTTTGGGACAGCCCATTATTAGATGGATCAACATGAAAGAAAGGCTCAAGAACAATTTCCTTCCTTCTGATTACATTGACACACTGCACCAAGAATATCTTACTCTCCAGCAAGGCAATCTATCTGTGGAAGAATATACAAACAAATTTCGAGAATATATTGTTCGTTGTAATTTGAAAACAGATGATCGCCTCACTATCACTCGATATAGAGATGGATTGCGCAATGATGTCAGACGGGAAGTTGCTATGTTTGATTACACCAGAGTTGATGAACTATTTTGTAAAGCCAGGAAAGCTCAGCATGAACTCCAGTTGCGGAGACGCAACACTTTTCAAGTCGGGGAGTCTTCCACTAGAAGAGGACCTGAACCTACTTTTAACCGTACTCAGACACAAGGTTTTCGTCCTCCTCCTCCCCCTCCTCCTAGACCATTCCAGCAAGCACCACCGAGGCCACAGCAAGCCATCCAGCAGAGGCAAGCTTTGCCACAGCCAAATCAGCGGGTGCAGCAGAATCAGAATGATAATCGTGGCCGCGGAAGGTTAGATAAAAGAGAAATCGTTTGTTATGCTTGTAAACAAAAGGGACATTATGCAGCCGAGTGTCCTCATAGAAATTTATATGCTACTAATGAGCCAGAAGATGATGAACAATATGATGAGGAAATAGAAGCAGAGTTGTTCAATGCAGAGCCTCAAAATGAAATTGCAATAGATCAATTCCAAGATACAGAAGCTGATGACGGTACCCCACTGCTTTTCCTTGATCGTCGTCTCCTAGTAGCTGATTCAATAGAAGAAAATGACGACTGGAATCATGCATCTATTTTCCGGTCACGAGTCAATTGCAAGGGCAAGTCTTGTAACATGATCATTGATGGTGGCAGCGCGATAAATGTTATTTCTCAAGAGGCAGTCGAGAAACTCAAGCTGCCAACTGAGAAGCATCCAAGACCTTATAAAGTTGCATGGGTCAATAATTATTCCATTCCTGTTCGGAAGCAATGTGTCGTCCCTGTCAGAGTCGGTAATTATGAAGATACAATTCGTTGTGACGTCATTCCAATGAACGTTACACATATCCTCTTTGGACGACCATGGTTAAAGAAACTGAAGGTCATCACAGATCATGAGCACAATACTTATTCTTTCAACTGGAAAGGAAGTAAGATTAGGTTACTTCCATTGCCCGCTAAATCTTCCTCCACATCTGATATAGCTCCAGCACTTCCTATATTGACCATGAGGAAGTTTGAAGATGAAAGCAAAGAACAGGGTGTCATGTATGCACTGATTGCTAGACAAGTTCCAAAAGAATCTCCTGCTACATCTGTCCCACAAGAAGTAAAACCACTTTTGAAGAAATTCGCTGATCTAGTTCCAGATGAACTGCCAAATGAGCTTCCTCCATTACGTGACATCCAACATGCCATTGACCTTGTCCCAGGTGCTTCCTTGCCAAATTTACCTGCATACCGGATGAGTCCTATGGAGCACACAGAATTAAGAAGGCAAGTTGATGATCTTTTACAAAAGGGATATATCAGGGAAAGCCTCAGTCCCTGTGGAGTACCTGCACTTCTCACTCCAAAGAAAGACGGAAGTTGGCGTATGTGCGTGGATAGTCGTGCCATCAATAAAATCACGGTAAAGTACCGCTTCCCAATCCCCAGATTAGATGATATGCTAGATTTGATGACTGGTGCATGTATTTTCTCTAAAATTGATCTGCGAAGTGGTTATCATCAAATCCGTATAAGGCCAGGTGATGAATGGAAAACTGCTTTTAAGATCAAAGATGGTCTTTATGAATGGATGGTTATGCCCTTCGGGTTAACCAATGCACCTAGTACTTTTATGCGGGTCATGACACAATTACTGCAGCCTTATATTGGAAAGTTTGTCGTCGTTTACTTCGACGATATACTAATCTACAGCAGGACAAAAGCAGAACATCTTCACCATCTGGACACAATTTGCCAACTCCTTCGCCGGGAGTGACTTTATATTAATCTCAAGAAGTGCACTTTTATGAGTGCATCTGTTGTCTTCTTGGGTTATGTTGTCACGGCACAAGGAATTAAAATGGACCCTGAGAAGGTCAAAGCAATTTTGGATTGGCCAATTCCTACTACACTCACTGAAGTTCGAAGCTTTCATGGTCTTGCAAACTTTTATAAGAGGTTCATTCGAAACTTCAGCAGTATTATGGCTCCTGTCACAGAGTGCATGAAAAAGGGTGAATTTAAGTGGACTAGTTCTGCTACTAGAGCCTTTCAAGAAATCAAGGGCAAAATCACAGAGGCACCAGTTTTACAAATTCCAAGTTTTGACAAAGTCTTCGAAATTGCTTGTGATGCTTCGAATGTCGGCATTGGGGGTGTTCTAAGTCAGGAGAGACACCCGATTGCATTTTTTAGCGAAAAACTTTCTGATGCCAAGAAAAAGTACTCCTCTTATGATTTGGAATTCTATGCCTTGGTACAATCACTTCGTCATTGGAGACATTACTTGATTGGCAACGAGTTTGTTCTTTATTCAGATAATGATGCTTTGCGACACCTACATTCACAGCAGAAGATCAGTGCCAACCGTGCCAAGTGGAGCGCATATATACAGGAGTTCAGTTTCAGTATTCGCCACACGGCAGGAAAAGATAATTTGATAGCTGATGCACTTAGTCGACGAAAGCATTTGTTGACAACCATGACTGTTAGTGTACCAGGTTTTGATCAACTCAAGCTAGCTTATGCGGAAGATCCAGATTTTGGTTCTATCTATGCAGACATCAGCAATGGTGATCTTGGTAAGCATCCTCATTATAGCATTCATGATGACTTCTTGTTCAAAGGTACACAACTCTGCCTCCCTGCCACATCCATTCGTGAATATGTTGTCCAAGAGTTGCATTCGGGAGGATGTAGTGGTCATTTGGGACGTGATAAAACTCTTGCTCTTGTCAGCGATAGATATTATTGGCCCCGAATGAAGACTACCATTATTCGCATTTGCGAACGTTGTCGGACATGTCAGCTATCCAAAGGTAATAAGAAGAACACTGGACTTTATCAGCCTTTACCGGTTCCTCATACTCCTTGGGAAGACATAAGCATGGATTTTGTGCTAGGTTTGCCAATGACACAACGAAAAGTTGATTCTGTTTTTGTGGTTGTTGATCGCTTTTCAAAGATGGCACATTTTATTCCATGTACTTCTACCAGTGATGCCTACAAGGTTGCCAAGCTCTTTTTTAAAGAAGTTGTGCGTCTACATGGCCTTCCAAAGACTATTGTTTCGGACCGAGACACCAAATTCATGAGTTACTTTTGGAAGACTTTATGGATGCTGTCCAATACTAAGCTCAAATTCTCTACTGCTTACCATCCTCAGACTGATGGCCAAACGGAAGTGGTAAATAGAAGTCTTGGACAGTTATTGCGATGCCTTGTTCGTGATCACATCACATCTTGGGATCAAGCATTGCCTATGGCTGAATTTGCATACAATAATTCGGTCAATCGGTCTACTGGTACTTCTCCATTTGAAGCTGTTACAGGAGTTCGACCACGACTACCTGTTGATCTTGTCTCTTTGCCGGTAGATGCCAGAGTAAGTGCTGATGCTGAAAACTTCTTTCACCATATGCAACAAGTACATGATGAGGTCCGCCGCCATATATCTGCCAGTAATGCCACTTATAAACAGCAAGCAGACAAGCATCGTCGATTTATTGAATTTGCTGAAGGAGATATGGTCATGGTCCGGATCCGTCCCGAGTGTATGCCTCCAGGAGCTTATAAAAAGTTGCATCCACGGAATGCTGGTCCATACAAGATTCTCAAAAAGATTGGTTCCAATGCTTATGTGCTTGATCTTCCATCTGATTTCGGTGTCAATTCTACTTTCAACGTAGAGGATCTTACACTCTACCATGGTCATGACAATGATGGTGACACTGAAGAGCAGACTATTGCTCTCCCTTCGAATCTTCCACCTGTTGATGAGATTGTTGATGTGCTTGATGATCAAATTGTTTCTACTCGTCAAGGAGGTTTTCAAAAGTTCTATGTCCGCTGGAAGAATCGTCCTCTCTCTGATGCTTCATGGATCACTGCAACAGATTTTCAACGCTTGAATCCAGATCTTTATGAGCGCTATCAAGCAATTAACTCGCCGGAGTCGAGTTCTTTCAAGCCGGGGAGAGTTGATGCAGCCCGACAGAAGACTAGGGCCCGCAGGCCCTCTTGATGGACCCACTTGATGGGATCCACATGATCTCTAAATTGGCAGAGATCCCTATCCTATTTAAATTAGTAATATTAAGTAGTTGCTAATATGATTTGCTTTCTACATTCTATTTAGGGTAGGATTAAGTAACTTCCTATCGTTAGAGTTTTGATTAGTTTAGGAATTGTCTTCTATATATAAAGAAGAACCTCTTATTATCTGTTATGCATTATTCAATCAAATAACCAACGTGAGTTTTTTTCCATGTGTTCATGGCTGTGAGTGCTTTTGTGTGTGGAATCCCTTTGTTGGATTCGATCAATCTCATCTAAGAGATTGGTCTATTCGATCGAAGGTCCGGGGCTGCGCCAATCTCCCATATATATATATATATATATATATGTGACACTTTGTACTCTTTATTAAATGCATGATCTGCCCTTCAGATCTGAATTAACTAGACTGTCTTTAACTATTTCTTCTTTTTTTTTCTGCGATATGTGTGCATTGCATTGGAACTAAATAAGGACTATATCAGACTTTAAACTAGGCAAGCAAATAAAAAGAAGATTCATGATGTGCACATTCTAATAACAAAAAGAAGCTCAACCTAATAAATAAATAAAAACTGTTGCCACTAATTGTTGATCAAGGAGTCCCACCATAAACATTCGAGGGAGTTTGCAACCTATTGACACTCCAAAGAGCTCTACAGAAGCAGCCCAATTACACACATGCAAATGGGTATGTCTTGATCATTGTGCTACGATGAAAATATATTGGTTTTAAGTGTCACAAGAGGGCGTAAATCTAGAACAAGCCTTCTAGATCCCACGCTAGATAAAACTAATATATGGTTTCAGGGGGGGAACCTTTAGTCTTCAATTTCATTCTTGATCAGCATGAACTTTTTCTTGTAGGATACACATGAAGAACCAATTTGGTGGGCCTTTGGCTTGTACAGCTTAGAATGATCTGATAATTAATTGCAGATACATTGACATTAAATGCTAGTGAGTTTCCATCCCAGTAATCAAACCGGCTATTGTAAAATAACAAATAAAAGCATAAAACTGTCATGATTTCACATCTTAATTTTTCGGTCATTCGTTCTTAATACATATTCATTGTATCAGCCTGATTAGAGCATTATAGAGCACTCTTAAATGACATTACCAAGAAGGATAACCAAAAACGAATTGGGTAAAAAAAAAACACCCATATTGACTTACTTTGGTGAAGTTCTTCTTTTCAACTCCATAGCCTTTCACATACAAATAGCCCAACCCATTATAAGCCGAAAAATGCTGCTGCTTAGATGCCAATGTGAGCCATTCAAGCGCCTTTGTGTAATTCCTCTCAACTCCAGCGCCCTTTGCATAAATTTCTCCAAGAAGTTCCAGCGACCTCGGTTCCCCCTTCTCCACAGCCTTCAGAAACCAAGACAGAGCTTTCCCATGATCACGTCTAACCCCTCTCCATCCAAAGTAGTAATAAACACCAATCTTGTACATCGCCGCTGCATTCCCCTTCTGCGCCTGATATTCTGTTATCTGGAAATCCTCATCATCTTCCCCACGCGACTTCCTCAGTGCATCCTTGTTCTCCTCAGCTCCAGTATGTATCCTAATTGGCTCAATCACAGGGGGTTCCTTGGAAATCATGAAACTCGCCACCGCAGTTTCCGCCAATTCCGCATAAAGCTTCACAGCTTTCTCGTACATCTTTGAAAAAAAAATACAAAAATAAAAAAAAATAAAAAAAATTCAATCCAGCCAGGAACAGGAATACAATTTCCAGTAATTATTGCATAAACCCTACACAATTGAATCCATCCAGATGAATGGAAAAGCCATAAAATCCAAGGGATCGTTTGGATCTTGGAAAATTGAGTAGATAAGGATTCATACGTTAGATCAAAATCGGTTCTTTTCCATAAAAGCAATTCCAGGTAATTAGATTTTACAAGTAAACTGAGTACAAAGTATGGAAAGAGAAAGTTCCAAAAGATCCAAGCTTTCAAGAAAATTTCCTCAGTTTCTAGGGTTAGGGTTTTCGGCAACGATCTCCATACCTCTTGACGCAAGTAGGTATATGCAAGAGCCATCTTCGACTGCTTGTTGCCGCCCTCCGCCGCGAAGTGGTGGTAGAGAAACGCCTTCGAAGCACTCTGCTCCTTTGTGCAGCCCGTGCCGTAGAGGAAACCTAAAGCCGACTGCGCGTGCTGCGATCCGGCTGCGGCGGCGGCCTCGATCTCAGACGCGGCCTCCTCCATCAATCTGGGATCGCCGGTGGCGGCGGCGGAGATCATGGATCGAACGGCGGAGAAGTAGAGGGAGGAGGTGTTGCCGGAGGAATCGACGATGGGGCGCCATGACCCGGGGTCGAGCTCTTCTTCGGACTGAGTCTCGGACTCGCCGAACTCGTCCCAGTCGGAGGAGTCGGCGGACGCGTCGTCGTCGGAGGGAGGGGTGTCCTTGAGGTCGTCCTTGGAGAGGACGAGGACGAAGGGGCGGGCGGTGGCGGAGAGGAGAAGGAGGGAGGAGGAGAGGGCGAAGATGATTACGAGGTGCGGGACACGGAAGCGACTACGCATTGCTGCTGCTAATGCGGACTACTGTAACGGAGAAAGTGAAACGAAGAGAAGTAGGGGATGGAAGAAGAAGATGCAGGAGGGTGTTAGTTTTTATTTCGTATTCGTATTCTCCAGAATGGATAAAATTGGACGGTTCTCCGGGTTCTAATGACGTGGTCCTTGGACATCTGGACCGTTCGTTCATTTTTTATGCATTGTTATTTTCATTGAAATTCGAAATCCATCCATTATAATTATTAGCGAGATTTTCAAATAAATCCTTAGGCTTTTACCTTATTTCAAAAAAGGATATAAGTTTTAAATTTTTTTCAAATTAGTCCCTTAATTTTCTAGAAGTTTTTAAGTTTTCTATAAAGTTTTTAATTAAGGACATCTTGTCATTTAAAGATATTTTTTATGGCATTTTCTCTTAATTTTTTAAAAATACTCATAGTACCTTTATTTAAAGCCATGACATAGTTCTGGCAGCCACTATATTTAGTCGAAATATCTAGTTTTCCTCGATCATTATAAGGCTGCTAGTGAAAAAAAGGAAGAAAATATGGGAGAAGTAAAGAGGGGTTTTATTTCATTGAAGGATAATTTGAGTAGTTTAAGAAAATTGAAGAAAAAAGTTGTCGGAAAATTGTCCTTAATTAAAAACTTCATGAAAATTTTATGGACTAATTTGAAAATTTTTAAAACTTGTGTCCTTTTTTAATAAGATAAAAACTTAAAGACTTATTTAAAAATTTCCCTAATTATTTTAAGTTTTCCCCACCAATCCACTAGTGTAGCTCTATGGTGAGGAAAAACCAGCAATTAATTACATGAGTAGTTAAAAATAAAGATAAAAGACGAGTATTAAATAAACATACATCAAAATCATCCGTGTTTCTAGAAAAATAGAATCAAAATAAAATGAGAAATGAACCACTAGGGTGATGATTGTTTTGTTCATTTATTATCTTTTGATTCTATTTCCATGAAGGAAGAATTATTAGATGCTCATTTTTAGAAACTCACGTTTCATTTTCATATTTAACTACTTATGGTTATGGTGTAAGATGTATTCCACTCCTATATATTACAATGCAAACAAATCGGCCTAAGCGAACCATTTCAAAATTTGAAGAAGTTCTTCTAGTTCCTTCAATTCGGGTTCTAAGTCCGTAGGCTTACCATCTTTTAGGGCCACTTGGGATCTTACATGTATCAGTGATCACCTTACCTTCATCAAGAACAAAGGCATCGTTGAAAGAGCCTGCAAGTGAAAAGGTCCAATGCACTGGCCCACAAAGAAAAAATATATATAAATGGTAAATATTCATGTGCATCCATCCCTCACCATAGGGTAAAGGACACTTCCATAATTAGAAATTTTCAAGTACAAAAGAGAATTTTTCAAGTATATAAGGTGAGGTACACTTCCATAATTCATGTGCAAAAAGGGAAAGTGCCCTCACCGGCTCACCCTATGGTGAGGGATAGATGCATATGAATGTCCCCATATATATATATATATATATCATAAACTACTGAAGAAGTTAATGCCATTTATATTGATTTCGCTTGGAAAATCAAAATTAGTATTTCCCAATTGAATTAGCAATTTTGATTGGGAAGTTTATACCAAAAGAATCGATTAGAAAAAATAAGAGGAAATGTTAACCTCTCTTATTTATCTAACTTCTCAAACAAAAACCCTATGCGTAGCTCAGTTGGCTTGGGACTGTGGTTTACACATGGAGGTTGTTGATTCGAAACTGCACTACCACATTGGGACTACAGGCTTCCCTATGGTTCCGGAGGAATTAGTCCAATCTAAAGGGTTGGGAACCCTCTTCCGATAGCAAAAAAAAAAAAAAAAAAAAACTTCCCAAACAAAAAGAAATTACAAAAGAAAAAAATATAAGAAATGGCCAAAAGAGTGGAGATTGAGTATAAACAAATAGAATACATGTAATCTAGTGTCAAGAAGGAATCATGATAATATAAAGTCAAAACATTTATTATATTTCTGCTTCCTGTGCATCGTGGGCATCCACATTAGGTAGATTGGTATTGTGCAATTTTAAAATGCGTATCAGCAATGAAGATTTTGGATTTTGGGTCTCCCCAAGAGTCCTTTGGAACCAACCTGCAGTAGGTTGGATGGTACCCCAAATGTTATCAACCTGCAGGTTGATAACAGTTAATGTTTGTTTATCACATTAAAATCATATAATACTGCCTAATTATATGTGCAGATAGGATGATGATAATCTAAATAGGACAGGGTTTTTCCAAAATCTAAACCATAGTAGACCTTTCCCATCACCAAATTCCCCCTAATATCCTCCAAGTGGATCACATATGAAGTTGAAATAGTTATCTCTTATCCAAACCTGGAGAAGTACTTTATTTTTATTTTTATTTTTATTTTTATTTTCCATGATAACATCCACACAAACCGAGAGAGAGCCCACGTAAATGGGAGAAGCGCCCATAAACATGAGAATAAAACCCACACAGGTGGGAGAGTAGCCTACCGAAGTGTGTAAGGGCAGCATACCCAGGAATTGAACCCTAAATAGCTGGGTGAGATATAAAGTTGCGAACCAACTAAATAACCCTGGTTCTCGGGAGGAGTACCTCTTAGCAAAATATTCTACTGTATTGAAAATCTCTCATTGAGAGGTAGTAATTTTAGACCTTTGTTGAATCCCTTATCAGGCACTTATGAAACCTATACTTATCATTGGATTGAGTTTCTCGAAGATTTTAATTCGATAAGCCATTAAAATTTAGGGCTCTTAGATCAAGGGCTGGGATTATTTAAACAGATTTTCTTAAATCTAATCCATAATGATACTTTTTTTCATCACTCTACCCTTGTTTCGTGTAATTCCTAGTTAAATGGGCTTACTTTTTAAGTCCAACAACATCCCACTAGCTTTAAAACCTTCCTAAGGTCAACTACTCAACTGTGGATCACGCTTTATTGCCCATCAGGGTAACCCGACACATTTGACTGCATTAGCCTTGTTCAAGCGTTCAAAATCAACACTCATCCCCAACCATCGTCTTCGAGTCAGGTTAGCACTAAGAACAGCTCCTTAACCCGTGGTAACGAGCGTCAGTTCTTACTTGGCTGTCCGGGATTCGAATCCCAGGTACATCCTCTTTCCGATTATGCGGGCTCCTTTTTCATTTGTTTGAGCTTTCTTCCCGTTTGTGCGGGCCTCCTTCCAATGTGTATGCGGGCTCTCTCTTGGATCCCACTCCCAGCCCCCATGACTGGGGTTAAAAAAAAAAAAAAAAAAAAAGTCAAGTTAACGCTGTAAAATTCCATGGGACCAACCCTATAAAGTGGTCACCATGCCCCCACTTAATAAATAAATTAGACCGCTAAAACTCATGATACCCCAAGCTTTAGGCCAAATCTTTACTTCAATAGGATCAGCACCCATGGTCTAATTGATTAGGGGTGCTCATGAATGGGGTCAGCCCGCGCCTGACCCCAGGTCTACATATAATTTGGGCCTAGCTTTAATTAAGCCCAAAGCCGGGCCTAGGTCGGCTCAAATGAGTGCTTGTAACTTATTGATTAATTTGTCTAAACAATTGCTAGAAAGCCCAAACATGTGATAAAAAGTCTCCCTCTCACACTCACCTGGCCCGGCTGATTGATTGAATGCACAGGTTCGGGCCTAACACTTACGGCTTTATTTCTTAAGTCGAGCCGGACTTGGAGATGCCACAGCCCTCCCTGACCCGGGCCATGAACATCCCTACCATCAATCATGTCCAAAACATGTGATTGACATAAAACCCAAAAACCCCCCCACCCCCTGCAACCAAACAAACAAAAAAAAAAAAGGTGTTTTACTCTAATCTTTTTTTTTAGTGGGCTCCAATGAGAGTGCATTTTGGCCCAATGAATGAAACCTAAGAAGTTCCCATTCGCACAGCTCCACGTGGCGCTTCTAAGAAGCACACACAAAAAAAAAAAAAAAAAAAAAAGAGTGGGCCCCGCTCGCATGTACCCATGCGCACGTTAGCTTCTCCCGTTCGTTATCTTCAATAACCGCCATCGCCTCATGTGCGAAACAAATACATTCCCACAACTACCCTTCTCGTTATCTTCTGTTTCTTTTCCCTCTCTTTTTCTCCACACTCTCTCTTACCTTCAACGTTGTCTTCTTTCCTTTTCTTTTCAAAATCCTCCATCTTCTCTTGTTTGGCGCCTTCAAGGAGTCCATGAAATTCTTTCTCCATTCTCTTTGCATAGAATCCAAGTTCTACGAAAGCAAAATCATGTCTGCAACAATCTCCTTCAAGACACCTGGTTTCTGGAGAATTCCTAGACACCCATATTGGAAACACTCTCCATTTTCCACAACTCCAATCTCATTGTCAATGTTAGTAATTCTCTCATCATTTCTCTTTTTCAGTGGGAATCTTTGTATCCTTTTTTCCCCCAGCTTTGATTCTTGGATGAAATGCTCTGTTTGTTGATTGCATTTTTATTTTTATTTTTTCTTTTTGTTTATGTTGTATAAAACCAGAAGGAGAAAATTGGGTTTTAAAGCAATAGGATTTGGAGATGGGAATCTGCCCATGGTTGAATTGAATTACTCTGTTCTGCTTTGGTTTTAGGATCTGTTTACTGAATCAAGATTAAAGGGGTTTTCAGTTGAATTGTATCGATGTGGAAGGTATGTGTAAAATTGGAGAAACTCATCTTGTGGGTTCCACTGTGGTTTTGCCATGGTGCCAAGGATCAAGTGGTTCTGCTCATCAAGTGAGCTACATACTAAAGAAATGGGTGGTTGGAAAGAATTCGATCGACATTTGACTTAATCTCTGGCCGTTTTGGTGGGGGGACTCTGCCTGATTTCTGGGTCAAGGTGTCTATGTGGCATGGCCCAGTTGAAAAATAAATCTGATCTTTCAGATGTCTCCCACATTGACATGTCTGAGCTGAAAGTTCATTTACATGCATGAAAACAATCAATCTCTGTTTTCTGCTCTTCAGATTGGAAAACCTAAATACCAGACAGAGAGAAGAAAGAAAAGAAGAAGAAAATCAGATGGCTTCTTTGTAGTCATAAAAAGTGACCAGATTATGGGAATTGCAAGTGTGTTTCCTAAACTGTGAGTGAATATTGCATATGCCCCTACATTTATACCCCAAATCTTGATTTTTTACTTTTTTGATTTTTTAATTTCATGAGTTGAGCAGAGTGCCTGTTTCGCTTCTACTTTCATGTCCAAGTAAATAGGCATGAGTAACAATCCCTGTAGTTTAAATTGATCTCATAATTTGTTCACGCAATTATCAAAGCATAGCTTTGATAAGTGCCCTTGATTGATGGGGTACATGGTTTAATTTCTGTGAGTGTGAATGTCTCGAGTTTCATCCTTTTTTTCGATTGTAGAAAGCAAATTGGCTCTAGGAAACCTCAGTTGCCTTCAAACCCTCATCCAACTGATGCTCCAAGGTCAAGAAATATTCGTTTCAGCAAAATGCTTAGTTCGAACAGTGAAGGCAGTTGTAAGCATGAGAAGGATTTTGATTGTTTCACAGTGCGTGAAGCCACGCTTGATGAGGAGTACTGGGTGAGTTTAATATTGCAATTATCTTGGTCATGTTCTAGAAATCGAAATCCTTTTTGTATATTTGTCTTCAACAATTTGAGGTAGGCATTTGGAAAAAAGAAAACTCCATTGATTCATTTGCGCTTTGGTACATTGATTCACACTAGACAGCAGCGTGGTTGAGAGCAGAAAGTCATTGGGAAGATCAATTGGTTGATCGGTAAGTGTTTTATTAGAGTACAGATTTGGTAGCAGTGCCTACTTTTTCTTCCTTGGAGATAATAAAAACCTCGAAGCATTAGACTTATAATTTCACCTTGGTTTGTTAATGCAGCTTCATTGACAGCCGCAAGAGGAAATTCGCAGAGCAGGTATGGATTTTGAGTGTCTAAGATTCATATAATCAAGCACTGTTCAAAAACTTTAAGATTGTTGGTGAACTCTCCACAGTGCTCCCTTATATGGGTGGCCACATATGATCAGCCCAATCCTTAACACATATCCTCCGTCCTCCAATAGAATTGGTTATTAGTTTTGAGTGTTTGACACTGATCTGGGTATTAGTCACTTTCGGATTTTTTCATGATAAGTTCACATCATATGGAGCCATTAAATTGTTGTAGACTTAAAACTAAGGATTAGGATCATTTAATCACCGTGATATTGCACGCTTCCTTAATGCCACATCTAAAACCTTTTCATTGCCCTCCCTTGATAGTCATGCATTTGAAGATCCATGAAGGGCATTGTGTATTGCAACTCAACATTGGATTTCAAAGGTGTTGTGGGGTCTGGATGAGTGTATGCTTGTTAGAAGTAAATGTTTTGGATCCACTGGACAGACATAGGATCCATCTTCAATAACCAACGTGGCTTGCAACACTGCTGAAGGTCAATCGCCTTGCTTTCGACGCAAAGCTTTAGGTGAACATTCTTAATTCTTATCACGCTATGAAGGGGGTTTACCAGCCATCTTGTTGGAAACCATGTCCCCTACACTTTTCCTTCAGCTTCAAGTGGAGACAATGACCAAGGTGAAAAAGATGCAGTCCTGTCAATTGGATTCCTGTGGGTGCTAGAAACTCTCTGTCTAATGGGCATATTCAGAGAAACTCATAACATTCAAACAGTGCTCTAAATTTTTTTTCAAATTGACCAAATTTGGATGGCAAGGACATATTTGGTCAATGGCTCATCAGATCTAAAGGGGCGGGGGCATGATGTCGTGCAATTAGAGGAGATCCCAAACTCAACTTCAGATGACAATCATACCTCAAGTCTTCTGCCTTCTCTCAATCTCAATAAGGTGATCTAAGCCACTGGATTGATCAAGGTAGTGAGGGGGTCATAATGACATGGTTAGGAGTAACCTAGCTTTTGAAGGTCTGAATATCATGTACGAATAGCAATGGTAGGAAATGCTAATGATAATAAAGATCACCTTGCATTGATTGAGGATAAAATGAAGAAAACTGGTCAGCTGATGGGGATTTCTTATGCTAACAATGAGTGATGATATGCGATCATCCACCATGGGATTTCTTGAGAAAGATTGCAGCATAGGAGTGGAGGGAAGGCTGATAAATAGAAGAAAGGCAGAATGGAAGCACATACTCCTAAACCTTGAAAGTTTCATCATCTGGAGATATTTGAGAAGGGTGTCCTAGAGTTGTGATGAGCATTTAGCATCTTAACCAAGAGAGATCTTGTGGTGTTGTGGTTAGAAAAGTAGAAGCAGATTTAGGATCTTTCACTGTGGGATATTTTTGAGACTTCATCCATTCATCTCATAGGTCTTGATTTCAGAATAATGGACCCTGAATGTATACAAGGAACACTGCAGGAAACTGTACATCCAGTGTGGTGCAGAGCACTATACTTTTCTTGAAATAGTATTTGGACATTTTCAACTTACAACTATACACCTTTACATATTTCTGCCTTTTGCCTCCCTAAGTGGTTACATTTTCTGTGCAGGAATTCTATGCATTAAAGAGAAGATGCAATGGCCAAGCAGAGAAGTGCACTTGTCTTATTGCGGTATGATGCACAATGATATGAAATGTCCATAATTTCCTCTGTTTATAAAGAAAGAAAAGACAAGTGATATGCAGAAGCCATTATTTGAGAAGCAATTCCAAAAGATAACTTCAGGAAACATAGAAGTTGAATTACAATTTCACTCATGCCTAATATGTCGAAGCGATTTCAGTTGAGCAAGTAAATTTAGTCAAGGGTATTCAATTATGGGTACCAGTTTAAGCAATTGAATTGAGATAAAAGGATAGTGAACCTAGTTTCATTTCATCTGCCTATTCCAGATTATGAGAACTAGGGGGAAATGGATCCAGAATTTGCACGGATGTGTGTTTGTGCACCTTAATTCTACTTAGAATTGATGTGTTCTCTATTGCTCGATCCAACATGTAATTTTAGTCTGCTTCATTTGAAATCCTTATTGGAATAACCTTCTATTTTATTCTTGCAACACTAATAATCCTTAAATGGAAGGCTGTTTCCAGTCATTATTTCTCATTTGGCAAACAACTCTTTTCAAGTGATGCAAAATACAGATATCTTGTTGATTTCCATACAGTGTATGCATTTGTCGTCGTTGTTTTTGAGGGTTTGCTCATCCAGTGTTCCTTTTCCAAAATATCAGGTAAAGAGCGAAGAAACCAATTTGAAGCGCACTGTAATGAATAGTGTAATTGGAACAGTAGACATAAGTATCCAGTATCTGTTACATGGAGAGACGTTTCCTGGGGTATGGCATGATTTTAACATTCCACTAATCTGTGAATTTGATTAAATATTCAAACAATTGCAATTCACTGTGTGTCATCTACACAACCAGGAACAATCAAAGTCAAGTTTCACTGGATTCAGCAAAACAGAAAGACGTAGCTATGGATATATTTCAAACTTATGCGTCGCTAAATTGGCACGTCGCCGTGGAATTGCAAGCAAGATGCTACATTTAGCCATCAAAGTTGCCAAATCATCCGGTATGAAGACATGATTATAAACAGAGACTAAGAAGCAGTGCTTGCAAAACTTGTAAACTCAACACACCCAACTTAACTCAACTGATCTAAACAGAATCTCATTTGGACCCTTCAATTTTCTTCTGTCCAAAAAAAAACTTGTTCAAGAAAAAATATCAGTAGCCATTTCTTTTCCCATTTTATTTAAAAAGAGAGGCAAAAGAAAGACATAGTATTGGTCTTTTATTTATTTGAAAGTTGCAGTGTACTTTTTGTCTATTATAACATGAAGGGTATCCATCATTCTGTATGTAGTGGCAAACATGCCTGACGAAATTCATTTTCATGTGGCAGGTTTGAAGAAGGTATTTGTACATGTACACAAAGATAACAAACCAGCCCTGCAACTCTATGAAAAGATGGGCTTCCAGGTGCAACTTATCTACCATATAACTACTAATCATTACCAGCAATAAATCACAATGTTGTATAAGTAAATGAAATTCCTATTTGAGTGGTCCATATGAAGTTATGTGCTAATGCAGCTAAGTACTTCCAGATGGTTGAAACTTCAATCACTCATTCAACAGAGCCCAACCACTTGCTGTGCTTTGAAATTTCTTGAATGTATACTTCCTCAGCTTTGTTGTTTCTTCTACAATGTATAAAAGCAAATCAACTGTTCATATACCATGTATCATGGATCAATCACCTGAAATTTTCAAGCTGAAGATTCAAGAGGATGCAACGGTGCGTACGCTACATTCAACAGCTAATTAGGTGCAGGCATTCAAACAACGATCGACAGTTTTTCGTTTTGGTATTCTTTTTACATCCAAATTGATTGTACAATCAACATGTCCAATAGCAATTAGGCATCTAACAGACTACCAAATGGATTGAAGTGGAGCATGTGGACTCCCAAATGATTTCATTTTTAGTCCTTCTGTGTATGTAGAAGACCAGTTTGTTTTTACACATGTTGGGTGGAGCTTTTGATCTCAAAAAGTTTTTTTTTTAATTTTTTCAGCTTGGTCATTTAGGCAGTTTTAACCAACTATCTGGCCCATTTGGCTATCCAGTGAGGAATATGACTGAAGAAGGAATGGGCCCAAGAACTAAGCCCAAATTAAACTTGGGCCAGGCGCCCGGGCCGGTGAGGCCTGGCCAGTTGCATTTCGAAATGAAAGAATTTCAATTATGTTCTGTCACTGTAGATTACTCAAGTCTGTAATGGTTTCACCTCCTAGCTCCTACTGGTTCCTGGTAACGTTTCATGGTCTTGATGTTGATGTCGTCACCTGCAGAAGTCGGTTGGCATTAGGGCTCCAAATGGCTGGATTGTGCAGGCCAACGCTTGTGCAATTCCATGCCATTTAGTGGTAGAGTTTATGATTCAGGCTAGGACCCGGCCCATAGAGTTAAAAGTCAGGCCAAGTCCAGCCATTAGAGAAAGGCTAGGCCATTTGTTTGAATCATTGGACTGAAGCGAAGCGAATTGTAAAAGCCTTTCAAGAGAATAGGCTCGGTCAGGCTCAGCCAATTTAGTACTTGGGCCAAGATTCCTTGTCTGAGCCCAATCTATTTCAATGAGTTTTTGGGCCAAGGAAAGCCCATAGCAAGTTTAGGAAATGTCATAAGTGGCACCAAGCCGCCCTATGATGGGGATTGGTTGGGTTAAAAACTGATACGCATCATCTGTATTGATTTCCGGATCAGTCTATTGGCTGCAGTGTGTGATTTTGGCTTGGCCCAAAAAAAATGAAATGATAGTCTGTAATCTGTATGGGCCCTTTCCCACTTCGTTTCGTACGTAATATTAAAACTTTTCAGGTTTAGGGCCTGTTTATTTGCATAAAATACATAGGAATTCATGTTTATAATTATTAAAGAGGTGAGGTGAGCTGTAAAGGATTTGAAGGGATGAGTGAAGGATATTTGGTGATGTAAATAAACTTTTAACTTTCCTAAGTATTGAATTACTAGAGTGATGGTTGAGCATTCATTTCGCATATTCCCTTTATTCGGTTTCCATTAAAAGGGAGGTTATTTAATGGTCACTTTTGAATATTCACATTTGATTCTTCATTGCTAATCAATTATAAAAATAGAATCATGGGTATTCAATTACATAAAACAAATAGGCTTTAGAATACATAGGAGTTGAGTAGATAGCATTTCATAGACAAATGAGCTCCACCAATGGATTATTAATAAAGTGAAATGCAAATGACATGAGGTGAGGGGTGAAGGACATAAGGTAGCAATGTAGACTTGACCTTACTTTCATAGAATTTGTTTACTAGGGTGATGCCTGAATATTCATTTTTCATCTTTCCTTGATTAACTTTGCATTAAATAAGAAGTTATTTGATGGTCATTTTTGTATATTCGCGTTGGGTCGTCATTTTTAACCACTTATGACATGGATTCCTATGTATTTTATTTATGCAAAACAAATTGACCCTACGAATTTTAAGAAAGATCCTATATGACTTTTTTTTTTTTAAATTTAAAACAAAAATTAAACTATTTAAGAAAAATAAATATTCATATGAGAATTTTTCCAACACATGTAACTTTACTATAAAATGGGTTTTGGTAATACCTCAACATAAGTTTCTCACAGAAGGATCATAGGAAGATGCTCATGTTGTAAGATTTTCGTAAAGTCCTGCAAAAATTATGCCAACCATTTCCATTCCTTGGAGAATTTTCAAGGTAACTTGTTAATCTGCAATAATAATGAGGGTGATAATTTCTGACCCAACTTGCCTATCCAACCAGAATCCCACTCTGATTTTGAGGATTCGGGCTGACATTTATGACTTGCTTAATGAACAAATAGTGTTTGGGTTGAGTACATTCTTGCTATTCAACGCATTAACGGGTCCAACCCAATTAAGAGCAAAACGGTCCTTTAACCTAATTCAAATCTAACCTATTAATTAATACTTGCTTTTTGACCCAATTATACAGCTTTTACCTTATCTCTTGCAAAACTACCGTAGAGGATCATTTATAAACAAAATTGGGTAGCATCATCGGAGAAAAATCCTCTCTAGTTTTCCACGGTTCTGAATAAAACAGACGTTTAGGTGAAGAGAGGAATAGTGAGTGGATTTTCTAAATCCTTCCAACCCATCAAGAAACCTCTATCGACTGATTCCTCACTCTCCACCTCCCCCATTGAATTTTACAAATCCATACATACAAAGAAGCGGTGACTTACATAGAGTGACTACTCCTATGTGTTTTTCAAACCTAAACTCCTCCACTCAAAAATCCTCAAAAGAAAATTTCAAGGTTGCAGGAGGATGAAAGAATGAATCCTCTGGATGGATAGAGGACTCCTCTGCCCTTAAATCTAGTATTTTCCCTCCTTACATTACATGCCCAGCATCAATGAATGGTTAAGACAATCTCATCATGCTGCAGATGGCCCAAGATCAAACAGTCCAAATTGGCATCCATGCATGCATGAAAAAAAAATTAACATGTTGGATTCTGTCATGGGTAGGGTGATTGAGTTGCCAACATTTATTACCATTGCCCGTACTGTAGGAATCACACACACACAGACACAGGACTTAAATATCCCTATTGAATGGGCACGTGATCTGGAACGAATTGGAAGGATGGGTTCCAAGGAGTTGGTCTTATTATAACTGTATTCCTTAAAATCCAACGAAATGCATGTGAACTGGGCCCACACGACATTCATACCGTATCTGGCAATCTGCAACTATCCACTGTTGAATGATGATAGTTATTCATGTCACTCCTGTCCAAGTATATTTAACTTAGTTTGTATATTGGTGTTGAGAAGTAGTGATGGCAACTCTATCCAATGGAATGGATCAAATTTTGGGGTGGGACAACACATCAGAGTGGATCAGTCCAGGGTTACCTGTGTCGCCAGTCACCAAATTTCAATTCACTATTCCCAATTTATGGTCCACAGTTGGCCACAATATCATTTATTCTGATAAAATGGGTACTTTTTTAAGCTAATGATATTATGGGTTTCTCCCATTAGAAGGAGACCTCAATTTTGAGTGATTAAAAAATATCCACTCCCATGGTAAGAAATTCTCATATCTCCCGAAGCTATAACATTCATTTTTACGGGGGATCTAGGGTTTACCCCGGTATGTTTAGGTGAGAAGCCGGGTTTCCAACCAATGGATAACCCCTTTGTTGTCAATATCACGGACTTATGTTATGATCTTGACCAGCATGATAATTGGACCACAATTTATGATTGTATGTATATTTAAGTTCAGTTTTTTTATGTGTTGACATTGACCATAACAATTGGACCACAATTTAGAATGTTCATATATTTAAGTTCTGGTTTTCTTAGAATGGAATCCGATTCTATAATATGTAAGACTTAATTTATCGAGATACTTAGGTTATGGACATCTGGTCCAACTGTCCAAGTCACTATGATCGATCTAAGTCTTATACAGTCGATTGAATATTGTCCATTTAAGATATCCTTGCATTGATGATAAGTGAATGTCATATTTTATAAAGCAGCTGAGATTTTCAATCTGTAAAGTCATAGAGGTTCCTGATTCATATTCTTTTATCTTCATTGGTAGTATGGATGCAAATAAAAAATGACAAAGCAAAAACTCCAAAACCCTCCATCATGTTTAGGCCAGAAAGTTCCCAAGGCCGTATTCAGTACAAAACAAACATCAGTGTGCCCACCCATTATCAATCAGTCCCTTTCATACACATTTGCTTCCAAGGATTTCAGTTCTTTCCATTTTGATTTTTTTTTTTTAATATTTTGAGTAATCCTATAAAGGGTTTGAGAGTCCATGATTTAAAATCTCGGTCTCGGTCTTAGTATCGGTTGGGCCAAAAACCGGTATGATATCGGTATCGGTCGCGGATATCGGTTCATTGCAGTCGTCGCAGTGTAAATTTTTTTTAATCTAAAAAAATTTGTAAAAATATCCAAAAAATCCAGAATATTATAAAATGCTGGAAAACAATATTTTTTCCATTAGTAACAACAATAAATCAAAATCTCGGTCACCTTAAGTTATGAGTCTTGTCTGTGTCGCAGTTCGCTGTCTTCTCTAGTATTTCATATAATGTAACCATTACTGATGCTCATAATCATTTTATTAGTATAAAATATAAGAAAAATAAAGATAAGATATCTAAGTATAATTTAATACTAACTCAATCATCAAATAAATTGTGAAATCCAAGACCATGAAGATAAAATATTAAAATCTGAAACATGATAGTGAGATAAATAAATTAAAAAGCACTTAAACATCAAAAGGTTTATGGTTTACATGAAATTAGGGGAGACTAGAGAGAGATATTGATGAGCATGACAGCCTAATTCCAAGTGGAGTGTCACCCAGGCTAGATAACATCATCATCATCATTTATTCGGTATGGATTGTTAAAGAATACATAATAGTTAAAATAAGAGAGTGTGTTAATTTTCTTACCAAAATAAAATGATTTCTTCAAGAAATAGTGTTGGAAATATGCAAGAGAATGAGCTAAGGAGAAGGGGTTGCTCTAAGGAGATGAGTGGAGAGGAAGAATGTGGGGGAATAATGAGAGAAAAAGCGAAAAATTTAGGGGTTTTTTTACCATTATTTTATATTGGTCAATATTTTGACTGAGATGGACCGATATATATCGGTTAAACCGATATTTTTAAAATATCGGCCGAGATGAACCGATAATTTGGCGATATTTTGGTCTGCAGTATCGAGACCGATATCACACCAAAATATCGGACCGATATGGGCCGATACCGGTTCATATCGGCCAATATGAACCAGTATCGGCCGATATTTTATACCATGGCTGAGACTCAAGAGAGAGCCCACATACATAAAGGAAGGCAGCCCATACAAGCGGAAAGAATGCACACACAAATAGAAAACGAGCCCACACAAGCAAGAAGAAAGCCCACATAAGTGGGAAGATGTGGCATACCCAAAACGCACAAATAGGGTTGATAAACTTGGATCTGGATTAAGAGCCCAAAATCAATGTTTGTGAATATATTCAAACTAAAATCTCAAGACATTAGTAGAGGTAGCAGAAATACTCTGGCGACACGTAAATATATTTTATTTTTTTATTTTGTGCCGAGCCGTTCTTTCTGGGATTCAAACTCACAATCAGTTGGCTCTTATACCATCTTAAATTTTCTTAACAAACCGATCAAACAAAAACCTTAAAACGTTAGTAGAGGCAACGGAAATACTTTTCAATATTCCCTCTCGGGTGGAGCCCACTCCTCAATAGGTCTAAATTTGGTATCCTTATATTGACTAATCAATAGGGAACCTCATCGATTTACATCCCAATAGTAACTTCATTAATAGTTCCAATCAAGCGATTCACTATGTTGAGGTAATAAATATACATCTTTGTAAAAATGTGGCCCATTCAACTAAACCACAGACGCACCAAAGCAGAGATTAAAAAAAATAAAAAAAAATCAATGCAGCTGGCTACTAAATACTAATGTGGCGAGACACAAGCGTCCGTTCATAGAGGATATAACTGACTGCAATCTGCAATAAGGAAGCCCAACTTCATTAAAAGAAAAGGAAATGAGAAACTTCTGTTGGGACTTGAAGCCTTCAGAAATGCAAGCAATGCATGGTTGCATGTTACTTGTGGTTTCACCTCTTTTGCCTCATCACGTGTTTTGGTAAAACCCCAGCCTATCTAAGTTATCATAGTTTATATAATTTATCTTATTTATCTTTTACCGTTCAGACCCTAACTATCTATCTCACTTTGATGTCCCTTACCAGCTAGCTACGAGGCAAGTTATATGATATAATTCAATACGGTGGTGGATGGGTAGCCATTTCCTACTAAAGAAGAGGTATTTTGATGGCCCTTTTGCGAAGCCTTTGCATTTTTAAAAAGTCAGGTAAGAAAATTATAGAATTCATTAATAAAACAAACAAGCCTTTGGAATGGACAAAGGGACAATTAAACACCTCTGCTAGTCGAAGAAGTAAGGAAAAAATTAGAAGTGGAGAGTAGTTTTATGGAGATTCATATTATAAAATTATTTTGAGCTCGTAAAGGTCTTGAATTATGATTATATTTGTTCTACTCTTCCCCTCAGTTCTGTTTTAAGCTAGTGGCCATCCACAGTAGGACCTGCTACACTTGGGCACAAGGGGTTGTTTACACTTCAAGGGAAGTACTGCTGCTAGCATTTGTAATTTTGTGTCAGACTTGTTTGATCTATCCACATCTAACATTTGTTGCAGAGTCATGTGCTCATGTGGATGGAGGACTTCATGACATCTACTTCTCAAGCTGGATGGACCACTTGCCATTATTACACAAATGATCCCAGTGGCCCATTTGGATCTTTGCAAAGTTAAGTGCAGGCAGCTAAGTTTACGAATAACTCAGTATTCACGAGTTTGAACTACTTGACTGAATTGTACTTGTCTTGTTCTTTGCCACTGTCAACAACGGGCAATTGACAAAGTAGTGGTCTCCTTTTTACAGAGACGAGCAAAGTTACTTAGAGGTATGGAGAAGGATATAATAAAAATTGAAGGTTTTTGGGAATATTTAGAGGTGGCGTAAATAAGAGAAAAATTATGAGAAAAATTATTTGAGATGGTTCGGACATGTCAAACTCAAGCCAACAAGAACGGTAATAAGGAAAAGCCTTTTATATAGGTTAATGAGCCATAAAGAAAAAAAGGTAGGCCAAAAAAGACATAGATAACAGTGGTAAAGATAAGTTTGAAGAAATATGACTTATGAAAAAATTTGACTATTGGATAGATAAGAATGAGAGATAAAATTCATATAGCCAAACCTAACATAGTTGGAATATGACTTTGATGATGACGACGACAATCAATAATAGTTACAAAGGCAATAAAACTATTTTTCATTTACAAGAGAGAAAATTCTCTCATAGATAGATATGGATAAAAGGAATTCATGTAGCCGACCTAATATAATTAAGACAAGGCTTTAATGGTGATGATGATAATAGAAAACTCAAAAATTGCTGACCGGCCAACTGGTGAGGCAGTGAGTAAGTTGTGTAAATCTTACAAAGTTAGAAAAGCACTGCCTGAGGTTGCATTGTTTCCAAAAATATTCCCTATTAGTTGTATGCGACCCACTAGGATGCATCTAATCATGGTGGATGAAAAGGGTGTGGAATTTACATTGGCCAAGTATCACTCAATGTAGAGCATCTTACCCCTTGATTCTAGGGTCTCGAAGTTTAGCTGTTTTATAAAATATGTTTCTTTTATCATGAGACAGTTAATTAATAAATCTTTAGTAGAGTTCATTTCACCATGAGTTCCTATGTATATATTTGCTCCAAACAAATAAACAGTGCTCGAAAGGATTTGGTTTGATATTAGATGGACCGCATTATAGTATATGGGAAGGTGTTCACCAATTTATCATGTAGAGAATGATTTTTTATTTTTATTTTGAGCGCTTGTTCAACTAAAACTAGGGAGTGCTAACCTTTGATTTTATTTTTGACAGTAGGCCCTATTTCCCAGGGATCCACCATTTTCATCCAATCACATATGAGTAGGAAGGATGAATGGCATACAAGCCTACTAACACTATAGTCATTTATCATAGTCAAAATGGTAAGTAGCGGCAGTTCTTACATGACTGCACATGGTTCAAAAGTTGAGACCCAAATTAAAATCAATGGACTTTGAAGGAGATGTAGTTGTTTACAAGCGGAAATACTCTATTTGATGCGCCCATTTTCATTTACCCGTGAGTTTTGAATGGGCCCTCAACTCATTAATCGACCCAGCAAATCTGAAGTTAGACCCAAACTCAGTAAATGGTTATGTTATGACCCGGTTGAGTCTGGTTTCAATCGCCGAGTTAGGAGAGCTCGACCAATAATGGAGATGGGTTCCTACTTACCATTCACGGGTGAGTTTTGGAGATTTTGAACAGAGAGTGTAAATTGTAACTGTCAAATTTCTCTTTTGAGGGAAACAGAAGAAGTGAATGCAAACCTGCCAAATAGCAGAAAAGATGCTGGCTGGAGATTGATACAGGCTACAGAGGCGGTATTTCAGGTCCACTAAAGTAGTCCGTGGGACCACCGAAGAACCACAGAGTGAGCATGTAGTGCACATGGATGATGGGAAGATACAGATTTTTTTTTTTTTTTTTGCATGGATTAGAGATTTTGCAAAAATAGACTATAGGACAAAATGGATAGAATCATGAAAAGAAGATACTGCCACCGATTGCAGTGCCATCAAACATGCATGCAGTGAAATGCTATTAAAATTTGGTAGAAATGGTCACAGCCCGAGCATCTAGTTTTGATTGTATACTACACGTGTGTGGACATGAAGATACGAATATAAGGAGCCAACCCAAAAAACAAAAGAGAAGAAAAAAGAAGAAGATAAAATAAAATCCTGAAGTTGATTATAATGGCCATGGAATAGCTCCAAGTGCTCGCATGCGTTTCTTCTTACCCATCCTGCCAAGTCAAGTGCCATGAGCATCCCTTCTAAGTTCGTACCCATGGTTTAAGGTTGTGGCAGAGCACGGCTCAAGCTCGCTCGAGCGGAGGATGAAGGATAGTTTACAATTTCGTCTCATGAAAAAAAAAAACACTCGCTTTGGTGAAAAAGGAAGACGTAGGCAGTTGATGTAAAATCTTAAATGATTTTCTTTAACCAAATAGTCAAAAACTTCGAGTCTTGGAATGGTTGGGTGGCCCACAAGACCACAACAATAGGATCTTTGTCCCATATCCATTTTATTTAATTGGTTTTGTTTGAGTCGACTTAAGTTATCTAGAAAATGCCATTTATGCTAAAGGGAGAGGGATGCACATAAATATTAGAGAGATTCTATCTTTTTGATAAGAGGGGAGATTTAGGATTTTTCAAATCTACAAATAGACCATTCGATAACTCTATTGCCTATGGAAGTTTTCTATGTATCAATCGCTTATGTATCAATCACTTACTTAGGAGAGGAGTGACAAAGGACTTAAAGATATGAGAGGTGAAAGGTGATTCCCCATGAAAACCAACTTTTTATTTTTATTTTTTATTAGAGGCTTGAGATGGTGCATTCGGGCAACATTTTACTCATTTAACGATTCAGTTTTATTATATATGGTATTATTGGATTCATTCCAAATATATCTTTAATTGCTGCATACTTAAAATATTATAATATTTGGTATCAGAGCTATATTGGTTTCAATGCAGTGATCGATTATATGTTTTTTATTATATCGGGGCTCCTGTATTCTTTTGAAAATGAAACTCAAATGCCCAGAGGAAATAAGTTTTGAGCATTTGATAAAAGATACTCCATTAAATGAAAATAATAGCCTCGATAATAGGCTTATAAATGAGAATTATAGTGTCCAACTCAATCTGTAAAAGACGAGAATGAAAGATTTATTTTTTGTTATATCAATTTTTTTGGTTTAAGAAATTACATTGAGGATTAAGCCTTAGTGGATTTACTTTTGTTTGTCATTGGAGTAAAATGATGATGATAGATGCAAGTTTTAATTTTATTATGAACATCTTCCTTAATTATCATTGTTAATATGTTTTTTTGAATAGTGAAGTTAAAAGAATCGTTTGTGCACGGGACTGTGCCCGATGTTAAAATATTTTATATTTGTAACCATTAAAGACTTCTTTGGAATCAATTTAACAATACAATAGATAATAAACTCGAACCGTTAAATGAGTTAAATGTTACTTGAATTGTTGTCAAATTGAGAGTTTGGCTAATTACTAGTAGGCAATGTAAATCGGACATAAGTGATTCCCAATCTTGAATTGTTGAGAGCCTGTGACTTATCCTTCAAGTTGTTCCACATCATCTAGTTCACCCCATTTTGATATTGTAATTAATCTTTTGATTACTTTACTGATTGACTTTACAATCTCTATATTCATATTTATATTTGCACTTGTTTCCACTCTTTCCTTAACATTCAACCACATTTTTGGCATTGTTGTTTCAAGGTTTAAGGAGATTTTCTTTATCCAGGATAACCCCATAAACAAAATGTTGACATTAATGCCTCCATACTTTTAGGTAAGCCCATTACAAACCATGGAGAGGTGTGGCCCACCAAAGCCATCCCACAAAACTGGGTCCCACAATATAGTTACCAGTCATCCATTACTTTCTCATTACTGACAATTGCAATCTTTTTTGATAGGACAGCCAAATGCAATTGTTTACCCTGATTTGTTAAATTAAATAATCCCACAAACTGCACTTTTATTACTAGTGCCACTTGTATACAGTTTTTCTGATCAATCAAGTCTCATTGTTTGGGATATAGTAGTACAATCTACCCCATTGGGCCCATCTATATAAACCATCCACCACAACCCTTTTACAAGAATCCAAATTATAGTTACAATTTCCAAGACAGTGCCTTCTTTTCCATGACCCCACCTCTTTTTTTTTTTTAAATGTGTCCGGCCAAAGGGAGCAGCAGGCAACATGTAAAAAAAAAAAGCTCCAAACAGTTTAAAAGCATTTTTTTACTAGCCACGTGTCCACATCCCATTGGCTGGGATCCGGATTAGGAGATATGTGCTACTTAAAAAAAAGGAGCATTCATGCAAATGAGGAAACAAATGATTGCCGGCGAATTAACAATTGGAGGTTGGTGAAAAGAGTTAAAAAGGCAACGGAATATTTATTGTTATAGTAAAAAGATAAAGAGAGCGAGACGTTAACGGAGTTGAACAGCCGTTAATGTATTTTTGGGGGTTGGCTGTGGGTCCCACGCATCAGAAGCGACAAAGTACCTTCCCGATGAAAGCAAGGGGATGTAACTTTTTCTTGCGCAGAAGGGGAAGGGTAAATGCATTTGGACGGTTTGGTACGGATTGCGTGGGACCCACTCTTCCAGATCTTGCCTTTCTTCTTTTTTTTTTTTTTTATCTATCCTTTTTAACCGCGCTTCGCAGACTTTCCCTCTGCTCGTCGATGAAAACCTGCGCTTCGCGCCACGCGACGGTATTTGAAAATTGAGTCTGGATCATTGGCTCTAATAAAGTGTTTGGAATTTGGATGGAAAAGTTTAAATAAGTATAATCACTAAAGTGACATAATATCTTTATCCTTCTTGTATTTCAATGATGAAGAGTAAAATAAACTAACATCTTAATTAATACGACACCAAATAGGTTTTTGGCCAAATTTGTCATGTGTATTTGTATAGAATTAATGGGTGTCAATGTCTCCTATGATAGTGTATATAATAAGAGATTTATCATGCAGTGATTTTTACTTTCCACCACTTTAATTTTTTTTTTTTTTTCTTTGATGCCCATCTATTTAAATCCGAACTATTCAAAATGAACTTCCTCTAGATATATAGAGTATTTTCAGATTTTAACTCAATCCAAATTGGTCTTTACAGTGTGCTGACCATTTCATGAAAATGTGATAATATGAAAATGCATTGGATTGTTTTAATCCCTTTTTGCATCATCGATCACTAAATTGCAACTTCGATTGTTATAAAAATTAGGAGCAAAACCATTTATTTTGAGTGGTTTTTTTTTCCTAGCTCAAACCCATTTAGAACTTCACTCCTATTATTTTAACTCTTGGATTTGTTTAAGGACATATTCAAATAATGTCCTTGGAGAGGAGCTCTCTCATGTTTTCCTCACCTGCAAGAAAAACCTCCCCCACCCAATTATGCAAATCCACAAAGTCAGAGAAACAGTGAGTTACAAAGAGCGACTCCGGTGGGCTATTTTCCAAGTGTGGAACGCAGTAACTAGCAAAGTCATTATGGTTAAAGTGCAACGTGAGTAGGATGGATGATTGATTTTTAATTAGTTATTATAGTGCATGGCACGAGTAGGACGATTGATTTTTAATTAGTTGCAGTAAAACGTGAGCTGATCACGTCCACTCATCTAGTGGGACCCACAAATCGAGATGTGGGCCACTTTGGCATACCTCTTTGCATATATATATATACTCTTAAAAAAAAAATAAAAATATATATATATATATATATATAGAAAGAGTGAAAAACAGAAATCCTCTATCTAACCTGTGGGATCCGTTCTCCTGGTAGCTGTCATCAGAAAAGGACTGCTACACTTAGCTGCAGCAGCAGCAGCTGCCTGCATCTGCATCTGCCTCTGCCTTCACAAAAGAGAGATATGATACATCACACTGCACACAGACAGACAGAGAGAAAGAGAGAGAAATAGAGAGAGAGAGAGAGAGGAGAGATTTCCAAGGTAAAGTTAAAAATCTCTGCACTGCCACACCTTCCTCCCTGCAAACCCTGCAAAATACAGCTCTTACTTTCTCCTCTCTTTTTCCTCTTTTGATAGAGAGAGACACATAAGTACTGGTCTGTAGTAAGAGAGAGCCCTGCCACAAGGATGGGATGGAACGTTTCTCTTTGTGGAGGGGGCACAGCATTTCAAGCGCTCTCGCAGTACGCCGTATCTTTTCCATGGCTCTATTTCTCATGCTTTCATGGAGATGGGAGGTTTTGAAGCTTTGATTCTGTTTCCAGAGATTTCATTTTTCCTGTAGAAATCTCGTTATGAGGTGAAAAAGTAGGTTTCGTATCTCAGCTGGAGGTTTTTTCCATGGAAATGTCGCTCTGTTTTCTAGCTTTCACCGGACTCCGTTTCTCGGACGTTTCCGTTTCTGTTTCGATGATTTTTTCCATGGAGTTTTGAAGCTTGATTGATTCCTTGTATGTGAAAAGTAGGCTTTGAGTCACGTTTGTTTTGTATCTCGGTTTGATGATTTTCCATGGAAATGTCAGTTTCCGTTTCCGTTTTTGTTTGGATGGTTTTTGTTGGAGTTTTGGTTTTTCTTCGCTTCGTTTTGAGCTGGAAAGCTCGTACGGATTCATTTCCTGCTCTCCTGGTCGCATTTTGAGCTAGTTTTTGCGTTGTAATGAGTTCCATTGCGGTTTTTTCAGGAGGATTCAAGCTTTTCTCTATCGTTTGCTAGTGATTCCTGTTTGTAGGAGTTTCCGTGGAAATCTCAATCTCAATCTCATTTTGATGGTGACTGAAGATTGATGATTCGAGCGCAGTTTCTGCCCTAGTTTTGAACTTCTCTACAGAGGAGATCATGGCATTTCGCAGTGGATTTGATCGAGCAGATCCATTTGGGGGAATGCTTGTTCTTCTTGTGGTTTTTCTCGTAGCTTTGGCCTTGGAAGGAGTAAAATCAGATGACGGTAAAAGCTTATCTTATAACGATTCAGTTTTTATTTTAAGCCTACTTTGCAATGATGTTTCTCTGTTCTTTATTTGATGATGTTCTTGGTTATTTTTAGCGGGAACTTTGTGACACTATACAAAAGGATCATCTATGTAGTTTTGGCTTTCCCTTATCAACTACTATTACTATTTGAAGAGGGTGTTTTTAGGACGTCTTGTAAAGTTTCTTTTGTACTAACTGATAAACTAAAAAGGAGTTTCCTTTTGTGCTGGAATCTGGACAATGCTATTTTTTTTTAAAGCAAAAACTATATGAATGTTACTGAATCTTCTTTTTTCAAGTTCTTTGTTAGAACAAATCTTTGATACAGTTTTCTTGCTGCCTTGGTGTCATGTTTGAAAGTGATCTAGTAGGAGACTGGGACTGTTTGAGGTGCCCACTCTTGCTTCACCTTTAGGACAAGTACTGTAGGGTATCAGTATTTTTATGTGAAGAAAAAGGCTCAATCTTTATGTACATTCCATACCATTCACGGTTTAAAAACATAATCGGTAGAGTCCTATTCCAATTGACAACACTTTGGATAAGAGCTTAAATTAAAAAGGTAATTTGGCTTAAGTACCATGATCAAGATTGGGTTTTGAAAGGGTAGGACGAGGAGCTTCCTCAACTATCCATCATCAAATTGCTGCTTGAGCATGTTGCATTGGAGTCTGGGTTGCAGGGCCTTTGCAAGTCCAATGTAGTTATGGTTTTAATACCAGTACTTGCATGTAATTGTTGGCTAATTAGTGATTATTTATTACTTTGAGCCATTTCTTGTAGGAGCTACACTTTTGGAGGCCAAGAAGTCCTTTCGTGATGTTGATAACATGTTATACGACTGGATTGATGCTGCATCCTCCGACTATTGTTCATGGAGGGGGGTAACTTGCGACAATGTGACCTTCAATGTTGTTGCTCTGTGAGTTAAAAAAATATCTTTTTTTTTTTTTCCATGCGTCTTTTGTCATGTGATCTACTGAAAGCAACGCCTTTTGTAACGTAGTAAGCAATACTAGTTTTGATTGATGTTCTCTTTCTCGTTTCAGTAATCTGTCTAGTTTAAATCTTGGTGGGGAAATGTCACCGGCAATTGGAGATCTAAAAGGCCTGCTCTCTGTGTATGCTTCTTCATATCTCTTATCTCGTCATCTTTAGTTGTTGTTTGTTGACGGTTCATGCCTTTTCCATTTGTTAATGTTGAGATTGGACATGGAACTGTATCCCATTTTTCTAACCTCTTTTGATGTGTGCTGTGGGCCAGTGATCTGAAGGGAAATCATCTCTCAGGACAAATCCCTGATGAGATTGGGGATTGTTCTTCATTGAAATACCTGTGAGTGTTACTCGTTCTAGATATTTACATGTTATGACACAATGTTGCCTGATTCCATCTTTGTTTAATATATTTTTGATTGGTTTTTTCACTAATGTATAAAAAAAGTAAAGAGTTGGGTTCAGGCTGAATTCTCAACATGTTACTTTCGATGGTGTATCATTTTTTTTTTCTTTGAGGCTAAGGAATGAATTGACTCGCTAATGCTATCTACCTGTGGATTTGTGGGTACTATCTTAGGGATTTGTCTTCGAATGACATCTTTGGGGACATACCATTTTCCATTTCTAAGTTGAAGCAATTAGAATCCTTGTGAGCTTCTCTCCATCTTAAACTCATTATCATCATTATTATTCTTTATATTTTCCCATGATTTTCATCTTTGTGCTAAATTGTAAGGCTGGATTTCTATTCCTTAGGATTTTGAAAAACAACCAATTGACAGGGCCAATCCCTTCAACACTATCTCAAATTCCAAACTTAAAAATATTGTAAGTGTTATCTCCCTTAATTTCCAGGTTTTGTCTGCCTTTAATTATCCAGATTCCAGAATGATGTAGGGATTATAACATTGTCAATGCATGATCCAGGGATCTGGCACAAAATAAACTGAGCGGAGAAATACCAAGGCTCATTTACTGGAATGAAGTTCTGCAGTACCTGTGAGTGTGACTTAATATTTATGGAACTGTATTTTGTTTGCTTTATTTTCTCGGAGCTAAGTGAGATTCACCCTCATGTACTTCATTTGGGGATTGATAAGGGTAGAATGAACGGGAAGACATTCTCCATAGAGTATATACATCATATAAATAAGGGCATATACAAGGATTCCAAAATGAAGAAATTACATGTACAACAGCTTTGCAATTCCATTTATACACATCAAATGTTGTAAATCACAAATTGACCCTGCAAAGGCTTGGATGACACTTAATTATAGGTATCACTCCTGTAATGGGAATATCCCGCCCTTATCATAGTCCCAAGTGTGGTTTCACCTTCTTTTCGCCAAATATTTGTTTTGGAGTTGGTTTTCTACCGATGTGCCCTCCATTAAAGCTGAATATGCACGGGTCATTATCACATTGATTTATAAATATTATATTTATTATTTTCCGATACACAACTCCTAAAGTAAACATCAAAATGCTGAAATGCCCAACACATTTCAATGTGAAGTCAAATGGAAATGATGTCCGAAATGAAATTGACTAGTATGCAACAATTTCTCCTGTTTTGCATGTAAAACACAGTTTTTACTAAAATGTTTGTGGTTCAGGGGACTGAGAGGAAACAACTTGGTTGGAACTCTTTCTTCTGATATGTGCCAGTTGACCGGGTTATGGTATTTGTAAGTCCTTGGCCTTGTCTCCATGATTTCTGTAGTCATCTATTTTGAATATATTCCTTTTTTCTGATGTTTGAGACCCACCTATTTCAGTGATGTGAAAAACAACAGCTTGACAGGAAACATTCCACAAAATATTGGCAACTGTACTGGTTTCCAGGTTTTGTATGTACCACATCCTCCTTCACAATAATACTCCTGCAAGGTGTAAAAATGGAAATGATTTTGATGCCTTTTTAATTGATAGGGACTTATCTTACAACCAGCTCACTGGAGAGATTCCATTCAACATTGGTTTTTTGCAAGTTGCCACACTGTATGACTTCTGCAGCTTTCTTTTATATCTAAATATGTAGCAGGGTTCCAACATCGTCTTGTTTTGCCCTAGTCTATGTTTTTATCATTTTGTGAGATTGACAACTTCAACTTTCTGGAATATCAGATCGCTGCAAGGAAATCAACTTTCTGGCCATATTCCACCTGTTATTGGTTTGATGCAGGCACTTGCCGTACTGTAAGCACTGTAATTTCGAAAATTACTGCATTAACTTATGTGCATGATATTTCAAGACATCTGGGTTAAAGATTTTCTCTGACTGCACGAGTCGTGTTCATACTATTTAAATGCAAAGTTTGATGCCTGCATTACTAAATATTAAAATTTCTTTACCTTATTTCATGTTCTATTCAATCTAGTTTGCAGCTAGCCCCATTTGGAATTTCTTGATATGATATGATTCCAAGTCATTCATTTTTCTTATGTCCCTCATGCAGTGATCTGAGCTGCAACCTCTTAAGTGGACCCATTCCTTCTATTTTGGGCAATTTAACTTACACAGAAAAACTGTAAGCTTCTTGACTTTAGAGCTACTCTCATCATTGGTCCTTTAATATTAAGTTGTAATCAAACTCTTGAAACTTCAGGTATTTGCACAGTAATAGGCTGACAGGATCCATTCCTCCAGAGTTAGGCAACATGACAAAGCTTCACTATTTGTAAGAAACAATTAGTACTTTCTTATCTTGACTTGTTGGGATGAAGAACAATGCTGACATTCTGAGTCTTCAGGGAACTGAATGACAATCAGTTAACAGGGGAAATTCCACCTGAACTTGGGAGGCTTACCGACTTATTTGACCTGTACGTTTTTTGTTCCCCTGCTGATACATTGTTCAGAGTTCATCATCACACTAATTTACTGTTGCAATGGGTTGTGCAGGAACGTTGCTAACAACTATCTTGAAGGGCCAATACCTGAAAATTTAAGCTCATGTGTTAATCTCAATAGCCTGTGAGCACTTAGGACATTTTTCCTGGCATTCAAATATCAGGCTGTTTCATTTCTCTGATACATCATTGGTCTATTACTTTGGTTGCAGCAATGTGCATGGCAATAAGTTGAATGGGACCATTCCACAAGCACTTGAAAGTCTTGAGAGAATGGCAAACTTGTAAATCCCAGTTCTCTCTCTCTCTCTCTTGCCCCCCCCCCCCCCCCCCCCATCTTAACCTCCATTCTATGTGACCCTGCATTGTTTTTTCATGATATCTAACATGAATTTGCATGTGATGTAGTTGTATCAAGATCAGTATGATTTATACTTGGGGTTTATGTTTCTGCCCCAATCTCATGATATTGCTGACCACTTATTGCCTTCTGTAGGAATCTATCATCGAACTATCTTGGTGGTGCCATTCCTATTGAGCTGTCACGAATTGGTAACTTGGATACTTTGTAAGTAGCCACTGACGATAGGAATTCTAGCTGCTTCACTATACTGCTTGTCTTCCTCTGAATGTACGAGGATATTTTGTTCAGGGACATATCTAATAACAAAATTGGTGGGTCAATTCCTGCTTCCCTTGGAGACCTTGAACATCTTCTAAAACTGTGAGTTTTATACTGAAAAGTGAGAACCACTTGTGCTCATGGTTTATTTTCTTTGTTGACCTCCTTGTTATGTTGTAGAGATTTGAGCAACAACCATCTAGTCGGATATATCCCAGCTGAATTTGGAAATCTAAGGAGTGTAATGCAGATGTAAGCCATCTCAATTAAAGCTTGAACAATAAATTCTAATTATTCTAAGGTATCTCTCTGTTTTGCACCCAACCATTTTCTTCTGGATATTTTGGATGGCAGAGATCTTGCAGATAATGATCTGTCCGGCCCAATTCCTCAGGAAATTGGTCAGCTACAGAATCTGATCTTATTGTGAGTCCAAACTTTTCTTGCTATGAAATCTTGATGTTTTCCATTTGTTGAGGATTAAACTATTCTTCTCTCTGTTGTTCATACCCCGACACTTTTTTTTAGTCAATTTATAGAAAATGGGCTAAATGTTGAGGTATCCCTTAACAATTTCTCTTGGGCTAAATATTTTGGCAGGAAAATAGAAAATAACAATTTGTCTGGAGACGTTCTCCCACTAATCAACTGCTTTAGTCTCTCTGTCCTGTAAGTTCTGAGTTATATGATTTATTCACTTTGGAAAAGGTTAGAACTTGTGTACTTACAGCTTGCAACTTTTGCATCTGAACAGAAATGCATCCTACAACAACCTAGCTGGTGATATTCCTACTGGAAACAATTTCTCAAGGTTCTCACAAGATAGGTGAGGAAAATTTCCCTTATAGGGCAACCATAATTGAAACTAGGAGTCTTTCTTCTCCGGTGCCCGAGACGAAAGAAAACTGATTACACATATCTGTGCCTCTTTATGGAACAAAATGGGCTATTTTTAGGATAGGTCTCTGCTTAATGTTTCCAGTGGCTTCAGTTTGAGGCCATTCTTCAATGAAGTTTAACTTTGAACTCTCAGAGAGTTTCTGGTTGTCTCCCTAAATAATGATTTTGGCAGAAAATTTTGGTGTTGGTACCCTCTATTGAATTGGTGGTGCATTTAATGTGTTATAGCAAATTAAAACCCCATTAGTTCACCCCAAAAGAAAATGTGGAAACCACATCGATTTTTCTGTTTCCCGTAAAAAACTGATCATGAGTGTCTCAGGTACGACCTGAATGAAGTATTGTTAATTTATTTGGAAGACTGGAATGTGCCTCAGTTCTTCTTTCTAAATTCTTAGTTGGCGATTGAATTCATCTTGCATGCAGCTTCTTAGGTAATCCTGGTCTCTGTGGCTACTGGCTGAATTCTCCTTGTCATTTGCCTCATCCTCCAGAGAGAGGTAAAATTGACTTGCAGTTGTAAACTTATCTTCTGATTTCATAGGATAATTTTCTTGTTCTACCTAATTTACCTTGGAGAATACTTGAATGTGATATGGTACTCTTGTAAGCATGGTGTTTTTCCCTGTGGTGATGAGCAAAAATTTTCATATTTTTTCTCATACACAACACACAGCTTATGCCTTCTGTCTTTTCATTGGAGATGTAACCTACATTTGTCTTTTGAGAAATTAGAATTATTGTTGCTTGAACCTTCCTATGCAGAAATGAAATATACTAATATTCCCATTTTTTTTTTTTATTATGTAAATGCAGCTTCAATTTCTAAGGTGGCCATTTTGGCAATCGCTTTGGGCGCCCTTGTGATCCTACTTCTTATTTTAGTAGCAGCATGCAGACCATACAATCCAAATTCTTTTCCTGAATGTTCCCCAGACAAACCAGGTAGTTTCCCAGTTTTTTTGACATTAATACGTACATACACACTATATATATATATCCGTTCTTTAAATACTGGAGTTGTAAGCGTAAACTATATGGTGTGATGTGTAGAAATAAGTTACTAATGACTTGGCATGATTGTGGTTATGGCTTCAGAAATACGTCATTGTCATTCTGTTGACTTCGATTTTGGTCTAAGTTTTCTTTGATTGATCTTTACATCTAGTTTGTTATTAGAAATGTTAGGTTCTTTGGTCTTACAACATTGGTAAGACAATTCTTTTGAGGTCTGCCATTCTTGAATATGTTCTGTTGAAAGGGTTCATAATCCTGATGGTGATAGAAGGAACTTAGTATTAGCTTATGGTAACTATCAATCTACATTTGCACAAGAGGCATTCATGCATGAGGCCTGGTCTGGAATACCCTACCACGGATTAGCCATATCCCAAGTCACATTAGCCAGATGCTCCTAGCCACTGATAGCAGGACTTGAAAACAAAAGTCTAGTGGTTCACAATGGAGGAAAAACTCAACTAGTATCTCAAATAATTTTATACATGCGTGGCACACGTATGGAAGTGTGATGTTTTATATAATTAGCTTAGCTTTCACTTGGGAGTTGGGAGATGCATTCTATAAGGGCACATGTTTATTGTGATGCCTCACTGGGGAAGAGAAGATTGTTCCCGTGAATTTCTATGAAAGTTGCTCAGTATCATGCAGGTGATGCCATATGTAGTATCTTTGTTACTCCATTTATTAGCATTTTTTCTCTTCTTCTCATCCTGATTTTTTTTTTATTTTCATGTTTGTTGCTGCAGTTAATATCCCTCCAAAGCTTGTGATTCTCCACATGAACATGGCTCTTCATGTGTACGATGACATCATGAGAATGACAGAGAATCTGAGTGAGAAGTATATCATCGGGTATGGTGCATCAAGCACTGTGTACAAATGTGTGCTAAAGAACTGCAAACCTGTTGCAATCAAGAAGCTTTACTCTCACTACCCCCGGTGCCTCAAGGAGTTTGAGACTGAGCTGGAGACCGTTGGGAGCATCAAGCATCGGAATCTGGTCAGCCTCCAAGGGTATTCTTTGTCACCCTCTGGAAATCTTCTCTTCTATGATTACATGGAAAATGGCAGCCTCTGGGACCTCCTTCATGGTAAGTCTACATTTGTGAAGCATTGTACTTTAGTGAAGGTGTTTGTACGCATTGTATCCTTTGTTTAGATGATGAACACAGTTCTGCCGGAGAAAAATATGATGAGTCACCAATCTCAGCATGTCCATGCTTGTGTACAATGCTAATCTGGATGACTGTCTATCCACTGAGATTGTGATCTGAGCCATGTATTCTAATTGTACTATATATCATCTTACACATCTCTTGCATGTCTATGATTATGCCTTAATGTACACCTTCTAAAGTGCCCTATATTTCATCCATGTTCTATGAAGATTGAGCTTGCATGTACCCCATTCCATTCATTTGCTGTTTCGCGGTTTGTTGCTTGGGTCACACATCGCGCTGCACTCCATGTTGCAACCTTATAAAATTGATAGACAGCACTGGAGTGGCACATGGTTGGTATCATGGCCTTGCAGACACATTGGTCATGTGATGCATTTGTAATCGGAAATTTGATCTAACTAGATTATTTTTTTTTTATGACATGTTGCTCCCAGTTTCCAAAACCAATGCTTATTCCTTCACTATCTAACTGCTGGAGAGAACTCTTTGCATGCCTTCTTTCCCACAGGCCCGTCAAAGAAGAAGAAGCTCGACTGGGACACACGTTTGAGGATTGCTCTGGGTGCTGCTCAAGGACTATCCTATCTCCACCATGATTGTACACCCCGTATAATCCACAGGGATGTTAAGTCATCAAATATACTCTTGGACAAGGACTATGAAGCTCACCTGACTGACTTTGGCATAGCGAAAAGCCTGTGTGTATCCAAGAATTACACTTCCACATATGTCATGGGCACCATTGGATACATAGACCCTGAGTATGCTCGCACCTCCCGCCTCAATGAAAAATCAGACGTCTATAGTTATGGCATTGTTCTACTTGAGCTCCTGACCGGAAAAAAGGCTGTAGACAACGAATCCAATCTTCATCAGCTGGTAATTTTCCCAGTACCATGCATTCTTTTAAATTTTTTATTTGGATTGAACTATACAAGTTGATGTCATTGATCGGATGAGTTAGCTATAAGATGCATATACCTAAGAACTGCAAGGAATGCGGTAACAATCCCCACATAATGAAAACAAAAGGCCAATGATCAGGTTGCCAGGATTCTTAAATGTGAAAGATTTTTGTGGCGTTTTACCTAATAAAGACAGGCCCATCAAATCAACTTGCTGGTGCATTTTTGGACATCAACTACCAAAAGATATGGAAGAGGATCTTCCAGAATGTATGAATTATTTCTACATATTTGGTAGAAATTGAATGAGATAATTCAACTGCAACTATATGCATTCTCTGCAACTGTCCAATCCTTTTTGGGTTGGCCACATTATAAGAACTCAACCAATTAGCAGTAGCTAAGCATCCAAGTTATTTCCTGAATTTAGGATGACCAAGGATGGGCCAATGATTGACATGACTACTATTGTTCTGGCAGATACTCTCAAAGGCCGCGAACGATACAGTCATGGCTACAGTGGATCCAGAGATCACTGCAACTTGTAAGGATCTTGGGGCTGTGAAGAAGGTATTCCAGCTTGCACTCCTTTGCACGAAGAAACAGCCCTCTGATAGGCCAACAATGCATGAGGTTAGTCGCGTCCTTGGTTGCCTCTTACCCCCAAGCCCACCAAAACAAGCTCCAAACTCTATGAACTCACTGGCTTTGCCAAGCTATATGGATCAATACAGCAAACTCAAGAACCCAAATGTAGCTATGGGTGCCACCTTGAGCAGTACCTCAGATGCCAACCTCTTCCTGAAATTCGGAGAGGTAATATCTCAAAACACTGTATGAGTGTTACACCGTGTAAAAATATTCCTAATCCATCATATAGTCTATACTTACAAGCTCTAAGATTATTTGTATAGCTAGGTCCATTACTTAGTTTTGCCATGTTACATGAGAGATTTCATCCATCTCTGTTATTCAATATGGGCCATTATTGAAATTGCTTAGATTCCTTGAATTAGATGTAGTATGCTCATCTGGATTTGTTAGGGGGCATGGTCTGTGTGTCCCACTGCCTCTCTGCTGAGGTGGTAGCTTTTAAGGCATTTTGTCTTGTTCCAGCAGGGTCCGTGACCCTCCACTCTCTCTTAAGAAGGGGGGGTCGTTTTCTCTGCAGTTCAATAATTTACTGGGTGTGCCCGCCATGTCCAGCTCCAGCTATATAATGCAGGCAGGGTGCCCCCACTTGCATTGGGCGTCTTTTGCATTAACCACGTGCAGTGGTGCGTAATGCTTTTGCCTTGACATGGCCTGTTTGGGGCCGACTCCTGTTTTCCCAGTTACGGGGATGTGACCCATCTTTGGAGGGTGGTGTGTGGATGGTGCCAGTTGAACCGTTCAATCATTGTTTGTTTCGGGCTGGAATTAGAAGCCTCTGTTACGCAATGAGGGCTTTTGATGGTGATAAAGATGAATGGTACAGTGTAGGCGAGCCTGTAATGCTTGTGCCAGTAGCTTTATTAAAATTAGCTGTTTCATATTATCGTAGCCCTTGTTTTTTTACAATTTTAAATTTAATGATCTATTAATCATAGATTGATTTTTTTTTTTATATAAAAAAAAGATTAAATTCAATGGTTTGTTTATGCATCATGGGCATAAAAATGGGCATGATGCCAGATCAATGTAGGAAGCTGGAAAGGAGCCGCATTGATCAAAGGTGGGGCCATTAGTGAAAATTCACCTTGTTATAAATTTAAAGGGACTGTTTGTTTGCTAGAACTCGAAGAACTCCTGCTAGGGATAACTCTGGATTTCCCGGCAGGTTTTTGAATTCTTATCCTGCATCTTAGAGAATTTTAAGGCCATGTTTTGCATCTAAATCCATGGGGTTCCTCACTCATTTTTCTTGCGGCTTTGGACAATGCATGTTTGGCAACTATAAATCCTCGAGAGTTTGGGTGTGGTTCCATAGTTGTCAATGTTGTTTCAGATCCTATACTTCAAAATGAAAATGAAAAGTTCTGGGTTTGTAATTTTGGTATTATATTTCGGGAGAAATATAAAATAATATATATATATATATATAGAAAATTAAAAATTAAAAAATAATTAATATAGATTTAAAACATTTTAGTAAGTTTTTTTTTTTTTGGAATTTCATTCTGGAGGAATATAAGAAATACAATGTATATATGTGTATAAAAAAGTAAAATTTCTTAATTATATAAAATATCATTTTATCCAAAAAGTCATGTATAGGTTGAAATTGGCCAAAATTCAAAATGAAAAGTTTTAAGTGAAATTTTATTTTATATTTTTAACCATTTCAGCTGAAACGGTATAAAATTAGTAGCTATGTGTGATTCTCATTTTTTAAGTTTTTTAGGTCTAACCACCCATAGGATTTGAGAATTTTTAGGTTTGCCAATTTACGCTTTAGTACCAATTTTTCTTAGTGATGTGTATTGATATTGGTGTGAAATCTTCAGCTTTTCAATATCTTCCTCAAATCTATTACAGTGAGCAAATATTTGAATATGCAACTTCTCACGGATTCCTCTGTATCAAACGAAGTTAGAAGTGGTCTTGGAACGTTGAATTTTAAGAATTCCTCAAGTTGTATATGTAGCAAACTCACTGTCAGGAATTTCAAATACATGGAATTCCTATAAGAATTTCCTGCATACAAATGCTCCTCATTCCAATCGTTCACGAAATGAAACGCTGAGTAGATCTTACGGTCAACTGTCTCTGGCCTGAAGAAACTAAGCTACGCGTGCCCTAAAACAGCCTTAAAAACGATCATACATGCAGTTTTGGTAACCAACTTAGCAACGCGCAATTGCCCACATCCAACTGCCAGCAAATCAGATTGCTGGCTCAGCAATCTCCATGTTGGTCGTGCCCTCTCTGGGGGAACACTGTGTAAACTGGTGACTGGCAGCTTCATAGCTCACCAAGTGCCCATCCACACAGGCTTGAAAAAAAAAAAAAAGTGAGCCTTGCGAAGGAATGGGTGTGTAAATGGAAAACGAACGAGCTTCGGGCTTGGAAAAGTATTTTTTTGTAGCCAAACTCGAAAAGATGTGGAAAGCGATAACTAAAATAGGTGAACTGTTTTGCCGACAGCAGGGAAACCAACGTACCACGCTAGAAATCTCTTTATACTGCTTTTGGTTGATTCTTATTCCCTAGAAACCTTCCATAATCTGGATAAGTTCTAAGAGGCTGAATGTCGAAAGTACTGGCTAGCATCTACTACTTTCTACCATTTAACTTCATAGGGTGCTTTTACGGAAAAAAAAAAATAAAAACACTTCCTGAGGCATTGGGGCCAAGGGAGGGCAACTGTAACCTATCAAAAGGGTCTATAATGATTCATTCCCTCTTTTGAAGACATCCAACTGTTAACCCTTCATTTTTTTTAACCCCCACATAGAAGCCCCTGTTTTCTGAAGGAACGGTGTTCCTCAATGCGACAAACTACTTAAGGTATATTGTTTTCTTTATAGCTGGTCTTCCACTTAACATTTGCCCAATACACCTTCTAAAAGTATTTCCCACATACATAGTTACTTGTGCAATAGTCACAGGGCCCGTACAAACAACAACTCTACTTAAATCTTGACTCTTTTAGGACAATTGTCAAATCTAAACACAGTATACAGTCAAAATCCCTATTTAAATGTACTGTCTCGACTCACTCCGGTGCTCTACTTTCATACCACAAAAGTCAAGATGAAAGAGAGATCCCGAGTGGACTATTAAAAATCTACACCGATCAAACGTCCCTCCGGAGTAGAAACCTCAAGAGGAACAAGACTCAAAACTACAATTACCATTTGACAATCGTGATTTGAAAATAAGGCGCACACATGCAGGATTTGATCAAAATAAGTTTGAGATGGCGCCGAAAAGATTTCAAAGGAAGATCCACCCGTTCAATACCTACAAATACAAATAAAAATAAGAAAAAAAATATAAAACCATCCTTCAGCAGTGGAGAACTCCTTCATTGGTCCGATTTAGGAATTTCAGACATTAGCATGCACTTCAGGCATGAACCCTCCTTAAGAATAGCAGATATATATTTTCCTATGAACTAATAGCCAAGAGCCGCTTAGTTGATACAGGGACCATCTTCTCAGCATTTATAATTCCAACTGGGCCTATTATCTATCAGGACAGTCCATCTGGCCTAGATCCAGACAAAGGAGGGATGGGCTCCAAACAAGCCCAAGCCGGTCTGATCTGGCCTGGCCCGTCCATGTGCATCCACAATGATGATGCCTAATTTCTCCCGTGTGGTACAACACATGGCATGTGCGGTTTAACTATAGGACCACCGTGTGTGCGTGGTGGTGTCGTTTTTTCTTGCTTCTGATAAATATATAAACACTCTGGCACACTATCCAAGTCCCTCACCAACACACAAGGATCTACCATCTATATGTGGCAGGAGGAGAGGAAGATGCTTACCCACGGAGCTATCAACCATTGAGCTTAATCCCCCGGTATAAAAAAAAATGCTGCTGAGTTTTTGAAAAAATTTCCTAGAGAAAGAAATTTGGACAACAATAATTCTAATATCACTAGATTTTAAAAAAGAAAAAAGAAAGAGAATTTTGTTAAAAATCCATACTCTTAATTTAATTTTTTTCAACAAGTTTAACTAAATAACATCCCAACAAAACCACTCGAAATTTTTCTTGAGAGAAGCAGTTCCAAAGATCAAGATGCTGCCAACGTGGATGAACCAAAGCCAGAAAACCACAACTTGCGACAATCATAGCCGGACTGGAGATGGACAGTAAAAAAAAAACATCCACAATCATTAGCTAGTTGGGATTGACGGGCAGCCAGTTGTAAGATGAAGCAAATATCCGAGCACCTAATGTAGGATACAGCAAAAAGGTGTGGATCCACCAAAACCTTCCCCTCAGATATAGGACGTAATAATAGTTAAGAGAAGCACGATATGAACCATTTACATTGAACCAATCTACCTTGAGATAAATTAGCAATCTAACCATTGACAAGAACCAACATACCTTGATAGATATTGCCAAACCCTTGATAAGAGTAGGCTGAACAGCTGCAGTAGTATATACAAGTCTGCTAATGATTTGGCTGCTTGTATTTAGATTGTAGACTATCAGACTGGAATCTAAAATCAAGCATCTCACATGGCACTGACAAAATTGTATGAAGCATACAAAGAGACATAGCATGGATGCCTTTGTAAGAAGTCCAGAGTGCACAGTGGTGATTGCTTCTTCTCCCTGTTGGCTGCTTTCCAGCTGAATTAGCAGTTTGCAGTTAAAAACAAATTAACAGAATTACGAAGGTCCATTTTAGATGTGTACTCCAAATCACAAAGCTTGGTGAATCAAGTTGACAGATATATATATATATATAATATGGTTTAGAGGAATCATTGTATCACGACTTCATTCCAACGGTGAGGAAAGTTGGATGCGTGTCAAACTTGTAGTGTGTGTGAAAAGTCTAGATTGACTCAACATGGCCCCCATGACCAAAAAAACGAGGGGCGGAATAAGGGGCGTTTTTGAGAATTTCCATATATATATATATATTTCAAATGAAGTTTGGCCGAGATATTAGGTTTCCCATTGCATTCGCGCAGCAATGCAAACATGAGTTGCACAATACATGGGCTTCTGTTTTTTTATCACTTTATCTCAATTTTTTTTTTTTTTTTTTTGAAATGGATCACTTTATCTCAATTTGATTGCTAGAACAATCTTACATCAATTTGTGAGGGAAAGCATCCTGCCAATCTAAGAAATTAGGACATTGGATAAGGTCCAAAGAGACATGAGTGCTTAAAAACAAGGAATCAAATAAGGTGCACACCTGAGTCACCCCCTCCAAGTATCTGTCATGTTGTATGAGTTACAATTGCTTCCACTCTGTCCAGCGATGCACGCAAACTTCCATAGTTCATGTTGAAAATTGGTTCCCCGGTGCCCACAGCCCTGTAGAACATAGATCTCCAACCATCAATCATTGGAATGGGAATAGTAACTGCATCATCTTCTACTATTTTATTTCTTCTGCACTATGAGTGGGAAGAGATATTATTAATGGTAGTCTTGCAAGCACAAGATTTCAGTGGCACCAAATGATAGGTATCTTCAAAGATGTGCCAATAGAAAGTGCAGTGACTGGCAGTTTGTAAACATTTTCTTACTAATTTCTGTGAACAACTAGTAGTTCTTTCTGGAGTCTTACAAGACAAATCTGACTGAACTTCTGGTGGTTATTAGCTTCTCAAATTTCATCAATAAATAGAAGCTTGTGGAGTTACAACTGGAGGGTGCCATACACACATGGCCATAAACTAGTATGAGAATGTCAAGAACTGACTGCTCCATGATTCCTGATAGTGAGTAGAAGACCATACTACACTACTACAGGAATACTTCAAAGTAGGCAACATATCTTATCATATGATATATTCAATAATTCATTCTGACGTGTAAGATTCATGTCCTTGTTGCGGCTGTGGTGTGACCTTGTCATATCCATGAGTCATTTCGAAAGAGTTAGAGTGTTCCCTTCAAAGCGTCTGTCAGATCGCATGTCGCTCTGTTTTCATTATTGAGAGATTGTAAATCTTACGACCGTTTGTGTGCGCGCACGCACGTGTGAAAGGTGAAAACAAAACAAAAGATCTGTAGTGGAACATCTAGGATATATAGATCTAGTGGGAAGTTGTGCAACAGATACACTCAAGCATTATTTGCATTTTTTTTTTCTTTTGCAATGTTGCAATTTATCAAGAGTTACATGAGGCAGTGTCTAGATAGCTCTCCAAAATTAGTGCTTGAAGATGATCGATATCTACAGAGGTAAAATCTAATTGTTGGCATTTACGAAGGATTTTCTGGGTCTGGTTAGAAACAAAGGAACACAATGGAGGCAAAAAAATTGAGGGCCTATGGTTAAAAAGTGGGGGCAGAAAGGCCTGTTTCTATTGCATTGCTAATGCTTAGAGTATCGGCTCAATCTTAAATCCAACAAAAGGGAATCTATCCATGAAAAGCGAGACAAAATAAATAAGAAAACACATGATTTCACTTCCCTACACAAAACGGCAACAGAAAGTCATTCAAATCAAGATGGTCTAAACAATGTGAGCAACAGGAAGTAGGTGAAACAAAGATGGTATTAACAATGAGTAACATTTTCCCAGAAATGGCCTCTTAGTTATAGGAGTTTATAAACAAGTAAATAAAAATGAAAAAAAACACAGTGAAAGAATTAATGGGCATAAAGGTCAAGGTCCAGAGGGATTCGCATTCACCTTTCAAGAAACCAGATGATAAAAAAAGACCTCATGGAGGAGTTGAAGAAACTTCAATCTAGGCTGATTGAGTATCTCATTAGTGATTCCTTTGTCATGTTCAAGGTTCTAAGATGATACTGCCAAAGCACTTTCAAAACTTCTTCCCAAAAGAAAACAGAAGATGGAGAAACTCACCCGTGAATCTCTGGCAGGATGTATTCAGCTCTCCAGCCAATCCGCAAATCGAAACCTGGAAACACGCCAATTGATGTTTTGTTCCGAATCTGTGAAATACCATCCCCACCCAAACAAGTGGAAAGCTTCCATTTCCATCCAGTTGCATTTAAATGGAAGTTGTGCCCTATTCCAACCTGCATTGTCATAATAACAAACCCTCACTTGGAATACTTATATTTTTTGCTCCACTTTTGTTGCATTACTTTCGATGTAAAACTTATAATCTAATATAATTCTTAAACTGAATTACTGTTACATAATTATAAAAAAATGGGTGATTCAATCCAACAATAAGAGCCATCCTGATGGATCAAATTGGAATGATTTCTTATTTCTGATTCATGGACTCTGGGTGGGTTGTTGGGTTAGATGGATAAGCCTCATGGGCTGATATTCATTGTTTGGTTGAATCACCCTAGCGTTTCACCATTAGATTTTTAAACAATGGCTAAAATGATCTGATCAACCTGATTTTAAGGCCATCACTAATCAATATTAAGATCCCATCCTCTTGATTGGCGGTCCCAATAGGGCCCCTCACTGGACAGCGCACATTTTCATGTGCGCATATTAATAAGTTGAAAGGGGAAAAAAGAAAAATTGGAGGGATCATCAAACCTGAAGATTTAGATATTTAGTTAAAGCGATCTTTTTTGAGAGAAGGCGTATATCACCATGCACAGGCTCATACATGAATTTCCATCTTCGATCAGGTGCTAGAGGTTTCAACACCAGCTTCGCGCGATAATCATTTCCAGGAGAGTTATAGAACTGAACAAGAATGGTAAGTTCAAAGTAAACAAGGTGTATAATTAGTTCAACATGGGTGAAAGATGCAAACCAGCATATGAATACCCATCAATTGTAGTAGTCCTAATCTCCTAGATATTCAAACACAAGATAATTAAAATTGTTGAAATGAATTGCGGTCCTAGAATACTCAGAACCAGTTCCCAAAATAAAGTACGAGATTCAGCATTTTCTCTTTAAACTAAGAAATCAAAAGCTTTTCGCAAATTGTGGATCAACAATACTTTAAACCAGGAAACAATATAAATACATTACACTAAATTATCTTTATCAGGATGCCTTTACAAAATCATCTGAGAAATTCATATTTTTTTTATCAAAGACCATCATGGAAAGATTCCAATTAAATACTCCATATTTAGAAAAACTTGTGTTACAACCACTCTTTCAAAAAAAAGGCACCAAAAGCAGCAAGAAACTTTTATGGCACTTTTGTTCTTATACTTTTATAACATACACATATACAGTGGTATTTAGAAAAACAGAATTGAGATATGCCCACAAATTATGTAATATTTGAATAGTCCTTTTACTTTTATAGGTAACACGACTCAAACCCGCAACTATATGGTTGCAACAAGGAGCACCTTCTAGGGGTTCTTGTTATATTTGAACAACTTTCAAGGTCCAGTGCCAATTTCACTAATAAAATGCATGGTGATCAGAAACGACCAGTCATATCAAGTAAACTGCATAAATGCACAGGTGTTGCTCATCTTGTAACGGTGGTCTAAAGCACTCATTCCACCATTCTCACCCATTTTTTTTTAATGAAAGTTCTCATTACTGATTTAAAAAGAACAAAGAAAAAAGAAATAAAAAGAAATTGTATGGAGTATAGACCTGCCTGACCAATAATGATCCAATCTAATGGTTAAAAGTGGATGGAGTTGGATGGGCACAAATACCTTCTATTAAAGAGGGGAATACAGCATTATTGTAGGCATTCTTTTTTTATAAAAAAAAAAAAAGGAGTTTTACTTATTTTTATCATCATAAAGTAGTTTCCCTGCATGGGCTTTCAAGTTTTATAATCGATGAGCCAAGGAATTTGAATTTTGAGATAACTGGAGAAGCTATTTTCCAATGTAAATACATGAATATATGAAGTGGAGACAATTAGGGTGCTTTTGTATTTTGTATTTTATTTTATTTCTCATAACAATAGACAGTTAGGATTCGAAGTAAATAATAGTTAGATTACACCAGGGTTACTTTTACCTTGGAACAATAACATAATAAGTGTAAAGATCTTTTTTTTTTCCTTCTCATGAATGAACATCTGAAGAACTCTGTTCACTTTTTTTTTTTTTTTATCACTTTTCCTTTCTCCTCATAGGTGAGTATTCTCATCATCTTCACTATTGCTTCTCAACTTTTGTTCTTCCTTCTCTATTCCTTTTGTGTTAATTTGGTAAAACCACACTCACACATGCATGCACAAAGGGAAAAGTATCACAAGAGCCTTAATACAATTATATATATATTTTTTTCAGTAAGTTGATAAAATTGAGAGATGATTAACATGATCAACAGTTGACAAAGTTCTAAAGAAGATGGTAAGAAATAACCTCATCTTTGATGAGTGTTCTATATATGTAGATGATCATGATAAAATATCAATTTAAATAGAGAATAACAACATCATAGAAAGCAATATCATATTAGATCTGCAGGAACATGTGATAGCGTTCTAAACTTCTAGTGTTTGATCAACATAACTTAGTGGCCGAAGTTGTATTTGATTGATCTCACAATGAAGAAAGTGGATTGTAACTGGGAGTATGGAAAGAAGATTCAAGGATGATCTGATGGTGCAAATTAGAAGTATGAAGTGATCCAGCTGTTCAGCTGAAGCAACAACCCAATCCAACCATCAAAGAAATAACTGCTTCCAATGGTTAATGTGAAAGGTTTGATGGTGAAGTATCTTCCACGGCAGCTAGATGGCTCCTTGAACATATGACATGATACAAAAAATCTTCAGTCGAGACCAACAAGAAAGAACACTACCAACATTATAAACTCAATGTCAGGTTCTCTTCTCTCTTTAACAAGAAATTGATGCAGTGGGCATCCATATTTTAATTCAAATGCTAGAAGTAGCTGAGAGATAGCTTTTTTTTTTCAATAACAGTTTTAGTTATATGCGGGGCCTATATTTTTCATCTTATTTTTGCTGCTTATTTCGAGGGGTAAATTCCTCGAGCCTAAACAGAATAGGAACATTAGAAAACTGGCGGTAACCGGATAGCTTTTCAAATGATCTACTAATGACCCTAAATTTAGGGTTCCAATATAAACTGGAGAAGTTATTAACAAACTACAAGCAAGTAGGTTACAAGTGCGTTGCGGGCAAGATATTCTACACCAGCTTTGTCTCAATTAAAGCATATGACTCAGATTAGAATTGATGGATGGTTAAGAATAGACTCTCTATGAAACACAAACAAATTGCTTCCAAATTATACAGTTCTGATCTTCATACAATCCCAAACATAGATTGAAACAAATAAATAAAAAAAATATTCCCAAAATATTAGGTCTAGCTGAGATTCAAGGCAAATAAAAAACACCCCATCAAGGCCGAGTCCAATGTGATGCGACGATAAGGCGATAAGGCGCTCCATTGATAGAGAATTACAATGCTCACCTTCAAAACACAACAAACAAAAGGAAAAACTCTGCCCCAATAAAACAATAGTTCACTCCCTATAGCAGTTCCCCTATGAAATCAAACCCTCAACTTCCATCTTTCTCTCAAGATTTCAGTAACCATCCATTTCCTCAAAAAGACAGACGATTCCATAACCACCATCAAACAAAAGCAAAACAAAGAAATACTGAAATACAAAACAGAGCTACCACAATCTTCCTCCAGATGAATCATTCAACAAAACCGGAATCATAATCTAAAACAAACAAACGAGAACAAATACACTGACATGATCCAAACACAAACATACATACATACATACAAGTAAAAGATGAAAATGTACAACATGAACAAAAATAACAAAACGAACATCTTTGGGTTACAAAGATACCTCTAGATTGACTCCTACACGGAGCCCTTGTATCTCATTCCGAAATTTCAGAAACAGTTCCGAAGGGAATAAATTGATGTTGTAAAGCTCGTCGAAAGAAGGCGATTCATCGCTGTTTGCGTTTCCTGATTCCATCGCAATTGATCCTGCTGCCAAATCATATGCAACGGATGGAGAAAAAGTGAGAATTTCAAACCCAAAACGAAAGAGGAAGGGATTTTTCTAGGGTTGCAGAGCGTAGATCGAACGGAACGAAAAGACTGATATTATCTGCTGTGTGTGTGTGTGTGTGTGTGTGAGGGACTCTGTGTGTTTGTTTAAGAGGGCCAAAGGAGCCCACCAGGGGATGGTACATGGGTTGGGGCCCAGTTGATTTTCAGGCCCATGTGCTGATTTGGGCTTGAATATTAGGCCTTGTAAGTTATAACTACAAGTCCAAAAGTCAAAACCCTATTTTTGAGTTTGGACACGTGGGGCCCACCGTTAATGATTAATTCAATCCGATCACTCGGCACGCATGCCTTTGATTTAGCTTTCTTCATCATTATTCTCAAAGTCTTGTCTCAACTATGCTAGTGTCAGCATTTAAATTCCATATTATTCTAGATTTATTATCATCATCATCATCATATTGTTTAGGGTGATTAGACTTTAAGGACTTAAAACCAATGGCGGACTGATATCTAATCACCTGGGTGCACTTGCACCCGGTGAATTTTAAAAATCCTATTACATAGAGATGGGCCATACACCCCTGCCCCATTTAAAAATGGGTCTTGCACCCCCATTTAAAGCCCATAGTTCAAATGCACCCATGACCCACCCACATCAAATCGATAAATGCTCAGTTCCCCAAAAACCCAATTCAAAACCCTTGTATCTCCAATCTCTGATCTCTCCAACCCTTCTCCCTCTCCACATCGCACCCCAAAACCCATCGATTGAAAACCTATATATCTCTAATATCTCCAACCCTTCTTCCTCTCCACATTGCACCGAGGTCCAGGTCCATCCAACAATGGTGACGAAAGTATCAGAAAATAATATTTTTGGACCTTTTCAATTGCCATCGTTTCGCACCCCTCAAACGAAAATCCTGCGTCCGCCACTGCTTAAAACCAACAGATAAGAAACTTGATTGGAGTTTGATATCTCATATTCTCCTCCTTTTTTCTTTTTTTTTTAACCACATACTACAAGGCTGGGTCCCAAGAAAGACCACGCAAGTGGGAAGAGAAGCCCACACATCTCCAATGAATTATCCTATATAATCAGGTGACATGGGGTTGTCAACCAACTGAGCAAAACCTTGTATTCTCTTCTTCAGATAAGTTCAAATATTTTAATTAGTGTGTCTCCTTTAATTACGATGGATTAATTATGATGGATTCAGGTATAACTCCAGTGAAAGTGAAAGGGGGCACTATTTGATTGGAAATGTTAGTGCATTTTTGTAGTTAAGCCGCACAAATAAATAAATAAGTTTGCTTTGGTAAAGCTTTATCTGAACTCAACCTGTAAGAACTCGGTCTGGGCGGCACCCTTAACTACGGGGCGTAGTGTGTAAACCATGAGCTTCAAACGGAGAGTCTCCGCTAGTCCTGCATCGGAAAATGTTCAAGTCCTGACCTTGAGTTTATAAGTCAAACCCCGTATTAACTCAATACGATCCGTTTTTAAGCCGTGCGGTCTCACATCCCATAAGAACTCTGGAGTTATACCTGCTCGTGCGAGAGCATTATTAGGATGGGTGACCTCTTGGGAAGCCCTTATGAGCACACATGGGCCAAAGCAGATAAAAACTCAGTCTTGGCGGTACCTTTAACTACATGGTGTAGTGTGTCAATTACCGGCTTTGAACGAAAAAGTCTCCGTTAGTCCCACATTAAAAATATTTAAGTAATGCCCTAGGCTTATAAGTCAAATTCCGTATTAACTCAATATAACATATTTTAAAATTGTGCGGCCTTCTCCTGAAAAGTCGGCTCATCAGATATTTTATTGTCAAAATTTCTTTCTTGAACACTTCAGTAACTAGAGAAGACTATGGCGGAGATTTTTCAAAACTAGGGCTAGCTAGTATCATTTGATTGGCCTGACAATTCTAATTTTTTTTTCCTTAATACTAGGCCTAGCCAGTATCATTTAATTTACACATGCAAATAAACGACCAGATTAGTGTGCCTCCCCCCGTGGTCATGCAACTTTTTTAGGATAAAAGAGTGTTGGCACATCCAAGTGGCTCAGGTATTTAGTAATCATACATTCCTATGCATGTTTTCCAATACCCAAGATCAGTGTAACCTTCACCCAGTGCAATATACCAACCAAGGCGAGCTAAATGTTTTAAAGATATGTTTACATATAATACACATTGTGGGCCTTATGGTCTATAGATTTGATAGACTACTGGCCTAATTGAGAGATCTGTCCACATATGGGTCTAATCTGTGTGTTACCTTGTCTAGTCCTTTATTTGTCTGGTGTTGAGGTTAACTTCCACCCTCGCTCCTAAGCGGTCATAATTATGGTCGAGCCCTCTCCCTCACTATAAAACTATTGTTATATCATTTCCTATCATCAATTGATTTTAAAATAAGTGGTAGCTCAATGGGGTGTAAGATCCTACATCCAGGTCATTCTAATGTGAAATAGCTGAAATCTGATAAAGTGAACTCCTTGGACAGCTATAAACAGTGGAACATGTAGACCCAGAGAACACCTGACTTTGAATATGCACTTCTGGAACTAAATCTCTACTCCCATATCAAGCAATTAAAATGCTTGAGGCACATTTATCTTCGTAGTTTGATAATGATGTATGACAATCGTCCGAATTACTAGCAACTTGTATCAAAACAATGAAACAGAATGTCATAGCATGTATGCATATACCATAGAAGAATTGCACAAGCAGAGCCTTTCTTCATGAAATTCCCACAACAATGCAATCCCTCTGCAAATAAGTTTTTAAATAATAAGTGTGAAGTGCACTGGGTCTTCAAATGGGTGGAGTATGACCTTGGTCACAGCCTCTTTGGGCATGGAAAAACCTGAATTCATGCCATGTGCGGTCCAAGGTAAAAGAGTAAGTGGCATGCATTCAAACTTTATCCTACTGTTATGTGCAAAGACGGGTTTGTATCAAACCATCTTAGATTAACATCCACTAAAAAGAACTAAAAACTGATCATGATAATACCATTGAAATGCATGAAAAAAAATGGAGTTCCTTACCATAGAAAATCCCACAGAAAAAACAGCACCCAAGTCACCACATAAAGCAGCAAAAAAATCAAACCAACAAATTAAACAAGAACAGAGTTACCCACCTGAGAGCTGTTGGTACGGGTTTGCTCCCCATGTTATATGTTTGAAACCTATTCCAAATTTGCCTAGGTGTGTCTGTGTAAGGGTTTAGCGGGCGCCGCCTGTGGGAATAGCCCCGTTGGGTCAAAGGCCCTCAAGGATACCCACATCACAAATATAAAAGAAAAAATCCAGAGTTACCCATATAAAATTATAGTCAAACCCTAAACAGAACTCATTACCATAGCAAATCCAACAGAGTACAGTTCATAAAGTCACCACATAAATAACAACACTAATAAGAAACACAGTCAATAGGTAAATTCATAGGTCATATGTCTAGTAATGGGTCGCAGTACTGTTATCCCTTCAAATAAGATTTTCAGGAGGGACTTCATAGGAAGGCCCCACTGAGCTAAGCAGTTGAGCATGATTGAAGAAGGGCATGTTCACATTTTCGGCTGCTCCTCTTGCATTTCCATGGCCGCCAAAATCACTGAAAAAAACAGAAAAAAAAAAAAAAAAAAAAAAACCAACTGTATCAACAGATATTTTGATAATGTCTAGAAGTACAAAATTTATTTTCTTCTTTAGAAATCAACAAAAGCGGGATACTACTTTTATCTAAAAGTAGACTCGAAATATGGTTTGATGGTTTTTTAAGAACAAACAGCAAGATACAAACATTTGTCCTTTAAAAATGTAGGACCAACACATGTTAAGACATGACATGTAAATGATGAGTTATATGTAGCAGAACATTATCAAGGAATACAATCTGATCACAACTTAGATAATATATACATACCGCATAGTCAAAGCCAGATTTTGTTCCGCTTGGGTTCTCCCATTTAAGCGAGGAAAGTATTGTGCAGGTGGCCAAGGGCTGTTTTGAGTCTGTAGAGATCATTTGGCAATCAGCAACATTTATCAGGTGAAAGGGAAATGATATTAAGAACAATTGGTTTTGACAAAGGGAGACGGGTCAGATTGGGTTGACCACAGAGAGTAGCGACTGTGGCCCAACCTAACTCGACATGTCTATTTATTGGATTGAAAATGTCTGCCTGAACCCTTAATTATTAGTTTGGCTCCGGTTGGGTTGGTGAGTTTTAAGTGAGTGAGTTAAGTGTAGGGTTAAAGGATTGAGAAGCAAGCATAGACTCAACCTGGACTGTCAAACTTGACCAGTTATACAACTAGGTTGTTAACCTAGATCCCTAACTACTGCATAAGGTTTTGGGTTGGGTTTTACAGGTCAGCTGATCCGTTATGAGCACCCAAAGCACACTGTTCTACTGCTAAAACAATAAACAGAAGTTTCTCATCATATTGGACGAAATGTGTAAATGTCAATATACCTTTAAGGGCCCATTTGGATCTTTATAAAAAAAAAGCTAGGCAACTCAGTTTACATATAGGTAAGGGGTTCATATATTTGGACAACCAAGTTATTGGTTTGTCACAGTTGCTTTGTTCTTTGTCATAATCAATGCATAATAGTTATATTTTGAGGTAGATTTTGTAAGGGACCTTCTGTATTGTCCTATCTAAGTGGGCATAACTTGATTATGAGGAAACTGAGTTCAAACTTCAAAAGGTACAAACGGGCTGAAGGAAGTGCACACCCCAGTGGAATATTCATGCAAAAAATCTCAAAGGTCCAATTATTCCATATGACAAATCATACATAATTTCATATTATCATATTTATGAGATAGCTAGATTACCTGTGACAACGTCTGGTGCAGGTCCTGCTCCTCTAAGACAATCTATCAGAAGAAGATGATTTAAATCAGTAAGTCTTTTAAACTTGATAGATACATTGAATACATATACAAGCAAGCTAATGAAGGCTAAGTTGCATGGTTTATAACACCATCATTTTCACTGTACTCAAAATAAGAAACAACAAAAAGTACCTTACGCTTGTGAAGACGATTAAGGGATTCAACAAGGCATTCTTCCATGGCAACTATCTCCGGGAATGTTTCAACCTCCTCTGGATTAGTCCAATAGCTGGGGAGAAAGAGAAAAAACATGCACAGAAAACCATCAAGACCATTTTTCTCTTTATTGTGATTAATTAAAATGTAATCACAAACTCAAACCTCTATTTTTTTTTTTTTTGACATATATGTGAGAGATCAACTTACAGTACTTAGAGACTAATTATGTAGAAACTATGTATATTAATGTAAACTTGATGCAAGGAAGGTTTCCTGAGCTTGAAAAGTCATAATACTTCATTTATGTATTTAAATAATAGTTCCCAGCAACATTTTATATATATCTCATAAGAAATCCAATCCCAAGGTTGTGTAAATCTTTTCCAAAAGGAATTAGATTCAGTTGTTTGGGACTAATCAAATGATTCCTTTGATACCAAGGGCAGAAGGAGAAAGCTTTCGTTTCGGGGGGTACTATGCACCAAAAAAAAAAAAAAAAAAAAAAAATACATGGCACATTTTATGGAGAAATAGGATCGAAAGAAGTTGACATGCAGACTCGATGTGCACTCTTCCTTCTACTGGTGCAACTTTGGCTTTAGAATCACTATTATTAAGTACATTAAACTACTTACTGTTTTAAATTTCAAGTCAAACTAGTGACTTTTTTTTGGTAAGTTTTGGGTATTTCATATTTTAGTTACATTATAGTTCATATATTATTTGAGTTTTTTAAATAACTGATTATGTTTGAAATCCGCTGAACATCTTTACTAATTACTATTTTTAGTAAGTCAAAGTTCTGTTCGTTTAAGAGTCTTTTTTTTTGTTATATATAGTAGCATTTTGGAAAATTTTTAATAGATTTCATCTATCTTTTTCCTTAAATCCTTGCGGTTTTATCTTTATCTTCTTCATTAAATTCTTTTCAGATTTGTTATTTTTGGAAGAGTTGGTGATCTTCTCCTTTTGTTTATATGGTATTGCTATGCTATTATCTTTCAATTAATTTCTCATATCTGCTAACTTTAACCTATTTATGCTTAGAAGCCTCTTTCGATGTTGTTTGTAACTGGACCCAAATCACATGTGTATTAGCAATACATGAGGAAAGACATGATTTATCTGTTGTCACCCTTGCATTTGGGTTGATAATTTAAGTAACAAGTGCATTACTTTATTCTTATTTGATACTTTCAGGTCTCACCTTAAATGACCAGACAATGCAAACATACACTTAGTTAAGCACAAATATATACTATATTAACATGTTAACCATTCAACTGCAATCAAGTTTTATAAGTGGACAGAGGGCTATGGTAAAAACCTTATTTTCCTGTTCTTTTCTTGGATCAATGCTTGCTTAAACTTTAGCTGGCTTTGTAAATCCTGCATTGATAATCAGTAATTTTAGTGCATATTCGACTTTATGGTGTCAAAGGGCCCTCTTTGGGGATAACCCATCCATTAATTTGTTGGGTTTAGGCATCATTAAAATCTGGTCTTAAATGGGCCATGATCCATTTATTTGGAGGACCTAAAGGTAGGTCAAGGCATAGCTTCTGGTCATAAAGTAGGCCCAGATCCGACCCAAGGTCCAATAACCCAACAGACATAGAGGCCCATTGCCAGCCTATCTTTGCAAATAGCTTTTTATCTGGTGTTCCATACCTCGATCTTCTGAGCAACTCTGCAGAGACCAAAAACACAAAGCATAAGAATGTAAGTTATCGAGTACACGCCCAATTGAAATAAAGAGTCTTTAAGGACATGATCTATACCCATCACCCAGAAGCCTTTCCATGTCCATTTCATGACCAACTTTCATGAATGCTTTCCTCAGTATCTACCATTTCAAAGATCGTTTCAACCAAGCCATGGGTTAAATACCATAAACAGTTGCATGATATCACTAAAAGAAGAAAAAAAAAAGGTGATGGATCTTACTTCCAGGATTTCAACCTTCCTGTATCAAGAAATGTGTTCATGTTAGCTATATTTTGGTGGATGAAATATACCTTGAATATAAAATATTTTTCGGTTCTAGACAAGATGGAGTTCAAACCTTCTTGTTCTTTCTTCATAAGGAATAATGCTGAACCTTTCTAAGATCCCGTTTAAATCGCTGTAAAAAAACAAACACTTTAAGCATCAGATGTTGGAATTTTAGTAGGACCCAAATGCACCCCAATACTTGATTTTGATTATCAAGCCTACAAGGACCATTAAGACAAAGGAGGTCTTATATACTTGAGATCTTAACTCCCTCTTCAATTCAATTCTCTGTGCAGACTGCAAAGCCTAAGTTCCCCAATGACTCCTCTCCTCTCACATCTACAGAAACTTTTCTTCGACCTTCCTCTCATTCACAAGGCAGAAATCCGTCAATCTTCTCTACAATTTCTACCCTCAGATCTTCCATGGGGATCTGCGACCGTTTCTACAATTTCTTCTTGTTTTTTAACTTGTTGAAATCTGTAGAATGGCTATGATATTTTGCAGTGAACTCAATAGCACTTTCAATTTATCCATGGTTAAACTTGCTTCACTTTATATATAATTTCTACTTGGAAACCCATCAATAATCATGCATAGAGGAAAATAGAAAAGAGTAGTAATATCCCAAGAGAAGATCAAGTGAACAACATCACGCTGTGAAGATCTAGATCAGATGAATAGATGAAGCGGTAAAATCAAATAGATGTTCATACCCTATGATAGATGATCCTATGTGGCACAACACCTGATTTTGCGTTGATACAAGTACTTTTGTTAGTTATGTAAAGAATCAGATTTCTCATCTGTTGTACGGACTATTATTTCAGCCAACTTATAAAATTGAAGTGCAGGCCTCGCAAGCTTCCCATAAAATTGGGTGAAGTCAGCACATCTTGAGTGACCATTTCTTAGAACCATATCTCAGGCAATTGAATGTAATTTTGGTTTTCAAAGTAGTCGTAAAATCTAGTTCAATTTTTTTTTTTTTTTACGGATGAGGATGAGTATCAACAGTATGGTGCTAACCATGTTTTAAGAGCCAAATTCTCCAGGCCGGATGGTTTCTCAGGGTTATTCTATACAAGCTCCTAGAAAATTGTTGGCCATGATGTGATTGCAGCGGTCGCCCATTTCTTCTCTACTGGAAAGCTTCTGCGTGCCAATAATGCCTATTTTCTCACTCTCATCGCCAAAAATCATTCTTCTGTATCTTTTGCTGACTTCCGCCCTATAAGTCGTTTGAATTTCTCTTACAAAGTTATCTCCAACATCTTGGCCAAGAGACTGTCAGATATTTTGCCTGGCCTAATTTCAAAGCATCAAGCGGCGTTTATCAAGGGGAGATCCATCCATCACCATATAGCTCTGGCTTACGAGCTTTTCCAAAAGTTGAATTCCAAAGTTAGTAGGGGAGCGATTTGCTTGAAGCTTGATATCTCCAAGGCTTTTGATAAGCTGTGGAATCTCCTCTTTATAGCTCTACAATTCTTTAATTTATCCTCTAAGTGGATAAACTTGATTAGAGAATTGATCTGCACAAGCAGAGGTTTAGTCTTGATTAACAGAAGTCCTTATGGTTTTTTCAGTTCTTCTTGTGGGTTGCGCTAGGGAGATCTCCTCTCTCCTTATCTCTTCATTCTTGCCGAAGAAATCCTTAGTCTTAATATGGATACTTTTAGATTACAGGGCATAATCTTTCCTGTTTCTCCAGTTTCTTCGACTCCTTGTCACGTTGACGACATTATGGTTTTCTGCAAGGCAACCAAGCTTAATCTGAGAAGTCTCCAAGGTCTTCTTAATCTCTATCAAGACTCTTCTGGGCAGCTCTTTAATCTTTAGAAGAGTCCGCTTTTCGTGGGAAAGATCTCTGCTAGGAGATCCAATTAGATTGCAGGCTTTCTCTGAAAATTCCCTTAAAGAGATACTAGAATGGATTACTAGTTCTTATTTTAATCAATACAGCGGAAATAAACCAATTAGGTAATGGAGAACTAGCTATCTACCAATCACACACCACAAGAAAGTAGACACAATATTTAACGTGGAAATCCTATCCAGGGAGAAAAACCACGAACTAGAAATTAAGATTTCACGAACAGTTACAAGATATACTCACAAGCTCATTTACCTCAGTATGTATCTCGACCTAAGGACTGTAGTTATTCTTGCAAAGAATCCACTGACACGACTTCCACCGTGCCCCGTTCTCCTTACTTGATCTCCTAGCACCTTGACAATCAATCTTCTACTAGAAAGGTAGAAGCAGCAATGACCTTCTAGAGTAGCACTTCAGAACAGTATCTCAATGGCTCTAGAGAATAAACTCTCTTTATAATATCTCTAACTCAGATTAACGAGAGTAGTGGTGGTCTCTATGTGGTGACCTCTAGGGTTGAGATAAACACCCTATATATAGCCCCAAATTCGTGCTTAAGACTTAGTGCACAAGTAGGACTCAAATTGGGAAACATAGTCTCAAAGGAAACACTACTAAAATCAGGATTATGAGACTTTCCTAAAATCTGCGCCCAGTTCGCTCGAGCGAACCCATCATTTGCTCGAGCGAATGGGGTTCTGTCTCAGCGAAATATTTCTTCTGTCAGTGCGTCTGGCTTTTAATCTTGACTTCGCTCGAGCGGATGGAACGATCGCTCGAGCGGACCCCTGTCAGGTTGATCTGGAAATTTAGCACATGTAGATTTTCTTCAGCTTTTTGAATCCTTTCAATCTTCTAACTTTAGAGACTTTTTCTAAAACTAATTTCAACTCAAGAGACCCAGAGTTTTGTCTAACCAATGAATTTAGCCAACACTAAAAATCCTAACATTCTCTCCATCCCCCAGGCCTCTCAGCCCTCTACCTATCTTGGAGTTCCTCTTTTCTTTGGAAGCCCAAGATATAAGTTTTTTAGCAAGATTCTGGATACAATCAACTCTAGACACAATGGTTGGAAATGAAAATGTCTCTCCTTCGCAAGAAGACTTACCTTGGTTAAACATGTCCTCTCCTCTATCTCCCTTCACACCTCTCTGGCAATCCCCATTCCTAGTAAAACCTGTTTATCCATTGAGAGACTTATGAGGAATTTCTTGTGGTCAGCCTCTTCTAATAAAACAAGCAGCAACCTTATCAAATGGGAGTCGGTTTGTTTACCAAAAAAAGAGGGAGGGCTTGGCCTAAGAAGGATTAAGGTTGGTCTGCAGTCGCTTCAAATTTCTGCTACTTCAAAGATTCAGCTATTTGGTGTCCTGGCAACCCTGTAGGTGGATCTTGCATTTAGAGAAGAATTCGCTCTTTGTCCAATTTACTGTAGTAAGGCAGTAAATGGTCAGTTGGAAACGGGCTCACCATTTGCTTATGGTCTGATCATTGGATCGACCATCATTCCATTTCTTCTAGATTTCCCTCTATTCAGTTCTCCCCTATGGATAGGATAAGCAATATTATTCATGACCACTCTTGGAGAATCCCTCATCACCTGCCGACTGCACTTAAGGATTTTTTGCTTCAATCTACCAGTCTTTTGGCTCCTGATAATTCAGCTATGGACACTATCTCTGGATTGATTCTCCCTCTAGTAGCCTCTCTCTTAAGGACGCATGGCATCTCCAGAGAACAAGAGCTACTGAGCTTCATTGGACTACCCTTATCTAGAACAACCTTGTGCATCGAAGATTGGCTTGCTTTGCTTGGCGTCTGCTTCTCAGAAAGACTCCCATAGATTCAATGGACAAAAACAGAGGTATCCAACTGGCCTCTAGATGTCACATTTGTCATCGATAAGATGAGTCAAACCACCACCTCTTCTTCTCCTGTAGCATGGCTAACGAGTTCTGGTCCTGGCTTCTTTGTCACTGTGGCAGCTACCTTACTGCTCCAACTCATGCTGCTTCTATTTGGGAGGCTATCTCAGCTGCTGTAGATGTCTCAGGAAGGAAAGGGGCTGCTGCCATCTTCTTTCAAGCCATCTACACCCTTTGGTTTCTTTGCTTCAACTCTAAGCATAACAATCGGTACCCTACCTTAGAGCATGCATAGGTACTTTCCGTGGATTGAATGAAAGGTATGATCTCATCTCTTTCTACAGAAAAAGTTTCTCTCCATCCTTATCCTATTTTTGGTTTTTTTGGTCATAGCATCATTACAGTGTTATACTTGTATAGCTTCTGTTTCTTCTTGTCGCCTTTGACTTTGGGGGGTTTTTAAGCCCTCGTTTTCCCCCTCTTTCTCTATTAATACAATTTACCTTCTAGCAAAAAAAAAAGAAGAGCCAAACCATAGTAGCCAGCCCAATTTAGTTGATTTGGAGCCACTAATATTGCAGTTTGGTTCAACTAGTACCATCTACACTTTGTTAAGCTAGGTGATAGTCTAATTTTTAAAATTTCGATTAAAATATTCCTAGTTACTAGCATTTTGAATATTGTAGGATCTTATGCACCCACTGAGCTACCATTCATTCCAAAACCAATTGAACATCAATATCACACCTGCGACTTGAACCCATGACCTGGAGGCTGATACAACTTGTAGGATCTTATGCACCCACTTAACTACGATTCCTTCCAAAATCAACTGGTGATGGAAGAGGCACAACTCAATGTTTTACATGGCATTCGACATTGCGCTCGCAAGCTTGTTTTTAGAGCAGTCGCAAGGAGTGGCATTGTGACACGCCTCTGCCTAATAAATATATTTTACTATTTATTCATTGCTATCTATTTATGATTCCACGGTTTGACCAAATGAAAATCTTAGTATGCCGTAACCGATTAAACACATTGCTTTTCAAAATTATTAATCTTTCAATACTCATAAGTGGAGAGTTGTAGATAAAACATTTGACAAAAACAAGTCCCAATGTTATCTCTTTTATCTAATTTAAGGTGATGAAATGAATATGACTCACCTATATTATCGCTTTAGAACAGATGGATAAAAATGAAAAACATAACTAGTTTTTGGCAGATACATCATCTACCCTCTTTAATTTTAGATTACGAAGTCTTGGACAACTTTAGGACAAGACTCGTATAAGAGTTTTTTAAACTTAACATGTGGTACGTAAGTAGCTTCTTGAAGCCTACTGGGCCAACCAGAGATACAAGATTTTTTTATTAGCCATCTATTAAAAAAAACCCTTAAGCCCATTGATTACCATAATATCAAATCTATGACCATGAAACAGAGGGCCCAAAATAGAAAGTTGGCGCTTTATTCAACAATGATTCCCGATAATGATAAAATTTTATTATGACCATGAAATAGAGGGTCGAAAATAGAAAGCAAGTGTTTTATTCACGAACGATTATCGACAAATTTAATTATGACTATGAAATAAAGGGTCCAAAATAGAAAGCCAGCGCTTTATTCACCGATGATTATTGATAACGATTAAATTTTATTACGACCTTAAAATAGAGGGTCCAAAATAGAAAGTAAGTGTTTTATTCACTAACGATTATCGATAGTGATCAAATTTAATTATGACCCTGAAACAGAGGGTCCAAAATAGAAAGTCAGCGCTTTATTCACCAATGATTACCGATAACAATTAAATTTTAATATGACCATAAACTAGAGAGGGCCCAAAATAGAAAACAAGTGTAATTTTATTCATTAACGATTATCAATAGTGATCAGATTTAATTATGACCGTGAAATAGAGGGTCCAAAATAGAAAGTCAGCATCTTATTCACTAATGATTACCGATCAAATTTAATTATGACCACGAAATAGTGGGTCTAAAATAGAAAGTCAGCTTTATTCACAAACCTTTCATTTTATCGCCTTAAATTATAAAAACTCACTTGTAGCATACAAGTGTCGCACATCATGCCAAATGTAGGAGCCATTTGGGTTTCCTCACATAACTCTAATGGGATCCGACTCTGGTGTGTGACTTTAATATCCCTCAAAGTGATCAAATCGATCAAGGAGACTCTTGAAAGCTCCATAGAAGGGTATGGAACCCTAGATCTTTGTATTCTAGAGAGAGAGAGAGATCACCTCCACATCCGCCTAGAATAGAAAGAGTCGCTAGTCCCACGATGAACCCTTGTGAGACTAACATTAACAAACTCCAATTGAAAATATATATAGCTTTTCACAATGGCTACATCCTCCTTTAGCATCTTGCTAGGCTCTCACCTACCTAACAACAAAGCCCTAGACTTGTTGTAGAAAACTCATAACAGAAAACACTGAAAGAGTCCTACACATGCAAAACATTTGCAAGCTGATCTATACTCGATTTGTAGATATCATTTCGAGAAATAGCATCTCCTCGACGTCCTCATCACCCTCAAACACCTTTTTAACAATGAGAGGCTCACTTTTGTTGGATCAGATTCATTCACATCCATGAACAACTCTTCTAAGTATCAATCCAAATCTCACTTCAGTCAGAGTAATATTACTTTGAGCTATGCTGAATCAGTACTCTATGGCTCAAGTAAAACTTTGTCCAGTGCCTAACAAGAGCTGAACACATGATGTTCATGTGTTGGATCAAACAAGTTTAGGACCCATACAGGTCCAAGAGGTGTTGCCACCTTCAACCACATATCTGTAAAACACTTCTGAAACATCTTTTGTTTCTAAAACAAGAAGACAAATGCTACATGATGAAAACACTTCTACCTAGAGACAAACCCAACCCACATCTATTAAACAAACAAACAGAGAAAAGAAACATGTGGAAAATGAGATTACTTGTTTCCTCCTATGTAGCTAGTGGGCTTTCCAGCCGGAGAAAACATGACGAGGGCGACGTTGATGTCGCACAACACAGAGAGCTCCATTGCCTTCTTGGCCAGTCCTGCCTTGCGCTTGGAATAGGTTATCTGCCTCGCGCTCGTATTCTCCAACCTCATGATCTTGATCTTCCTTCGACCCATTTTCTCAATCTCTCAGCTCTCCTTAACCACCTGCTACTCCTCTCCCTTCTCTTCTTTCGCTTCTGAAATGAGATGCGTAGAAGAAAGAAGCTTATAAAGCCGACCAGGAGTTTCTGTGACGTGGTGCTATGTGATTTTTTTTTGATAAATGCCCATGTGAAATGGACGGCCGGATTTGATGTTGTGACAAGTTGCAGCTCACTTGGGCATGATTTTGGGAGGGTGATAAGAGGTGGGTCATGCAAATTTGATCGGTTCATTGCATTGAACAGCCTCCTTGCAGTATCCAAATCCTATCAAGATTTCTAATATATTAAAAGAAGAAAGACTTCTCCTATTTTTGTATAGGACGTGTAGAAAAGATTGTGTCTTCAGTGGCTAGCTGGCTATAAAAGGTTTTGGAGTGTAGCAAGTTATAAAAAAATCCTATCTATTGGATACTTCCAACCATCCTCACAAGGTCATGAAATTAATACTAGGCTAAATTTATATTGTTATTATCCATTTCTTGCTGTTATATAAAGTAGATGAAACATGTATATATTGTACCTGATCATTTTTTTAAAAATAATTTGATCATGAACCTCTATGATATTAGGGAGGCCATTCAAAGTCCATAATGGGACTTACAGAAATTATGAGTTGAAGGAGTGGGGCTCCATAGTGGGCCACTTATTGAACATTCGAATCGTTTAAAATAAACGCCCTCTCGATTTATATGGTTTATCAAATTTATTCCAATAGGCATTGATCCCACCATAAGATTAATCGCTTGATAAATAACATGATTAATGACTATGCAAAAGATTTTGTTAATAATATTTTTAATCAAATAGTTAATCTTGCAATGAGATAAATTCATATTTGAATAAAATTTGAGGATACACTTTCTTCACGAGGGATGTTTTTTTTTTTTTTTTTTTTCCAAATTAAAATCTTAATAAATGAGCCCCACTAAAGAGTTCCACTCCTTTAAAACCCCAGATGATCTGAACTCAGGCTGTTGGATCCCAGTAAATCTCCAATGTATCTTATGTTGGAAAAAGAAGAAGATAGCCTCCTGCTACGAAGACGTAAAAGATCCTTGTCTTTCTTGCATGCCATGCTCAAAGTTTGGTGCCTAACTAAACGAGGGTTTATTTTCTCATGCATGTTTTGGATTCTATGATCTCCTACATTGAATAATGTCACATCCAGTAGTTTTCATGCGAAGGATGAGATGGGTAGGTCCGATCTTGTGTTACTGGCCCATTATGGTCTAAATATTACAAATGGGTGGGGTCAAGGTTGATTTTCAGGCCCATGTGTTCATTTGGGACTGAATGTCAGGCCATGTAAGTTATAACTGCTATACAATCGAAAGTCAAAACCCGGTGTTCGATTTTTGACACTTGGAGCCCACCTTTAATGAATAATCCAATCCGATCACTCGGCATGTGCGCCTTTGAATTAGCACCCATTTAAAATTTACATTATTCTAGATTTATTATCATCATCATCATCATATGGGGTATGGTCATTAGATTTTGTGGACTTAAAACCAATACTTGATTTGAGTTTAATAACATATACTTACTCTCTCTCTACCACATACTAGAAGGCTGGGTTCCAAGACTCAAGAGAGCCCACGCAAGTGGGAAGAGTAACATATTCAGGGATTGATTCTTATGTAACCGGGTGACTTGGAGTTGCCAATGACCTGAGCAAAACCCCTTATTCTTTTCTTCAATTAAGTTTAAATATATATATATATATATATGAGAAATATTCAAGTGAATCTATCCCTCATCATGTGTGGTGAGGGATAGATGCACTTGAATACCCTCCTATCCAAACTTGGTGAGGGATAGATGCACTTAAATATTTTTCAATAAAATAAGCTTGCTTTTGTAAAGCTTCATCCAAACCCAACCCTAAATGGGAACAGGCCTTATTTTACGTAAGGTTCCAAGGTTCTAATGGAAAGAGTCTTGAAAGTGAAGATATAGATTGACCTTGCAGTCTTCCATGGTTCTCATGGATTATCTTTGCAGCCATTAAGAAAAAAATATTTTGTAGCCTCCTTACTCCTTTATATGTTTTCTGCTCAAAAGATGACTCTTTCTCAATCCTTTGAAAACTTAAAAATTTAGGACTCCAGTCTCAAATTGAATGAACGAGCCTCATGATCAGATATCTCATTGTCAATATTATCTTTCTTTAACACTATTAACTAGAGAAGACATGGCAGAGATTTTTCAAAACTGGGGCTAGGATTGGCATGACCATTCATATATTCTTCTAATTTACTTTCTGACCTTGATATTGGTGTGCCTCCCTTGCACCTCCAAGTGGCTTAAGTCTTGATTAAATCATACATTCCTATATATGCATGTTTTCCAATAACCAAGATCAGTGTAGCCTTCACCTTGTGCAATACCAACCAAAGTGAGCTAAATGTTGGAAAGACGTATTTATATATAATACACAGTGTGGGCCTGATGGTCTGGAGATTTGATAGACTCCTGGCCTAATTGATAGATCTGTCCACATATGGGTCATTCAAGCAATTTTACTAGTCTGTGTGTAGCCTTGCCTATTCCTGTATTGGCCCGGTTCATTCTAATGTGAAATAGCAGAAATTTGATAAATTGAACTTCCTGGACAGCTATAAACAGTGGAACACGTAGACCTAGGGAACACCTGACTATGAATATGCACTTCTGGAATTAAAGTGCTCGAGGGACATTAATGATGAGTGACAATCGTATGATGATCAACTATGATTTGATCAACCGAATTCCTAGCAACTTGTATCAAAACAATGAAACATTATGTCATAGCACGTATGCATATACCATAAAACAATTGCACAAGCTAGCAGAGCCTTTCTTCGTGAAATTTCCACAACAAGGCAATCTCTCTGCAAATAAATAATAAATATGAAGTGCACTTGGGCCTTCAAATGGGTGGAGTACGACCTTGGTTACAGGCTTATAGCGTATTTGGGCATGGAAAAATGACCTGACCATGTGCGGCCCAAGGTGCGTAGAAGAGTAAGTGGCATGCATTCAAACTTTATCCAACTGTTGTGTGCAGAACCTAATCTGTAACTATATGCAAAGATGGTTTGTATCAAGCCATCTTAGACTAACATCCATTAAAAAAAAAAAAACACTTAAAACTCATGATTATGCAGTTGAAACGCATGGAATAAATGGAGTTCCTTACCATAGCAAATCCCACAGAAAAAAACATCACTTAAGTCACCACTTAAAGCAGCAACAAAAACTAATTAACAAACTAAACAAAAACCAGAGTTACCCACATGGGAGTTGGTGGAGTGGATATGGCGTGGGTTTGCTCTCCATGTCGTGTGTTTGAAATCAGCCCCAAATTTGCTCTGGACGTGTTTGTGTATGTTTAGCAGGCACCACTTGTGGGAATTGTCCCGTTGGGTCAAAAACCTCAAGGGATACCAGATATCCACATCATAAATAAATTAAAAAAAATCCAGAGTAACCCATATAATATTATAGTCAAACCCTAACCAGAACTTATTACCATATATAGCAAATCCAACAGAGTTAACACCATCAAGTCACCACATGAATAGCAACACAAATAACACACACATAGTCCACAGGTAAATTTATAGGTACGAAAGACTGAAAGTCCATGTCTTGTAATAGGTCGCAATACTTATATCCCTTCAAATATGATTTTCTGGATGGGCTTCATAGGAAGGTCCCATTGAGTTAAGCAGTCGAGCATGATTGAAGAAGGGCGTTTTCACATTTTCGGCTGCTCCTCTTGCATTTCCATGGCCACTGAAATCACTACAAAAAGGAAAACGGAGAAAACGTATCAACAGATATTTTGATAATGTCTAGAAGTACAGTTTTTATTTTTTTCATCTTCATAGTCTATGCAACTCTTTCATAAATCAATAGAAGTGGGATACTACTTTTATCTGAAAGTAGACTAACAATATAGTTCGATGGTTTTTTTAAGAACAAACTGCAAGATACAAACCTTTGTCCTTTTTAAATGTAGGACCAACAGATGTTAATACATGACATGTAAATGATGAGTTATATGTAGCAGAACAGTATCAGGGAATACAATCTGATCATAACTTGATAGTAATACACACCGCAGATTCATCACCAGCTTTTGATCCACTTGTGATCTCCCATTTAAGCGAGGGAAGTATTGCCCGGGCGGCCAAGCGCAGTTTTGAGTCTGTAGAGATCAGTTGGCAATCAGCAACATTTATCAGGTGAAAGGGAAATGATATTGAGAACCATTGGTTTTGACAACAGGTTACGGGTCAGGTTGGGTTGACCACAGAGAGTAGCAAGTGCGGCCCAACCCAACTCAACATGTCTATTAATTGGATTGAAAATGTCTACCTGAACCCTTAATTATTAGTTTGGCTCCGGTTGGGTTGGTGAGTTTTAAGTGAGTGACAAGCATAGACTCAACCTGGACCGTCAAACCTGACCAGTTATTCAACTAGGTTGTCAACCTAGATCCCTAACTACTGCATAAGGTTTTGGGTTGGGTTTTACAGGTCAGCTGATCCGTTATGAGCACCCAAAGCACACTTTTCTACTGCTAAAACAATAAACAGAAGTTTCTCATCGTATTGGACGAAATGTGTAAATGTCAATACACCTTTAAGGGCCCATTTGGATCTTTATAAAATAAAAGCTAGGCAACTCAGTTTACATGTAGATGAGGGTTCATATATTTGGATAACCAAGTTATTGGTTTGTCACAGTTGCTTTGTTCTTTGCCATAATCAATGTACAATAGTTGTATTTTGAGGTAGATTGACAAATGGAGATGTCTCCAAAAGAAAATGGGTAGCTGCAATCTTCTTCCATGCCATCTCTACCCTTTGGTTTCTTTGCAATGACTCCAATAATCATAACTGGAGCGCTACCTTAAGGAGTGCAAAGGTAATCCTTAATGATCGCATCAAAGGTATGATCATTTTCCAATCTGCAGCAAAGATTGCCATCTATCCTCATCCTATCCTGGTTTCCTTGGGCATGGCCTAACTTCCTGCTTTTGCTTTGTATAGCTGTATTGCTTCTCTCTGTTGTTTTTTATTTTCTTCCATTTCTGTTTCAGTCGCTGTAGCCTCTTTGGCCTTGGGGGTTTATTTGGCCCTTTTCTCTCTTCCCCTTTTCTCTATACAACTTACCAAGTAGCAAAAAAAAGGTAGATTGACAAAGGGACCCTCTGTATTCTCCTAACTAAGTTCAAAGGGTACAAACGGGCCCAAGGAAATGCACACCCCACTGGTATATTCATGCAAAAAAATTTCAAAGGTCCAATCATTCCATATGACAAAACATACATAATTTCATATTATATTTGATCTTATCAAGGAGTATTTATGGGAAAGATTACCTGTGACAATGTCTGGTGCAGAAGCTGCTCCTCTAAGACAACCTATCAGAAGATGGATGACTTACATCAAGAAGTCTTTTAAACTTGATATATACATTGAATACATATACAAGCAAGGTAATGAAGGCTAAATTGCATGTTTTATAACACCATCATTTTTGCTGCACTTAAAATAAGAAACAACAAAAAGTACCTTGCGCTTCTGAAGACGATTAAGGGATTCAACAAGGCATTCCTCCATCACAACTGTCTCCGGGTAGGTTTCAACCTCATCTGGATTAGTCCAATAGCTGGGGAGAAAGAGCAAAAAACATGCACAGAAAACCGTAATCACAAACTCTAACCTCTCTTTTTTATACATATATGTGAGATATCATGTAACAGTACTTAGAGACTAATTATGTAGAAACAATGCATATTAACGAAAACTTGATGCAAGCAAGGTTTCCTGAGCGATCTAATCTAGCTTGAAAAGTCATAATACTTCATTTATGTATTTAAATAATAATTCCCAGCAACATTGTTTATAAATTTCATAAAAAGTTCAATCCCAAGGTTGTGTAAATCTTTTCCAGAAGGAATTAGATCCAGTTGTTTGGGACTAATCAAATGATTCCTTTGATACCAAGGGAGGAAGGAGAAAGCTTCCCTTTAGGGGGTACAATGTAAAAACAAAGAAAAAGATAACATGGCACATTTTATGGAGAGTTTAAATGGAAAGAAGTTGACAGGCAGGCAGTCTCGATGTGCACTGTACATTCTAATGGTGCAAACTTTGGCTTTAGAATTACTATTATTAAGTACTTTAAACTACTTACTATTTTAAATTTCAAAGTCAAACTACTGATTTTTTTGGTAAGTTTTGGGTTTTTCATATTTTAGTTACATTATAGTTCATTTGTTATTTGAGTTATAGAAAATACTGATTATATATATTTCATGTATCTTTTTCGTAAATTCTTGAGATTTTATCTTTATATTCTTCATTAAATTTTTTTCCAGATTTTTTATTTTCAGAAGAGTTGGTGATCTTCTCCCTTTTTGTTTATGCTATTATGGTTCTATTAATTCCTCATATCTGCTAACACAAAACCTATTTATGCTTAGAAGCCTATTTCGATGTTGTTCATAACTGGATCCAAATCGCATGTGTTTTAGCAATACAAGATGAAAGACATGGTTGATCTGTTGTCACCCTTGCAAGTGCATTACTTGTCTTCTTATTTGATACTTTTAGGTCTCACCTTAAATGACCAGACATTGGAAACAGACACTTAGTTAAGCACAAATACTATTTTAACATGTTAACCATTCAACTACAAGCAAGTTTTAGAAGTAGACAAAGAGGGCTATGGTAAAAACCTTATTTTCCTGTTCTTTTCTTGGATCAGCGCTTGCTTATACTTTAGCTGACTTTGTAAATCCTGCATCGATATTCAGTGATTTCAGTGCATGCTCGACTTTGTGGTGTCAAAGGGCCCTCTTGAGGGATAACCCATCCGTTAATTTGTTGGGCCTAGTATTCAGGCATCATTAAAATTTGCTCTTAAATGGGTCATGATCCATTTATTTGGAGGACCTAAACGTAGCTCAAGACATAGCTTCTGGTCCTAAAGTAGGCCTAGCTCCTACCCAAGGCCCAATAACCCAACAGACATGGAGGCCCATTGCCAGCCTTATCTTTGCAAACAGCTTTAATCTGGTGTTTCATACCTCAACCTTCTGAACAACTCTGCAGAGACCAGAAATACACAGTATAAGAACATTAGCTATCAAGTACACGCCCAATCGAAATAAAAGAGTCTTTAAGGACAAGATCTATACCCATCACCTAGAAGCCTTTCCATGTCCATTTCATGACCAACTTTCATGAATGATTTCCTCAGTATCTACCATTTCAAAGATTGTTTCAACCAAGCCATGGGTTAAATACCATAAACAACTGCACGAATATCACTAAAAGAAGAAAGAGAAAAACAGGTGACAGATCTTACTTCCAGGATTTCAACCTTCCTGTATCAAGAAATGAGTTCATGTTAGCTATATTTTGCTCGATGAAATATACATAGAGTATAAATTATTTTTTGGTTCTAGACAGGATGGAGTTCGAACCTTCTTGTTCTTTCTTCAAAAGGAATAATGTTAAACCTCTCTAGGACCCCGTTTAAATTGCTGTAAAAACACAAACACTTTAAGCATCAGATGTTGGTTTTAGTAGGAACCAAATGCACCCCCAATGCTTGATTTTGATTATCAAGCCTACAAGGACCATTAAGATAAAGGAGGTCTTAAATACTTCTAGGAAATATATAGTTTCAGTACAAATCTCTGGCAATTGAGCTAACCATGTTGGACGCATGAGGGTGTGGTTCACATGACTATGGAGACTTCCTCTTGCATTTTTTATGGAGACTTCCAACTCACATATTATGATTATGATTATTGAGTTATAAAACCTATTAAAGAGAGAATTTTATGATAGGAAAGAATTATAACAGAAAACCTATGTATATTAAACAACTTGCTTCACTCTATAATTTCTACTTGAAACCCATCAATAATCATGCATAGAGAAAGTTGTAAATCCCACGAGGAGAACAAGTGAACAACATCACTCTGTGAAGATCTAGAGATGAACAGAAGAAGCGATAAAATTAAATATTAGTTCATATTATTATTGTGCTTGAATTATTGAGATCATACCCTATGATAGATGATCCTATGTGGCATGATACCTGATTTTGCATTTATACAAGAACTTTTCTTAGTTATGTAAAGAATCAGGCTACTCATCTGTTTTGATGGACTATTATTTCAGCCAACTTATAAAATCAAAGTTCAGACTTCGCATTTCTGACCCCTCAAATTGAGTAAGTCAGCAAATCTTGAGTGACCATTTCTTGGAACCATATCTCAGGAAACTGAGTATAATTTTTTTTTTCAAAGTAGACTTAAATCTAGATCAACAATTTTTTTTATGGACGAGGATGAGTACCGATAGTATGGTGCTAACTATGTTTTAAGAGCCAAACAATACTAGCAGGCCCAATTTAGTTGAATCGGAGCCACTAATACCTCAATTTGGTTCAACTAATACCATCTACATTTAGTTGAGCTAGGTGATAGTCTAGTTTTTAAAATTTCGACATGCAACTTTCAAAACAAATTTTCAGTTGTACTTGTATTTTGAATATATTTTTAAATTTATTTTACTATTCATTTATTGTTATATATTTATGATGCCATAGTTTGATCAATATGAAATTCATAATCTGCTGTAACCAATCAATTAACACATTGCTTTTCAAAATTACTAATCTATCAAAACTCATAAGTAGAGAGTTGTAGATAAGACATCTGACAAAAACCAGTCCCAATGTTATCTCTTTTTTATCTAATTTAAGGTTGTAAATAATTCATCTATTCTATCGCTTTAGATCAGATGGATAAAAATGACTAACATAACTAGTTTTTGGCAGGTACCTCATCTACCCTCTTTAATTTTAGATTACGAAGTCTTCAACATCTTTAGGACAAGACTCGCGTCTGGCTTTTAAAACTTAACATCTGGTACATAGCGTTTTGGAGACTAATCGGTCTAACTAGAGATATAAGATTTTCTTCAATAGCCATCTATTAAAAAAAGACTCAAGCCATTGATTATCGATAATGATAAAATTTACAACTATGAAATAGAGGGTCCAAAATAGAAAGTCGGCTCTTTATTCACTAATGATTACCAATAACGATCAATTCTAAATATGACCATGAAATACAAGGTCCATAATAGAAAGTAAGTGTTTTATTCACTAGCGGTTATCGAAAGTCGGTGTTTTATTCACTAGCGGTTACCAATAGCAATCAAATTTAATTATGACCATGAAATAGATGGTCCAAAATAGAAAGTCTATTCACTAACGATTACCAATGGCGATCAAATTTAATTATGATCGTGAAATAGATGGTCCAAAATAGAAAGTCAGTACTTTATTCACTAACCTTTCATTTTATCACCTTAGATTGTACAGCTCACTCATAGAATACGAGTGTGGCACATCATGCTACATGTAGAGGCCCTCGCATCACTCTAATCCTAATCTCCAAAGGAGTTTCAATGAGATTCAAACTCTGATGTATGACTTTAATATCTCTCAATGAAAATATATAACTTTTCTCATTGGCTACATCCTCCTTTAGTAGCTTGCTAGGTTCTCACCTACCTAACAACAAAACCCTAGACTTGTTATATAGAAAGTTCAAAAAAGAAAACACTGAAAGAGTCCTGCACATGCAACTTAAATTAAAAAGAAACATTTGCAACCTGATCTATACTTAGATTTATTGATAAAATTGTCATTTTGAGAAATAGCTAGCATCACCCTCAATCACCAGTTTAACAGTGAGAGCCTTGCCTTTGTTCTGTCGAATTCATTCACATCCATGAACAACTCTTCTACGTATCAGTCCAAATCTCACTTGAGTAAGAGTAATATTATTTTCTGTCATGCTGAATCAGTACTCTATCGCTCAAGTAAAACTTTGTCTAGTGCCTAACAAGAGCTCATGAACACATGATGTTCATGTGTTGGATCAAGCAAGTTTAGGCCCCATACATGTCCAAGAGGTGTTGCCACCTTCAACCACATATATATCTGTAAAAACACACTTCTAAAACATCTTTTGTCTCAAAAACTAGAACACTAAGACTACATGACGAAAGCACATCTACCTACATCTATTAAGCAAACAAACAGAGAAAAGAAACATGTGGAAAATGAGATTACTTGTTTCCTCCGATGTAGCTAGTGGGCTTTCCAGCCGGAGAAAACATGACGAGGGCGACGTTGATGTCGCACAACACAGAGAGCTCCATTGCCTTCTTGGCCAGTCCTGCCTTACGCTTGGAATATGTTATCTGCCTCGCGCTCGCAGTCTCCAACCTCCTGATCTTGATCTTCATTCGACCCATTTTCTCAAATCTCTCAGCGATCTCCTTCCACCTGCTACTCTTCTCTCTTCTCTTCTTTCACTTCTGAAGTGAGATGTTTAGAAGAAAGAAGCTTAAAAGGCCTGAATTTCAGGATTAGTGTACCAGGAGTTAACCGGGGACTCTTTAGATACCATATATGTTCTGAGTGTTGGAGAAAGTGACGTAGTGCGCGTGCTGAGGGGGTCTTTTGATAAATGCCCATGTGAAATGGACGGCTGGATTTTAAGTTGTGATGGGTTGCAGCTCACTGGGCTTGACTTTGGGAGGGTGATAAGAGATGGGTCGTGCAAATTTGGTTTGTTCATTGCATTGAAGAACCTCCTTGTTAATGTAACCAAATCCGATCAAGATTTTTCATCAAAAGAAAAAAGATTTTTCCTATTTCTGGATAGGACATGTAGAAAAGATTATTGTGTCTTCAGTGGCTAGCAGGCTACAAAAGGTTTTGGCATCTAGCAATTTATAAACAAAAATCATATTTATTGGATGCATGCTTCCGAAAAGTCCATCTTCACAGGGTCATGAAATTAATACTCAAACAAAATTTATATTGTTATTAGCCATTTCTTGTTGTTTAATGAGGTAGATGAAACATATAATGGATCTGATTTTTATTAAACAATTTGACACCCAACCTCTATGATAGTAGGTAAGTTCATATTGGCCTTGAGGCTTTGACTTATTAAAATTATTAGTTGAAGGAGTGGGGCTCCATAATGGGCAATCTATTCAACATCTGAATCCCTCACAATAAGTTCTCTTCCAATTTATATGTTTACCAAATTTACTATAATAGGAGTTGGTCCAACCATAAAATTAATCGTTTGATAAAAAAATATGATTAATGACAATGCAAAAGATTTTGTTAATATTGTTTTGAGAATTTTACCAAAAAAAAAAAAAAAAAAAAAAACCTTTAGATGTCCAGTGGACCAAAAATCTCCAATGTATCCTATGTTGGAAAAGAAGAGAATAGCTTCCTGCCTATGAAGATGTACAAGATCCTTGTCTTTCTTGCATGCCATGCTCAATGCTTGGTGCCTATTTGAACGGGGGTTTGTTTTTTTATGCATGCTTGGGACTCTATCTCCTACATTGACTAACATCACAGGCAGTAGTTTTCATACGAAGGCTGAGATGGGTGCCTTGGGTAGCCAGGTAAGTTTGATCTTATGTTATTGGTCCATTCCTGATGGGCCCATGTCTAGCGGTTGGATTCAAATGATAAAGGGTCAGAATTCTTCTGTGCCACACCAGATCAAGGTTTGTCTAAGTTGGACCTTTCTACAATTTCTGGGCTTATTGATATGATGGAGATTTTCTATCTTTTTCCTACTAAAATTCATGCACTCTATCTCACACTATCTCACACACGTCTCTGGTACTTTACCAGCTGAACTATACCTTTTTTTTCTAGGACTACTGAACTACAACTTGGGGATCCTTTATGTGAGAATCTGTAATTGCCACTAGTGGTTGAGTTGTTCCTAAACAGCGACAAATGGGAAAAGCTTTACATGTAATCTACGGATTTGATGGTGCAAAGTTCATGAGGATAAATGTGTGCAAATTATCTTAACATAGGAATTTCACGAGGCCATACATGGAATTAGTTTATCCCCGGCATATGAGATATACATTTAGGTAAAAGCAGTGGGAGTAGTTATATATTTGTCATTGGATGCCATATTGATTGTTGGTGGCAAATTGAAAGCAATCTCCAAACAACAGTGTTAAAGTCTTGATTCGAAATGGAAAACATGGGTTGAAGCATAACGTACTGAGCATATGCTGCAACCATATAAGCCGAATGTGGTACGGACTTGGTCACATGGGTCTAAAAAGGACGTTATGTTAAAACAGTTGGATATAAAGATGTGTAAGCCAATCAACACTCCCATTTGCATGTGTATGAAATTGTCCAACAATCGGGATCCCATTAGTGAGAAGGACATGCTCATGACTAGAGACATGCCTTACTCGAGAATAGTTGGAGAAGCATAATGCATTACATCCTCATCGTGCATAAAATGCTGTAATTTCGGATTTATGAGACCGGAATGGATCGCCGTTGGTCTCATAATTAGACTCCTAAGTTATCCGGGTGTGCCTATTATGACACATGAATAAGAGGAATCTAGGTACATCAAAAATATCTGATACACTATTTTTGTGGCACGGTTGTTGACTTGGAACTGCATGGTCGCATGGTTGCCTCTTGGGATGCTGACTTTGATGAGAGGGAGTCCATGTCTGATTATATTTTAACCCTTTGGAAAAGATCTTGTCTTTTTGGTATAAAGAAAACGGACATGGTAACTCTGTTGAGAACAGAAGCTGGGATACAACTTGTGATGCAGTAAACCAAGTGGCCATCATGTTGGATCTCTTCATGGATATTTGAAGTTGGTAAGAACCGATGAGCCGGTACAAATGTTATGAGTCTGCCATCACATCAGTGAATGGAATCATAATTCCACAATCCCTCAAGATATTGAATTGTGATATTACTATATCTAAAATGTGGATAAGAAAAGTGAGATCTCAATCTCGTCAATCCCACTAGTGGAATTGATGTGTATTCATTTCTTTAAGCCTTTTTCCTTGGCTGGAAATGTATGTAGGAACCGGAGCATATGTTGATGTACATTGGCACTTTTGATTTACATGTCATTCATGCCAAGTGGAAGATTGTTAGGAAAATTGTGTGGCCCGATTGCCATTGGGCACACGCTAGATCGAGCTCGACGGTGTGCTGCGGATGAACTCCCAACAAGTCTTGATCTGGTTGAGTCTGATAAGGATCAAACTCTTGGTAGTAGAGTTTGAATCAAATTTAGACTCCCGGTTGGCAGAATTCCCACACTGGTTAGGAGATGTGGGATTCCAAGAGGGATAGAGTCTGTAGTAGTCGTGACTCCTAGGAATTGTTATATATAAGGAAGATGGGAACCCTTGTTTGATTATCCAGTAGATTTGAGAGCATTTGCAGTGAGTTCGCAGGTCTACCTCACATCAAAATGCACAAGGTTCTCGGCAAGTTCAGTTCCGACACCCATCTGGAACCAGTTAGTTCTTTCACTCTAGACCGAGCTTTTTGTATGTACCCAATTGCCCATGCATTTTGTATATGCCCATGCATGGTATAGCATTTTGGATAACAAAACTGTGGGTGCCCCCCTAAACAGAGATAGAAAAGCTGGAGTAGGCAAGATAAGATTCTCTATGAGGCTTGGTCCTATTTCTATTTTGGGCAAAGGGCCCACCTACGATCAACCTAAATATGCAATCACACATTTATATTTATGAGTTGGTCCAAATCCAATTTTGGCACTGATATGATGATTATCAGCCATTGGACTAAACGACTAAAAAATGAACTTAAACCATTTTTTTTAGGCAACAAAAAAAAAAATGAACTTAATTGACTATGCATTAAAGAAGATTTGTATATTAAGAAAATAAAGACAGCTATTATATCTTGCCGCAAATATCCAATGAACCTAATTTTTAATACATATTTAGTCAATGGTCTACCTTTCCTTTTAATAGCACCAACGGATCCTACCAAAATGCCACCATATTTTACTGCACGATTGGTCTTACAAGTGAAAGAAATTTGGACATTCGCTATTTTTTCCCACTAGAATTAACCTACAAACTACACATAAGAACTCGTGAGCAACAATTTGCTCTCACAAATGAAAAGGCAACCTTATTGGCTATTTTTGTCCCATTACAATTAACCTACATATATATATACTACACACATGAGCTCATGAGTGGCAATTTTTCATAATAGCCACAGTATGATTTTCAACATTGATAGTTAAAGTTGTGATTGTAAGTAATAAGTGGGTCCTACTATGACTCAATATTAGATTGGTCCCACAACTATTACAAATATCATGCAGGTCCTATTATGATTATCAATAGACAAACTGCTTTTATTACTAATACTAGACGGGTCCTGCAAATTTCACATTAGATGGATCCCATCATGATTACCAATATTAGGTGGCATATTAATCCCCAACATAAAATTGTGTGACCATTTATCATCATTAAATGACTCTTATGATCGGAATCAACATTTGATACGTTACCATGTACCAACCCTTGATGACTCCCTAGTGAAAAATATAATTATGTTGGTCATTATGATTGCCAAAATTAAATGGGTCATACAATGATTTTAGCATTGGATAGATTCCTCAATATATCTAACATTAGATGAGGTTCATCATGATAATCACTAGTAGATGTGTAGCACTAGGGTTACTAAAATTTGGCGGGCCCCATCATGATTAAACAATATCGAAAGGATCTCGTGATTTTTAACATTAGGCTAATGGATCTTTAAACACTAAATGAGCTCCACCATAATTACCGGCTCATATGGATCTAGAAATGTGAGATAGATCGTACTGGGATGGCCACTTAGTGTGTCCATTGTGATTTTAGATAATAGTTGCTAATATAACAATTGAAAACATTAGATAGGTAAACATTGGACGGGTCCCATTGAAATCACCATCCAAAGATGGAACCTATTATTTTTTGTAGTAGAATCCATTTTAACTAGCACTATTAGATGACTTTAATTTGATTACTAATCAGTGGATCGTGCGATGGGTCAATAATTTCTACTAATTTCATACTTTCGGCATAACATCCAATACTGAACCTTATAAATTGCCAAACATCGCAATTGGTATAATATTATAGTTTGATAATATTCAAATATGTTATTGATTGTACTAATTAAACAGTAAAGATTTTAAGGTAAATTTTCATGTAGAGAAGATTGCATGTTATTTGTATGCAGTCCAACTTGCAGAACCCCACTAGGTGCATGCCTACTATCAATGGGCTAATGGGATGAAAAAGGTCTCATAGTAAGACTCAATACAAAAGGTTAACGCCATTAGCTCATCCCAACCTTGATTTGGTAGACATAGTTAAAGTTTAATAGTATCCAAATCATAGATAGTCCCGTGGCAAGGCACGTCAATATCATAGGATCAATCCTTGGTCCTCAATATTATAGGGTCAACTATATGAGTATTGTTTTGTCATGTCGGTCTATCCCGATCTAAATTCTCTAATAGGTCGATCTTCTTTAGATTTATCCTTTCTACTTCTATCTATTTCCTTCAGCCTAACCCTTTGACTAGTAATATAAAATCTTCAAAAAAGAAAAAGACAAGATGAATAATTTATGAAAATATTTTTGAACAATTCACAATTTTACATGTTCAGACTTTTTAGGGTAAGTCCTTGTGACTAAAATTAATTGGGAAACTGACAACCTTAACTTGTAAGTAAATGGGGCAGGTGAAAAGTAAATTATTCTTTTTTTCTATTTCAAAATTTTAACCATCTATTTTATAGCCTTACATTAGATACCAACTAAATCATATGACCAGGTAGGATCCTCTTTTTTTTTTTTTTTTTCTTGCTATAGAAGTGTTCCCAATCCTTTAGTGTGGACTAAACCGTCTGAGCCAAGAGGGAAGCAGTTTCGAACCTATAACCTCTAAATACAAACCGTAACCGTGAGATTATCAGATTGGATCTTTTGAAGAAATAGAATTACTATGGAATAGGACTTGAAGAGGGGGTTGGTCACTGGTGGGTTGATATCTATCAGCGGGCAGCTGTTAAGAGTATAACAAATATCTCGGCCATGATCTGACAACAACAGAAAAAAAATATCTGAACCATAAACCATGAACGAGGAATCATGAACCATGAATAATGAGTGGCTGCCTGCTATTATCGTCCTCGGATCCATTAGAAGAATCTAACAAAACCTCCTTTTTCAGAATCTTTTGAATGCACAACTTTCTGAGACCATTCTTGTCAGTGTGCCCAATTTGGAAATCCAATCCGTTAAAAATTATTGTCTCCCCATGTAATGATGCTGGGCCTTGTGGGCATGATCTCAGTGTGATAATATATGACTTGGCCTCAGAAGATCCTGATTCTTTGCTGGCACCTCCTGCACTGTCTCCATCTGGCAACAACTAACAAAGTGTCTCCATTCAAGTCTTTTTCCTCAAAAAGCAGGATGAGCACAGCACAGGTACTGATGCTTCCCTCATTAGGCGCCCATTGGCACAATATGATCATAAAACCATTTCCTATGCCATGTGTTTTGGCCCATTGTAAGATGGATAATGCACTATAAGATTTTATGCCTTTTATATGCACTTCAGTGGGGCTAAGAGATATAAAATCCAAACCGCTCAATATAAATGTCTCTCTATATTTTGGACTGGGCCATCATAATATTAACTGTATATAATATCATTTGAATAAAATAGTATAAAAAACTTCTAGATTCATAATGGGGATCAACAATTTAAAATTTGAACCATATATAATAAATGCCCCCCTCTCTCTTATCTAACAATATAAAATATTGATGTGTTTTATACATGATCAATCCGATGAGGGACACATCTACTATTAAACTGAAGTGTGAGAGGAGACCATACTAAAGGTGGCATTAATCTTTGAGCAAATTAGATTTCTCTTCATCTTAGATTTCCCATCCTCCATTATAGATCCTCTCAAAATTTCATGAATCCCAAATCTTCATCTTAGATTTCTCTCCAGTCAAATGACTAATAACATCCAAAGGATCTTGTAAGATCCAGCTAGACATTTCTAGATGTGAATCAGATCTTCAAGGCTTAAATTAGGTATGGCTTACCAGGCATGATCTTTAAATTCATAAGCCCCACTCTTATTATGGGATGGACATAGATTTTTACCAGGCATGATCTTTTTAGCATGCAAACTCAAGGTTGTCTCTGCTGGCTGCTAGCTCAACCTGCAAGGGACATCAAAATTCTTACTGGAAACTAGTCTACTTACTAGGGCCTTAAAGATAATTAAACAGGAGATTAGAGTGTCATAAACAAAACAAAACAAAAAAAAAAGAAAAGAAACCTAATCATATCCCATGTTCACAATGAAATTCATATCGAACAATTTAACAGTCGCAAATGCATTCCCCCACTTTCTTTCCCAGTCCTAATTTCACTGCAATCAAAGCAATACTTGCTAAAAAGATCACATATGTGAGAAATTGATTTAAGTCTCTACTTTTTGTATATAGATTTTCATCCACCATTTCATTCTATTATGCTAAGTAAAAATTGGTTGAGCACATAATCAAGAGAAGACAAGCACCATGCCACCGCTGGTGGGTCAATGTCGACTCAAAACAACAATTTTTGGATAGAAATGCTTTTTGGTGTGGTTTCGGCTAAAGTGATTTTTTCGATTGCGCATGTTATTTTTTGGGTAAAATCCTCTTAAATTAAAAAAAAAAAAAAGAAAAAAAAAAAAAAAAGAGAGAGAGAGAGAGAGCGCCCCTATGATATGAATATCTTTGATAGAGTGATGTGTGGTCCACTTGGAGACCATTCCTCTAAACTCCACCAAATGCAACCTTTGATAACCCACAGATAATTTGGATAAGCCCCTGCCTCCCTTTCCTCTTCCTTTCTCTTCTACCCTATAAATACCCAAAAAAATCCAACATCCCTCTTACACTCCCATCTTCTTCTTCTTCTTCTTCTTGTCTCTCTCTATAAACTCAGTAGTGACACCAAAGAAAACACAAAAGCCCAAAAAGAAACCTAAACCCTAACCCTAGATTTTAATTCTTTTCGATATCTTCGAAGAAGAAACACACAGCATCAGCCGATGTCGATCGCTCTCGAGAGCAGCACGAGCAGCAGCGCGATCCAACGGCCCGCATTCGTCCGCACGATCTCAATCTTCGAGCCGCCGGGGCCCGGGCGGAAGGTCGCCGGAGCAGCGCCTCGGGAAGATCGGAGGCCGCCGGCCCGGAGGGACGAGTCGAATTCCGGCAGCAGCTCGATCGGGAGGAACAGCGATAGCTTTTCGGATGATGAGGATTTCGGGGAGGTGCAGAGCTCGTATAAGGGTCCGTTGGATACCATGGATGCTTTGGAGGAGTCGTTGCCGATCAGGTGTTCTTTAATTTTTCTCTTTTGGGATTTCTTTTGTTTTTTTGTTTAGATGTTGACTTGATGAAATGATTAGGTTTTAGTTTTCTAGGGCTTTTTTTTTTTTTTTTTTCCTGCTTGTTGGGGAGTTGGGGTTTTTGTCTTGTTTAGATGTTGACTTGATGAAATGTTTTGATTTTTTTTTATTTTTTATTTTATTTTTATTTTTATTTTTTTTTGTGTTTGGGTTTGAATCTTGTACCAAGTCTTAGTGTTTTGGTGTTGTTTTGATTTCTTTTATTGGAATGATTTGTGTTGTTGAATTGATGTTGTTGAATTGATGGAATTGATCAAATTGGATGGTTTGTGATGGAAGTTTGAAGATAATGGTTTCTGGGGTTAATCTTATTTATGTGACTCTTTAATGTCTAGATTGGCATTTTAAGATCAACTTAAAGTTCTTTGTCTGAAACTGATTTCCACTATGATGTTCATTTAGTTGTAAATTCATTCATGATGTGAAAATTGGGTTTCTTGTCAAGCTTTCTTCTCAAACTTGTCTAACTTTTATTGGGGTCTCTTTATGTCTTAAAATTTGGATCAGTTGTTGAAATAATTTATGGAAAAAATATGCACATCTGGACATCTATTAGTTATTCCTCTGTTTTGCTCTGGAGTAACATTTTGTGGATTTTAGGTTTTTTTTTTTTGGTTTGCCTTTCTGTCATCGATCAAGTAAATTGATACCATTGAAAGATTGAATAAATCAGACATCAAAAATATTTCCAACAACCCCATCCATATTATTTGCTCTGTTCTTGCTTCGTGGTTTCATCAAGGATTCCGGTCGTCTTCCGCATTTATTATAATGTTTCATTTCAATAGTCTAGTTAGTGTGATTAAGACCCCTTCTAGAATAATTTCTCAATTCAATTGCAATTGAGGGCTATCCTTGCATTTTTTTTTTTTTTTTTTCACCCAAATCATCAGTAGTAATTGCATTGCCTCTGCATTTTTTTTTTTTTTACATTTAATTGGTTTAAAACATGGTTTGGAACACTATATTGGCAGAAAGCTGCAAAGACTGATATTTTGGTCTGTTCTTGGAGCCCTTTTTTCTGGAAGGAGAAAATTCTTGAAAGAGAAAGGAGTTTAGATTTTAGAATATAAAGAGGTTAGAATATTAATTTTAAAATGCTTTTAAGTTGTTTTAGAAAATCGGTGCTGGTCATAGTTGAAATGAATTTCCTGGCCGTGGACACTTCATGATATCTACTATACCAGGTCGACTGATGCCATTTTTCCAGCCCATCAGCTGTAATGCTGGAGCCTATGTATTAGTAATGTAATCTTTTTATTTGATCAGTCCTATCATGCTAAGAACAACACCCTGATAACTCCCCAATTGGATGGTCCAGTCACATCATTGGTGGCTTGCAAGTAGACAATGCAGCCATTTTTCTACAGTAATGGATGGAATATGGCAGTTTTGTTCATCCAGTGTAGGATACTTTGGAGTTATGTCCCAACACCATTGTCTTATGGTGGTCATTATTGTAATCACCACCATCATCAAAGCCATATCCAAAATATCTACTTCTTCATTAAACTATATTGGAAGATGTATTCTTTGTAACTCCACTGTGTCATTTCTTTGTCGTCTCTACTGTCTCCGCTTTCCTCTATTTTCTTGAACTTGTAACCGCTCAATGCATTGTTCAGAGGCTGTTTTTAAAATCTTTTGTATGTTTCCAAACTATTTAAAACTAATATTTTTGTTATTATTGTTTTTTTCTAAATGAAACTAAAACTACATTAATTTGTCTCTTCCACTGAAGCTGCTTGTGAGTTTCCTTTTATGACTTCTTCTTAATTATAGTATATCTCACAACCTATGATGCCCAGATACAACATGGATACAACAAGGACATGCCATGGACACGGTAGGGACACAGATTTTGCACATAAAAAGTGAAGTATTAGATACGATACGACATGATACGTTGCCCATTTTGAAGTATCCGTGCATCATAGCTCACAACTCTATGCATTATTTTAGCATCTCAACTCTTCTCCTATTTTTTACCATGCAACTTTTAGCTGATAAAAAGGAGGTGTGTGGTGTAACTGCCATTTTACAAAAATGCTTCATTAAGCAAAGTGACTTTTGATGGTTGCCTAATACCTTATTCACTTGTCAATACTTTGCCTACGTTATTATGCTGATCCTAATTACAGTATTCTACTCAGCTCTATTATTGCTCTCATATATCAAAATCTGACATATAGTGTCACTAAAATTAAACTTCGGCAAACTAGCCTTTGATTCGATTTTTGATCTACTAAATTTAAACCAATTGGCTCAAAAGTCATTCTCCAATTATATAGCTTATCATTTATTTATTTTCTTGTCTAACTAGTGAATATAATATCATCTACAAACAACATATAGAAAGTAACTTCATCTAGGAAATTTGTCATGGAATTCTTCGTGACTTAAATAATAAGAAAGTGCTCACTGCCCAGATTTTGGGTCCAATCTAACTCCAATTGAGAACTAATGCAACTCCTCACACACGATTCTCACACTTGTCAATGTTCCTACACAGTGTCTTGATTCATAATTTACCCAATTAGTTGTCCTTCTCCTCGCACCTATCACAGACTTTCCTTATTTCTTCTTCTTTCTTCTTTCTTTTCTTCTCTCCTTTTTTTAAAGCATATCATACTATCATAGGCTTTCACTAAATTATGACGAGCTTCCTCAAATTCATATGAACGATATGCAAAATTGAACTCTTTTCTTTGAACGTTTTCATATGTTGGCTTATGGTGATGATATTTATGTTTAAATCTCATTAGAATGCGGGGCCTCCCCACACCCAATCTTTTTTAACCGTTTTGGGTGTCTACCGGCTGTCTACCTCTGCTATGTCGTGATTAATAATGCATCAACATGGAAATTGTTTCCTTGACAAACATGTGTCATGATTGCAGGAGAGGCATCTCTAAATTCTACCGGGGAAAATCGAAATCCTTCACAAGCCTGGCAGATGTTTGTAATTCTCCTGCAGAGGATCTAGGAAAACCAGATAATGTCTACAACAGGAAGCGTAAGAATCTGCTTGCTTGCAGTAACTCATGGGACAAGAACCGCAGCGACCCTTCAAGCAATGGTGGGGGTGGAATATCTAAGAGACCCACAAACTCCAGCCGGAGTACATTGGCTTTTGTGGTGGCCATGAGCAGTTCTGAGAGCAATTCAAATGAGGATCACGAGCCTTGCTTGCCGCCATTGCACCCTGGAGGGAAATCTCGAATGGATGTGTTGTCACCCCCACAGAGAGCTTTCTCAACAAGGTCATTTTCGCTGGCTGATTTGCAAGCTGCAAGTGCTAGATTTGCCTCATAGACAAGCATAAGAAGTTGCATTAGTTTTACTTTCTTAACTCAAGTGGCAGGCATTGTAGTAATCTGCTTGTACATATTTATTTGACAAATGGGGATTACATTGGAGCTCTGAACTCCGGACATTGTGCATTGATCTTACCCTTTCCCTTGCTATCTTTATTTAATGGCTGTTTTAGGGGGCAGGTTGCAAATGCACAACCTTCATACAGTTTGACAGCACTTGTTTCTTCCATGCTTAATGCTACTTTATCAACTAAGCACATGTATTATACACTTAACAATTGTTTATGTTCTCCGTTGAATGGCGGGTTACCTCGAGCATGCACCTATTATAATTCAGTATAAGCTTTTATAAAGCCTATCATTACTAGCTTTTTATTATGGCCGATCTGTTGGATTCTTCTTTTCCACTGCCTTTTACATCAAACAAGGACAAGGTGGGTGAGTTGTAAAAGGGCTTAAGAAGCAAAGTATTAGTAATTTGATTGTTGCTTTTGAAGTGAGCAGTCCTTTTCTTCCAGTGACTACTTTGGCAGGCTTGAAAATGCCTTTCCATTCTTGTGGTATCTTTATCATTAGCTTTCCAAAACTTATTTACATGTAATCCGGGGCATGGATTCCACCTACAAATCCTATTTTTCTGGGGCTTTGCTCTTCCATATTTGATTTCTAGAGCTGTACTTTTTGCCATATTTTCATTCTACACTGATAGTGTTGTATGCATGGTTGAGTAATGTTGGCACCTCGGCCATTTGGCCAACCAAGCAAAAAAAAAAAAAAAAATTTTAAAGACTGCACTAGCTTACATACATTTTTTAAGAAATGTGTTTTTTCTATCTGAAGAGTGCCAAAAAAAAAAAGAATGTCTGCATCCAATTATGTTCTTGGAATTTCATTTTACCCATGTAATTGAAAATGTACTTTCATGTAATGTAGAGGACAGTATGAATGGACGTACGTGCAGCCAAATGCAGGTGTGGAGCTCCCATATAAATCCATGGCCTATGTGCATGTTCATGTGCCAAATGCTTTTCAATTGGAATTGGGCGTCATCAGAGTCATCACATGGATCACATGTTTTATTCATGATCAAATCTAAAAGCCAGCACAGCTTTGATGATAGTCTACACTTGGGTCTATAGTCATGGTAGGAGTAGTTTTCAGGAGGCAGGTTTGAGATGTATACTTCTAATATCTTTGCACTTTCACCCCCAAAAAAAAGTATTGAGTAATGAAAAATATCAGACCACTAAAGATTGGCACTAAGCACACGTTGGATTACATAGTGACCAAAAAGATTTTTAAATAGCAAACCGAAAAATACAAGCCTATGAACTAACTCTATATGGGTAGGATATCCTTTAGACAAATACAAAAAAACTAAAGTAGTGGGGTTGTACTGGCTATCCTAGGACTAACAGGGCTCCATGGCTAAGGCTTCATTTCCACTACATTAATATACCCCACATAACACATACAAGGTTAAAATAGTTCACACCTTCTGTTAGTTTTAAGGTGACAATCAACGCTACCGCAAGTCCGGTTATCTTATCAGTGTCAGACATGAGAGACTGTTGTTGCGAATCTTTACTAAAAACATATTTTTATGTATTTATTTTTACCGATTCACTTATTAATATATTTTATCTTTTCATCTAACTGAGATTTTGTATGGGCAAATGATTGCATTATTAATTATTATGCATGTGTGTGTCTTTTCTTCTATAAAATAGACAAGTTGGTGTGTAGAGTTCTACTTATACACGGAAGACTTATTTGTCAGTTCTTATAGAATATAAGTTGTTGTTCACAATCTAGATGGATTTGGACACACCGTCGGTATGATTGTAGCATGATGTTTCAATAGGCTTGTCTTGACTGTGGAAAACGGTATAGTTTCGACTCATTATGCTAATACACTTTTTGTGTATTGAACATGACCGTTTTTGGGTTTATTGCCTTTATATTGACCATATAAGATGATTAACATCCAAATGGTTATTATAAATATTTGTAGTATTAATCCCGACATAAATAATATACACATACATTTAGTGTTTGATATTTTGATTTGTGAAGGGGTGAAACCTTTTATGGGTCAATAATTTCAGTAATTGGATGACTACACTACGTGCATAGTGCATATTAGTTTATTGACGGAATCTACGTCCCGTAATAAGGATTGATGATATCCCCTTGATGAAGCTTTTAAATTTTAATTATGTCAAACCCTACAGGTGGACTTTGTGTCTAACATATCAAATAAATTAAGTGTAAGATCTCAATGAATTATAAAGATATCGATTAATTATAGATGTCAGTAATTATTTAATCGATGGATATCTGAAATCTTAACGTGGGAAAATTAATAAGTATTTAATAACAAAAAGCTCGATATATTATTTTGAGAATAAGGACAGGAATGCAATTATAATTCTTTAGTAGACTGAATTGTAATTTGTGGAATTAGGTTTCTAATTTGGGTCGAATTAGGGTTTCCTGATTTCATAAGAAGCATATCCTTATTTCCTTCTTAAGGTCCCTATTGTAGCCTATAAATATGCACTATTGCTCTCTACGTTAAAATAACAAGAGAAATCTCGTTTTGGAGAGCACAAAGAATTCACAGAAGAAGCCCACACCCTGGTGCGAGTTCAAACATAGAGGAATACAGTAGAAGATCTTAAGATTTTCGGATTGCTGTAATACCGAGATCAAATCAGAGAGATCTCGTAGGTATAGATTTCAATAATATTCGTTTATAGCTATTTCCACAGTAATTTGTATGCAATATCTAGAGTTTCTGGCCGCTGCTCTTTCCTAACAACCGTAAGTATCCTTGCCTAACCATATGATCCCAGCCACCCTTCATCATCTGAGACATGTCACGGATCACATGTTGTGCCCAGCGAGCTTGGCAAGGACACCAATAGCAAGGGAGTTGATGTACGTCGTTGGTTCAAGCTTGGATGAGTCCCACCGCTTGTCCTCAAATTTGTCATAGCGGTCAGGGCCTCCTAAGATCGCGCCAGTAAGTTCATTTGGGTTTGGTGCATCCTTGTTGAACCATTCAGTAAAACTTGCTGCACAATTCACTCTCGTGCCTTCTGGCAATATTGGCACTGATGCACCACGGTGGTGCGCCTGAGTTGGTGGCTTGTTGCCGAACCCAACCATGTATGACCTCCCCATTGGGTTGTTGCCCAGCAGATAGTCCATCTGTGCATTGTTTTGAAGGAGGAAAAAATAACCATCTAAAGTACGCTCACTGTTAAAACAAATAGATTATGTTTTAGAGCCCATTCAATAACAAGTTGGACTGGAATGAAAAGAAAAGGCCCCGAACTCCAACTTTTGGAATTACAATTTCAAATTGATCTTCAGTGGCATCATTCAATTGACAAGTACCTCTGAAGCTTTTTGTACACGAATTCCTCAAATTCTTGCTATCAAATGGACTCTGAACACAGTGGCTAGTGCTAGTGCCTGGCAAATATGCGTATGTTGGTGGGGGACGGAGTACCTGTTGCTTCGCAAACTTCATAAGGTGGGAGGCCCCGAACTGCTGGGTCCCGCATGTGACATTCTTCTGGTGTTTGGTGAGCACGTCGCTGTACACACTGAACAGAAATGCAGTTCCAGTGACATACTGTGTGTTTGCGCCGTCTCGGAGGTGAATCATCCCTCCTGCAAGTGTTACAATGTGAAGAGCTTGTAAGCATGCATTCTCTATGCATGTGGATTCCAAGAACATGGAGGCCGGGAACTGGAATTAGACCTGGAGAGATGTATACTTGGTGGTAAGGGCTGTCCGGAAGCACTGAGCATATAAAACTGTCTGCTTGTGACTTGAAGTTCTTGAAACTATTCTTGCCACTCAAATACAACTGCATAGATGTTATAATGACATTTTATCAGCTCATACTCTATACAAGTTTGAAATACAATTGAGAACACATTACTTTGTACAATAATCAAATCATCATGTTTGGTTTTGGGATCATGATCAATAATCAACCCCAAGTCTTGGAATGTTACTGCATTTTGGTGAATACCAATATGTCAAATATCAAAGAGAATGAATTGTAAAAGCTTAGTTCTTCAAATGCACTTCTAACATTTCTCATATAGGAATGTACCTATATACATAAATTATAGTGGTTTACCTTGGTTAGAAGGATTTGAGCTCCAGCGTACTTGAGATCCCAACTGAACTCATCAACACTACTACTGGTAGCCTCCTCTGTAATGTATTTCTGGTAATTACTTCTACGTGTGGCAAGGTATAGCCAAGAAGCTGCCCACAACAGCTCGTCCTGCACATATTAGGTACCACGCAACCAGTTAGCCTCACATATATAAACACGAAAATTGCTTGGGCCATAAAATACAAGGTGTTCATGGCCGCTCATCTTATTGGCCTAATTATAGTTAACCAGTTCACAGTTCGATTAATAAGCATTCAAGTTTTCAATTTGTAATTCGAGAGTGTTTGATTAGAAAATTTGAGCTTCCTTTTAATTTGCCTTTTTACTCGAAGTTTTGAGTTTGACGAGTTTGAAGAACTGATCCATTTGTATCAATGCTATAAATCGATCAATGGGACCCAAATCTAAAATTGAAACCGTTTAAAATAATTGTTTTTCTTTACATTCTCAATGGGCTAAATTTCTCTCACTTCAATAATAGTTGAGATCATCATCCGATTGATCATATGCAGAACACATGATTAAAAAAAAAAAACACGTCCGTATAATTCTCTTCTTTGCTGACTGCTTTTCATCAATCTTAAGGTGGGGCAATTTTATGGAGTTAGAAATGGGCTAGTGCTAATACATAGAGGTACCCTGATTTTGTTTATCAGAGAGAGAGAGAGAGGGAAGAAACTTACATTATAACCTGAATTTGAGCAATAAAAGGGACATTCTCCATCGTAGGTTCCTTTGTGGGATTTTGCAAACTCAAATAGCTGCATAAAAATAACCATTGCAGTAAAATCATGTGAAAACAGGGACTAATTCCTCAACACCTTTTCTTAAGAAAACAGTGACTAGGTTAATTGAAGAGTAGCAAAGCTAAGCTAACTCACCCATTTAGCTCTGTTGAGGAGGCCATTGGAGTAAGTACGATTGTGACTTGCAAACACTAAAGATGAAGCAGCCATTGCAGCAGCCGTTTCAGCTGCAATCTCTGTCCCAGGTGTCCTCTCATCAATCTTATATAGTGTTCTTGGTGTTTCCATGTTTTCAGGCCTTATCCAACATTGGTGATCCGCAACTGGGTCCCCTACCTTAACCATAAAATAATGGGTGAATAATCGGGTGCATTCAATATTTATTACTTTTATATTCTACTCCCATGGTTACAGCCACTTGAGAAATTGGCTGAAGAGGATATGAATTGCTGCAGGAATGACAGATACGAAGAAATGCAATATAACGGATGACTTGGCACAGGATAGATCGAATTGGTGAAATAGAGTTCATGTAGTTTAACCAGCATAGTTGGGACAAGGCTTTAATGATGATGATGATGATGGCAACTTCAACGTTATGTTCCATATATACTGTCTTAGGTAAAGTTTTTAGAAAATACACTCACCTGCACCCACAGTTGATTTTGTATGGCACTAGCTTTGAGAAAGTAATCGGTCCCCCATTTGATAGCTGAGTGCACATTTTCCAATTCCCCAGTTGCAAGTAACTCAGCTTTGTAAAAGAGTGCACCCCAGGAAAGGGTTGTAATGGTGAAAGCCATTGGAAGGCCATATTTTACATTGTCTCCTGCATCATAATATCCTCCAACGAGGTCAACCTGCTCACCATGAAGTCATTCTAGTTAGACCAAATCATGAAATGCCTTTCTTCACATTTTAAGATGTATCCGTGCAACAAGGGGATTCCATCGTTGATAGAAAAAAAAAATTATGACTTTCCATGCATCCCATTATTTTGTTGGTTGGTACAAAAAAAAAAAAAAAAAAATTGCTGAAAAAAACAGAATTTAACTAATTTTCCTATTTGGAGAGGATTTCAATTTCCTTTAGGAGAGAAAGGAATTAATGCGGGATTCCTCTTTCCCTTGAAAACATAAATTAATGAAGCATGGAATCCTTCCATTGAACAAACAAGTCTGGTAATGATCCTTCTTTCTAAGTAACAATTCCATGACAATTCATTTACACCTTTGACAAAATCACCCAAATTAAAAATCCATCTCCATCTATACAAAAATCTGTACCATTCAATTAGTAACCATTGCCTAAGCATTTGAAATTTTCCTGAAATTGAAAGCTTTGCAATGTAGATAGAGAATGGCTACACTTGCAGACTCCCACATGAAATCCATTTAAAACGGTCGACAGAACAATAAACAAGAAATGAGTATTTTCATTCTTCCAATCAAACTAATTATTTATAACCCAACTGAAAGATCTCCAGATCATGCATTGAATCAAAAGAACAAATATATTTTAAAAAATAGAGTTGTTTGATTCAATCAGTCAAATCAATTATACCAAGTGGGAAATAACATTCTTCTTCTTGTAGAGTCATCTATCATCCAACTAATTTTGAGGTCCAACAAATGCGTCTGAAGGACCAACCCTCAACATATAAAGTTTGAAATTAGAAAAGGGAGAATGGATGTGCAATGAAATTCAAAATAAAGATTACCTCAGAATGAAAACTAAAAACCAGTGAATCCAAAAGAAAATAAACAACTGAAAACTACTATGCATTTATATATTTTTATTTTTCTTTACTACATTTTAGAAACCAACCAAATCTTCATTCTGATAAATTACATGATCGAACAAATGCAAAAATGAAACAGAAACAATATCAGATAACAGAAAAACAATGTTAGAAATCTGCTCACATGCAGTTTATGATTTTATGCACTGGTTAAAGGATAAATAAATAAACAGTTATTACAAATAAATGTATTTATTATTGTAATAAAAAAAATGCCATGAAGAAAAACCAACATTGGCAAGCTTGCCATCGTCGAGTGCAGAGTCTCCTCTCCATGATAGCCTTGAGTTGGTGAGCTTCCCTGATCTCTGCGCCTCAAAAAATATTATCGCCTTTGTAAGTGCTTCCTTGTAATTGAAATTTCCATTAACAGCGCTAAACAATCCGCTAGAGAGAGCAAACCAGCTTAGGATTACTGCACTAAGTGCATTCATAGAATATCCCATTGGCCCAAATCTGAATATAATTAACAAAAAAAAAAAAATTTAATGTGTTGTAGAGAGGGAGAAGGACCTCAAGTCTCTAATGAAGTTTGAGATTAAGCCAAATTGTATGTACTATGTCGTAGACCATCCCTGAGAGAAGGAGGTGGGATGGTCAATAACAAGGGGAAAAAAAAAAAAAAAAAAAAACTTTTTGAAATGTGTTATAGAAAATGGAAATGAAAAGGAGATGGAATGAATCCACTAGAGATGGAAAAAGATTAGTTAACAATAACCCATTCACAAGAAAAGAAAATTACAATTGAATAAGGCAAAGAAAGCTCAACTAGTGATGTTTTCTCATAATATCTCACATCAAAAAGGTGAAGAACAGAGCAGAAAAGGGAAAGAGTCTCTAATCTCTATCTTATGATTAATCAAGAAAAAAAGAAGTTATTGTTACTTAAATGGAACGGTCATGTAGCAAATGCTGAGGCTTATATTTGGTGACCATGAAAGAGGCCGTTACGTTTTGTTTCCTTTGTTGTAGGGAGCAAAAGAGGGTGGTGGGATGGATGGGGACTTTGACTAACCGTAAGATAGGGGAGGCGTGGTTTTTGTTTTGTTTGCTATTTGCTATATTTTGGGGTAGGAGAGGTGTAGGTGGAGAGTGTGCATTTGTGAGTGGGATTGTATTGGCTTAAGCTGAAATTTTAGGTTTAACATGCTAAATACAAGGGGAAAGAGGGAAGAGCCTTACCAATTGATTGGATGATCCTGACCCTTTAAATGAATTTTTAAAAAAAAATAATAAAAAAAATTAAATAAAGAGTCTAATGTTTAGACAACTCTAATGGGCACTGCATCCTATGCAGGCTAATCATTGGAGATAAAGGTTATAAGAAGGCCTATGCATGAATTTGATATTTAAAGAAAAATCAAAATAATCAAATCATTATAGAAACAGATTATGACTTCAATGCTTAAAACATAAGAAGAAAGAAAGGGTGTTTTGTCCAAGAGGAGTAACGGCTTAAATTATAGTCATTACTATATACACATCTCCTTGTGACTCACCCATGACCAATCTATATCCCTTGCTTAGTGGTACTTATGGGTCAGGCTAGTATGAGGCCAATGTTCATGTTGTGATACATCTGGGCTGTGTTTTTTAGCCCATGAGTTTGTATATAAACGAGTCAGACTTCAACCCACATACTTAAAAGCTCAGCTCAACCCAACATATTTGGCACGAAGGCTTATAGCATATAGGGTGGGTTAAGCCTGACTTTCAGGCTCATGGAATGGATCAAGACTACATATTAAACCTGAAAGGGCAGGGATTCGACAAGATATGCTCCAGCTCATAAACACTCCTACCCTCAAATGTTCATATCACAGACCAATATGTTACCTTGTACTAGTTGAGAATTTAAGAAATAATAATTGAAAAAACTGCTTCTCATCTTTATAACCTTAAAAAATATGTAATTATGATATCCCCTTATAATAAAAATCACACATTTGATGAAAGTTTAACTGGATATCATCCAAGAGGAACACCAAACATTGGTTTATTACAGCATACAAATGAGGACCACGTTACAGGAGAAAATTACCTATAAACATAATATGTGCATCAATTGTCTCCACATGGCTCATATGTGATATAACCATTACAGTTTAGGTCTTTACTTTACCTCAAGGGTTTGAATCACTCTTGGGCTGATTCTGTTGTCCAATTTCAATAATGAGAAGGGATTAATATGGCCTTGAAACCACTACAAATTGGCTCCAGCTAGAAGAAATCTCTTTATAGGGTCATGGACGAAAATCCCACATGGAGTATTCAATCCCCAACAAGAAACATACTTTGAAGGAAAATCACCATCTCTTCCTAAAATAGGATCTCCTATTGGGAAGTTAAAAATAAATAGCATAATGACCCACATAACCAAGTAACGCCCATAATGAAAATTTTGGAACACTATTTGAAAAAAAAGAAAGAAAGAAAGAAAGAAAGAAGGGACACCTGAAACAAATCAATCGCTTCAGTTTCTAGATCCTAATTTTGTCTCAATTTCTGAATCCACTAAACTGCAGGCTTTCAGCCATAAACATAACAGGATACAGCTTTTCATTGAAGATCAACTAATTCTTTGCAAAGAACAACTCTTGATACTGTGGAACACCAGCTTTGCCCTTAAATTAATTGGGTGTTTGGTGTGTATATCTGAAATAGTTTTCACCACGTAATGGTGGCTGGCACAAAAGGCCAATGAATGGTATAAACCAGCTATGGCATCAGGCATATAGGCAAAATGGCCGCATCCAATCAAGTGCAAGGATTTTGCATAAACCCGGAAAAGAAAAACATCGTCTCTGCAGCTTAGCATCTCTTGATGATGCTGGCAACATTGCTACCAATCTCCTGCTTCGCTTTCACCGAGACAGGACCATCCCCAATGTACATGTCAAAAAAAGCCCCTGCACGTGAACGTTTGTTACAATCTTTCATTTCACATTAAGGCCAACAATGCTTCTGTGCCAAGAAGATTCATACTGCGACAATACCGTGTCAGAAAAAAAAATTTATGTCGGAAACCATCCAGAAAACTTCTGTACAGGAATTATATAGTCCTCAACCATGTATTGATGTATATGCACAGAAGCCTTGCTTGGTATTGGCCTCGCGCACTATTCACTGCTAGAGATTGTTAGTCTGATGAATCATACTGCATAAACCATGTCCTAGATATAACAAATTGAAAAGAATGTAGCCAACCAACATGCAGCCCTTTGTTACGTGAACTTTCCTCAACAGTCTTCAGAAAGGCCCTCAATTAAAGATTTAGGACCCCCATTTGCCTTTCGTGAAGGCTCAACAATACAGTGTATAGCCTCACATCGACCAATATACAATTACTCTCTTGCATTGTCTTCCGAATTCTGATTGAATCAACATGTTCTATTTCTTCCATTTCCTTTTAGTACAGGAACAGTATTTATCAAGAAAAAAGTGGACTGGAAAAGGAAAACTTACTGCATAGATCCTTGCTATGAACAGCTCCAATCTGCATTCCACCAACTGCATATGATAAACATTCTCGTCAAACTCATGTCATGTGACCGATTAAAAAAAAAAAACGTCATGTCATGTCATGTGAATGCTCGATAAGTCATAAATTTATACAAAGTGAAACCAAGTAGTTACTTTCGGTAGTTAACTTGCCATTCGACGTTTGTCGGAAATCTATCGTTGTGCCCTGCAATTCACATTGAAATGAAATCACCTCTGTTCTTTTTCAATAGAAAAGTGGGAATGGCAGATTTCAAAACTAGATAATTACCGCAGGTAATGGAATGTCTTGGGTAAAGCTGGAACCAAATGCTCTCAGGCAGTCATAATCTGTGTTTGGGTTTACCTTAATAGGAAATAGAAAAGGGGAAAAAATCAGCAGACCATTTAAGGGAACCCATGAAATTGACAGCAGAAAGGATAAGTGTCACTTGCGCACTAGTAGTGGACACATTTACCATAGACCATACCTTCAGCAATCGAGCTCGGAGGGATTTCTCAAAAGCACTGCAAAAAATTGTTAAAACAAAATGAGCATGATGACAAACTTTCTCTACCCATCTTCTTTGATTTAGCAACTTGGTCAACATTTTAATGAAGAATTAAAAGATCCCCAACCCCAATAATATGCATAGTATTAGTATCCCTGTTATCTTCACTCCTCAGGCATGAATGTAAAAGTAGTTCCCACGGTTCAATAATTATGACCAGTTAATATGATTGGACCCAAAATGCGGACCAAGAAACAAGAAATCCAAGTGTATCCACAGTGGAAACCATGACATCAGCAGTCCGAAATCTGGAACGATGAACCATGTGCTCCACATTGCATATAGTCAAGGCTGAAGTTTATTTAAGTACCAAGTACATCATTGGGTCAAAGATAATGTAATATCTACTACTGTGGTGCAGGGTTAGATAAAGAGATAACTATGTCCATTTGCCATGAGAAGAATCATCATATCCTTCAGATTAGTGAGTTGGTTGACATAGCACTATAGAGATAAACGAACTCCTGTTGAAGAGATTCTCCCTCAATTCTCAGATTCAGCCGACTTTTTAGTGCTACAGACAATTTTTCTTTTACAAAGAAAACAAATCTTATCATGTGAAAAACACTACAGGGTGACTCAACTTGCTGATGCACCGATACTTACAGAGTGAAAAACAAATCCTATCAAGGCCTTAAAACCTATGATGCACCGACACTTCAAAATGTGTAAGGTATCGCGTCATATCATATGCAATCATAGTTTAAAATAACGGCCATTATGAAACGATAACGGCCTATACCATAACGATATTTACAATATAAAGGTCATAACGGTCACAGTGTCAAAAAAACAGTGAAAATAACAGTCATAACGGTCAATCCATAAACCAAACCAAACCAAGCATTTTCCCATTAGGTGGGGTCGGCTATATGGATTTGACGCCGCCAATCAAATCTGTTTAGGGCCTTGTCCTCCGTTATTTTGAAAATAACAGTCAATCCATAATGGCCGATATTTTAAAAATAACGGTCAAAATATCGGTAAACAATGAATTTTTTTTTTTTTTTTTTTTTTACTTTCTTTCCTCTTCTTTTTCCTTTCTTTCTTTCCCAAACCATTTTTGGAGCTTCTTAAGACTGTTAGAGCTTCATGAGCTTATTTTTTCACCAAAACTCAAGTGATTTGCAAGATTTTGTGGATTCTCATATAATAGTTTCTTCCCTTCGCAACCACAATACCCTCATGTTCATACTCCGATGTTTTAATTAATTAATTAATATTGATGTAGTAGTAAATATTACTTGAAAGTTGAAATTCAGGCACAATTTACTTGGTTATTGAATAATACTTGAATAATTGAGTATTGTACACCTATACTACTAGTAGTAGTTTCTTGACTTTAAGTGTTTAACACTAATGATTAGTTTAAAATTATGGTTGCAATGCATACTGTAAAATCTATGATATTTGGACTTATTTTAATATATATACATGTAAGCCCATTTAATTCATAGCAGTCTTTATAAGTATCAGATAAGACAGCGATACAGGATGTAATGACTTAGAGGGACCGATATTTTTCTTTAAAGTGCTTGGTAATGGAGAAAGATATTGTTTTTTGGCATTTTAGAATATTCTGGATTTTTTGGATATTTTTTCAGATTTTTTTTGGGTAAAATAAAAATAGCACTGTGATGGACTGTGAACCCCGATACGACGCGATGACCGCAATGGCTACCTCGATTTTGAACCATGTATCCAAAACTTCACTTTTTAAGTGTAAAATCCGTGTCCTACAGTGTGTGTGGTGTGTCCCTGCCATATCCATGCCGTACCTGGGCATCATAGCTTAAAACTATAGGCTACTAAAGTGTGACCGCAATATCTATCTAGCATACACCAACACACTTCCTCCTAAGCATACCGATCATGTTGGTATGAAAATTCTCTAAATGTTGTGGAGAACATGCAATGGGAGGTCAAAGCAGAGGATAAGATTACATATCAGATGATTTCAAAAGGAACTCTACCACTTGGTTTCATATCCTTAGTTGACAGCTGATCTATTTTATCTCATCTGTAATTAATGGAAGACCAGAGATTCAAAGGCACATATGTACCTAAGTTACCAAGCACATTACCTCCAATCACAAGGCTCAACTGTCTTTGATTAACATCTCCTAATTGCTATAGCCTATAGGTTCTTTTTGTACCCTCCTATGTTAGCCCCCTGCATGGTGTGCACCGGTGCTGGCCGTGTTAGCTGCTTTTTGGTTGTTGTACAGACCATCACATTTCAGGATATAATTCTTTGGAGTCCGGATCGCCAACGAAACAGGGAAATACCGTTTCATCCAATCCTAAATCGCCAACTGTGTAAAATCTCTTCCTTGATTTTCTCATTCCGAGAAAGCAATTGAGAGGGTGCATTAGCTGGCATAAGATTTTACACAGTTGGCAATTTAGGATTGGATGAAACAGTATCTCCCCTATTTCCTTGGGGTGAAGGGTAGATAGTCATTCTTATCAAAGGAAAGATCATAAGATGGCTAGAAGTTTTGCCTATGATTCTTCACATTTAGGCTACGTTTGTGCAATTCTCTCTTTCCACCTGCGGCTTTCTCCTAAGCAGATAGAGTAGCTTATTGAAAGAGGCAATTCTTTTGTCCAAAGAGTTCCCATCCTTCTTTGGGGATTTGTAAATATATACTTATATTCTGTCAAAAGAAAGTACAGAATGGAGATAACTCATCAATTGGAACTTGCTGTTGATAGGATAGATCAATTCATTAGCAGATATCCTCTTGAGTTCCTACCCAAAAAAGTAATCATCAAGGCGTATGATTTTTTCCTATCCACACCAACCTCAATAGGGACCAAAGAATGGTAAGGATCTCATGCATGTGTATGCATGGAGCTTGTGTGTTGATATAACTGGACACAATATGTTCCAACAGTGGAAAGAAAAGGAATCGAATGCTAAACAAAACGTCAAAAAGTGCAATAGAACTCGGATAATTGGAATTAAGAATAAAACAAGCTAAATAGGTCAAATCTTAAATATCGAAAGAATGTCCGAAAGAAGAAAGGTAGCATACTCTCTCACGGTGTTAATTTTCAAACCGCTGTAATTAACCACAAGTCTGACAGTCATATGAATATCCTCCCTGCAACATTGTAATAACAGAAATGAAAATTAAAAATATAAAATTAGTTAAGAAATGAAGGCAATAGCCTTACCATTTAGCCAAGATTCATAATAGAAAAATTAATGAAAACAAACATTTCTAATTCCTCTGGGTCTGCCACTGCCTAGGGGTACGGGCATCGGCGCTCGAAGTTCGGTGTAATATTAATTTCTAAAAGCTAATTTGAAATTGTGAGCCAGAATTATGTATCTAAGGTCCAAAGAATTAAACTACACTTAGAAACTAATGCTTTCTAAGTATATTTAATAGTATGCAGAGAAATAAGAATATTTTTATCACTCCTAGTAGGGGGGGATTCATTGTTGCAAAGAACCATGGCAGCTATGATGCCCAAATACGCCATGGATACGGCATGGACACGCCATGGATATGGCAACGACACGGATTTTACACTTAGAAAGAGAAGTATCAAATACGATATGACATGATACATTGCCCATTTTGAAGTATCCGTGCATCATAGCATGACAGTCAAACGCCCGAATCACTTTGAGAGTGATATCCGTCATTGGATTAAATCATGCCATTGGGCATGGCTTCCTCGATCATAGTGATATTCAGGCAATGAGCAAGGTATGATTCATTCAAAAGGAAAATATCACTCCGATTAAGGATCACAGTTCTCTCCCATCAAGTAGAGCACATTAGGTACATTCCATTTTGCTTGCCCCAAGTTTAAAGACTTGTCCTTTTTCCTCATACCCATAGTTATTAATTTGACACTGTTTTGACTTTTGACAGATTGAAGGAATACAATGATGGGCAGAAAAGGCAAAAATATAGTCCACGATGTATGATACAAAAATAATTTGAATCATACCTTAGTAGATCCTCAAAAAAATCCCGCTGGTTCTTCAGTTCACCAATTGGTACAGAAGCATACTTTGGACCCAGTTTCTTACAAACAGAGTCAGGCTGAACATCTGAAAAGGGGAAAAAACACTTAAGAGTTTTGGACTGGAATTCAAATTGAATGAATTTCATCACATCATCAGGAAATTAAGGGAACAACTTATATAATAAAAATAAATAAATAAATAAATCACATTATAATTTGGTAAAAAAACTCACATAAACCAAATGCGTAGAGATTCAGAGATTTAACTTTAACTATTGTCATACTTCTAGAACCAACTCCAACAAGTACCTGAAACAGTTAAGAGGATATGTATATTGCTGTTAGCAGAAAAGGAAGTAGAAAGCCTACGATTATATTGTAGCTGACGGAGACAGCTAAAATAAATAAGCATCAGTTATTTCATTCCACAAGAAAGCGGGGTTCTGGCTGATTTCCAGTCAAACGTCTATTCAACTAGTATATCGAGGCAGCATATGTTTTCAGAGACAGTAAAACTGAAGATCCATACAAGTGATTTCACTAAACATGGAATGGATGCTGCTTCTTAAGAACTTGACCAATTCAGCCACCAAAAACTAAACACTTACCTTTATAAACGGCCAACATTTTCTCCATTCTCTCAATGACTAGACCCCACAATTTCTCTCCTGATTCCCCCCACATAATGTTAGCCCTAAAAAACTTATACCTCATTTTTTTCGAAAGGTAACATTTATTAATCAAAACCTTAATATACCCCAATTCTTTTTATTTTCTTTTGAGCTTGATGAAGAAAAGCAAGAAAAGCAACATTCAGATTATCCAATTCATACAGTTCAGAATGGATCAAATGAAAACATTACTCCCGTGAGTGAAACTGCAGGAAAACATTGACTGCAAAACTATTTAAAATCATTAGGAAAGAAGACAAAAAAGAAAGATGAGAAACTCTTAATTAGTATTGATCCTTCCCCTTAGACTCAACCTCTTCTAGTGGCAAACTTGTATTTTACATGAAAGAAAAGCCCTAAAAAGTACCTCCTATAGGAACACTTGAGCAGTCCCCAAAATTGAACCAGATAGTGGAGAAAGAACAAAGGGTCTCAGTCAGATCTTTTCAAGGAGACAATCAAAGTTCAGTAACATGTCTAAACATAATATCCGAGTAAATTCCTCACTGCATTTGTAATCGCAATTACCAACTGTTTAAGCTGTTAAGCGGAAATAACTAGCATGTGTACATCCATTTTGATAGGAAAAGGCATACAACAAAAATATGTAAACATATTCCAACATCAAGCAGAATACTGACCTCTTTAGTTGGAGGATTGAAGCTGTTGTCTCCTGCTTCCAAAACTGTCGGGAACTTAATTCCTGTCCTCGGTTCAATTGCATCTGCCTTCCAACTTATTGCGGTCAAAAAGAGATTGGAACATCTTTGCTGCTCATCCTCACAAGTTGCATTATCCATTTGTAACTTAATCTGTTCATCAGTATTCTCCAGTGGGACTCCTAATGTATTTGAGGATCTAATGCAGATCAGCAAAGAAGAAAAATTTAGTCTAGGGAAAACAAAGTAGGAGACAATGAAAGACAGTTAATCCTTTTGGGTTAGCTTTAATGTCCAACTATGATACCTAGAGACTTGTATGCTAGCTAATCTCTATCCAACGGAAACGATGCTCATATTAGTACTCGATAATGTACCCATACTTATAAGGTACAGACATATAAGTTTAGCACATTCTACTTTACCGAGAGTCCATCATTCATATAGTTGTATTAGTTTTCAAGCTTTCCAACATTACAAATAAAGATCAGAAATAACCGCTTAAACAAGAGGGTAGAAAGAAATGCAAACAATGATAATTTCATGAAGTTAGAAATTTTCTAAAGAAGAAAATTAGTACTTAATATGAAGGGTGGAGGCTGGAGAGAGACAATCTTCCTTGGGGGGCCACTATCATCATCATGATTGTCAAAACCTTATCTTAACTATGTTGGAGTCAGCTGTATGAATTTTGTTTCTCCACTCCAATTTCTCCACTTCAAAACTATCCTTACAAGTTTGAGACTCTCCTTCCTTCATCAACATTAAGAGATAGGGAAAATGAAAATGGAATTGGCAATTGAATTGAATTGCCAGCCATGTCCTCTTCGGCCTACCCATTTTCTTTGTGGGACCATCAACCTACATAGAACAACTTTTACTCATTGGCGTCATTGCTAGCCTAGGTTGAACATGTCCAAACTGTCTCAAACGAGCCTCTCTTAATTCATCACCTATTAATGTTATCCTTAAATGCTTCGAAAAATGCTCATTTCTGATTCTATCTTCCCTAGTTTCGCCACACATCCATCTCAACATTATCATCTCTGCTACACTCAATTGTTGTGATGCTTCATGGTTGGCCAAAATTCTTCTCCATAGGTTATAGCTGGTATAATTATTGTCTTGCAAACTGAGCAGTAGCATCAAAAGGGGGGCCACTATGTAAAACTTGTTTTTTTAGGGGTGCACTATATTCGTATTTTATGCGCGTGTGTGTTTTGGTGGTGGTGGTGGTGGTGGTGAGGGAGTGGGGGAAAGGGCCTGCTTTATATAAATCTTGATATAAATATGGAATTTCATGTTATGGACGGAGAAGCAATAGCCATATCCTTATTGATAACCAAGTCCTGGATTTCAAAAGTGCAGAGTAATATCCCCGAACCTCATATCCGTGTCCATAACAATACTTATATACATATCTATAGGCATTCCCCTTTGCACACAAAAGAAATAGAAGTCAAATCATCGTGCAAGATATTCCAACTATTCTTAAAAGAAGATGGTATATGAGGGATTCCCGGACAGTGATACATCAAGACACAAATTGTTTCCAGTTGTGGAGAATCTGTATAAGGGAACCCATGTTTAAAATCAGGACTGTGAATCTGAAGGAATCTGCCCATAAAACTTCCAACCAATATGTCCTTTGTTCCCAGACTTGTAATTTTCTGTTGAACCATCTTATTTGAGATTATAGGGCTTTGCTAACCATCTAATTGTAGAAGCAGGACTGGATCACTAGAATGTCCAATGTGAATGTTTTTCAAGCAATCCTCGCCTATGGAGAAGCCATCAAATGAGGACCCAAACCAAGAAGCCATGGTCACCACTGACACAAAAATGAGGCACCTGGAAATTTGCGGTGCAATTCACATTTTGATGCATCAGGGCCCGGCTATTCCCATCATATGTATAAAAAAAGAAAAACCAAAGAATGAAAAGCCAAAGCAAGCTAATGAACTGGAACAAATTCAAAGAGGAACAAAAGACTTACAAATTTTCATATGGTGGCACAAAAGCAGCAGCCAGTGAGAAGATAGGTAATGATTCGAGTTGTCCAACGTCCTTCCATAGGTTTCCTATGGTGGAATTCACAATTTTACTGAAGAGCACATTGGTAAAAGACTCCACTCTTGACCTAGAACCAATGCGCAACCCCATGATACTATGTCTATATGAAGTGATGTGTTTGCCTTGTATGCAAGCTTGACGATTCCCATATCTAGAGCCATGTGGATTTCTAGATAATTTGTGGGGTCCATTAGAATTTTGCCCACCGGAGATCCAAAAAAGTAGAGCTCCAGCAAACTTGGAAAAGCAGCTGAATGCTTCTTGAAGAGCAAAGCTTCCAGGAAGATCAAAGTATCTGGAATTGTATATGTGCGACTCTATAGGAACAATATCAGGAGCCTGATAACCACCATTAAAATCCAGATTTGTAAAAAACAACCAACATATCCGCATGTTCTTGCTGATTATTGCCAAATTTTGAATCAGAAAACTCTAGGGATTAGGATTCTATATGGCTAAATGGAAACTGAAGCAGTACTTGCACACCTGAAAAAAGTTACAAACCTAAAGAAATCAGCAAACAAAACAAATACAAGTGTCTGCACAAAAGAATATATATATATATATATATATATATATATATATACACAAATAGGACATGATCAAGCACAAGCTATAATGCAGCACGGATACTTCAAAGTGGGTTGAAAAAAAAAATGCATCAGAATATGGCTCTTAATTTGGGTTGTAAAATTTAATCACAATCTAATGAATTCTCCAAGACACGGTGCACCAAAAGTCTGATTTCATTCAAATGAAATGTCTAGGATACGATGCATCATCAAATGGTAGCAATACAATTCAGTAGTTTCAAAGAAGGAATGATCCCCCTAAGTTTATCAGCAACAAGGGGATTTAACAAGATATCCAATATCAATGATTCTTAGCCATTAGCAATTATAGCGGATACCAAATACAGAAAACCAGCCTACAACTGAAATAACCCTTTTTTTTTCCACCAAAAACAACATCGAAAAGAGAAACCTCATAAAAATCAGAGACAAATCAAGAATCATTCAACATATCAATCAACAAAAAATCAACAACAACAACAACAACGAAAGATTCAACTTTCATCGAAAAGAGAAACCTCATAAAAATCATAGACAAATCAAGAAGCTTTCAACATATCAATCAACAAAAAATCAACAACAACAACAACAACAACGAAAGATTCGAACTTTCATCGAAAAGAGAAGCCTCATAAAAATCAGAGACAAATCAAGAAGCTTTCAACATATCAATCAACAAAAAAAAACAACAACAACAACAAAAGATTTGAACTTTCCAAAATCTACAATAGAAACAGAGAACAGGAATCGGAGAAACCTGAACGAGATCTACGTCGAAAGATGAAATCAAAGAGAAAAATGAGGATGGAGAGTTTCAGACCTGGAATCGTGTGATGAAAGAGGAGGTTAGGGTTTCCGTACTTGCTCTATGTTGTTATCGTTGAGAAGAAGAAGAATGAAATGGAATGAGAAATGAGAAGCCGATATTGGCTTCCTGCCCTTTCTCTCGTTCCTAGAATTGAAACAAGAAAGAAAGAGAGCAGGAAGAAAGCAAGAAAGAGAAAAATGCAAGTGGAACGGGAACGGGAACGGGAACGGGAACGGGAACGCTTTTCGGATGGGGATGTTCTTTTTTGCTGTTGTTGGGCGAGGGAAGGTACATATAGAGAGAGAGGCCGGACCCGGTATATTGCAGAAGTTGAAAGGACATATTTGTCCTCGGTCTTTTTGAAAAATTATGGACGAAGACAGCAGCCGCGTGGTACGACAGCAGCGTACCGACAAAATCGTGGAGCTTTTGCTGCGAACTTTTTCAGCTGCACGGGTCAAAAGGTCGGCCCAGGATTCATTAATACACCAAATTACCGATCCTCCAAGGAAGTCCCTCTATTTTATTTTTTGTTTTTTCCTACTAGAAAATCAATGCCTTTTGTGGGGCCCATTCTTTATTTTTTTTTAATTTTATGATTATGATGTGGATTTTTTTTTTTAATGTCTTTTAGCGAATAGGAGTAGTTTCGGATGTGGCATCCATGCAGTTACGCACCACCGGATGAATTTGGGTTAGTCTCAAATAGGAGACATAGGAAGCAAAAGAACCATGTCACTAGGTTAGGTCTCGTGCCTCTCCTCTAACTTTTAAGTGGATGTTTTACGCGAATGTTTGCTTGTATATGTTCGAAATTTTAACTAGAAGAAGTAGGTATGAATTTGATAAGTGACTATCAAATAATATCAAGATTGACTTAAAAAATCAACCAGGTCCTTTAGTAAGATAATTTCTTGAAACATCAAAGTTTCTTAGAGCTTTTGTTGCTTCTTTAATAATATCATGTTACAACCAATTTTGGAGTTTATTTCGTTACATGCATTTCTAATAGGGAATCTCTTTTTTCTAAAATATCTGAGATATGATAACAGGTCTCATTTATGTGGAAGTCTAACTGGCCTGTCTGTTTAGTGAGATTTTAGAAACAGCCTCAAGCATTTCAAAATTCATTTGCTGGGGAATAACATTATATATAGCATTTTAAGTAAAGAGTCTCTCTCAAATATTATACAGGGGCTAGCTCTCCTAAGCTGAAGCTTAAGATATCCTAAACTGAAATAGTATGGTCCCATAAATTACAATTTTGATTCTTAGGATCGCACTATTTTAAATTACGATTAATTAAGCTTTAGCTTATGAGAGTCATGCCCTAATGTATATATAGCCCCTGAAAAGTTGTGTACCACTGGAGAATCTATCCAAAAACCCTTGAGTAGTGCTACTTGGACAAAATTTTTGACCAGAATTTTGGACAACCCTATGATAACCCTTGAATATCACACTATGATATTCAAGGGTTATCATAGGGGTTGTCCAAAATTCTAGCCAAAAAAGTTTATCCACTATGATATTCAAGGGCTATCATAGGGGTTGTCCAAAATTCTGACAAAAAAATTTGTCCACGTAGACTTTTTGAAAACCCTTGGCTCCTCCTTTTTCGTATACTGGCCTGATACGGTGGACTCTCTCTTGAATCGGCATGAAATTGATAAATAGGCAAGTGGGCTCCAAATAAATGGGATCATTAGAAATGATCACAAGCTGTAATTGTTCTACAAGAAAACGAAAGGACAAGCTGCAATTGTGGATCCGAACTAGCTCCTTTGAGTCGGGATGATCAAAGGATTTGACCCACCACGATGACGTGGTGGACCTTCATTGATCCAACCAGGAACCCAGGGAAAAGCCTCACCAGATACGGACTCAGTTTCTCTTTGACGGTTTGTACTAATGTACAAGTGGCGTGACGATGACACTCGCACTTTCAATGCACTCAAAACCACTGATTTTTCACCTATTAAACATGTGACCAACTCTTAAATCGTGTCTCAAATGTGTCCCAGAGTTTAATGCTATTCACTCATGTCCTAACCACCTATACAACCTTTTTTTCAACTTTTATGGCTCGTTTATTAATTTAGTATGAAAGTAAAAATGATGTGGAGCATCAAATTAAATGTGAAAAAAATATAAAGGTGGTCTTTTATGTTGGTAGGAATTCTTTTTCACTTTTTATATAGAAAGTCTTTTTTTTTAGAGAAAGAATGTTGGTATTTAACCTTTTTTTTTTTTTTAAAAAAAAAAAAAAAGAAGAAATTGTGAAAACGTGTATAAGAAATTGTAAAAACGTGTACTTTTGATGTGATTCATTTCTTTGAAAAAATAGAAGCTTTACGTTGTTTTTACTAACCTAGTAAATTGCCAAACGGGCCCGAATATGCTTTGGTGTGTAAATAAAGTTTCCAACAAAACCCCAAGTTCATTTTAATCATATATGTTTTTTATTGAATTATGTTCGATCTTAGCTGGGCCAAATTCAGGTTAGTGTAATACCCTGTGCACTTAAAGTGCATGGAGATAATGAGGTTTTCAAATGATTTGATTTAAGGTGGACTTTTCCATTATCATGATCAGTCTTCAAAAATACTCAAACAAAAAGAAATTAAATAAATTAAACCATTTTTCTTCCAACAAAATCTTGCTTGCTTTGACCAAAAGCCAAAGGACAAATCTTTCACAGGGTGGGACTGGACCACCCTCCATGAACTTTTTCATAATTTTGCATTACGATTCTGATCAGGACAAGACCTAAACCCATGCCCATGTGTGTCCAGATCAAATCCCACCCTTTCAGAAGTTAGAACCCTATTTAGTACTGACCACCATTTAGAACCCTGTCATTAAGTACTTATGACCTTGGCCTTGTGAAATGGAAAACTTGTTTCATGCTGCAGTTCTACAAAATATCCAAAGCATATACAAGCCATTGCAACAATTAACTGAAAACTCAATACTATAGGATGGAACAGAATAATATCATTAAGAAAAAACACCTGATAACTATCAAGGAGAAAGACACCATCTCATCTGTAATAAACTCATGATGGGTGTAATTCAAAAAACAAAGATTAAACAACCCAGATTCCAATTGGAATCACAACCTGCCCCACTGTCAATAATGAATCAAAATTTAAATTCTTTCGGAGATTCAACCCAGTCTTTGATAAGGGGGAACAAAAGGAGGCACATAACTTGAAAATAGAACTAAGAAACAATTTCAGAAGCCTTTCCCCAACATTAACCAGCAGAAAGAAAAGGAAAAAGGTCAAATTCCTTTTTCTCAAAGCTGGGCACATGGGTTCCGTTTGAGATGACCCACTCTATTCCATTTTCTGGCTCAGCAAACCTCAATACCTCATGCTACAATTTGCAGATATTCTTTGTTATAAGAATGTTGCAACTATAGCAGACCGGCCTCAATAAGGTTTCTCCTCCGCAATGATTCATCCACCAGTTTGAAAGTTTTCTTTACAAGCTTCTGATCTAAGGCTGTAGTTCTATATATCTTGAAGACCCGGTCCACTCGATGTGGGGCCGTGCTTTGGAAGTAAAGTTCCTCAAATTTCTTCTTCACAAACCTGATAAATTAAGTTTAATTACTTGTATCAATTAGCACAAGCTCAACAGAATTAAAAAAAAAAAAAAAAGGAAGACGACATTCAAGAATCAAACACGCAGGTTCTCATCTCTTGAATACCATCAGTTCTAGCTATACACATGGGCATAGAAGGATAGATGATACATGTAACTATCCCACAGTTTAGAACTATGTAGTAATCAACGGCATTCTTCTAACTCTACAAGGACAAATACAAATATATTATGCAAATTATCCATACTGTAATGAATAAGCATTTGGGACTTCCCTCTTACAACAACTAATCTACGCTCATGAAAAATTAGCATTAATGCGCTATGAATCAGTAAGACGAAATCAAGAAATATGACAACTGCAAAACTGAACAGGCAACCATGTGTAAAAATAATACATACTAGAGAATGCAAAATCCAAAACATAAGCATCGTTTGGGTTAAACATTCTTCAGGGAAGAATAGGTTTTACCAAATAAGTTTATGAGCTCAAAAGATTTCTCTTTTTTTTTTTTTTGGTGTTGGGGAGGGGGGGGAGTGGTGGGATTACCTAACCAAGTTTTGGAGAGGAAGAATCCAGTTTATAATTGGGGAATTCACATACAACCAAGAATTATCTTAGTAACTGATGTTCATCCACAATTCCCTTGTTATTTGGATGAGCATGCAAATAACTTTAAGAAATAGTGAGTTTGCATGTTGCATTATACATGCAAAAGAAGATGGACATTGATAGATGGTAGGAGACACTAATCAAAAATCGGAAACACATCACTTTGGAAACACGTCACTTACTCATATGCATGCTCAATCTCCTGCTTTCCAGTTGACAGAGGCTGGTAATCTTTAAACCACTCACATACATTCAATGGTACCTGGAACACAGGGTTAGAGATTCATTTGTAGTTTCCGGGATGACAGAAACTGCTAATCTTTAAAATCAATCAGATACATTTAATGGTGCCTGTGAAAGACAGAGGATTAGAGACTCATTTGTATAGAGGCCATAACTGGGCATGCCCAGGAACCCACAGGGATTAGAAATGGATCAAGTCTATCGACCTGTGGCCTGGATCTAGGCTTCAGTTTTTGAGTCTTATAAACCTGATAGTTAAATGGTCTGGACATACCCAATGGCAGCAGGTAGGCCCAACTAGCCCTATCAACCTGATTTATCTACATGCTGCCAAGCAGATTACTTTGAACTCCAGCTATCAGTACTGAAGTCCCAAAAGGGCCAAAATAACAGCCTGATCTATTAAAGACATGAGTCTGGACAAAACCTCAGGACAGCCAAATTGCATACAACAGTAATGTAGTACAGATAAAATTGGCAGATTTGCCCTTTGTTAGAAGCACTCACTTTTAGAACCTTCTTCTCAAATATGTCAAACTTGTTTAAGAACAGCATGAAAGACGTTTTCTGGAAGAAAAAAAACGAAAAAAAACAACAACTCGAGTTAGAGAAGTAACACAATCAATTATTTCTTCTATTACTACTTCAGAATGCAAAGGTTCTCCACAGAGGTGCAACTGAAGGAAACCTCAAAGCATGGTTGCTTTAGGACCCAATCAAAAAGTTCTTTCGTCTCCATCATACGATTTTTGTTTTCATCCTCAAAAAGCATCTGATCATACCTGAATCAACATAGAAATCAGCGAAAAAAACATACATTCTGTTAAAAACGAAAAAAAGAACCAGCCAGCATGCCATAAAGTTATTGAATGGGACTAATACAATGTGCACAGCATACTGTTCTTGTAAGAATGTATAGTCATAACTCAAACATAGCAATTCAAATTCAAAAGTCACAGTTCAACAATGAAAAAGCTATAATGCAATCTCAGTTAACATAACATCATAACAAAAAAAAAAGAAGTAACAAGCATTAATGAAAGGAAAAGCGCATAAGAAAAAAATTATGGTTAACATAAGATATGTTTTGTTGTTTGATAAGAAAAGATACAGGTTGGGCCCCCATTCAGTAATCAAGTCCGTTCATCTGAAGGGACACATCATGGGATGGGGCACAGGCTAGTTTCTCCTTGGATGACCAAACTGCACATTTGGCAGCAAAAATGGCTGACAGCCAATGATGGATATTTTACAATGGAAAAATAAGTTGTTTAGAGGCTTGCAATGAGAGCAATTTCTGGGGTATGGATCAATAAGGATATGGGACTACATCTAACCATCATAAGCTCCTTATGCGATACAGCCAATGAAATGACCACCGCCTGAATAGTCCAAGCCACACCCTCCAAAAAATTCTCATATATTTAAATTATATTATTCTACTTCATCCAAAGAGATGAAAAAACAACAACAAAGGACAAATTCCATAAAATAATACAGTGAGTAAACAAATACCATATCACAAAATTGTTATTAAAATACTAGGATTTTGATCCTATAATTCATATCGAATCCTAAGGAAAAAGACACATATTCTATGCAACGAATCTTACGAATTCAATTCTTCTTTAGTTCTTTTAGCAAATCTTGTAATTCAAATAATTCGTCTAGACAGGAGTACTTCTACATTTTTCTGATTATGATTCTGTTTTTAAGAGGTTATCTACTGATTAACAAAAACTCTGACAGTTTGTTATAGTTGCCGGTCCCAAGCCTGGACATAAAGGAGGGTGGTTGTGTCAGGAAGGTTGACAGATGATGATGATCTGTGATTAACAAAATCTCTAAAGAATTTATGGGGTTTTAGAGATAAATAAGGCACGTGACTAGGTTGTTCGACCATACATACGGGGTTTCATCCTACTCTCTCTCTCTCTCTCTCACTTCAAAAATAAATGTTGATGTTATGAATTTTATTTTTAATTTTAATTTAAAGAAAACAGAAAAAAGGAGAAAGACACCGTGATTCATTTACTTTGCCCAGTACTATTCACTTGTGTCATTTATGATACATACATACATACATATATAAATACACCAATGATGTTTCTTCGTTTGATTATATCACAGTACATATCAATGATATTCACCATATGATAATATCATGGTTTATTTGTCACCATATTGATGCTACCATCGATGGAAAATGGATAGATTATGAATAACTATTTGTTTTCTTTTTTATCACTTCTCATTTTTTTTTACAAGAAAGAAGAATTCAGAACAATTACACCAACCTCTAGGCAAACATGAAAAATATTCCGTATCACCCAACCCAATCCAAACAAGCATCAAAAAGATCCCTGACTGCATCTTATAAGCACATGATACAAAAATAAGAAACAAAAATTAACTGCTTTGATCGATCCAAACCACCATACCACTTTATGGACAGGCCAACTGTAGAAAAGTGTTATAACAATTGGCTGTTTCTAACCATTCGGTCTATAGATTCTTTTCCAAAGCATTGGCCCAAACTTTCTACATCCAAAAATGGATCATAGACCAATAATTATGAAATTCTAATAAGAACAATCATTGTGTTAGAACACATCCAAGAAGTCCTCCACCAATTAGTGCAGACTCAACGTAAAAGCACCAATCATGTTCAGCTATAATTTTCTTTTTCCCAGGAATGCATGTTAGAACAAGTATAATTTTCATACAAAGGTAGACTCAATATTTGGTTAGGAGAGTGCTTATGACCAACTACCTTTCTGACACCAACACCTCATTTTCAGGGCTTGGGACCATCACATGCCAAAACTAAAGCATCCATCGTGTGGGTTAATTATATTTATCAACAGATGTACACTGGCTCATGATACTTACCAAAAGAGATTGGTGACAAATGACCAAAAGAGAATATAGTAGGATGAAATTAATATTTTGGACTGTTAGTGCATGCGCAAGATGTGTTCTCAACAGTAAAAATTCATAGGGTGTCAAAGAAAAGTAAGCTTACTCGCTAATAGCAGCACAGAATATTACAGCTGTAACTCCTTCAAAAAGATGAATCCACTTCCTTCTCTCATTTCTCTGTCCTCCAACATCAAAAAGTCTATAAACTTCACCACTTTTTCTACTCTCTCCCACGGGGCTGCAGATGGATCATTCTTTTGAGTGAACATGTTAAATCAAACATCTACTGTCTATGGAACAACTGATAAGAAACAAAGGGAAATTATAAGATGCCCAAGTTAGAGAAATGGCACTTCTTTACCGGCCTGCAATAGTAACAGAGCCCACCTGTCTGTAATTTGAGACTTATATCTAGAGGGCCCCATTATGAGAGGGAATTAAGCCAACATCTCCCAACCAGATGACCCCAACTAAACAATCCAAGCTATCCAATTGGTGGTTGCAAATAAAGTTCACATTTAGAGAGGGCAAAAGATCATCCAGTACAGAAGGTTTGGAATAATCTTATATCCATACAAGGATGCATCTTATTTATGTATTGCTTTAACAAAAATAAATGGCCACATGTGCTCAAACGTATAAGAAACACACTTCAATAAATCAAACATCTTATACAAGGATTCTAACAATGATTGATGAAAAAATAGAAGTCATACTTAAGTTCTGGATATGGAGATCAAGCACAGAAGATATTTCAGGAACATACACAATTAGATGAAATAGTGCAGTCTAAAATAAAATTATCATAGAACAAAATTCCACCTGAATTGGATTTCCACAACACCCGTTGTTCGAACTCTAGCATAAAGAACATCCTCCTGCAACATCAAACTCTACTTGGATTTCATTCAAAGATATATAACTTAAAACTGAATTTGGAAACACTTTGTCAGAGAAAAGGTTCAAGCAATTGAGATCATTAGTGAGTAATTTAATAGGATCCCTTTCAAAAAGTCTTTGTTCAACTTCAAAAAGAATATCCTGCAGAGCTATCCATCCTTCCAGTTTCAGCGGGTAGATGGCTCTACAAGATATGACCCCATGACTGCAGTTGAAAATTGAAGGATAATTTGCCCTTTCGGAAGGGTTTGTGTTAAAATGCTCACTAACGTACCCCTAAAATCCAACGGTCAATACTAAACAAAGATCAACACTCTAAAGCTAGAACTATCAAAACAGGAAGATTTTAGGGTGATATCAACCATCTACGATTGGACCCACTCTAAAAAATTTGCATCACTCATAGGTGGGAACCAGATGTTGCTTATAGGACCTAGAAAGAACAATCGAGCATTGTATACGATAAAATGCCCGTAGGAGTGAACAGATCATACAATTACTGTATTTTTTTTTATAACGGAGGGTGTTACAATTACTATATTTTTTTTATAACCAAGGGTATCTCCCACCCAGCCCAACCCAGGAGCCTTTGGCCCTGAGCCCGAGGGTCACTCAGATTCTAAACAGCCAAGAACTGATCCCTAGGGGCACATGCAAACCTCCTATCCACATGCACCAAGTAAAACCATGGGAGGTGGCCAACAAAGGTAGGTGTGTCGAACACAAGACCTTTCTGCTTCCTGAGGCGCTGAGGTTACAAATACTGTATATTCCTCTAGACATAATGTGAAATTGGCAGAATAAAAGAAACAAATAAAAACATGTATGTGCATAATATGCTAAAAGAAAATTTCAAGTTATCTACTCGATCCTTGAGACCTTTGTTGGAATATAATTCACATCAGATAAACGTTGCAGGTTCTCCATAAAATAGTGGGCACAGTCTGGCACTTGCAGTTCATTCCCACGAGAATATGTTTCCTGCATGTACAAATCAACAGTGAACGTAATTTTTTACCAATACCTCATTCACCTTTTTTTAGAAAAGTCAAAATAGTAGCTGTAGGAAGAAAAACAAAAGCCCGACCCAAATTGAAGAGAAAAATGGTGACTACCTATGTATATCATGATGAAACAAAAGATACCTGAATTGCAGGGTCTCTCCACAAAGTTTCAATATCCTGCGCAAACTCTTTAGTCAGGCAAGGATAATCCAACCTGCTTCCAATTTCTGACAGCTTCTCTCCGATCTCCTAATACCAGGAAAAAAGATGCACTATTTACCAAGTACTATTTTCATCCAACAAAGAATAGAAGAAACAGGACTGCATATAGAAAGGGTGAATGGTACATTCATGCACATGATAAATAAATAGTGTTAGCGAAAAAAAAAAAAAAGCCCATATGAACCAAGCATCCCAACAATGCATCCAAAACGAACCATAAAACAGCAACCTAATATGATTTTCATGTATGTAGGAACAGCATTATTTAAGTACCTAGGGATTATGCTGCAAAAACAAATTTCCAATAACTTTTATTAGAGAAAATGTTAAGATATCAAATCATGAGTCAAACATACAATAGAATGAACCAAGATACCAGTTTAATGTTCTTCAGAGTCCAAATTTGACTGCCCAGATGCGAAACAAAACCACAGGTTGCAGTATAAAACATTAATAAAACTAGTTCTACATATCCAACCATGTTGATTTTTCTAATAAATAATACTGGAAGTAGATAATTACTAAAATACAAGGAAAACTCAAACCTTATTTTCAGGAGATATGACATACTTCAAGGAATCCGCTTCATTTTGAGCCAATTCCCGCGAGCCATCATGCAATATCTGCAGAAAATTGAGAAGGCGGGCTAGAAATCAAACCATTGATCATCACTCCAGTGAGTAGCTCTCTTAATACTCCTCACAAAAGGGAAAAAACCAACACACCCTTTTCAGTATTGCGTACTTTAATTGTCTGATACACATTGGCATGAATAACTGACGTATAGCTCCTAAGTTCTGCCTCGTCAAAACCAGTTTGAAACAGAAGTTTTATCTGTGCAAGAACAACAGGCAAGAAAGTCAGAGCGGAGTTAACTAAAACTGAACAAAAAAAGGGTGGAGAAAAAAACATGAAAAGAAGCAGCATTGATCCAAGAAGAACTTGTCCATCTGAACTGACCTGCTTAAAGATTGTAGACTTCCCAGACTCTCCTGCGCCTTGAAACAAAAGATAGGTTACCCAACATTAAGAGAATCCCAAGGAAAGCTCTCAAAGAAACAGATGAAACCTGGATCTAAATTGGAATCCTAAAACACCAAGAAAACATGCCTAGACATCCAAAAGTACACGCAGGCTAATGCAAAATGGCAAATGAATATTAACAAAAAAGCCAGAAGCAATTGCCAGCCCTTGACATAATACCTGGAACCTATCATCGAGAATGTGAAAGAAAAATATTGCTTTTACTTGATGTCACGAAGAGAGCAAAACGTAAATCAAGTTCAAGGACGAGTTTGGTTGGATACTTAAAGAATGCCTATGAATTTCTCCCTCTTGCAGCACATCTAGAACTGAACACACTAGAAGAGTATCCATGTGATTATGACACTGAAATTAAATTAGTTCCTTACACCAACAACAGGAGTTGCACAAAAGATGCAAACAATCCCTATCATGAAATGTCTATGTCTGCTTTGTAGCAGACACGGGCTAGCATAGGAACTAAGAAAACCACCAGTAACTCGGCTGCATTACATTTACATCCAAAAGCTTGCAGGGCAAGGGTTTCCATAGCTAGTACACTCAAAGTACATCGAAATGAAATTATTTAGCAGTGGCATCTGAAAACTCCTTGGCTAGCAATGAGAAAGTCTTGAACAAAATTGAAGTAGCCATGCAGCAACAAATAAACAATAATCAGCTTCTCGTTCAAAACAGAACTGGCTTCATGTTTTGTAAAATCTTAAATTCTTGACTCATCATTGAACAGCATGCATTAGACTATGCATCGATTTGAGCAGTCATCTCAAGAAGCTTAATATGCCAGTACATCAGTTTGTAAATACCAAGTACATGTAAGCATATATTTTAGTAGCCTATAGAAACTATTGCCATGATTTCTGCTCTATTAGAATCACCAAACCTACTGATCCAGAGAAAGACAATGCTACAGCTCCTTGATCACTCTTGATGACCCCCAAACCTAATGGCTCTATGTTACCTTTTGAGCTACCATGCTTCAATATAAGAGATCTGAACCATTTGATTGACCGTGTATGAAATACATTGTTCATCATAAAAAATAAATATAATTAGTGTGAAATACGTAGTTACGGTTTCCACCCGTAACCAATCCAATAGTGTGTTGCACTCCATTTGGAGTGAAATTTGAGATAGTTACAATAAAAGGGGGCCCGTTTAATATGAACATATTTGTTCACACAAAGGTGGGCCTCAGGACAAAGAAATTAGATGTTAGCTGGTGTCGGCACCATACTGACAACAGCATGGGATTATTTCTCTTGACAAAATGAAAGGTTATCCATTCCACAGTGCATTTGGGGCGGCCCAACGATCACAACATTAGGTTGCCCTTCCCATCCCAATCATATCAACAATGAATTCCAACATTGACTTGGGAAAAGAGATCCGTAGTAATGATATATCCAGTGTAGTTTTTTTGCTAACGATATATCCAGTGTCATTGCCACCCCAAATGCAAAACAAAATGGCAGACTATCCATTCTGCCAAATCATTCAAACAATTAGGATTTGATATAGTGAGTCCCATGTCCAATGGAAAAAAATACAAAAACGTTATATTATTCAAACTGACTGTTGCATTTATTTGCAATAAATAAGATAAATACCAAGTAATAAAAGCTTATGGATGTGTTTTTCAGCCTTTGTTTCTTGAGCAATCCGCTTCTCTATTTCTGCAGCCTGAAATGGCACATACGAGAAGAACAATTAAATGCAGCAAAACTTTTACCAAAAAAAATTCCTCAGCAATATATTATCAAGGGTTAAATATACATGCAAAATGACAGTATACACAAATGCAGAATTTATACCTGTACATTTTCTTCAGTATCAGCTTCACTATATCGTTTTTGTCTGCTGCAGAGTAGGCCCATAATGTCTATAATTGGAACAGCCAGCATGGAATTATCCTAGAAAAGATGAATCAGGTTTCCTGTTGATCTTTTGTTATGGAACAATTTTTGTTGGGAAAATAGCCCAAAATGCATTCAGAATAACCTATCAAGTATCAGCACAATTAAGACTCTTAAAGGTATAGAAAAGTTTTTACTATTACTCCATCACGAAAATGCGAAAATAAGAAAATAAAGACAAGTATCTAGCTCATTTCTAACTATAATTTAGACGATAACAACTTTAAGAAAACCAGGAAACTGTTTCAGATTCATTTTCTTGGATGGCAATCTGATTCATGGTCCAAGATGCAGTTTCTCAGCATGTTCAGTTAAATAAAAATGTAAAATTGTCATACTTTTTTTAAAAGATAAATAACCCAAATCAATATGCTGTTACAAGGTTTGTGGGCTATCTGCATGGCTGAGAATCCATTAAGAAGCAAAACAACAACACAGCCTTTTCATTTTATTTTCTTTCTATCTTTCTTCTTCTTCTTTTTTCTTTTTCTTTTTTCGTGGTAGTGGAGGGGTTATGGAGTCTCTACAAGATTCCTCATATTGCAACGTCGGATTGGCACCTCGGTATCACACATATGCCAAAGGATTGATCCCTGGGTCTTCATGTTGGCAGTATCACTCTCGGCCATTAGACCAACCTAGCAAAAAAAATTTTTTGTCTCTAATGCGAGATCAACACAAATCAGCTTCATGGAGTAAAGATCCTAACAAACACACTAAACATTGGGTAGGAAAAAGCACAAATAAAATATTGTATTTCATACTAAAATCTATTTATCCTGGCTGTTATTTAAGACTTTCTCAGTGAATTGATTGACGACCAGATATTCACAGAACTTTAAGATGGACTTCTTATTGAAGCTACCAAGATTTAAACAAATAAAAAGGAGATTCTTCTGATGGAAGCCCAAAGCCTTATGGAAGGAGAGAAGATTTGCTTGATCTAATCTAAGGACACTTAAAATCCTCCAAATTCCATTACAGCCTGCTTGCATGTGTTTTGGAAGACCAAATAAAGAGAGAACCAGCATGCATATGCATCCAAAACAGCATCCCTTGTGCTTCAGGTCAGATCTGAAACAGAACAGATGTCTGTTTCCCACAAGATGAACAAGAAAAGCAAAAAAAAAAAAAAAAAAAGAAAATGGTACATCCATTCAAAAGCAGTCATGACTCATGACATTCTACCTTGCCCCAAACCCATTACTAAACTGGATAGCATCAGCTCTCACAAAACCAACCTGAAACAAAGATCAGTCACCTCAATCCAAACAAAACCCCACCTCACAAATCTCTAAACTTTCCCAACCACATCAACACATCCAAACCAGCATTAACAAAAAAAACCACTCAAAAATCAAAATCAACTCAGAAAAAGCCAAACACCAACACAAACACACAGTCCAAATCCTACAAAATCCAACAGTAGCAGCAGCAGCAGCACATCTTTTTCGCCAAAACCTCCATCCAATTCCTTCCAGATCCAACACCAAACAGTACCATACGCATATCCACAGCTGAAAAGAAAAAAAACGCGGGAAAAACAACAAAACAAAGAACCCTCTCGCCTTGAAATGCGATCCGAGTCGCAACAACTATAAGTACATCCAAACGGTACCATAATCTTATCAGACAGATCTTTTCCACAGAGGAAATCAGCAAACAAGAAAAAAGGGAAGGAAAGGGTAAAGTGAAGAGTAAGGTAAAGTACGCCAAACAGGGAAAAGGAAAGAAATGCAGAGATCGAGAGATACCTGCAAGAAATCGTGGAGAGCTCAGAGTGGCACAAAGATCGCATACATAGTGAGGAGAAATGGTTTTACAGGGAAAGTGGAAAGAGTGGGGAAATTGAGCAGTAGGAGGTTTTTTTTTTTTTTTTTTTTTTGGATTTGTTATGGAAAGAGAGCGAAAAGAGAAAGTAATGGTTGGTCAAAGGAGTATGTGGGGAAAAAAGAGAGGGACAGGCTACAGTTGTATAGGGGAAATATCAAAGCTTTTACACCTTTTGTTTTATAGCATAGGGAACAGTGGATCTGGACCGTTGATCTGGTGAGTCCATCTAAGCAAATGTGTTGACTGGATTTTACGAGCCTCTCATATCCTTAAATCACATTTTTAATCATCAAATGATAAAAAAAATTTGGATTAAAATTTGATGATTATTTATAAAATAAAAAATATCTATTTTAAACAATTTAAATTTTTAATAGATGTAATTACCAAGCTGAAAGGATCAAAAATCCAAATCCTGACCATCGATTTTTAATTCCACATCAGGGATGTGCGTCAGCCAGTCAACCATCGATTTTTTTAAGTGTTTAGTTTTTTATGCTGTCGATTTGGATGCATTGAAAAGTAGGAGTATGAACCACTGTGGGGTGGGGTTCCTGAACGTGGTGGGCCGGTGGGTTTGTACGAGCTAGATAACGATTCCATTCCACGGATACTGTCGAGCAGATGTCTTACTTTTAATGGATATATATATATATATATATATATATATATATATATATATATATGAGTCTTGAAATTTTCTTCATCCTCATCCTTATATGAGTCTTCAGGTTGACCCCACCACACACTTAGAACTTATTTTATTCTAAACTTGAATTTAGGAGAGCTGATCCATATATATATATATATATATATATATATATATATCTTGGAAATGCCATGCTGGCCGGCTCGTGCAAATAAATGAATCTTAGGGCAACCTTTATTTATTATTATTTATTTTTTTTAAGATGTTTTGGGGTAAGTTTGATTGCAAAAGTTTCCATTTATCTGTGCAGTAGTAGAAGACTATTATTTCACCAAAACCCCACATCTCATCACCATGATGGGAAGAAAAGGCACTAGAGGTTTTATTTTTATTTTTAATGGATATGGTCCAAAACTCTCTATGAAAGAGTTTGATCCCAATCTAAACTCTCCTAATAAAAGAGTTTTAGATGACTCCCCCAAGAATTTTCTTTCTTTCATTTTTTACATAATGGCCCTCCAAGAGAATTTCCATGGACCACCCTTAACTAAGGCCGTATCCGAGCTAAAAACACACATGAAAGTAGGGCAGGAGTCAAAAGTTTATGGGAAAGCAACGGGACTAGAAGAAGGAATGGAGGAAGAAAGGAAAAAAAGTAAGGACACTGAGAAATTTATTTTTGATTAAAGTGATATTCGGTGTTCAAGTGTATAAATCTATGATTTCACTTTTGAACTTTTGAACCTTTAAATTGATAGCCAGCATCACTAAACAAGAATTTGTTTTGTTATTTTTTTTTTATTTTTTTTCAGTTTTAGCCAAGCCTCATCCTTGGTGAGTTTTTTCACCCCTGGCCCTCACTGCATTATGATTATTAATTGTGCAAAGTGGGTCCTTCATAATGGGACTTCACCATATTGATAGGATGTCGGCCTTAAGTGCTATCAATGATATTTAATTATACCCTTTTGTTACTCTTAATAGAATAATGTGACAATGCATGCATAATTACTGGTAGAGTTACCTAACCACGATCTAATTCAAATTTTACTTGAGCTGTGGCTAGGAGCAGGAACGTTTGATAAAAACATGATTTAACACAAATTTTGCATTTTTCATCAACATTTTTAAGTCAAACAATCAATTATACAGAGAAACCACCTCTGACTTGAAAATTGCCGAGTAACACAAGAATTGATAGAGCATTTATTTTGAACAGAGCCACACTTCCAAAGTTTCACTCGATGGACACAATATTTTTTAAAGTCAAAAGCCTCTCCCAACTCCAGAGATAGATATCATAGTTTCACAGTTTTGAGCGTTCAACCCTACAAGCACAAAAGTCGTAGGCATTTTGTTTATTTTTTTCTTTGTTCTCATAGTTGCAGCTCTAAATGGAGAATTTTCCAGGCCTGGCAAGTAAAGTCAGAATATTGGGGGTTTCAGATCATTTTTCTCCCTCTCAAATGTTCTGAGAGTTCATAAAAAAATCCATCTTCATATTCTCTTTATGGAGAAGGCAGGCAATGACTACAAATCTTCCATTACGACAAAAACTCTTTATTCAACACCCCAGCCATCCCAATTGGACTTTAAACCTATCAAATTTCAGCTTAACAACAGCTCTCTCCGCCTCTGGGCCCAGTTATGCAGAATGACTTGAAAATGAAGGTTAAATGTGTAAAACCCTAATGCCAGATCATGGGGTGAGAAAAGAATTCAAGGAGCTGCACATGCAAACCACTTGGAGGCAAAAACACTCTCCAACAAAACAATACTACTGATTACAGATCTGTCAAATTTTGCATCTGCAATTTTTATTTTTATTTTTATTTTTTGAAGTGCCAAAAACGCACTGAAAAGCACACGTGACCATTAAAAAGCTCCTGTTTGTGCTTACGGGGACATGATGTGGAGTTTAACATCACTCTTGGAAACTTGAAATTCAAATGCTATAACAATCTGACCATTATGTTGAGACTACAAATTGAACCTTCAGAACATCAGCAAACAGCATCAGAGACATGGAATAGAGTTGAGCTGTATAGCTTTCTTGCTTTTGAATCAGCTAGTGCAGCAGAAGCCTCATAAACCTTTGTTAAATCTGGTAAGTCATGGGGGCCTCCACATGCCTAATCCATAAATCTTCTGTACAAATGTTCATATGTACAAGGAAACAATGGAGTAACAACAACAATTCATAGGATAGGTACCATGTAAAGATGGATGGGGTTGGTGAGGGTTAGCTTCTCAGGCCCGACCTGCTAGAGACCGTGAGACCCCAGTCATACATGCGCTGAATTTCCTCCCTGTACTCTGTCAATGACTTGTCCGGTATGGTTGGTGTCAGCTCCAGGACATCTCCCATCTTCAGCTTTTGTGTTGGATCAAACACAGGCTCATGGTTCAGCCTTGGCCTCAACTCTTCCTTCACAGGGGGGTATGGAGACAATCTCGAGCTTCCGCGTCCCACTCTCCCCAATAGGTCCATCACTGTTGAGTTAGCTGGAAACTCCTGTACAGACATCTGCAACCACACCCCACGACTAATTAGACCTCTCAAAACCAACACAAACATAGAGGAAGAAAACCTTTTACTACATTAGTCATGCCTAATTAGTCCTTTAGAAAATAATTTTTTCTTTTTCTGTACGACAAAATCTCGAGCAGTGGTTATATTTTCAAAGCAAATATGATCATCTCCAGCTGTGCTTACAGGTTATAATATTATGTGGTATATTTAACTGCCTTTACCACCCCAGATAAAAACTGGACGGATCAAAGCTTAAAAGGCCAGGAATAGTGATGAGGATGAAAGCCCTCATAACTATGACAAAAGTATATTTATCATAAACTTTCATGGATGAGAGGCCTTTTGATGTGAAATTATGGAAATAAAACCCACAAAAGTATTAAATAAGTTAGAACACATCATGTTTCCTACTTCTAAATTTCGGTCCCCTTTGTGATGGGACCCAATAAAACTGGGACAAAAGAGAGGAGACGGGTACCAAAGTAAGTACAGAGAAATCAGTGGCTAAACTAAACAGCCCATACAAACAGAAAAACACTATATATAGAAACCAAACCCAAAAACTAGTTAAAAACTTAGATCAAAGCGGATAGTTTATTTTTTTGTCATATCAGGAAAGACATTGCAGAACACCCGCAAAGGAAAAATAATTACCACCACCTACCTTCTCATTTTCTATCATGATGACAAAGACAGGTCCGCTATGGCTACATTGAGGTGTGTAAGAATGTGGGCAGTCATCCAAATGCGAAGGGAAGGGGCAAGGTGGCCTAAACGAGTCATCCCCCAGCGATAAGGCGCGCTCTTTGTTCATTGCCTCACACTGCCAAGACAAAGCCCACTGGGCCCATTTCACCATCTGATACACAAAGTTAGAGTACTCCCTGCCGTCCTCTTTGTATCTCCAATGTGCAGCAAACCCAAATTCTGCTTGCATATGCATCTCCTTGGTTCGGATCTGAACCTCAAAGGGGAGCATGTCTTCACCCCTCACTACAGTGTGCAGTGATCGATACCTGCGATAGGCAACAAAGTCAAGAAAAAGCAGAACACACTCGAATCATGCTATCTCCACTTATGTCGAGTACATACCCGTTCGATTTGGGATGCTTTAAATAGTCCTTCAGCCTTCCAGGGACTTCGGGCCATAAATGATGAACAATGTCCAGTGCTGCATAACAATCTTGTTCATTCTCAACTATCAATCGTAGCCCATGAATGTCATGAATTTCGTCCATGGTTAGCTTCTTCCTACAAAAATGCATTACATCCAACATCAATCTCATCATACCCGACATCAATTAAGTGAAGAATTCTATGACTAACCTACTGTTGGATCACTAGTAACTGGTAAGGCACCTGCCTTGTCATTGAGCAGATCAGGGTTCAATCCCTGGTTTTTAGAAAAAGCATGCCCAAAGATTCTATGATCAACAGAAAAATGCAACTTCTCTACCCCACAAGGAGTAAGGAAGGAGCCTCCCGCCTAACAATTACAACTCGTAAGCATTGATCTGGTGAACTCCATAATGAAACCATTTTCACACTCACGTACAGACAACCACGTGTGCGAGTGAACCACTCTAAAATAAAATAACATTGATCTGGTGCCCCATTACAAAGCACCAGCCGATAGTATTTCTATCAGATTTATCAGTCATACACTCAAAATGGACCATGACAACCAGTTATCAGCATTTGTCAAGGGTCAATTACACACTTTTCAGGCTATATCCCAGCCAACCCAATGAACACCACATGAAGATGAATTGAGCAGAGTTGGCCCATCATGTGAAGTTTACTTTGTTCAGATGAGCAAATTCTCATTTAAACATTGTATACTTCCTCATATAAATTGGGGTTGGAGAGGTAAACAAGAGGACGAGAGAGCATACTTCGACATCTTGGTGTATATGCTGTACAAGCTCTTGTGCCTCCCTGATAGGACACGATAAGAAACCGCTCCAGCTTTAAGAGCTTTCTCCAGCTTTGCTGTTGCAGTAGCAATCATTGCTTCATCAAAAGACTTGATAAGTTTGGAGGAGAGCTCTTCGTGCTGCTCCGGGTTAAGATGCTTGAAACACAGATTTTCCAACTGTTCCTTCCAGCTTGAGATGCCGAGACGGTTGGCCAAAGGAGCAAATATCTCCATAGTTTCCCTTGCGAACCTCTCTCGCTTTGTGAAGGGCAAGGCTTCGAGAGTCATCATATTGTGCAGCCTGTCTGCCAGTTTAATGAGAACTGCCCGGGCATCAGCCATGGCAAGAAACATGGTGTGCAAGCGATCCGCCTCATCAGTTTTGCTTGCAGTGTTGTTTTCACGGGCAAGCTTGCTCAAGTGGCTTAGCTTAGAGACCTACATAAATGGCAAATGATAATTGAAACTTAATTTTCTTATCTCAATAACAAATGAATATGCACAGGCAACAGATACAGGACAAAAATAAAATGCACCAAACCCTTACCACCATTTCAACCTGAGGCTATGAATAAACTAAATGACAGAGAATTACGTTGTTAGATATAATTTTCAAAAACTAGAGAGAGAACAAACACTTCGAAGATCCACCATTTTCGACAAAGAACAACAAAACCTGCAACTGTATATATTGATCTAAATATAAATCATATAATCATATATTCTATCAAATAAAATAAATAAGTTACCCACCAATCAAATTCAATTGCGATCGAATTTATCGCAGTTATTTAAGAGGCGCAATTTGGACAAACTTCTATCAACATCAATTGCAAGCATGCCCCCAAATATAAAAGAAATGGGTACAAAGATATTCAACCTAATTGTAATTTGGGAACATCCAAACACACCCATGATTGATAAATTCATCTTCTGCCTCAGAATTCATTTGACAACGCAAAAGTAATACACAAAACCATTTAGATAACAGATTATAGAAAGAAGGAAACAAAAAAGAAAATCATACCCCTTCAACCAAATCGGCAACTCCGGCACCAAACATCTGGAAAATATAACCATAATTCATGAAAGTATCATCAAGTGTGTCGTGTAAAAGCCCCGCCGTAACAACCGTGGCATCTGCACCAATCATCGCCAGCAAAACTGCTGTCTCAACACAATGCTGCAAGTATGGATCTCCACTCGCTCTCATCTGCAAAAAAAAACAACAATAATACACCATTTTTTCAATTGAAAAAAAAAAATCTCCCGATCCCCAAATCTCATATATTTACACAAATTCAAATCACCTGGCCCCGATGCGCCTTTTCGGCTTCATAGAATGCTTTAACCACAGACTCATCATAGAAGATACTGTGCTTTGATTGTGCACCCAACAACAGAGACTTTGCAAACGGCTCACAATCCATTTCTTCCAAATTCTCTTCCACATTGAAGGCGAGTTCATCACCAAGTGCATCCTCCGAAGAAAACTCACCGGCAAATCCGACGCCACCCATGCCGGTGCCCGTAACCGGCATTGGGAAGCTCGGCGAGTCATAATCGACGCACGATCCCAAAGCATTTCCCACAAACCCATTGAAGAGCCTGTCCCGGCCAGATCGAAACGCCGCCGCGGCCGGCAGATACAGATCCCCATTCCGTGAGATCCGGGGCGCCTGGGGAGGGCTTCTAGCCGATCCGACGCTCCCGCACGAGACCGGACCATGGAAGACGGAGACCGGGCTCTGGTCCCTGCACTTGAACGGCGACGGCGAGTAGCAGTAAGAGCTGCCGAAATCATCGCAGCAGCCGCCTCCGCCGCCGCCGCCTCTATCATGCCTCAGCGTCCCGATCTCATCGCCGGCAAAGCTCGAAGATGGCGCTGGGTGGCGGACGGAAGAAGCCGAAGCGAAGAGCCGGGAGAGACCGCCGACGGTCGGCTTCTGAGCCGCCGCCGCAGCCGGCGGCCGCGGATTCACCTCATAGTCAGACGACGACGAGCACGGATACGGAGTCGAGCAGACGCTGCCCGGAGGGCTAGCGTAGAGCGCGATCGTCGGGACGGCCATCCAATCAACCCTTCTAAAACCCTAATTCTTCGATCCTCCACAGATCCCCAATTCCCAAACCCTAATCAACACCTTTATACACACACACACACACAGCTCGAGAATCTTGAGAATCTCGAATCGATCTAGAAGCAGGAGAAAAACGAAAAAAACGAAACCCTAAATTCAAAGAACAGTCGGCGGCGAATCGGTACAAAACAAGATTCAAAAACCAAAACCCTAGAAAGCGAGATCTTACAGTATTCACAGAATTGCCATTGCAGAGAGAGGAAGAAGAAAAGTCAAGAAACGGACAGTTTGAGAATGGAGGAATTGCAGCTCCAGATCTGGACTAGAGAAGAAAAAGAAAAGCAGTATTTACAAAACACGACCCTTCTTTCTGAAATTCTAGGTACCGATTCCTGAAACTAGAAGACCCCCGTTTCGGAAGAAAGCAAAAGGAGTCAAATGGAGAAGGAAACGTTTTCTTTTGCTAGTTCAGCTGTTCTGGAAGAAGGGTTGGTTTTTCCTTTCTTCGTGGTTGCTTGGAAGGAAAGGGAAAGGGTGGGAGTGGAATGACGAGATTGCCCTTTGGGGAGATTCGATATAACCGTATTACCCGATGTGGTTTGCTGCCCGTGCACGGAAGCGGTTGTATTTGTAATTTGTGTATCGGGTGCGGGCGGGGCAGGTTAAATGCATGTACACGTGGCGTGTTTGCATCTACGAGAGTCATTGTCGTGGGGATCTGGCATAGTTCGAGTGCACGCATGCTAACTTTAGACCGTCACGCGAATGTGCTGCCATCTAAGCCGTCCAAATCTGGGATGTAATTAAGAAGAGGACGGCTGCGATTGTATTGTCATTGCATGTAAGTGGATCTCTTATAATAATAATAACAGTCGTGGTAAGTTTTACGTGGGCGATTAAGCTGACGCAATCTGCTTTCTTTTGTCCGGATTTGAGATCCCCAATGAACAGATAGAATTTCTCATTTTTGAATAAGCCCATGGAGAATCTATCTCAAAAACTTGATTGATTGCAAGAGGGAAAAGGAAATGATAGAATAAGTATCACATTATGCGTTTATTTATAATACGGGCATGTTAGGCGGCTTTACTAATAGAGTTAAGTAAGTAAAATTTGATTTCTATAAATAATTTCCGACAAAAATACTTTAATTTAAAATTTTCACCATTTTTTTTTGAAAAAAATCAAAAAATACCCTCATTTTTCCTCTAAAAGACAAAAAAAAAAAAAAAAAAAAAAACACAACTTTCCAATAAAAAAAAGTCAAAAATATTTCATCACAAACAACTAAAAATAAAATATCATCATAACTCACTTATATTTTAATATTTCTTCAAAATAACATTTCCTCTACTCAACTCTACAAGTAAAGCCCCTAAACAGGCCCTAAAGAGGTATATGTTCGAGTAAAGTAAATAGTAAATTATTTTATTTGTATTTGGATGACTGGTGTAAAGTAAAATAATTATAGATTTTAAATGAAGTCTCAGACATTCAGATGAAATTGAAATAAACCCTACTGACAGTAAGTTCCCACTGATAGTGAATTGGCCTAAACTTCAATTGAAAAATAGTGAATGTCCAGTCCAAGGTCACTTGCTTGCAAGTTTAGTTAATGAATTATCTATCTCTCTGACAACGAAGTAAGGTATGAAATTCTTAATAGCCAGAAAGTGGATTTGAGGTCGGCATCCACATTGTGGTCTGTGGGCCTCAGTGACCTCAACCACAGTGACTCTTTACATGGCAACATCATTCATTTTAGCATCGATATATCATTTCATTCAAAGTAATATGCGCCCTTGGTATTAAAATACTTGAAATGACAAGAATTAGGTGAGAGATGATTGATCTTGATTTTCAATTGTCTAATGAAAGTCGATCTTCTTGGTGCAAATCTTGAATGTTGTCCTACCAGTAGATTGTATGCTTCTCATATGCAATTTCTTATGAAAAGGGTCAATGAGAAAATCGGTCAATGAGAAAATCAACCCCATTTCTAAGTGCTTGGTGGGGCCCCCTCTTTCCAACATCCAAGTCGTTTATTGACCTTAACTCCCATTATATTCATTATATCTAAATATTCAAAGTTAGTTTTAAGTGGGCCAATTGTTCGATTGATCGTACATGAGAGACTCCCTCCATTCCTAGCCTAAGCAAGTGAAGATAAAAAAAAAATGTAAGTTCTTCACATGTTATAGATAAAAGTCAATCCAATTGTGGCCAACTTATGTATTTGAGTTTTAACTTTTCCATTGATCACTTCACGGGTTGTTAAGGCTCATAAATGGCTTGGATTTTGAAAAGATAGGCCCCACCAAGCATCTAAGAAGGGTGTTGGACCATACTAAGATGCAATCAGTTGCATTGTAGTTTTACCCATGATAGAGTTACAGCAAAAGCCATACGTATAAAGCCTTAAACTTCTACAGTATTAAAAAAATGTTAGAATCATTAATAAAAGTGATCATTGCCCAATTTGGGATTCACAACCGGGTCACAGACTATTGATATTGATGTATGGTAAATTAGGGAAGTGGATAAAAACATGAATGTGATAAAGAGTATTTAAGGGTAGATGGGGGTGGGGAAATAAAATTTATGTAGCGGATCGAACATAGCAAGGCTTTGATGTCGGTGGTGGTGGTGGTGGTGGTGATGGTGGTGATAATCCTCATCGTAAATATTATTTAAAAAAAAGTTAGATATTTTCAAGTTTGGATTCTTCTTATGATATCATCAGAAAAATATTGTAGAAAATTAATTAACTTTCAAACAATAAATAAATATAAAACATGGCTAAATCATTTTCCTATGTCTCTCCTTTTTCATTTCATCTCATCATGAGTTTGTTGCATATTTGAAAATTGTAAGATCTTTTTTTTTTTTTAAATCATTTGAGGTAAAACTATGATATTATTAAAAAAAATTATAAGAATATCACCTACATTTGCATTAGTGATCCAACTGTGACCCTTTTTGTCCCGTTTACTGTTGTGATTGTTATGAGTCCCACACTCGCATGGCATAACAGGAATTCTACCTTGTGATTGTTATGCATCCAGGTAATACAGTCCAAGGCTCCAAACTGTATGTGCTGTATGTGTGTTTGCTTGTAAAAGTCAAACTTGAAAATATTTAAAGTATTTCCCTTTTAATCTATATAAGAAATAGAAGACACATACCATCATCTAACTTTTTTCTTCCTTTTTAAAAAACTTTGGGACTTACCTACAAAGAAAAAGCCCACTATGCTAAATGCTTTCATATTTTGTGCAAGGCCATGAATTGGACATCAAACTAAGTTTCTAATTTGAGATTTAATTCACATGTTGTTATTAAACATTTAATAACATTAAATAGACTTGATATTTTATCAAATGAATGGCAGTTCAAGCCCTTGTTAATTTGAAAGGCAATTGGGCTCTATAAATGACCCATATGTTTTATTTTAAAAATAAAAAAATTCTGACCATGAAGGCTTTTTATTTGTGAAATGCATTTGAATATATTCTAAAGTTAATGCCATAGGATTTTAGAATTTGCTAATGCATGAGTAGAAATCCTTTTTTCTTTGTGTCCAACCTCTTCAAGAACCGATCATTTATCTAGCACATGAAGTCCGAGTCTCTCCTACACACGACGAGGTAAGTCAAGCCTTTTCTCATTCAAGTGGCCTTATGATTAGAATGTGAATTGGAAACCACAATCTCTTAGGGGTCGTTTGTTTGCAACTATTTACATATGTAAATGACTCACATGCATGATGATTACGCATATTTATATTTGTTTGTGCTCATTTACACACCTAATGTGTAGATTGTATGTGAAAATAGTATGTAAATGATCATGTTTTCACACCCATATTTACCCATCTCGAATGGTGGTAAAGTGAATCACATTGGTTTTTCATACGGAACGAAACCACACCTCAAAAAGGCGGATGGTGCAGGTGTAGTAATTCCATCATAGAAAGCCCTGGGTTCGAAACCCATCTTTGCCCTTTTCTTTTTTTCTTCTTTTTTTAATCTTATATCACCTATCCGTCTTTTTCCCTCCCCATTATCTCTATAGCAAAGTCGCTGGAACTTTTCTTACTCTGCTTCTCTCCTCTCTCACGAGCACTCTTCAAGGATGACATCTCCTCTCTCTCTCCCTCTCTCCACCCTTTCTCTTCTCTCTCTCTCTCCAACTGACCCCCGCCCCCTCCAATATCTCTCATCCACCTTCTCTAATCTGTCTATCTTTGCCCCATTTCTTTCTCAGTTTTTCTCTGTCCTCCTTTCTTCCCCCTCTCAATCTCTCTGTGTGCGTCAAAAGCATCCATTTTATTTATTTATTAACATCTTTTCTTTGCATATGGTGGTCACTGTAACTTTCATTTTACATATAATGCAAATGAGTGGGGGTGTGAAGGCAGGCCTAATTAGATATAAATTCTAATTTTTAAATCATTTGAGTTTAGAACTATCAATTAGGGTTAAATTACTTAAATTAGAAATCTGTAGCCCTCCCCAAATCTGTACGTGTATAAGTTATGGATCTATTATCCCCAACGTGATTATTTGTCCTCTTCTTCTGATAATAGCCTCAAGGCGTTCCAGTGTTTTTTTTTTTTTTCTTTTAATACATATAGTTCCTACTTGCAGAAACCATCCAATCAGGATTTGGTTCCCAAATTGGAATGTCACTCACATGGGCATTTGCATTACCTAGCATCAAAATATTTTAATTGTACATATAATTTGTACAGCTGGGCACATTCTTCATTTTTGGACAATGGGTATGTTTGTTTGTATACATTGAAATATATGAAAAGGGCTTGTTTGTTTGTATGAGAAATAAATTTCATCTCATGAAATGAGTTTGTTATTTTATATGGAATTGTATTACATTGTCCAATTCATGGAGTTGAAATATGTTAAACATCATAGAATGAGCTTGTTTGTTTGCATGGAATAAAAATAAATTGAATTTGTGGAATGAATTTGTTTGTTTATCCATTGAAAAAGGTTGAACTCATGGAATGAGCATGTTTGTTGTTGCCATATATGGAATAGGAATACATTATCCTTCACTGGAAAATGACATGTTTGTCTAAAAGAATTGAGTATAAAAGGAATTCATTGATGAAAAATTGGGTGTGTTTGTTTCAAAGAAATTGGAATACATAAAATAATTTATTGTAAAATGGGTTTATTTTTTAGCGTAGAACATATTAAGATAAAAACATCAATATATATAATTTAGAAAAATAAATTTCTTACATTTTCATATATAGTTTAAACAAACGTGATAAAATGAATCACATGCATAAATGATGTGAAAATGACATCAGTAGACAAACGTTGTAAATTAAAATGCATGTATAAAGCTTACATATATAAAATTTATGTACGAGACATTTACATATATGGACTGTAGTTACGTATTTCATGGGTAAAAGGCAAATGACCCCTTTCTCAAAAGTGGTCTTAGCCAAGTAGCGCCATTCGGCGGGTCACGGGCGGGCTGCCTTGGGCACATTTTTGACATTTCAAATAAAGGACTCGGTCGTTGAAAATGTGCGCTCGGCACCCGCCGCTCACGATAAGGACGCGATCTAGATTCCTACACTCACGCCACCACGTGTTCAGAATCACGACTGCTACGCCCGTCACGTGCCTTACCTATGCTCCGTAACCTTCGGGCAATCAAGGGAGCAAGTCCATTCCTACGGTGTTTGTCTTCCACAACGAAAGAAAAAAAGGAAATCGCTTTGCACTCAGCTCGCTTCGTGCCGTTTCTGGAAGAGCATGTGATGGCACAGTAATTATCTTCTCCCCTACAAACTACAATGGCTCGTTCATGGGCTCATAGACCGGGCTCCAGATTGGGATGAATTTAGGCTTTGCCTTTTAGGCCCATGGACTTTAGTTAGTCGTGCCAATTTTCTACCACAATAGCTAATTGGGAATTGCCTTTAAAGCCCTACTCGGTCCTACACAAATGAGTGTCATGGTCATGGGCATGGGTTCAGTAGATGTACCAATATACCATTATCATAGAGACTGCATATCAATAACATGCAGTCTAGCTACTTCACCATATTGTCCTAATGTTTCCTTTTTTTTTTTTTTTTTTTTTTTTTTTTTTTTTTTTTTTTTTTTTTTTTTTTTCGGACTGTATCTAGAGTGTTTGAGAATGTACTACTCTTCCAAACACATGAAATCTTTGCCTCCTTACACGCATGATAAATCAGGCTTTTGCTTGGACATATGGCCTGAGTAGAGACCTGGAGTTCAAAACCACAGCCTTTAATTCTTAAAGTCCTATCAATTGCGCTACTCATCAAGGTCTTCAAGTATTTATTTATCAACTTCAAAGTTTAGTGACCTCTTAATCATAAAAAATTTTAAGACTCAATCCCACAGTATGTGATGGTTCAATGATTGTCGAACAGGGTATGATGCCAGATCACATGATCAATGATAAGAACGCCAAAGGGCCTATACTGATCAAAGTTGATCCCAACTAGTCCGGCCCCACAGAAGAAAGTATTTTTCCCGTGATCAAAGGATTGCCCAAGTGGACCCCACATATGAAAATATTTTCTACCATTGGTAGGTATGTATGTAGCTGTGTACACACATGCCTCGCGTCCCATCAACGTCTGAGCTAGCTCTCCTCCCAGCCTCGTGGATACTGCTGTTATTATCAACGCAAATGGTCTTCTAGAAACCCTTGAACATTCTCAGCCATCCATTAGCGTCGGTAGGTGGAGCTGAGTATCTTACAGCTTCCCATGAACCTGAACCTGTCTCATTTTCCGACCACATTCGATTCGATAAACACGTGAACCAAACTTTTGCTGATTCATGGAAACCATCCATTGGTTTCCAAATTTCATGAGCTCTAACTTTAAAAATTAACTTATCAAACATAAAATTTTAAACGCTCGGTCGGTGGATGCTGTTATTCGAGTGTAAATTGACTCAAACTTAGTTTATAATTGAGTTATTTCAGATGTGATGTGGTCGAACGTATTCAGACTTGGTCACAACTGAGTGACTTCAGCTATTTAATTGGCTATCTCCATGGATAAATGTAATATTGATAGGATTGATGATTACTTTGGAAACGAATTCCCTGATTGGTTCAAATAGGGTTTATGGAGAGATGATTTTTTTTAAAATTCATTTGGAAGACATGGGATTTGACATTTCTTCTCATGTGCCACCCCCCGATTGGCTCAAATAGGATTTTTTTGTTTGGTCCAAACAGGAGATCCATTCCTCATAAATTGGTATGGGACCAGTCGTGCCCAAGCAGCCATTTGTCGGCACAAAGTGTTGACGGACCAGTCCTAAACCCTCTATCGTATGACCAGTCGTGCCCAACTCCACTAGCTCAGCTGCTAATGATGGTCCACAAATACAATCCTCTACGCCAATCTGCACCTGAATGGATGGCCATGGAGGGCACTCATTGGCAACAGGACAAGGTAGATGGTCCAGGCTAGTAGGCTACACGCAATTCATATGTCCAAGCTTGGAAGGTGGGGGTTTCCAACTGTGCTGTCGTTTGTAGTGTTGTGCTTTACGGGGATAATGTAACGCCGATAATGACGGATCGTAAATAGAGGGAGAATTACACCAAATTGGCTGCGGTCAAAGGACAAGCCCTTTTAGATTGATAGGCCGAGTGAAGAGCACGCTGTCCAGAGGTCAATGACCCTCTTGGACTAGGCCACTATTTGGGAGCAAAGTCCCATTTTTGAATCACCGACCAATATTGAGTAAGAAACTCCCAACGTATACGAAGCACAATTGGCTTATGAATACGATTTTATATCCAGAGTTGGTAGGTTTAAAACTATATTATTACATTAAGGCTATAGAGAAGTTTATCTGAATTTTCTCTGGGTCCGAAAGGATTAATCCAGTCCAAAAGATTTGGAACCCTTCGACAACAAATTAAAAAAAAAAAAAAAAAACTCCCAACATATAGAATTTCAATAATAAATACCTTTAAAGCCTATTTATTTATTTGCATGATACATGAGAATTCTTGTTGAAGGATTTCTAACTTCACCATATGGATTAGCAAATTTTCAAGTAATCTCAACATTTTGAACATTGACATGAAACTCGGAAAATTCTATAAGACGAAATTAATAATCCACAAGGCCATAAAGGAAATTTCAGATGTTTTTTTTTTTTTTTTTTTTTTGGTATAAGGAAATTTCAGATGCTAGGGAGACAACAACTTATGAAATTTCTACTGAAGAATTCTCCAAATGAATGCCTTTTAGCACAGAATTTCACCTGAATCTCACTTCTATCACTACTATCCTCTCACTTTACAAGGAGCTCAGAAGCTACATGACCGCGCCCACTACACATGTTCCGAACTTGACCAATAGCGCGGAAATCGATCATTGCCTTTTCGCTACAAGAGAACTTAGCATTTATACAGCAATAACCCCAAGCGTTGTGCAAATCAATCACACATATAGCCCACATATGATAAGTCTAATCCCTCATCAAACACCTTCTCCATGAGAGCTTGCACTACTTGTCCCACTAATCTAGGCATAAGTAATTGTCGGATTTCATTACGACAAACGGGTAAGGTATGTAGACTTTTGTGGGAGCGAATTTAGTCAGGCTTAGGTCGAAACCAACCCAACCTGCGAAACTAGCCCAACCTGTGAAACTAGTCCAACCTGCAGAATCGACCTAGGTTCAAATTGATCCCGGCCCGAACTGCAAAGCTGGCCCAGGCTGACCCAAACCGTCCAGTGCAGGAATTGGGGCGGTAGGGGACAGCTAGCGGAAGGGGAGAAAGAGGACCTGAATCGGAGAGGTGCAACCATCCCATGATGGGAGGCCGCGAGCACCTCAATCTTCATGACTGACGGAAGAGAATGAGTGCAGAAGGGGAAGCCCAAAGATCCAGGTGAGAATGATATAAAAGAGAGATTGAAAATTGAAAAAGGGGAATTTGATTCTAACTTAAGCATCGGAGAAAGTTCGGTTGGGAAACCGATCGAGTTTCACAGTATTTTGATTCTTAAACAGATATTTCTCTTGAGAAAGACGATCCAGCGAGGAGAAGGAAGGCAAGTACAATAGTGAGAGGTAAAATCGTCCAATCCAATTCCACCTCTCTGAAATTGACCTTACACCTTTTAACTTCAAGGAACTAGAATCAAAGGTTATATATGATCACTTGATCAGATTTACATTGAGGTCGCTCCTAGTTCACATGCTAATAAATCCAGCTTGTTGTTACCTTTAATTATCATGTATTTAGGTGTGCTCCATGAAAAGCGGCAAATATACGTACTTACATAATTTATAGCAATACATGTCAGATATATCTTCATGGATTCACCAGACCAAAAACTACTGTTTTGATCGAGGTAATGAGATGTTTACAAAAGAAAAAAGTAATAAATATATTCAAAACACTAATATCCTAGTTAAATACATCAAGAGTTAAAGAAAAGTGTACGTGGTCATTGGTACACTTTATAACAAATTAATTCACCTAACTATACATAGACCAAAAATCTATTGCTGATTTTCTTTATAAAAAGGAAAACAAGTAAAATATCTACTATATAGTGTTGAAAGAGTAGTGCTACTTGGACATGATATTCAAGGGACATCATAGGAGTTGTCCAAAATCCTGGTCAAAAAGTTTGTCCTTTTTGGTGTTGAAAACTACAGAGAATGTATGTTCAATTGAAAACTAATACCAATATGCATTGCCAACCTAAAGTATGGGTTCTTGACCAGCCCTTTTCATGGTCCTATACTGATACTGGAACGCTTGGTTCTCACCAACTTCAGCCTAAGGATCCTTTCCATGTCTTAAACCTGTTGGGAGTTGGGACTCATACCCATGCCCTTTTAGCATGGATTTTAAAGACAGATCTGAATCCAGCCTGTTTAGCAATGGCCCAGGGAACAAAGGACGGAGACCAGCTACAGAACAAAAAATTCAACCCACAAGAACTGCACTGCACATGGACCAACTTTGGACCACATCTCATTATCCATGGTAGATATAATTAGGTCTGCAAAGAATACATGAAGATCAAAATAAACAGCGAAAAGTAGAAAGCCAACAACTTTCCAGAATTGGAACGAGAACCACCGGCATCAAGTATCAACCCTGGTTTTCGCATACCTACCGCCCTGCCCCTGAACATACTTAGTCAAGAACTGGATTATACATTGCCCCACTTAATAATTGTCTGGTCATGTCCAAGCTTTGAATATTATGGACTGTTAATTGGGAAAACTTTCTCCTGCGCACAATTCTCATTTTTCAAGCGCACTGCGCATCTGAACTGTCTCTGAGATTCACCTGCTACGGATGTAGATGCACGGTTCTCATGCACACCGTGTGGAGAAGAATATTTTTCCTGTCAATAGATGATTGCCACCATCCAATGAATGGTGTATTTTTAAGATAGGCAATCCGATTACATCATTGCCACATGAATCATTGAATGGGATTGACCAGTTGGTGATTGTAATCATCCAATTGACAATCCTCAAAGTGAGTCATCCATGGTCGAGCACATTGGGTTGGGAATATGCAAGCTTATAATCATGAAACTAAATATCATAGATAATGAAGCATAAGCGTTATAACCGCGCTTATAAGCATGTTTGGATGGTTTGCAGAATCCCATGTTGCAAGTGATTTTAATGGCATTGCAAAAAGGATTGTTACTCCTTCCTCTTTTTTTTTTAATGGTATTGTTACTCTTTGTATGATGGATATAGGAAAACACAAGAAGCGAATGTCTTGATAATTGCAAAATCTAATATATATATATATATATATATATATATATATATATATATATATATATATATAAGCAATGAAACTGCATGCATAAACGCATGTAGAGAGATTATTAACATGGATGTCAATAGACTAACATTCTTACATCCATAGCAGGACCTTTCATCACACCATTTATACAAACACCATATGCAATAGTTCTCCAAAGTTCCTCTTTCTAACCATTATCCTAGGCAGATGGATAATCATATAACACAAATCAAACCACAAATGCCACCACCATTCCTCACACCTAGGCAGCAACAATGGGGTAGGATGAACAGGTAGCAACACCTGCAAAAATATTATCTAAATTAGCCTTTTGGTATTTTAAACAGCCAATCAAGTTCTCAAGGGCAAATGCAGTAAAAGATAAGAGAAAGCATGTAGTGTGGTGATAAGTGCTTAATTGTTTGCAATCTAAGCCCTAATATTTGATTCATCTTGTGTTAGTTAGAGTTATTTTATTTGATTTTCCATCGTCTTTGTTAATTTTTATGCAAAGGTAAAAAGGAGCGAAAAGAGAAGAATTAATGAAGAGATGGGCGTGAATCATCAAGTAGGCCCATGGGGGGTCCACATTCATTGCAAAGAGAAGAATTTCATAATTTAGGAAGTCCTATTCAAGGTATGGAGCCCAATGATGGAGAAGAAAAATGAGAAAAAGAATGAAAGTTTGGAGCAAGAGTTCAAGCCAAGATAGAAGTCCTAAAAGAGAGGTCCCACACTCATGTTAGACGCATCAAATAGGGCCCACTTTTATGATAAAAGTTCAGATTTAATTCCTTGCAATTAATCTCAGATTTGTGGGTCCATGTGAATAAGTTTCTAGAAGATACAAGTGAGACCGGATTTAGAAAGTCTTGCTAAAACAAGAAAGAAGACTCCTAATTCAATCTAATTAGGAAGCAGAATTTTAAAGAAAGTTAGAGACCTAATTCTACAAGGGAACTAAGTACTAAGAGGGCTGTTTTCAAGACTTATAAATAGCATACAAAGGCATATGAACAGTACACGTCCAGCCATACTACCATCCATAAAACATCACACAAACCATCCACAAATCAGCCACCGTCATCCACAAACCCTAGCAGCCGTACAGCACTATTGGGAGCACCTTTGGAGCATCTTTTGGAGAGCTTTCGGAGCGAGGAAAAGGAGAACAAGCTGCTGGCCATCCACTGCATCTTCATCATCTTCTAGTTTTCTTCTTATGACTCTATTTTCTATTTTATTTTTCATTAAAGACATGAGTAGCTAAACTTTTTAGGGCTAGGGTGTAATTGAAACCCTAGCCTAGTCTATGTACTCTCTTTTGGCGTCTTTTAATTCAAATTTCAGTTTTATTAGTTGAGATTCTAAACCATATTTTTAATTAATGAGTTGTGTATATGCCATGCCGACCATGCCAACCATGCCATGTTCAATTAATTTTAAGAGTAATTAACTTAATTTTGATTGATCTTGATGTTAGCATCTAGGGTTTAGAACCATGAATAATCTAAGTATATGCTATGCTTAGACTCATGCATTTATCTTTTTCATTGTTTTTATGCATTGTGATTGTGTTGACTATGACATATGCCATGCTTAGTTTTTGCATCATAATGAACAATTCATGTAGTATGCCACTCATGAATTAGGTTTAGGGGAATAATAATCTAAATACATATGCCATGGTCTAGGTTGATAGATGTCACTAATAAAATCTGATTTTTGATTAAAGGATAATAAGGGACATGCATATGATTGGTTAGGGGAGTAGATGAAACCTTCGTTCACTCATTCTCATTGTTTTCAATTCTAATACTAGTTGTGTGCTTTAGATTAATTTCCATTTAGCTTTTGATAATTTAATTTACTGTTTTTAGAAGTTTAATTCAATCTTTCATTATTCAATTGTTTCGTTTAATATTTTGAGTTTTAGTTGTTTTTTACATTGTTTTATCACAAGTCTTCGTGGGATCGACCTCGTACTTACAATTCACTACACTACATAGTGATCTTGTGCGCTTGCGAGTTTTAATTGTGTGCATACTAGTAGCTTATTTCTATGTTACTTGGTGCATACTTAGTTTTTGGCGCCGTTGCAGGGGACTTGTTTGCATAGAATAGTGTCAAAGCTTGTGTTTAGTGTAGTGTCATAGTCTAGTTTAGTTTTTAGTTCAGTTTTAAAGTACTGTTATTTACTTTTTTATCTTTTAATTTCAGTTTTCTACCTTTCTTGCTTTTAACGCATTACTTCTTGTGTGGGTACTTTCTTGCAGTTTTAAATTCTGTATATGCAAGGTAGGCAATATCAGGACTTGGCTATCATTGTCTACGATCCGGAAATTGAACGAACCCTTAGAAGGTATCGAAGGCAAGCCGAGAGAGTAAGATCTAATACACAACCCTCATCTGACTCAGAACTTGAAAAGATAAGTATTGGAAATCAAAGTCTTGAAAGCAAGATGGCTGATGGAGAAGACAATCAAAAGAGACCAATGAAGGAGTCTTACATTCCCTTGCACACCGAATAGCCGTCCACCATTCTTTATCCACCTAATACGGCTGGAAATTTCACCATCACTGCACAACTGCTGAATATGGTGCCACACTATCATGGGTTGCCTAATGAAGATCCTTATCTTTACATTAAGGATTTCTTTGAGCTGTGCGCAACACAACAAATACAAGGAGTTACCCCAGAGGGCATCAGGCTACGTCTATTTCCTTTCTCTCTTAAGTATAAAGCTAAAATGTGGTTAAACTCCTTGGATGCAGGCTCTATCACCTCTTGGCAGCAACTAGCTAGCAAGTTTCTGAAGAAATTTTTCCCGGCTCAGAAGACAAGGCAATTAAGAAGAGAAATCCAAACATTTCAGCAGAAAGATGGAGATCAGTTTTGGGAAGTGTGGGAGCATTTTAAGGATTTATTATCGAAGTGTCCACATCACAACCTCACCAAAGATGATCTGGTTCAAGCTTTCTATGAAGGACTGAATAAGCTAAACAAAGGAATAATTAACTCTGCATGTGGAGGAGCCCTGATGGAGAAAAGTAGTGAGGAAGCTTATGAACTCTTTTGAAACTCTTAGTGAAAACTCATAACAATTTTCTTGTAGAAACAGACAGATGTGTAAGAAGCAAGGACTATACGAGATCCAGTCTCAAGGAAATATAGCTGCCCAGATGACGGCAATGGATAAAAAAATGGACATGCTCATCAAAGCAATGACTTCTAATAGCATACAAGGATAGACACCAAAAGAAGTATGTGCTATATGTTCTCACACTAACCATACTATTGAATGCTGCCCCATGTCATCTTTTACAGACCAGGAACATGCCAACTATGTTGGTAACACTTTTCCTAAGCAAAACAATCCCTACAGTAATACTTACAATTCTGGATGGAGGAATCATTCAAACTTTTCTTGGGGAGGCAATCAGAACAATCAAGGAAATCAAAACCTGTATCAAGGACAGCAGAGAAATTACCAATACCCCCAGAATAATAATTTTTCTCAGAACAGTGCACCAAAGCCACCAGAATATGAGTTCAAAAGTTTGGTGACCCAGTTTATTCAGTCATCTCAGGCTAATTTCCAGCAACATAGCCAAGCAATCACAAATACTCAGTAGAGTTTGGCAAAGCTGGAAGCACATGTGGGTCAGATAGCTAATGCCTTGAGCAAGAGGGAGATGATAAGTTTCCAAGTCAGACTAAAATAGACCCTAAAAATCAGGAGCATCTGAAGGCCATAACAACCCTCACCAAAGAGCCAAAGAAGGTCTAGCGGAGAATGAGGCAGCATGGTACATCCATAGACACCAGCGTGAATGAGCCACATGAAAATCCGAAAACTGTAGAAATTAAGCCACAGGACAGTGCCAGGCAAAATGAGACTGATGTGAACTAGAAAAGTGACAAAAAGAGCACGGACACTGCGGCCACTCCTATTCAAGAAACAACTTCTATAGCGTCAGAGAGGGTTTATAAGCCAGTTCCACCTTACCCTCAGTGGCTGAGACAGGAGAAGAAAAGTTAGTTCACGCAGGACATCTTCGAGATTCTAAGGAAGGTAGAGATTAACATTCCGTTAATTGATTCTATCAAGCAGATACCCTCTTATGCAAAGTTTATCAAGAGTAATGTACAAATAAGAGGAGATTTAGAGATCATGAAGAGGTCAAGTTAACTGAGGGTGTCAGTGCAGTTCTTTCAAGAAAGCTTCCTCCAAAGCTGAAGGACCCTGGGAGCTTTACTATACCTTGCAAGATAGGAGATCATACATTTGACAGAGCCTTACTGAACTTGGGTTCGAGTATCAATTTGCTACCATTGTCCGTCTATGAGTATTTGGGTTTGGGAGAGCTCAAACCAACTTCTATTACATTACAATTGGTGGACATGAGTGTGAAGCACCCAAGGGGCATTCTGGAGGACATTTTGGTGAAGGTAGGAGAATTCATTTTACCTGCGGACTTTGTGGTACTGGACATGGAGAGTGTATCACTGCCACACCACCTTTCCATTGTACTCGGCCGACCTTTCATGGCCACTGCTGGTTCCAAGATAGATGCACAGAAAGGCACAACTGAAATGAAGGTCAATGGGCAGATGATTGAGTTCCAAGTGTTCGAAGCCATGAAAATGCTGAGAGATGAAGATTGCTTTCAAATTGAGGTCATAGAGCGGGCTATAGGAGAGCTGTTTCCAAGAGCACATGGGTGCAAGGAGGAGTTGGACACATGCATTCAGCAAGGCCTTATCCAATCTGAAATTGTGCAAGATGGTGATGAACTTGAGGCAGCACTTATGGAGATTGTAAATCAACTAGAACTACTCCCCTCCATCCCAAGCAAATATTCTAATTCTTATGAAATTCTTAGTTCTTCCACAACGCAACCCGTTCGTTTTGTTATAAAAGTACCAAAGTTGGAGTTGAAGCCATCACCTGAACATCTCAAGTATCACTTCCCACCACCATTCATTGACCCCTTCGATGTCACTCGGGTTTGTGAGCATAGGGCTATTGAGATCTATAATCCAAAGAATGGTAACAAGTTCAAAGTCAATGGACATAGGCTCAAGCCCTATTGGAAGCCGATTTTTGACAAGGATGTGGATGTGATTACATTCACAGATCCCCCTTCAGCTTGATAGAGACGCCCAGTCCACCTAAAGACTATAAAGCAAGCACTACTGGGAGGTACCCCAGATCTTTGCAAGGAAACATTAAGGATGGCGATTCAGAGCTGGCGATGTATTCCTAATCCAGCTGAGTTCTTTTACCATTTCCTTGTCTTTCTAATTATTTTTCTGTTATGTTTTAGTGTTTCTTTCTTACTTTATTTCACAACATTGGTGACAATGTTTAATTTTAGTGGGGGAAGAGTCTTAGTTAGGATAGAGTCATTAAAAAAAATAAAAAAAAAAATTAAAATTTTTTTTTCCGAGACCTATTTCTACAAGGGAACTAAGTACTAAGAGGGCTGTTTTCAAAACTTATAAATAACATACAAAGGCATATGAACAGTACACGTCTAGCCATACTACTAGCCATAAAACATCACAAACCATTTACAAATCAGCTACCGTCATCCACAAACCCTAGCAGCCGTACAGCACTATTGGTAGCACCTTTGGAGCATCTTTTGGAGAGCTTTCGAAGCAAGGAAAAGGAGAACAAGCTGCTGGCCATCCACTGCATCTTTATCATCTTCTAGTTTTCTTCTTATGACTCTATTTTCTATTTTATTTTTCATTAAAGACATGAGTAGCTAAACTTTTTAGGGCTAGGGTGTAATTGAAACCCTAGCCTAGTCTATGTACTCTTTTTTGGCGTCTTTTAATTCAGATTTCAATTTTATTAGTTGAGATTTTAAACCATATTTTTAATTGATGAGTTGTGTATATGCCATGCCAACCATGCCATGTTCAATTAATTTTAAATGTAATCAACTTAATTTTGATTAATCTTGATGTTAGCATCTAGGATTTAGAACCATGAATAATCTAAGTATATACCATGCTTAGACTCATGCATTTATCTTTCCCATTGTTTTTATGCATTGTGATTGTGTTGACTAGGACATATGCCATGCTTAGTTTTTGCATCATAATGAACAATTCATGTAGTATGTCACTTATAAATTAGGTTTATGGGAATAATAATCTAGATACATATGCCATAGTCTAGGTTGATAGATGTCACTAATAAAATCTGATTTTTGATTAAAAGATAATAACGGACATGCATATGATTGATTAGGGGAGTAGATGAAACCCTAATTCATTCATTTTCATTGTTTTCAATTCTAATACTAGTTGTTTGCTTTAGATTAATTTCCATTTAGTTTTTGATAGTTTAATTTACTGTTTTTAGAAGTTTAATTCAATCTTTCATTATTCAATTGTTACGTTTAATATTCTGAGTTTTAGTTGTTTTTGACATTGTTTTATCACAAGTCTTCGTGAGATCGACCTCGTACTTACAATTCACTACACTACATAGTGATCTTGTGCGCCTGCGAGTTTTAATTGTGTGCATACCAATAGCTTATTTCTAAGTTACTTGGTGCATACCATATGGTTAGAGGGAAAGCATGAGAGATTTTTATACAGGAACAAACTGTAAAAGCCTCACACATCTATCATGGAACGAGGCAAAACAAGGGGAGTCAGCAAGTGGGTGCACAGAGTCTTTTGGGCTCGACACCACATGGGTTTAAATGGGACAGAATTGTGTTAAGGTGCTAAGTTATATCCAATCTGGCCAGCTGAACAGTTTTGGGCAATATATAAAGTTCTAGGTGATTCCTGGCAATTTCATATTGGGCTGAGCATGAGAAATATTTTCTAATGAAACTCGCTTAAACTGACCCCTGCCAGGCCGGTTTAAGCTAGAAGGTAAATTTCATTTAAGAAAAACACGTATGTACTCCTTGATCATTTTAGCAGGAAGTAGTATCCAACCTGCAGAGTTTTGTGCCATTTCTGATGGGGTTTAACATCTATGCAACTGATCACAGGGTGGATGCCCGTATTCTTGCATAAACATGAACACAAGCAGGGCATGCTTTCAGATACAAAATAACTGGCACTACAGCAATGTGTACAGGTTTGGTAGTTTAATAAAAGATGCCTAATGCTCATGCATGATTGGTTTTACCTTTTTTTTAATTACTTTGTTATGCATGAATATATAATTTACAGCTAATTAACATTTACTTAGATGTTGAGGGAATGCAAGTAAAGAGAACAGATAACAAGATTAGAAGAGAATAACGCACCACACATGTTCTTCCCCAGCTCCATCTTGAAGTAGCCATGAGCTCCCCAATCCTCACCCCATGAGTTCTTGATAAGCCAGTACGGTATACCATTCTCCACACCATAACCAACCGCAAGAACAGCATGGTTGACATCCTATCATAATAAGAATTCAAAAATGTTAAGAGGAAAAAGAATTTTGCAAATGACACATTGTCTTCTTATGACCGTCTCAGGTTGAGATGTAAAAGGTCATTTGCCTATCAGGATCGAGAATCTGATATGTAGCATTTACCACAAATAGAGAATGTATCCCTAGCACATCTGATGTAAGGAACATTTTTAAGGGCTTAAATATCGTTGCCATTTATCCATATTTAAATATGAATATATATTTGGGCAGCACAGAAAACAGAACCACATTAAGTCGGTTCTTTTGAGAGATGTCACTGCCATTTCCACCCGAGATCGATATCAGTGTCTAGTGCATGTGTTGATTTCAGGTAGACAATGTGATAAACAAATTCTGTCCAAACTTCCTAGAATCTCAATACACAATAACAACTATTATCTCTTTGGCCAAGCTATTCAAACTACAAGGTCTCGAGTGTCCATCCAATTAAGTGTAATACTATTAGTCCATATTCATGTCACATTCTTGACATGGTGCCAGAGTCTTTGCTTGAAATTCAGAATACAACTTAGATGAATATATATCTATCATTGTCATCAAAGTCTTATCCCAACAACTTGGGAGTTGACTTCATGAATTCTACTTTTCCACTCCTATTTCAAGCAATTTCCTTTATCCTATTCTTTTTTGGGGGTAAATCCAAATCTAGCATTTTTTTACTGCTAGATTTCAGGCCTCTTATTTTTTTTCCCTCTATATATAGATATATATTATGGTTGGTTATTAGCACAAGCCAAAATTCAAAGAAAGGTGCATGGTCAAATATCTCAATCCAAATATAAAAATAAACAGAAAATAACCACTATCTTTACTAGGGAATTAAACTGAGTTACTGATCCCCCTTTTTTCCAATGCAATCTACAGTTGATCTGTACACCAAAGTCAGTTGACTCAATATCCAACTGAGTTCAACTGATTCGGATGATTTAAGCCAACTCAATGAATTTTAAAACAGTGGTCCAAAGGCTCACCATTGGAGTGTTTCCACAAGTTGTGCTGGTGAAGACTCCTCTTTTGTAGAGCCGGAAAGGCGACACAACCTCAAATGCAACACTCACTGGACGAACAACACCCACAGCGTGTTTCAGTTCATCTTCTGCACCCTATATACAAACACCAAAACCAACAACCAGAGTAATGTGAGTGGTGTTGACCAAGTCATTGACTCAGTGGGCATTGAAAGAAGTGAAAGAATCAGGAGGACTTTACCAGCGTAATGTTGACTGAGTTAGTGACCTTGACACCAATTTTTTCAGGTTTAAACTTGCAGAATCCATTCACTCCAGCATAAGGATATGATTCCTCGGTGTCAAGGCCGCCATTATACTTTATGTATTCAAATGCTTGGGAAGGCAGTCCCCCATTGCAACCGAAGTTGTTGAATGCTGTGGCACAGTCCACCAGCTGCTGCTCCGACAAGGATATGCCTTTCCCTGTCGCTTGCGTATAGGCTGCCTCTAATGCTCCAGTGGTGCTAATAATTTGAGATAATAAAGGATAGGATGTGTACCCCCACCATGCAAGTAAAAAAATTAGAATTGCATATTCCTAGTTTTGGAAAAATGGAGAAAATTTCATAAAGTTCCTAAAACTGCAGGTCTGTTCAAGAGCTGAGCTGACCATTCTTATGGACCATGTCTGTGCCTGATTCTGGATTCTGACAGGCGAACATTTCATATCTAGCCCCATGCTTGGAAGCATCTTGTAATGAGTTTCAGCCTAAGCCAGGTCGAAGTCAGTTTATGGATGCAATGAGCAGGGTCTGGTTTGGCTTGGGTCCACAAGTAAATAGGCCAGGCTAAGAGACCAAGATAAGGTGGACGAGTGCATTTCAGCAATTGAAAGGGATAACTAGGTTCACTAGGTCCATGTAGGTTCGTTATTTTTACATGACTTGAGCGCATACCTGAACGTCCAGCAAGATCCACAATGACCTTGGTTTTTAACAGGGCTGACAATGCCATCCTCCCTCCAGTCTTTCTGTTAACAAAAATAACAATAAATAAGCATACTGTCAGAATAGATGTAGATAAGAATTCCTAGGAGACTCTTTGATGGGTAATGAGAAGGAAAACTGAGATTGAGATACCAAAAGATACCGTTTCTGGAAGAACAACATCAGTTAGCTTGTGGGTGCCCTTTGTTGCAGAGCAATTCTGTGCAGCGCCCAAACGATGTGCTCGAAATTCCTCCCAGCTCATATCAGCAAATTCTAAAGGAAATGTAAACAAAATTGTTTATGCTGGTGGTATTGTTAAAATCAGAAGGAAGAATTACGTAACAAAGGTTGTGTAGTTCTTCTTTGGGTGCCATGTGAGAACCTACACAACCAGAGCTCCAAGAATTATAGGACCACATCAGCTGAGAGTCTCAAACCAAACATTATGACAGGAGGCAACATATTGTGGACTTGGGTCATGACCATTGATCCATGATCATTGAAGGCTTGTGTCCAATTGTCCCATTATATTTCAAAATGAAAAAAACTGTGTTCTTTAACTCAACAGGCAAGCCTCATCGCTTGTGAATGGTTCACGCAACCATTCAAGACACCCAAAGGTCACTATAGAATCAGTCTCTGAGTCATGAATATACTAGACACAGAACCCCAATTTTTTTACGGATCAATTCGTCTCCCTCACTCCCAAATTCTTACCTTTTTTATGTTGAGTTCTGAGTTTTGTATTCCATCATAGATATGCAGAAACTATTTTTTAATTGATCAATTGTTAAAAGGGTTCAAGGTTGATCTTTGGTGCCACAACCAAATTTCATCAACAACATCAGTCCCACATATTTTTTTCATGGAGAAAGATCTACTATGATTATGATCTACTTCTATTCAAGTGGTAAAAGAAAAGGTGTGAGGTGGAAAGACGGAGTGAAGAGTTTATCATCCCCTTGCATATGTTGGAATTACACAAGAGGATTTGACTTACTGTTGATGCCAAGCTTGTAAGACAGGCCTTTCCTGTTAGTTGAGTGGATGAGTTCCAAGCTATCCACAAAAATGCCAAATCTGTGTTTTATCTCTTCCACTGATCCATATGTCTTCCCATACCTATAACATCAAAAAACAGACAAAGGCAAACAAACATTTAGGGATTCATAGATTGGAGAGTATAACCCCATCCTTCAACCTAATTAATAAACTGAATACTAGAAATTTGAAGTTCTATTATACATCTCCACTTGTCTCTTCAACCCTAGGAACTTAAAACTTAACATGTTGAATTCATAGGAATCCTCAACAGATGAGACCTACAAGGTATTATCAACATTCATCAAATTGATAGGATTCATTTCCATGGGATGAAGGGTGGATAACAATTTCTTAACAAAGAGGAAGTTCGATGGCCACTTCTACATCTTGAATCTTCATCCTTCACTCCTTCCCCCTTATAAAAAAAAACCATTTCCTAAGAAATCAAAAGCTGGACTTCTGGGGGCCATATCTTTCAACCCAGTCAATGAATTTCTAATCAGTATATATTGATGAAAAGCCCTCCATAAGGAGATACAAGTACCAAATAGCTAAAATTGCCTCCATAAGGAGATACAAGTAGCAAATAGCTAAAATTGCTTGAACTAAAATTTTTTCTGGGATTCCACAGAAAGTCGTTTTCCATGGAAAAGAAAGAGATTTGTGAAGAGATGGAACCTCCGAGCGAAGCGTGCGAAGGTGAGCGCGTGACGGGCGTCGCCCACAGACTGGAGAATGGTCGATTCGAGATCTACAAGGCCATCTGTGACCCAACGGATGGGATTCTCCTCCTCGAACGTAGATCCGGCACGTGCGACAACAAGCAGGCAGAAGAAGACGATCGACACACGTGCAACACCTGCCATTACTGTTACTATTACTCTACCAAGAAGAACCAGGTGTAGTTGGTAGGGGGAAAGGGGAAGTAGATGGAGAATAGTATTTATGGTGGATGCCAAACATGATCCGACCAATAAAAATGCAAGAAGAATCATAGAAATATCATATGGCTAACGTGCACGATGACGTGGGAGAGTTTTGTCTGGATCCGGATCTGGATCTGTGTTTGGACCAAATGTGGGGGGTGACATGGGGAAATGATATTTTTTAAGAGAATGGGATGTGACATTTCTCCCATGTGGTAACCCTTAATTGGTCCAAATCGGATTTTTCTGTTGGACCAAATAGGTGGTTCATTTCCATTTTATCTGGGCACTCCTCGGTGTGGCCCACTTGGTACAGCAGTTGAGTCCAGATCTCGCCTGTGCGACCCCGCAAATAAGCTACAAATTCTACATGTAACTGAAATTACAAATACATCCTTGATGTGTGCACCACTGCTTTTGGTAATCTGTGGCAGAGGAAGGTGATTTTGAACGCTTTGGATATTTTTTTTAAGAAATTTTTTTAAATAAGTCCTTAAATTTTTGTCTTATTTTAGAAAAGGACATAAGTTTTATAACTTTTTAAATTAGTCCATAAGTTTTCCATGAAGTTCTCAATTAACGACATTCATCCAATTAAAGCTATTTTTCTGCAACTTTTTTCTTCAATTTTTTAAACTTCCCAAACTATCATTCAATCAAATAAAACCACATTTCACTTCCTTTGTATTTTCTTCTTTTTTTTTTTTTCACTAGCAATCTCATAGTGATCGAGGAAAACTAGATACTTCGGCTAAATGTAGCGGCTGCGAGAACCATGACATGGCTTTAAATGAAGGTACCATGGGTACTTTTAGAAAATTGAGATAAAATGCCATAAAAATACCTTTAAATGACATGGTGTCCTTAATTGAAGTTTTCATTAAAAAATTTAGGAATTAATTTGAAAAGTTTTGAAACTTGTATCCTATTTTGAATTAAGGAAAAAATGCCTTATTTAAAAATTTCCCTTTTTTAAAAGAAGAATGGTTGTCACTGTCCATGACTTTCCTTTTGTGCTGTTCTTGTGCCTTTGATTACTATGCAGCTATTTTGGATCACTACAGAGGGAAATTTCCCCACCTCAAGCCTCCTGACCTATAAAACCTTTTGAAGGACTGAGCCATGAATCATGATGGGAGAAAAGTCTGCTCCCAATAAAGGTAGAAGAAACCTAGGGTTTGATTAATTTGTTATCCAATGCTTAGTTTTTAGGGATTCAAAATTAATATGCAAATTTTTTTATCACCATGATTGAGTTCTACTTGCATAAAGGTCTGTCACCATAAAAAAAAAAAAAAAAAGATTGGTGCCATACCACAAAAGTTACATTTGCTTATAAGATATCAATTGATCATAAATGGCCCCACGGCCACATTTTTATAAAATAGAAAAGGGGGTTTGCTTGTGAAAAAAATCAAAATAAAATAAGAAATAAATATTCTTTAATCCCTACTATTATTATTGTGCAAATCAAGGGCATTTATGAGTTGGTTTCATATGATAACATTTCAGTCAAAATCAATGAGCAATGTCATATATATAGCTTTCAGGAATCTTTAAGCTTTTGAAAGAATCTTTTGTTGTTAATAAAGACGTGTTTCAATCAGCAACTCAAATTGCAAATGGGGGAAAATAGATGGGTAACAGATCCCAATATGAGAAATATCAAGTATCCCATCAATATCAGCAAAATCACTAAAATACATGAAACTCCAACCTAATCCATAGACCTAACCACCAATTGCACAAAATTTCCAAGCAGCACATTTGCTTTCATGAACAGTATTCAACTTATTGGACCAGGGGATTATAATTAACTACAGGTGGGAAGTTTGAAATTAAAGGTAAGGACCACATAATTTAAATGTTATGTTGCAAGGAAGGGGTTAGCCAAATATCACACTGGAGTTGAATTGATCATAAATGCATGCTACTGTCAATACTAGGCAAAGAAATTAAGAGATGCATTTTTTAAAGTAAACACGCGTAATCATTTTCTCTTATTATTCTATCTTTGGTAATCGAAAAACGTATTTTGGATTTGGAGCACTTATAAGTCAGAAAATCATATTTGATTCTTTTTCATGAATCATCATCATCTGCATATTAACTCATTTTAAATGAGGATGAATGGCCAGCAAGCGAACTCCCCTGGTGGAAGTCTATTATAATAGAAACGAACCTTTTTATTTTTTTTCCAGTATTCCAACTAAGGGGCTAAGAGACTTATACATGCCAAAAAATAGAAATTCATGTATGCAAAAGACAGAGAACTTACACATATGCAGTAATAGAAAACAGGAACATATAAGGCAAATGTCTTCATTGTTCCTCTCGTTGACTGTAAAAATTACTCCCTTCAGCATTTAGTAAGGCCTAACTATAGAGAAGAAAACCCAAATCTAAATGAGCTAGACAGATTCACAGACTAAAATCTAATTTCATAGTTTGAATTGAACAATGTATGAAATCTCGGGTAAGAGAATTCCTTTTCATTCCAAGGCATTCTTAAAAAATACTAAAAACTTTCCTGTATGTGAAGCATCACAATAAGTCAAAATAGATGAAAAAAAAAATTGAGATAAAACAACAAAAGACCACAGGAGATTTAGAATTTATAGTTAATCAATGTCATTTGGTAGATATTTTTCATTTGTTGAAAGATGGTGCAGTGGTTGGCTAAGGCAAGTTCTGTCTGCACATAAATAAATATCAATGGCATTCAGTACTTCAATGATAAGAGGACAAACATGGGGTGGAAATTATCATAGCAATGGGTCCACCTCTGCCCCGCAAAGTCAACGATGTAGTTGGCTGAGAGCATGAGAAACTACAGAGTTTTCTCTGCAGTTGGATGTGACAGGGCAAGTCAATAAAAATCTGTTCTGTTTAGAATTTTGAGGAAAGCATCTTATTCTTGGGGCCTGTTTAGGTGCAGAGTTCAGAGATGAAGCATGGAAAAGCCCCGCCCTTGTAACAAGTGCCATTCTGACAAATCAAGATATTAGGGAACTACAATTGGCTCTCCAAAAACAAATGTAGGTTTGCTGGGAAGCCACGGATTTTTCACAATCCAGGCCAATGGGCCCATTAACATGAAACATGTGGCCCAACAAACGTACACGGCAGTAGGCATGTCAAACGGGCGGGCTGGCACGGCCAGCTCGAAGCTCGGCCCGTCAGTGTCACTAGCTGGGCCGGCCCGGTCCACCAAGGGAATACCTTGGCACGGCACGGCCTGCTGGCATGGCCCACCATGGGCCAGGCTGGAGGGGGCCGGGCCGGCGGGCCAGGGGGGCCTTCACATTTTATTCGTTTTTCTTTCCTTATCAGTATTAAAAAAGAAATTAGAACATAAGCACAGAGAACGATAAAGATATTTAAGTAGTTCGGTCAAACTCGACCTACTCTACTGAGAAAAGAGAACCATTTGGATCTTAACTTCTTGAAGGTTTCTAAATAAGATTACCTTCAAAACCTTACAATCTTTTCAGAAAATTAAAATAAAAAAGAATTACAATGAATGAAAAAGTAAAAAATCATACGCGTAGTCCACTAATGTATTCTACTGGATCATAATTTTCCATTGATGTCAACTCTTGTTTCCTCTTATCTGCCAAATACCAATCTCGTAGGCAAACACAACACTCCACCGTTTCTTCAGTTAGATTTGTTCTTTTGTCATCCACCACTCGTCCACCTGCACTAAAAGCATGTTCTGATGCTACAAAAGACAATTGAATAGTCAATATATCACGAGCCATGGCGGCCAATATCGGATAAATGCTCTCTTGTTGCTTCCACCAGGCTAACAGGTCAAAACTAGATGCATCCTGCACCCATATTACACCGACGTCAAGATACAATGATAACTTCGTCACGGTGTTATTTGAGCAGCTTGAGCTGGATGCCATGTCCGTGGACAAGGAAGAATACCACACATCCAACTCACCAACACCTGTTTGCTGGACTTCTGAATGGCCCATACTAAGCCCAGTTGTACCTATTTGGTCATAATAAAATTGAAAAAGTGCTTGTAAATTTGCCCTTACATTTTAAAAAATATTTATATCTATATTATTCATATTTTTATTTATTCCATCAATAAAAAATTGTACACCACTTAATTTTAACCTAGGATCAAATACAGCGGCTAAAGAAAATGTCATTGGAGCCTCTTTCCAATATTTATTAAAAAAAATTTCCATGTTTCTAATAGTGTTAGTAAGTAAAAAATGATCTCTAAATCTACTAAATTGTAAAGTAATTTTAAAAAGCTTAATTAAAGATTCATTAGATGTTGGATAATATATCCCGGAAAAAAATTAATGTCGAAGTATAAAAAGCTTCTAATAAATCTCTTATATGGGCACATAACTTCCAATGTTCATCACTAATCATCAAATCTTGTGTATAAAAAGCACAAAATTCATTCAAAACAGTTTTCTGGTCAAGTGCCTTGTTTAACAAATTATATATAGAATTTCATCTATGTTCTACCTCTCTATGCATGTTAACAGCTGTTACACCTTGCCTCGCACATATTTGGGCATACAATTGTTTTATCTGTGCGGAGGAGAAAATAAATCTAGCAATGTCTTTAATAGCATCCGTGTAACTTACAATATGCTTTAAACCAACATTTGCAATGATATTTAAGATGTGACATATACATCTATTTTGAAAGATAGAGCTATCTATCAAAATTGCAAGTGGCATCTGCATTCTCATTAATTCAATAGCCAATGTATTATTACTGGCATTATCTAAAGTTATAGATAAAACTTTTTCCTTAATATTATATTCATCTAGTTTTTTTCAAAATAAATGTACTTATTCTAGTGCCATTGTGTGGCCATTCAAGACAACTAAAACTAATTATATGTTTATTAATAATTCATTTTGCATCTATGTTATGTGCAGTAATACAAAGAATACAAAGAAAACTATCACCCCTTTAGAAGTCCACATATCTGTGGTTATGGCTATTCTACCAGAAATTTCTACAAGGTAATTTTTTATATTTGTTTCTCTTCCTGCCAGAGTCTAATAGCATCATTTCTGGCAGTATTTCAAGAAATACTGCAAAATTGTGGTTGACAGTATTTCTGGATCCATTTTTCAAAAAACTCATTTTCAGCAAAAGAAAATGGTAATTCGGATAATATAATTATTTTAACAAGATTTTGTCTAGCACTTTGTGTATTAAAAGAAAAAAAACCCAAACTACTACTACTACTACCACCACCAGTAGTAGAAATTTGGGTCTATGAACCAGGCCCCTCTGTCCCTGCATCCGTCGGCTTATGTAAGGCTAAACATTTTTGCCTATGTCTTGTCAAATGGTCAGTACCTTTTTTGACTCAGTACCATAAATCTTACGGCAAAATGTTCATTTTGCCTTTTCAACTTTATTTTTATTTTCAATAACATCAAACCTTGTAAATACATCCCAAACTACTGAAGTTCCATTCCTCTTGGTTAGTTTACGGGAACTCTAAGCTTAAGGAAAGGGGGGTGGTAAATCACCTACTTCATCTTGTAATTCAATAAATTCTTCTTCTACCCCTAAATTAACGAAAGAAGATTATGTGGGAAATCTTCTAGCCATATTTCAAAAAATAAAATTTATAAATAATAACAGCAATAGGCTAATAGCCTTCTTTTGTGATAGTTAATATAAGAAAGGGGAGAAAATGAGAGTTACTATAATATAATATAAACATATATATATGGAATCTTAAATCTAAATAATATTAATACCTCTAAATTTTTTAAGGCCCCTTTAATCTTGTCTCTTGATGACTTGATCTTTGGCCCTCCAAAAACTTCTTAGAGAGAGTGAAAGAGTTGAATGCTTTGAGAGAGAGAGCTAGAAAATGTATAAAGAGTGAGAGAGTTGTGTAAATTGGTGAGGAATGAGAATGGGAGGTTTATGGTATTTATAGACTTTGTAAAATGAAAAATGACACAAAATACCCTTTATATGACAGTTTTATAGCTATTGGGGGGGGGTGTAAAATGGATTATTTTTTTTCAAAAAAAAAGTGGTTATGGACGTTGGGTGGGCGGGGCAGGCTGACTGGCGGGCTGGGCGAGCTGGTGGGCCGCGGGTGCCAGCCCACTAGCCAGGCAGGCCTGCGAGCCCGGGCCAACGGGCCCAGGCTCTTTGACCCACAGCACGTTGACTGCCAGGCTCTTCCTGGCCCAGCCCATTTGGCATCCCTACACGACAGCAAGTCAAGCTTACTGACAATCAGAGATCCACAGAGGGATCATAAAACGGTTTTATAGTTAGAGATGGAAGTCATCTATAGGGATACTGGCCGCATGGCTACCTTACACTTCACAATTGCTCCAAAACGGATAAAAATTATATAATTTTTGCAGTATTGTTCTTCCAGAAAAGAAAAAGGCTGTGAAAGTTACAATTTTATCTTTAAATTTGTGCAATATCTTATCTTAGGCATACATGATATCACAATGTGCAATATCTCATGATTTTAGGTTATCACATGAATCCAGATTTTTTTTTTCACCGTTTCTTTTCTATTGAAGAGAGGAAAAGCTTGCAGTTGCTTTCCGATAAATAGAGAAAAAGAACAGCAGTAAAAACTCTTTCCCTAATGTATACGTATGTAAAAGAAAGAACACACATGAGATATCATACAACCTAAGGATATCGCATAAATGCTCAGATATAATGGCAGCCCTACTACGGTCATTAGTACCTCATTTATATGATGTTTATTTGGAAACAATGAAGGTGATTGTAAAGCAAATGTAAGCCCAAATGTGACATGATCTCTCTCTATATAATATTTACGTGAAAAAAGTAGTGTAGTAAAATAAAATTCATCCTCTACTTACTTTACCATACTTTCTACTACTGGCCATTCTTTTCACCTCAAAAAAGCATGATAAAGGCTAATAAAGTAAAGTAAATACAAAGTCCACTTTTTTAGCAACCTCTCCCACTTGACTTCACCACATATTTTATCTTACCTTATTTTACTGCACCACCAATGCTGTTGATAGTAAGACTAGTATTAAAAGCTTCCAAAAAAGGGAAAAGGACCCACTGTATTTCTTAGAAAAGAGGGAAGAAAAATCCCTTTCCACAAAAACAGTAGGAATGACAAGGCAAATGAGTGCATGGTGTTTTTCTTTTCTTTAAAAACGAGAGCTTATCATAAATGGGAAAGAAATAGCCCTGATTGGTCTTCAACTAGAGTGCTTGAAGAAAAAACTGATCAGCCCTAAGTTGCTTAGGGCTCATCTATGTCTGTTGAATTGAATTCCTGTAAATTTATGGTAAAATTGATTGCCAAAGATATATATTAAAGAGGCAGCGGGCAAGGATAATTGGTGGAGGTGTAGACAGGCCCTCATGTAATGATTGGATAATTAGTTACCATGAAAGGAGAATAATTTTTACGGTCGTTCCTGAATTTTCACCTTCATTACATTGTAATTCATTTCCATGCAAACAAGCAAACCCCAGACTTAAAAAACAAATACATTTGCAAACAGTCCTCCCATATCAAACACTAAAAGCTTCCAAATCACTGTTATTGTAGGGAAATTGCTCATACATATCTTAAGAAAAATCACAATCAACTCTGAGGAACACTTTTCCAGGCTGCTAAGAGATTCACTCACAAATATTACAGTAAAGCCGGCAGTGGAACGTCAAAAAATTGGAACTCCCCAGAATTTATTTAGTTCCTAAGAACTCCCAAGACTTAAAAGGTGCCTACTGAACGTCGCTCTGAAATCCTGCTGGAGAAAACCCCGCCCAGCATATTCAGACTGATTGGTTAGGTTTCATAATTATTCATGTCCCAACTCTTCTTTTTTAGTTTTTCACTAGAGACCCCACCATTTCTCACAGCCTAGGCAGCAAGCCAGCAATAATGGGGTAGGATGCACAGGTAGCAACACCTGCAAAAAATAATGATCTCAATTAGCCTTCTCGTGTATTAAAATTTAAAAAAACAATCAAAGATCTGAAAATGCAGCATTAAAGAAAGCATGTAGTGTTGTTAGAGGGAAGTACACAAGGTTTTTCTACAGGAACCAACTGTAACAGAATCATACATTTACTATGGACCATGGAGTGAGTGTAATATAGGGGCAAAGTAAAGGAAGTCAAAGTAGGGCCACAGTTTTTTGGGTTGACACTAAAAGGGTTCACAGTAGGCCCAATTATGAATGGGTCAAGCTCTCATGAAGGTGCCAAGTACTATCAAATCTGGCCAGCCAACAGGTTTAGGCCAAATTTTGTTATACAATTATGTGTTTTTATGGTAAATAAAGTTCTAGGTGATAGCTGGCAATTTCATATTGGGCTGAGAGGGTGAGTATTATTTTGTAATGAATCAGATTGAACGGACCTTAGTCGCCTGTTGAAGCCAGAAGATGAAATTCTTGGAACAAAGGGAGGATATACTCCTTGATCAGTTTAGAAGGCGGTGTTATCCAACCAACAGAGTATAGTGCCATTTCTGCTTGGGTTTAGGATATATGCAACCAATCACAAGGTTGGATGCCCACATACTTTCATAAACATGAAAACAAGCAGGGCATGCTTTCAGGTGACTATACCATTTTATACATGTCCAATATTTCAATACAAGGTGCACAAGTCTCCAACATGATAGGTTTTATTTTGTGATGCACAAATATATATATATATATATATAATTACAAGTAAATAAGATTGACTTGGGTTTTGAGGGAATGCAAATAAAGAGAACAGATAAGCAAGGTTCGAAAAGAATAACCCACCACACATGTTCTTCCCCAACTCCATCTTGAAGTAGCCTTGATCTCCCCAGTTCTTGCCCCATGAGTTCTTGATAATCCAGTACGGCACACCGTTCTCCACACCATAACCAACCGCAAGAACAGCATGGTTGATATCCTACCATAAGAATTGGAAAATGTTAGGGGGAAAAGAATTTTTGCAAACGACACATTGTCTTCTGAATTCTGATTGACCGTAGCAGATTGAGATGTAGGCCAATTGCCTATCAGGACTGAAAATCTGATATGCAGCAATTACCACAAATATGTAAAGTATCACTAGCAAATCTTGTTTAATACTTTACAGTTTTAGGGAGGAATTGTATCATCCTGAAATCTTAAGTGGCTTAAACATTGTTGCCGTTTATCTTTTTAAATATGAATATATATTTGGGCAGCACGGAAAACAGAACCACATTAAATTGGTTCTGCTGCCACTGCCTTTTCCACCTGAGATCAATATTGGTGCCTAGTTCACATGTTGAATGAATTTCTGGTAAACGTGTGGTGTGGCAAACAAATTCTGTTTACAGTAACAACCATCTATTTAGTCAATCTATTCAAACTATATGGGCTCAAGTGTTCAACCAATTAAGTGCATTGCTATTGGTCCATATTCATGTCACATTCTTAACATACTACAAGAGTCTTTCACTGAAATTCAAAGTAGAACTTAGATAAATAATACATCTATCATTGTCATCAAAGCCTTATCACAACAACTTGGAGTCAGCTTTGTGAATTCTACTTTTTCACTCCTATCTAAAGTTTCTCTCTCTCTCTCTCTCTCTCTCTCTCTCTCTCTCTCTCTCTCTCTCTCTCTCTCTCTCTCTCTCTAAAATTCAAAAAAAAATAAAAATAAATCTATATGATATATTGATATATATTATGGTTAGGTAGTAATGTGGCGGAACTTGAAAGGAAGGTGCATAGTCAAATACCGCGATTCGAATATAAATAAACAGAAAATAAACTCTATTTCTAGCATAAGGAATTAAACTGATCCCCCATTTCTCCAATGCAATCTACAATTCATTTGTAGAGCAAAGTTACTTGACTCAATATATAATAACTGGGTTGAATTTACTCGGATCAATAAATTTGAAAAAGTGGTCCAAAAGGCTCACCATTTCAGTGTTGCCACATGCCTTGTTGGTGTAGACTCCTTCTTTGTAGAACCGGAAACCTTCGACAACCTCAAATGCAACACTCACTGGACCAATAATGCCCACAGCGTGTTTAAGTTCATCTTCGGCACCCTATGTACAAACACCAAAACCAACAACCAGAGTAATGTGAGTGGTGTTGAGCAAGTCCATCAACCCTGTGAGCATTGAAACGGGTGAAAGGACCAAAGGGGGACTTTACCAATGTAATGTTAACTGAGTCAAGGACCTTAATAGCAACTTTTTCAGGTTTAAACCTGCAGACTCCTTCCACTCCAGTATAAGGATATGATTCCTCGGAGTCAAGGCCGCCATTGTACTTTATGTATTCAAATGCTTGGGAAGGCAGTCCCCCACTGCAACCGAAGTTGTCGAACGCTGTGGCACAGTCCACCAGCTGCTCCTCCGACAAGGATATGCTCTTCCCCGTCGCTTTCGTATAAGCTGCCTCCAATGCTCCAGTGGAGCTAATAATTTGAGATGACAAAGGATGTGTACCCCCACCATGCAAGTCAAAAATTTAGAATTGCATATTCCAAGTTTTGGAAAAACAGAGAAAAATTCATAAAGTTCCTACAACTGCAGTTCTGTTTATGAGCTGATCTGACCATTCTTGTGGACCAGGTCTGTGCCTGATTCTTCATTTTGACAGGCCAACATTCCATATCTAGCCCCATGCTTGGAAGCATTTTGTAATGAGTTTCAGCCTAAGCCAGGTCAAAGTCAGTTTATGGATGCAATGGGCAAGGTCTGGTGTGGATTGGGTCCACCAAGTAAACATGGCCGGCTAAGAGACCAAGATAAGGTGGAGGAGTGCATTTCACCAATTGAAGGGAATGACTAGGTTCACTTGGTCCATGTATGTTCTTTCTTTCTACATGACTAGAGCAGTTGAGCTTGCATACCTGAATGTCCAGCAAGATCCACAATGGCCTTGGTTTTTAACAGGGCTGACAATGCCATCGTCCCTCCAGTCTTTCTATAAACATACAATACCAACAAATAAGAATACTATCAGAAAGCAAGATGTAGATAAGAATTTCCAGAAAAAACGAGATTGAGATAGTAAAAGATACTGTTTCTGGAAGATCGTCATCCGTAAGCTTGTGGGTGCCCTTTGTGGCAGAGCAATTCTGTGCAGCACCCAAACTATGGGTCCGAAATTCCTCCCAGCTCATATCAGCAAATTCTAGAGAAAAATGTAAACAAATTGTTTATGCTGGTGGTATTGCTAAAAATCAGATGAAAGCATTATGTCTCGTATAGTTCTTGTTTGTGTGCCATATGTGACACAGATCCTACACATTAGTGCTCCTAGGATGATAGTACCACATCAGCTGAGAGCCTCAAAACCAGCACAATTATGACAGGCGCCAACAGGTTGTGGACTTGGATCATGACTCATAACCATTGATCCATGATCATTCAAGTCCTACAGTTCCTATCTGCAGCTGATATTTTATGGGGTGAACATGAATCCATCCAATCCAAATTAGATGGTGGTGGCAAATATGATCATGAACAGGGCCCAGTGGCCCACCCAGGGGATGGATGACCTGTGCAATTGGCTGACCACTCTATTAGCAGTTCAAACAAGTCTATAATTTATCAACTTGCATGTGTTAGAATTACTCAAAGAAGATTGCCTTACTGTTAATGCCAAGCTTGTAAGGCAGGCCTTTCCTGTTAGTAGAGTAGATGAGTTCCAAGTTGTCCACAAAAACGCGAAATCTGTGTTTGATCTCTTCCACTGATCCATATGTCTTCCCATACCTATACAACATATATATATAGAAGATAAGGCAATGCAAACATTTGAACAGAAGAAAAGCTGAAAAATACAAGATTTTAGAAGAGATGGAATTGGAAGCTATAACCTTCGAGCGAAGCGTGCGAAGGTGAGCGCGTGACGGGCGTCACCCACAGATTGAAGGATGGTCGATTGGAGATCGAGTAGGCCACCTGTGACCCAACGGATGGGATTCTCCTCCTCGAACGTGGGCCCGGCATGTGCAAAAACTGCCAGGCAGAAGAAGACTATCAAGACACGTGCAACACCTGCCATTACCATTACCATTACTATTACTGTTTTACTTTTACTATTACTCCTCCTCTCCCAAGAAGAATAAGATGATGGGGGAAAGTAAAAGAGGTGGGTGGGTATTTATAGCAGGCAGAGTGGGCCGAGGAAACTGCTCAGATTGCTAGACATGGTCTAAGTCTAACCAATAAAAATGCAGTGCATGATGATGTGGAAGAGTTTTGGTGGCGGTTCTTCTGGTGGGTTCCTTCTGCTTCGTACAGCAGGTGAGTCCGGACTCCGGATCTTCAGGGTGAACCCACAGGGTAAGGGTGTTCATGGACCAGGCCTGCCCGAGACCGATCCGGGCCCACCCCTTGGGTCGGGATGATATTAAAAAATTTAGCGTGTTTGTTATATGGGCCGGGCTTGGATTAATTGGTAGAGAACCCAAGCTCAGCGCGGCCCAGCTCTGCCCGTCCCTTTTAATTTTGATGGTTCCTCTCATTCTTCTTCCCTAATCTTGGACTCCAATCCTGATAGAGCAAAATCAAGTTGGCATTGTGTCTTTTTTATTTATTTTTATTTTCTGTCAAGTGTTTAAAAGCCTTAGATTTGATGGAAGAAAATAACTGAGGCCACCCCTTCTTATTTTCCAAAAAAATGACTAATGCATGAGCCTCTTTTATAATTCATGGGTCAATGGCCCCACTTACATGCCACATGTGGCCCATAAGACCTACATGGCAATTCATCAAAGGGTTTTTATGGTTGGAGATGAAAGTCAATAGAATTTTCAAGAAGGGGAAATATCCATGGAGCCTGAGGTGACAACTTTACTTAGTTTAACCTGTTTGGGCTTGCTATACACAAGTTTTACCATGGGTGAGGATGATATACATCATTGGATTTTGATATGTGCGATCCTTGATGATATTTTCTATCCACTATCAATTTCTATTGAAGTGAAACTTTGGCCGGTTCGTGTTAGAGGGTGAGTATGATTAGCCCAAAGGTTAAAATAAGATGCAGCTACAGTACCAGTGTAGGATTGTTTCTTATAATTTTATGAGTCTTTCTAAAACTCCATCATCCATCCATAAACGTTCCTTTTTTCTATAATTTGTTTGCGTCAGATTGCATGGGAATTGAATACATAGAAATTCAAAGTCAAATAAGCTTCACAAAGAACTTCAAAAAAAAAAAAAAAAACGAGGATGAAGAGTATGAGGTGAGGAAGGAAGGGAAAATTGTGGAGATACAAATAAGACCTTGACTTCCGGGTAAGTATTGAACGGCTAGGGTGATGATGGTTGAGTATTCAGTTCCTATCATCCCTTGACTCAATTTACATTAAAGGGAAAGTTAGTTGATGGGCATTTTTAGATATCCACCTTTGGTCTTCATTTTCTACCACTTATGACATGAAGTCTCCCAATTTAAATGTATGTTCAATTCATACTTATTCTAAGGCAAACAAATAGACCCATAGTATTAAAAGCTTCTAAAAAGTGCCACTTTTTAGAAGCTTTTAATACTGGTGTTACTTTTCAAAAAGCGAAAAACATAGAAAAAGAAGAAAAAAGTCCTTTCCAAAAGTATGGTAGGCATGACAAGGCAAAGGGATGCATGGTGTTTTCAAGGAAAATAAAAAAGATGCATGGTGTTGTTTTTCTTTTACACGGGAGGCATTTTGTTTTTTTTGGTAGAACACTTGAGGGAGATTGGGTCCAACCAGAATGGGAAAGAGCCCTGATTTACCTTCAACTAGAGTGCTTGAAATTTCTATCTAGAAGTAGATTTGGCTCTAGACATTCTAAGAAATGCTTGTGACTTTGGTAGTTTGTAGTAGAATACAGTATGACAGCATATGGTTTGTCTTTTGTTCAGATCGGTTGTGCTGACCCAGTCTGGCAGTCTATTTCTGTTCTTGTTATGTTTTAGTGTGTTTCATTTTTCCAATTAAGTAAAACTACTTTACCCAAAAACAAATATATGCATGAAAAATGAATATCAAATAATATTTTATTTTATTAAAAAAATCAGAGGTAGATGTAAAATGAATAACCAGTCATCACCTTATTCATTTACCATCTTCTTTTGATTTTATTTCTATAAAAGAAATAGTTGTTTGATGGTCATTTCTTAAAACTCACTTTTAAACACTTGTTGCATAAATCATATATATTCAATTATTATGTATTTGAATGCAAGCTCTGATTGTTTTAAATTTTCTATTATAGTCTCTGGCTGCCAAACGCATTTCATCCATTTCCATCCCATGAGATTGAAAAGCTACCCCAGAAAAGTTGCCAAATAAGCTGCAAAATTACAGTAGAGTAGCCAAATGAAGGCTAAAAGAATCTGATTTCATTTAAAACATTTTACGAATACTGCAGACATCCCTGCGTACTATTGATTACCAAGGAAGTGAAAATTTAGTTTGTGACATTTCATGTGTTACTTCATGAAACTGTGTGTACCAGTAGCAGGCCTGCGGTAACTATATTTACCAGAAAGTTACTACCATACAAGATGACGGTTTGAAAGCAGGGTAGACCCACGAAATTCAACTTTGGGGCTCTAAGTAAAATAAATATTAGGCGAAGGGACAATGTAAAAAAAAAAAAAAAACCATGATGATTTTCAAAATTTGCAAGGTAGTTCTTAAAAATTTTAAGATTTTTATCAGGTATGGGTGGGGGCTGAAGCCCCCAGACCGCTCTGGTTGAAAAGCTAAGGCCAGGTAACTTGAGGCCCTGTTTCTCAAAATCCTAGCCCATATGCCTAAGCTACCCTATCAAACCAGTTTTCATAATGCATTATTAAATGAACCTCCTCATTACGATCAGGCTCAAGCCTAATTACTCTGCTAACTTAATAAGATTGGTCAAAAAATATATATAAATACCATTTTCTTTTCAACAATAACTAGATTGTAGCTATTTTGTGGAATTATTTTTTGAAGTCTAATTGTCTCTGCATTGTTCTTGCTTCTGTTTTCTTTAATGAGATTCTCTTTCATATATAAAAAATCCCTAGGAGGGAGGACCCAGTCGATTAAAGGAACTCTCCTGCAAGGAGAAAATTAAGTCCTCCCTACACAAATTTAAAAGAAAAACAAAAAAAAACAAAAAAACAGGTCATTTTTTACACTTGGAATGAAGCAACACGGATATAATCAGGCTCAAGCAAAATGCCTAATTACTCTTATTCAGTATTTTGAAATTTTCTAACATTCTCTCACAGTTCTCAAAATTTCTTACGCTGAATACAATCAGGCTCAAGCAAAGTACTCAGCTTTCTCCTCCTGGACTATGATCTCTCTTCCCAGCTGAACTAGCAAGCATGGTATACCTTGGGGGCTCGCTGAATCTAGGTATTCAAGAGAAACAGGAAGGAGAACATTAGCACAGCACATCTACATGGGCCTACCCGCTTGCTAGAAATTCATGGTAAAGTCAGTCCCTACTAGGCTAGGTCAGGGGCAAAGGCTAGATCAGGCAGAGATGTAGATGGGACCTTAACTAGAATTTGGAATCCCCTCATTCATTTTCCATTTAATGGGGAGATAAATTGATTGCTATTCGTGGATTTCACCCGTGTTCAATTTTTGCCACTTTAGAAATGCAATTTACAGAATTATGAACAAAAAAAAAAAAAAAAAAAATTTGCATACAACCAAACAGGCCCCAACATAAAAAGAGTTGCCACTAATTCAACATCCAGCTGTATATTAAAAAAAGGATAATTTCTTCACTGCACTGCACTGCTCCTAATTAGGGGCGTTTAAAAACCTGGACCAAACCACCAAGTCGGAACCAGCTCAAATATAACAGTGGATAGACCACCATGAACCAGTGGTTTGTTTATTACCTCAAGCGTTTATTGTCCATATATTGACCACCACTTTTGAAAGTGACCAACTACTCGTAGATATATGGTGGTTACTGCAGGGAAAAAGCCCAAAAAAATAAAAAAAAATAAAGTATTCAATATGGCACATATTGCTTATTTAATCATAGCATCCGGGTTTCAAAGGTCATCCCTACAAGCCTTAAGTTAAGAAAACCTAATGGTTCCTTTTACGGCTCGTATATATCTTAAAAACAATTTCAAACCCCTAATCTAATCCTACACTAAAACAATCACATTAAGAACCAATGGCCAAGATGCAAAACAATAATAAACTCTATGCATAGTTGCTATGGCTATGACCTCTCATGCAAATCAATATAAACTTAGTTTCTACTGCATTTTTGTTATAATGACTAAAATTACTACACTAGAAACTGCTGCTAAATAAAATCCAGGTTCCCGGACAAAATTGTTCCGGGTGGATCAGGCAGACCAACCACAAGGCAAAAGCCTAGAATAAACCATACAATGGAATGGGCTCCTCTATGTGATTTTAAGTTCTATGCTCGTTTTTGGAGTCGAATGAAGTAGAGATTTTAGCTATTGGAAAACTTATAGTTTTGTAAGTGCTTTCTCAGGCCAACTTGTTGGGGAAAGAAACTTCAATAACTCGATCAGACGAGTTCTGTGGAAAGTTGGTGGTCCTTTCATTCAACAAGAAACTGCTTTAGTCGTCCTTGAAGGTGCTAAGTAGGTGGCAATAGTTAAATAAGGATTTCACAACAATTAATTGTATGTTATGTTGGACGTTAAACTCTTACCGGCTCCTCACTTGGGCCTCCTCTTAGTTCCTTACGCACACTACAGTAGCTCAATCAAAGTTTGCACTTCTAATTCTGAAGTTGTTGATCGCCTTTTAAATGTGTTGGTGAATCTCTTTTTCTCCCCATTTTCAACAAGTATAAATTATAGATTAAAATAAAAGATAAGTACAGTCACAATACAAAAGAAACTGAAAAAGTAAGAAACCAACCATAGGTATAAAGAGATAAGTACCCAGCAAGCTTGGTCAAAAAATCATAATACAAAATAAAAGCAACCAAATAATTTTCTCTATCTCACCACTCGGGCAACACATCCAGCAGGCCATAAAACCACTTGAAGAGATGAACAGATCTATTCAAATCGAGATAGAATTGAAACGCCCAGGGGGCTAGAAACAAATAAGCCTAAAATTACTTTCCACAATCAACCAAATGAGAGAGTATGTCCTTAAAAGCTTTTAAAAGCTTTTAAAATGACCAAAATGTCGACTCCATTAGAGTTCTTTATTCCACATGCTTATAAACAGAGTTTGCATTTCTTAATATTCCCTTTTAACACATTAGTGTAGAATAACTTACTGAGAAATAATATAAAAAAATGTCAATGATTGTGTAAATGAGTCCCGTACTTTCCTGTCATGCAAATATATTTGTATTCGTTTTCATGGCTGGATAAAGTAATATGGATCTTAACTGCAAAAGATCAGCCAATGCAGCAATGGAGTACACTGAAACCTTTTATTTTCAAGCTGGCCCGAATCCAAACAATTCCAACACGCTCATTCAGATCTCACATGACTCAGATGGTTCTTCAGACAATGGGGTGGGGCAGGTCCTTCTCAGCCGTGATTCCCACGCACAGTTAATATATAAGGATATATAAGGTATTTCCAGCTCTTAGGAAGTTGGTTTTGTTGATTATCCCGATGTCTGTAGTTCTAAATTATTTGTGTTTGTAGTTTTGTTAGTTGTGGTCTGATTTTAAGTCCTCTGTTGTACCTATTCTATTTAATATATGCCCTTATTGGCCCCCCCAAAAAAAAAAAAAGAAGTAAAAAGAATCTTAGAATGTGTTTGTTTTCATGATGAGGTAAAATGAAAAGTATGAAAATATAACGCCCAACAGTCCCTTTGTTTTTTACTTCAACCATGTTTTGTTGGTTACAACAAGTGAGAAATCAATTCCAAAGCTTTTGCTTTCCCAACTGCCAAAAAATTTTACTTCATAAAACACAAGCAAGCCGGTTACTTTACCAGTTGTTAACTACTCGTCTCACTCCTCCCGTGTTTGAACAATTTACCAAGAAAGTAATTAGAAATTAAAATAAAGTAATTTGTTCATAACATGGTCATCTTCACTTAATAAGGATAATAATAAGAACCATATTGACATTTCATAGAGGAGACTAAGTATTGGAACAAGAGTTGCATGATAAAGAAGTTAGCAACTGGTAAAGTAACCAGTTTAATTGTGTTTTATGAAGTAAAAGCTTTTCGGCGACAGGTGAGTAAAAGTTTTGGACTTTACTTTCCCACTTGTTGAGAATTGGGATCAACCAATCATGGATTACTTTCCCACCCCTGAAAAAACAAACATGCACTAAGGTTTCCAATGCATTCATACCCTTTTAATCATTCTCATAACTCCACAATCCCATCCCAGTATATATAGCCATAGGCTCTTGTCATCTAATGTATAGGAAATTGTGGATGATGACTCCCCTCTGCAAGTTTATTGCCCAAGAGACCAAGTTTTAAAAATTACAACTGTCAATCATCAAATCTAAGGCAATGCCATTGCACTAGCATCTGATGCAAATAACTAAGAGCAAAACAAGCCAAAAACACAAAATTAATTAATGAAAAGAAAATGATGCATGATCAACTGTTGATCTCAATGAAAAACTAAGACCAACAGAAACTCACACATACAGTCGAACTGATCATAAAGATTTCATATCCAAGCAAACTATAGTTGAATAAATTAAATAATGTAAAGAAACCAACAGCAAATAAATTTTAAACCCATCACACAATCGTCCATTCAAAGCAATCGAAAGAATCAATCACATTGAAAGCATTTCCAAGACATTCTTGTATTGATGCATTCCATTTGATATTGAAATCCGTGAAATAGAGTAGTCCATGGTATCTTAATTTTGTACTGTGCCTAGGTCATTAGGATGTAAGCATTTCCTCAAATCCAAATCCACAGACTAGTGGATCCATGACAATATTTCATAGCTAGAAAGGTGTGGATTAGCCTCTCTTTTTCCTTTTTTTCCGTTAAAATCAGTGCACACAATGGGTACAAATTGTGATGTGATGAATGGCATTCCATTTCTCTATTGCTCCTGATCTGAGCATTCGAACAGTTTTATTTTGATGTTCAAATCTGTTTTTTTTTATTAGTTTTTTTATTAGTTATAGCACCACATTAGATTCAGGTGTTCATGGTAACTATAAAAATGTCTCGAGACAAAAATATACAAAACAGAAATACAATCAAATCATCCAAATCCAAAATTTCAAACACAATTGATTTGACAAAAACTATCAAAGCAACAACATCACCACCAAGATCTATTTCAAGATATATTTCTCTAATTGAAATATAAAGTCGCAATACCTCAAATGATCAAAGTCTAACATAGAAATCATATCAAAACTACCAACACGATAGAGTTCTATTGATAACCAGAAATCAAAAACCAAAAACAAAACAAAAACTACTCGTTCGACCTTGCAAATTACCAGCTTCACGCGGTAAGCACGACGGCGCCTCCTGCCTCCTTGATCTTCTTTTCAGCAAGCTTGGAAACGAGCTTCGCCTTCACGACGACGGGTTGTGACGGCGGGAGCATCCCCTTTCCTAGCACTTTGAAGTAGCCGAACTGGGTGACGTCGATCATCGGAACCTTGTCGTCGCACGCCTTCTCCTTGACGTCGGCGGGGACGAGGGACCAGAGGCGGTCGATGTTGACGATCGGACGGTAGAACTTGTTTCGGAGCTTGTGGAAGTAGCGCATTCCGACCTTTCCGAAGTAGCCGGGGTGGTATTTGTCGAAGAGGATGCGGTGGTGGTGCAGGCCTCCGGCGTTTCCCCGACCACCGGGATGCTTTCGGTGCTTGCCGATTCGGCCATGGCCGGCGCTGACATGCCCTCTCTTCTTCCGGTTCTTCTTGAAGCGGGTCGTCATCGGGGAACGAGGCTAGGGTTTTGGAAATTGAAAATGGAGTAGAAGAGAGATCTGAAACCCTAGAGGCAGAAATGGGAAACGGCCTATGAAGAGTTATTTATAGTGAAAAGGAGAAAACCCTAGACACGTGTGATGTGAGGATCGTGTCTAGGGTTTTCTAACCTGGGCGCATGTGGGCCTTAGCTAATGAAGCCCAGTCCCTTAAGAGGCCGATTCTACATTTGGGTTGGGTTAGGGTTGGGTGCATGTTAGTCATCTAGTTCAAGTTTGGCCTATACTCAAACCTGCAGCCTATTATCATTTTCGTCCAAGCACATATATATATATATATATATATATATATATATATATATATATATATATATATATAAGGATGCATACGGGTATCCATTTCTCTAATTATCCGGAAGTTTTTACCGATAGAAAAATCGCATTTTGAGCCTATTTTAGGTTTCGATTTATAAATGAATTTAAGCCTGAGTCAAGATCTGAATTCATACGGGTTTTGACCTGTTGAATCATGTCCTAGCAACAAGTCTTTAATGTTGCAAATTGCAATTCAAAATAAACTTTGGTTGGATATTTTTATGTTAAATTTCGAAAGTAGTGTACTTGATGCATTATTATAAATTGAATGATATCCTTATTTTAAATGGAAAAAAATTAGTCTGAACTAGTTTTGAAACCGAATCTCAATTCTCTAAACGAAACTAGTTTTGGAACAAGTTCAAGTTCACTTATCAAAATTAGGCCTAGAACCAATGAAATAGGTTTTAAATAGAAATTGAAATTGTCATCTAAGAAACGGTTTTAGTTCGGCGTCCAATATGGCTCCAGCCTGGACCAACCCATTTGCATCATACCAACTCATTGTTAGCAAATGGTTGAAGTTATCTACCTTGGATTGGTCGGGACTGTGGGCCATTTAATTATTGCAATGCTGGTGAGACATGGCTCGAAAGCATACTCATTTAACTAGCCAGAAGCAAATAAGGCTCAAATAAGCAGGCATCCACGTAAGTACGTTTGGATCAATGGATCGTTTGAAGAGCAAATCAATACACTAGTAGAGTTCCAAAAGTTTTAATACGATTGAATCTCTATATACTTTCAAACAGCTCTATTTTGGAATAGATTCATTTTGGACAAATCTGTTGGAATAAAATCTATTTCAAACAGGCCTTTCTATGAAAGCTTAACAGATTGTTGTTCGTTTTCCAAGTCCAAAACTATGAGACACATTTGAATGCAAGTCCAACTCAATAGTCGATTTCAAAAATGACCATATAGAACATAAAAACTGCCAATAGTTGGATGCACATGCATTTGGATATAGACACTTAGTACATTTTTCTTGAAATGCTTAGAACAAAAAAACACATATGGTACATATTTACCTAAGTGAATATATATATATATATATATTAAATTTTTTTTATGACTAGTGTTTTTTTTTTTTTTTTAATTTAACATATTTAATCTAATGTTCTATCCAAGAATGGGGCATGAATGTATGTATGTCTTGAAGTTTAATATTCATAAAAATACCCATATATATGTTTATTATATGTATACACATGTAGTTCATAGAAAAAGGAATATCACGCAACATGTGGATTTTAAAGTGGTTTGTGTGCGTATGATATATGTGCCATATGTGAATGGACTAACTATGATGTAGATACCTTGAGCCATGAAGGATCTAGCTTGAAATATGAAATTCTCACTTATCTACGGAAAAAAAAGGATCCAATCCCCTGCATTGGGAGATTTCAAATATTTGGATAATCAAGTACCATATTCTCATTATTAACATTTCTCTTATCATTGAGGAGGTTTTAACAACTACTAAGTTGATTGTTTGGTGATCCAACGAATTAGTTTAAGACATCGAACTTCTTTAATAGGCCTAACTAGTAATGGTCATGAGATGCACTAAGCAAGCTACATAATTTCTATGGTTTTCCAGTAAAGAGTTTGGTCAATTAAAAGAGTTTCCAGTCTATTGGTTTATCAAATGCAAGAAAGTTCATATTTGACAATTAAAAGGATATAAAATAGTTTCGTTGATGTTTCTAGCTATTAGAATAAGGATCATTCACGTAAATGATGAAAATAGAAATTACACCTATCGTTCATTCTGCTACCTTAGATAAGACAACAAATAATATATATGAAACTTTTTTTTTTTTTTTTTTGAATCTTAATTCTAAAGACCCTCATGTAATAGATAGGTCAGCGGGACTCACAAAATTTTTTTTTCGTGATTTCTTATTGTAATTAATAATTAAAGTATTTTTTGAACATATTGGTTATAAGATACCAACAGATTTAAAGGTTGTAAGAGTGAGATATTAATGGATAGAAGAGTGCACTATTAAAATACTGTAAGATTTTTGTTGTTTAAAATTTTTGAAGAATGCAATAAATTCTAGACTGGTTTATATTAACAGTCACTGTATAATATAATACTAACACAATAACTCGTGCTCTGTATGATATCTCCATGCATTGCAAAATAAATAATCATATATAAAAAATATTATGATTGAAAGCACCAATTTTTTATAGAGTAAGTTGCATAAAATGGAAATAGGAGAGTTAGAACCGAAATAGAATACAAGAGATGGGGGTAGAAGAGAGTCTTTACAAAAAGGGAGGACTAAAATTTTAAAAAGTGGTAGGTGAATTGGTGAGAAAAAAAGTTATGAATGGGGTAATTGCATTAAAAGATACTATGCATGTAAGATGGGCATGTACCAACCCATAAGCTAGAGTTGATAGGTGAAAGGTCCAAGTAAAAACCCTCTCAAACTCATTACTTGGACAATGTGAAATGTGAGGCTTTTGCAACATGCATGATATAAGTAGTGTGGAAGGTCAAATAAAAACCCTCTCAAACTCATTACTTAGGCAATATGGGATGCGAGCAGTATGCATGAGATAAGCAGTGGAGAGAGAAAGTGAAACATTTAAAAACAAAAACATGACTGCGGATCAAAATTAGAACTTTCGGTCAAAATTAAAGTAAAAAACTTTGGCTTTTAATACACTATAATATGTCTTAAAAAGGTCTGAAGATGGCAAATGCAAATTTTTAATGGTATTTCACAACCATGATGAAGGCCATCATCACATTTAAACAATCGAAACCAGCAATTGCTCGATCTCGTTTCAGCCCCAATGGTGTGCACACATGATTGAACACATGTCGAGCGAGTCATTATACACAACTTTAGTCATATTTATAAATCAGGCCATTTATCACATGTTTAATCTTACGTGCGGCTCAAATTCTATTGAAATAAAATTTTAGACATCTAATAACACCGAGGGGTATTCAGTTATGAGCATTTGATGATTTCAAGTAGGTGGACTCCACTTAGTTTCCAATTCTTCGACGATGATCCTCATAGGACTCGGATTCACCCAAACAAATAGATGGTTGGAAACAACTAGGTTTTGAGTCAACCACATGACTTCGATTGATGGGGTGATGATTAGTTGACCACTCCAATTTTGAACAGGCAACAACATCAAAGACATATTTTCCACTGCCTTTGCAACCTAATACAATCCTTTCCCCTCTTGCCATCCTTTTCACCGTTCTGGTCCCACTTCAAAGCAAATGGACGGTCAAGATCTTCTAGGACAACGACCTAGAATCTAGAAATCCATAGCAGTATAGGACTCTTCGGTCTGGATTCAAAGCGATATACAAATCTGTAAGGTCCAGATTGCCCCTCAATTCCAAGTAGAAATACAACATCTGACAACACTATTTGGGACATGGCTTAACAGCAAGAGAAAGAAACCCTTTTTTTTTTTACCATTGCCAAGGGCTTTTCGGTAATTTACTGCTAATATAAATCCTCGATCGCATATTTCGCACACTTCATCTCCTCCGAAAATCTCTCTCTACAAAACCGCCACTCTCCTTCCATCGCTTCTCCTTCTCCTTACCAAAAACCCTCTTCTAATAAACAACGAACAAAAGTACCCAAAACCCTAATAAGATATGTAATCGTCCAAACGCGTCTATCATTCATCGATCGAGGTAAATCTAAATCTCTTACATACGAAAGTTTCAATCTTTTGTCATTCTCGACATTGAATTCGATGATTCATCCGTTGATCCGATTCCAAATTTCAAATCCATTCAAATCACCCTACAAGTAAAGAGAGAGAGGAAAAACTAAATCTAACAACTCTGTTTAATCTTTGTAAGGGATACTGATTTTCTCAGATCTCAAAAGAAGGAGAGCGAAATTGCAAAATCTGGTATTGTTTAGGATTGTAGGGTTTTTGTAGGGTTTTACGGTTTCATCATATGGATGATCTGGAGAGGGCGATACTCATCAGCTTCGATGAGTCGGGGACTATCGATCCTGGCCTGAAATCTCAGGCGGCCGCCTTCTGCAATCAGCTGAAGGATGATCCTTCAATCTGCCGCATCTGCATCGAGCGGCTCTCCTGCAGCAATTTCGCACAGGTTCAGTTCTGGTGTCTACAGGCACTACACGAATCCCTGCGCCTCCGCTACTCTTCCATGTCTCCTGAAGAGAAATCCTACATCAGGAAATCGCTCATCTCCATGGCAGACCAGACCTCCACTTCGTTCAGGCTCTTGGAATCACAGCCGTTCACTAGGAACAAGCTCGCTCAGGTATTGGTCACTTTTATCTACTTCGAATACCCCTCGATTTGGTCGTCTGTCTTCCTCGACTTGCTCTCCCGCCTCGCGGAGGGCGGGCCGCCCGTGATCGACATGTTCTGCCGCATTTTGAACTCGCTGGACGATGAACTCATCAGCCAGGACTACCCACGGACGCAGGAGGAGTCCTCGGTCGCCTGCAATGTCAAGGACGCAATGCGGCAGCAGTGTGTGCCCCAGATCGTCCGGGCGTGGTACGATATCATTGTCATGTATAAGAACTCTGAGCCTGAATTGTGTTCCTCTGTATTGGATACAATGCGGAGGTACATTACTTGGATTGACATTGGATTAGTTGCCAATAATGTCTTTGTCCCACTGCTCTTTGAGCTGATCCTGAATGATGGGCACTCGGAGCAGATGAGGGCAGCTGCAGCAGGCTGTGTCCACGCCGTCGTGGCCAAGCGGATGGAACCCCAGTTGAAGCTCTCCCTCCTGAGGAGTCTTCAGATTAATCGCGTCTTTGGCCTTCTTGCTGGGGATTTCGATTCTGAGCTGGTTTCAAAATTGGCAGCTTTGATCACTGGGTACTCTGTTGAAGTTCTAGAATGTTCAAAGCGCTTGGATTCCGGGGATGTTAATGGCGTCTCAATGGAACTTCTCGACGAGGTGTTGCCCTCTGTATTCTACATAATGCAGAACTGCGATGTAGAGGACACATTCAACATTGTGCAGTTCCTGTCGTGTTATGTTGCAACGATGAAGAGTCTGTCGCCGTTGAGAGAGAAACAGGTCATTCATATTGGCCAGATATTGGAGGTCATCCGGGCGAGGATTTGTTATGATCCTACTCACAGAGATAATCTCAATTTACCGGATAAGATTGGCCGGGAAGAGGAGGATCGGATGAGTGAGTACCGCAAGGATTTGTTTGTCTTACTTAGAGCGGTGGGCCGTGTGGCACCTGATGTTACTCACATGTTTATTAGGAATTCATTGGCAAGTGCTCTTGGATCTTCGGAGATGAATGTTGAAGAGGTTGAAGCCGCGCTTTCTCTTCTCCATGCCCTTGGGGAGTCAATAAGTGAAGAGGGGATGAGAACAGGCATTGGACTTTTGAGAGAATTGGTCCCAATGCTCCTGTCTGCCCGTTCCTCTTGCCTTTCTCATCGGCTAGTGGCACTTGTGTACTTGGAAACAGTGACGCGATATGTGAAGTTTGTGCAGGAGAACACACAGTATATACCACTTGTGCTGGCTGCATTTATGGATGAGAGGGGAATACGCCATCCAAATGTGAATGTGAGTAGACGGGCAGGTTATCTCTTTATGAGAGCTGTGAAGTTGCTGAAACCGAAACTTGTGGCTTTTATAGAGACAATACTTCAGGTACCATAAGTGCCTTTTGCCTTCTCTTCTTTGCTTTTGGTATTAGAATGGTATACATTTGTTACAATTAGAAAATAGTAAATAGTTTTAATGCTCTAATACAGAATGAAATCTGTATTTATTTATTTTATTATTGCTATTATTTCAGTCCCAACCACTCCCTATATTCAGTTCTATCTGTTTATTTGTTTTTGTAGTACTATTCTTGTGAATACTTTCCCTTTTTAATCTTTTTCCTCCTTTTTGTGGGTTGTCAGAGTCTGCAAGACACCGTTGCTCGCTCTACGAGCTTAGATTGGACATCAAAAGAATTAAGGTGGTCAGGTTCTGAAGATGGCAGTCACATATTTGAGGTATAATTATATATCGGCGATGGCTTTTATCCTCTAAATTTCTAATTGAGAAATGATACGATGTGAAATCAAGTGGAACTACCAATGTAGCTTGTGCTTAAAGCACTTGCATGAGTATGATATATCATCTATTGTATAGATCCTTTAAAATTAAAATGATCTTATCTTATTCTTATGCCCGGTATATTGCATTATGAAAAACCATGTAATGCAGTTTGAACTTTAATGAAAAGTGATCTTCTCACGTATGTTAAAGATGATTCTGCGTTATGAACAAATAATTATAAACTATCTGACTTTTCTTAGTTAACAACTTGTTATAGTCCATGCGCTATCATGATCAGCACTCCAAATTCTTGAAACATCAAACTGTAGTTCTAACTTCAAAAAGTTAAATTTTAGATTCTAACAATTAATTCCTACTTGTTCTAATTCATTTGAAATTTGAATCAAGATTTTGCCAGTCTCTCACTCACATGTTATGTGGTTTATCATTATGTATCCATCTCGAACAGGTGTGGTTTAAAGGGGAAAAAAGCGAAAAAGGAATAGCCAGTGACAGATATTTAGTCCAATAAAGATTAAAAAAAATTCAAAAATGAAAAATAATGCATAATCCTGATGGATTTGTCATATTTGCTCATGAAGCTTTTAATGCATGTATGAGATTTCAATACACACGGGCCATTTAGAAAGATCATTTTTTCTATTAGACGTTTCATACAGTGCTCATCCCTTATGAATGTGTCAAATCAAGCATTCTGTCTTTGCGGGTACAAGTACGTCTTTTGATGATCGAGATCGATACCTGACGGAATCCACTATCGTGGATGGTGGAAAAATAAAATAGCCATCAATATTAGGCCTATAAACAAGCAAATAATAAAAAAAAGATTTCCATATATGCACTTTTTCACAAAAGAGCATAGAAGGAGAATTGATGTATATGCACATTTCACAAAAGAACATAGAAGGAGAATTGATGTATATTCACATTTCACAATAGAACATAGAAGGAGAATTGTTGCTTTTAAACATCTGCTATGGGAGATCTTATACATCAATGATGGAGCTCATCGAGACCATGATCTTGGTGACCGCCATCAGCCCATGTGCACAAATTAGGGGCCCAATAAATACTAATCGAACTTAATGCTGCACAATCATTTTGCTACCAAACACAAGGCAACATAAAGCAAGCTGAATATCCCTTTCAATTCTATTTCCATCCATGCTTCTCTAAGGGCACAAATGTGCAATGCGTTTTCTGCGGAAGTGGAAGTCTTATGTTCGTGGGATTCTATTTTTTATTGTTCAGTGCAGCGAGACTCTTTGCAGAAAATCCCTATTTTTATGAGATTTCTGCACAAGAGGGGAAACCCTGTCCCACCCTCCCTCCTTGGACTTCTGTTTCGGTGTAATTGGAAACACAGGCTTCCTCTTCCGTGTGGTTACACAAACAAACCCTATATCTGAATCTGTGGCAACCAGAGTGCCAAGTAAATCCTTAATAGGGTTTAATGCAGTTCATACTTTTCCTTGCCGCTCTTCTTCATTTTGTCCCTCTTTGTATCATCACCAATCTCAAGCCTGTTATCCTTTCTTCATTTACGAAATCCGATATCAGATTACCAGTCCAAGTCATCTAGCAGCGACTGTTGATGTGGACTCAGATCTTCAAATACTTCTTTATCATTTTCTTCATCATCTTAAGAGGGAAAAAGAAAGAAACTGAAACCATATATTAAAATAGAAAGAAACTGAAATCATATATTAAAATAGCTCAACTTAGGGCATCAAAGAGATTGGAGGCAATGTTTGAGTTCGTTTCAGATTTGACCTTGGAGGTCATTTCGGTTTTTGAAACGGATTGGGTTTGGGATTGGATTCAAGCTTTTCAAAGAGGGGATAGATCCTCAAATCATGATGAGACTTATGTAGCGTAAGACACTAAGACCACTATCACAAATATTACTGATATGTTTAAGAAACATTATTTTCCTAACAATACCGCAGTATTTTCAAAGTGCTGACAAACTTACAAAATGTGAATTATCATAGTGTAACAACCTTTACCACAAAACCAAATGTCCTCTAGGCTCTAGTCTTGGGTTTTGATAAGTTCACCTACTTTTTTTTTTTTTCCCAAAAAATTGTCTCTCTTTAATAGTGGAGATAAATTAGGAAGAATAATAGTTGTGGTAATTAATGACCTCTTCAAATTGAAGTAAATACTCTCTCTCTCTCTCTCTGGCCAGAAGGGCAATTGAAGTAAATACTCCCTTAAAACAGGTCCTTAATTGGCTTTTCTATGTGGTAGCTCCCCAGATTATAATGGTTCTGATGACCATAAATTTTTGCTACATGTTTTCTTTCAACTTAAATGAATTCCTCATCAAAATAACATATCTTTCTTGTATTTCATAGATTCTATTTTAGGCAAACGAACTGTTTCTATTATTTGAGTTTTTTAAGTAGTATGCTCTTACTTACACAGTACACTTACTTTGTTGTGTGTTTGTGTTTGGTTGACAGGCAATTGGCCTATTGATTGGGATGGAAGATGTATCACCTGAAAAGCAGTCGGAGTATCTTTCTGCATTGCTCACTCCTCTCTGTCAACAGGTATGTATTATGTTCCCAATCCAGAATATTTTTATTTTGTTTTGTTTTGCGAACTTGCTTTGACTGGACTGTGTCCACTGACAGTGGCAATTGCTACAACTAGTCTGAATCATCTATACTCAATGTAGGTTGAGATGTTGCTTTTAAATGGCGAAGTGCAGAGTTTGGAGGAATCATCTGCAAAAGTAGCAAATATCCAGCAAGTGATCATGGCTATCAATGCACTCAGCAAGGTTTTTTCTTTGGCTTTAATATATATCTCTCTCTCTGGGGATAATTGGAAATATTCTCTATTCCTAAATCACGCGGAAGTTCAAAATCATTCATGCATTGGAAATTTTCACCCCTGGCTGGAGAGGTTTCATTTGAGAATCTATTGGCATAGTACTCCAAGTAGTGTTTTTTCTTTGTGTCTCTAAATTCTATTAATATTGTTGTGGCAACAAGCCTCATTTGGAGTCAATTTGATGTCTTATTCAGCTTGGCTCCTCCAATTTGACTGAGGGGCTTCTCATTTTAAGTGTTTAAGTTAGCTTACTGTCTGTAAAAGCATCATGGTTTTTTAAAATTTTTTTTTTTTACTGTATTTCCAACCTCATTGTCATTATAGCTTGTTCTATGGAATACTGTTGGCATGATTTTTAGAACTTACACAAGAAGCTTATCATGTGTTTATGTGTGATTTAGGGATTTAATGAGCGGCTTGTTACTGCTAATCGTCCTGGGATTGGCATCATGTTTAAACAGGTAAGCTAGATCATGATTTGTCTATGTTTCTTAGTGGTGTATGGATAATGACAATTCAATTGTGTAACAGTTTTGAAAGCTCAACACTGTTTAGGTATACACATTTTTTATTTGGATCACCGGTTTGGTTGGAATTGAAATAGAATGGGCACCATGCATAAATATGCTGATTGGATGATCCCAGGCATCTGAACATTGGTGCCACTTATTTGTAAACTTACCATTTTGTCATGCTAAGTATGAGATTGTGAGACTGTCTAATTGAAATGGTTGTTTACAATTATAACCTATAACTATAAGCAAACAAAGCTAAGGTCTTGTAAATCAATGGTTCAAAATTGATGATTTGATGAATTTTATATGAACGATCTCAACTATAGATTTTGTTGGTTATTGGTCAAGCAGTTAGGATTATCCAGTCAGCATCAAGTTTCCATAAACTCATGGTGATCCTAGACCTTTTGATTATGCTTATTATAAATTTAGATCAATGATTGGATGTGCATGTTCCCAGATGAACTCATAGCTTGGGACTAAGTCTGCCAATGTACTTTTGATTAGTGATCACTAGAAGGATCTGACATTCAAAATCCTGTTACGGACCTTTTTTTTTTTTTGGGCCTGATAGATAATTGGTTTGGGTCCAGTCAGCTCCATACCTCATGCCTATCAATCCAATGACTATAATGAAATAATGAGTATATTGTGTGTATCATATAATGTATTTATAAGTTATATACAACCCCTTAATCTCAAAACCATATTTTATTCTATCTGTGTGTCTATGCACGGGTGGATCTCATAAATATACAATTAAATTTATGTTTGATCTAGTTGAGCTCATTGAGCTTGGCTGTCTCACACTCTCACTTGTTGTAGTTGATATAAAGATCTTTTCAAATTTTTTTTAGTTGAAGTTGATATGAATTGTTCAATTATAGCAACTAAGCATCTTTCCTGTCTATCTGAATTCCAGACCCTGGATGTTCTCTTGCGAATTCTTGTGGCGTTTCCTAAGGTTGAACCCTTACGAAATAAGGTAACAAGTGGGTAGCTGCTGTATTTGTTCATATTTTGCTGTTGGTGAATAATAAGAGTATGGACTAATGTTAGTATTTGAAATGCAGGTCATATCTTTCCTCCACCGCATGGTTGACATTTTAGGTGTTCATGTCATTCCTTACCTTCCTAAAGCACTGGAGCAATTGTTGGCAGAAAGTGAGGTATGCTTGTGTACTTTTGCAGTTTGTGACTTGTTTCATACCCAGTAAGATCCTGAACCTGGGAGATCAGACAAAATTCCATGTCCCTATTCATCTATAGGTTACACTTTTCTTTTAAAATCTGTATTGATATCAACTTTCTTATTGTTTTCATGCACTTTCTTTTTGCTTGAAACTGTAGAAGTTGTTTGTTGAATGGTTCTGTCCTTAATGCAAAAAGTGTACTTTCTTTGGTGGGTAAGCTGGAAATTGACCTCTGACCTCATAGTTCACTCACCATCATTCTTTATTTTTGTGCTCGGCACATACCAGAAAAGATTGAAGGAAAATTTTTACAAGGCAATTATTGGACCAAATATGAACTATGGTCAGTATGTTGACATTTTAGGATGGAGAGATGAGATTGTTAGGATGGATGTGTGGCAAAATTAGCAAAGATAGAATCATAAATGAGCACATTTAGGAGCATTTGGGGGTAGCATCAATAGGTGATAAACGAGTGTCGTTTGAGATGGTTTGGACATATCCAACACAAGACAACTGCTGTCCGCCATGTAGGTTGATGGCCCTTCAAGGAAAATGGGCAGGCAGAAGAGGACGTGGATGGAAGCAGTAATGATAGAAATGAAGAAGGACGACCTATCTGAGGATTTTACCTAGGATAGACTGGAATGATGAAAAAGAATTCATGTAGCTGACCCCAACTTAGTCGGGACAAGGCTTTGACGATTATGATGAAATGCATGGATAAGGTTTGAAGTTTCAATTGACATGCAGAAGAGGTGGAGATGTAATGAAATGGAATTGAAGTTATTGGATTGAAAAGTTTGTAGTTCCAACAGTGACTGCTAGTGCACTGGTCGAAGTCTCCCATTTGGGGAGTTAAGTCTTATGAATTACATGAGGACTATGTGCTGGTCCTGGTGTTTCCCAAACTGATAAATTGGTGTTTGGCCCAAAAGAAAATGTTTAGATTGTGACTGAGTTTTGCTATAAAAGGCCATAGCACTTTGGGAAATGATTTTCCCAATCTCTCTATTCATACTTGTTACAAAATCCCATTCAGTCTTTGATTTGCTGTTCTAATTTTATATAGAAGCTAGCCATGCTAATTAAACTTGCTAGCTAAGCTACCATAAACAAATTAATTCTTTCTTTATTCAAGAAGCATTCTCTAACTAGATTCTAATTTCTAAATTCTGCTTATAGAATCTTCAGATTCCTCTTTGTACTATATTACTTGAAGTCTTGAACTGAGCATGTGTGGCCCCGGTGATTATTTAGAATCCACATGGTTGCCCTTCTTTTTTTTTTTTCTTTCCTTTTTTTTTAATCCTTTGCCGTTTTGCTTTAATGATTTGACCCCACTTGGGCTGAATTAACCTTTCTTTTCCCTTCTTTGTTTGTGCAGTTTTTGTAGATGACTATTAATCCCATTCTCATGTTCCTCTTGTCTTGAAACTTTCAAGTTTAATTAAGTGTTAGGATTTGATAGTGTTCTATTACAATTGCTTATAAGTAGTCTGATTTTTGTGAGGTGTTTTGGTTTGGCAATGTTCAATTAAGTCTTGCTTACACTTGATGCACTATGGTGGTTTTGGCGTTTGCTTATTCTGTTTGCACCTTGTTGATTGCAGCCGAAAGAAATGGTTGATTTTCTTTTACTAATCAATCAGCTCATAAGCAAATTTGGTACTTCGGTGGGTGATATTTTGGAGGAAATATTTCCTACTATTGCACGCAGAGCTCTCAACATGCTTCCAACAGATGCTTTTCCATCAGGACCTGGAAGTAACACCGAGGTATGAGGATTTAGTTATTTATCAGTATGATTTATAAAATGCTCGTTTGATTGAGCTTTGAATATTTATGCTTGCCAACTATTTATCATTGAATAGTGGTATAACATCTGAGTAGTAAACTGCAAGATTTCATGGTTTTTACTTGTGTAGCCTTTTGCAAGTAGGCTAGGCCCTGTTATCTGAATTTCTGACCACAACTGTACCATATGCTTATGATAGTTGCCAAGACTTCTTATCCTCAAAGGTTGTAAGCTTTCATCACATGGAAATGTATGGAAATTTCATTTTTTGTTTTTTCAATAATCCTGTAATTTGTATCTTAGTGATGAAGAAGGGTGCCCTAATACCCAGTTACCTGAAGGGCCTGACACAGAGAGAGCAAAAAGAAGGTTATGGTTATAGGATTTGAACCTGTTCTGAATTCAGGACTTGGTCCAGTTTTAGAAGTGAAACTGAATAAGATTTGGTTGGGTCTGGCCTCATACTGTTATCCCCTGGAAGTCTGGAACCTGTATTCAAATGTGGCAAAATCATAGTTTCTCAATATATGCCTTTTGTTTTTGCTATTACATGGGAGGAATAGTAAACTATCCAAGTGCTATGATCTATAGTGCTCTGCTATAGTGTTCTGCTTGTGCTCCACCAGAGTACCTTCCTGCATCTGTGTGCTTCACCACAGCCAGGGATGGATCTCTGGCGGTAGGTGAGATGCTCTTACCACTGGGCTGTCTCATGGTTCTCAATATATGTGTTATATATATATATATATATATATTTTATTTTAACATTAATCAAGATAAACTCCTTGGATTCCTTGCGATGTCCCTCTTCCCTAGAAATCCCTACTGACCTATAAATCGCAAAAACCAAGAAGTGAGGTTTGTCTTCTCCCCCTCTCTTTTCTTTGCTTTATCTTCTCCCTCTCCTCTTTCATGCTGTCAAGATCTCATTGTTATTCTACTCTTGCTTAAACATATCATGGTTGTGATATGAATGTTTAAAGGTAATTGAGGTATGGAAGGTGGTACATGTACTTTAATTTAGGTCTGGCTCTGGGTACACCACACCACTCCCTCCGTGTACTTCTAAAGAGGGAGAGAGAGAGATAGACCCCATTCTTCTTTATTTTATATTTGCATTATGCAACATTTGCCAATCTTTATTTCTCTTGATAGTGACCAGTTCTTGTTGATGTTGATGATGAATCTTTGTCTCCTTTAACATGTAACCACTTATACAGATTGACTGCTTAAATAGAATCTATTAAACTGATTGGCTTTTTATTTATTTACTGGATCTTGAAACTCGTAGGAAATTCGTGAACTGCAAGAGCTTCAGCGACTATTGTGTACATTTCTCCATGCTATGACGACACACAATCTATCATATGTTTTTCTGGCGCCTAAATGCAGTGGGTATTTGAATTATATAATGCAATTCATCTTGCACATATCTTGCAAGCATAAGGATATACTTGTTAGGAAGGTGTGTATATTGAATTGCTATGGCTAGGTTCTCTTTGCGGTCATTTTATTATTTAGATCATCTGTAAAACAACAATTTATTGACCTTAACCTAATCAACAATATATGTTTACTACACATACAGGCATGTGTGCAGATATTTGTTAGATTGATCAAAGACTGGTGCATGAAGACCAACTCTAATGGTGAAGAGATGGTAATCTGCTTTATATGTATTTTTTTAAAATTCCGTACAGTATCTGGAGGGAACTTGGCATCCCATCAAAGAGTGTTTGTGCTAAGGTGGTGTTATAAACAACCCAGGTACCTGGTTTCCAAAGCTTCATAATTGAGAATTTTGCTACCAACTGTTGTTTCTACAGTGTGCTCGACAAGTCGTTTGAGTTCCGTGATGCTAATTCTGTAAGTTCTAGAAACTTTTTCTGCTCAAGCTTACTAAATTGTGTTCAACAAATGCTGTACATAGTGTTCTTGAAGTTCAAACCGTTGTTCATAATTCTATTTTCTTGTATCTCATGCTGCTCTAGATTCAATCCTGTCATTCTATTTAGTGGATAACCATATTGCAACCTTTTAGTTGCAGGTTCAGTCCCTGATTAATTGCCAAAACAATAGAATTTTGTCCCAGTTATTTGCTCTTTTGTTTTATGCTTGAATCCTGAAACGTAATGTCAAGAAAATTGGTTATAAAAAAAATTGTCAAGAAAATTGGTGTATGAAATGGAAATGCATGCGTAAGTAATATGATGGCACTGTTTACTGTTTGTCAGGATTCTCAGTCTTTATTAATCAATAACATCTTTGTATACGTTGTTCAATATTAGTCATCAGTTATCACAATATAGAATGTTGATTATACTGTAGAAATAAGCCTCATTCAAATGGTTACATTTTTTCTGATCTCATTTCTGGCCTCTGCTTGTATTGTATCGTTTTATTTTATTTTATCATTATAACGATAATACCTTGTCTTATAACTGTTGCCAACACATCAATTCGTCACAATAACATTCTGGCCTCATCTTCTTCTATGTCTACAAGGAAACTACCATTATACTGATGAGAGAAAGAAGTTGGAAACTCTGATAAATAATTCATAAAAGGGGAAATAAATAATAAACATGTAATGTAGGAACTGGGTCTTAAATATTCAGTTTAGTCCAATTGTTAACTATTCTTTGGTAATTGGAACGTGGACATCCCGTATTTTAGTGTGCAAACCTAGGAGTTAAACAGGGAGAAGAGGCAGATCCTAATATTTATGATTTTTTTTTTGGACGTTCCAAATGCAAGCTCAGACCCAGCTCCTTGTGTGGTAGAGGGGTGCCTAACCAGTGCACTGCTTGCATGGCGTAGAGTTTTAAATGACTTTTAGTTGCTTAGTTTTTCAAGGTACTGTATCCTTATAACTTACTTTCTTTTTGGCAGCTTATTCTTTTTGGAGAAATTGTGATGGCCCAGAAACTCATGTATCAAAAGTTCGGGAATGCTTCTCTCATTCATTTTATGTCGAAAGACTTCCCTGCTGCACACTTGCCACAGAATATAGCCGAGCAATTTTGCCAAAAGTTGCAGGTAATAGAAGATTCCTTGTGCTGACTACATTGATATGTGCAGTATTCTATCCATACAGACCTGAAAATGCAATATCCTTCTTGAATAAGCAGATTCGAACTTCGGATGTTTGAGAGACTAAGTTTTATTTTATTTTATTTATTTATATTATTTTAAACTGTGTGTGCGTGGAATCCAAATTTAACTACCCGCTAAAGTTATGGAACTTTGCGCTTTGAGTCTTGTCCTGTTTCCATGGATGGATGAGGACCATCCAATTTGGAGTTTTTCTTTGGACATCATCATCCACATTTGGATAATTGAATAACCATTTTACTGGATGAACAATAATGTTCTTCATGTATAGGATAGGGAGGAACACAGGTCTTGCAGACTATTGCTGCAGGACCCTATGATTTGTGTCCATGGAGGTGGTGCGTTTTTTCTGTAGTTGTGTTCTCATTTTGTGAATAGGTGTTTGGTGGAAGTTGGAACCATGAAAATGTGGGCACAACAGTTGCTTCCATTGCCTTTAAAGCCTACAAGGGCTAACCACCTGCCCTTCCTCATCTTTGTTTGGTGGGAGATTTACCTACCCATCATCATTTCTTGTACATTGAAACTGGTCCTTAATAATTGTTGGACATAAACACTTTCTAGTCACTTCACTGTACATTGAACTTGTTTGGACTATTTGGTGATCAATGTGCCATGCTCCTCATTTCTAGCCAATTTTACTTTTCCTAGATTTTCCAGACTACCAAACCAGGTAGTCTGCAACTTCAGAATGGGTCAATGATTTGAATACTACGTTTTTGCCCCCTGCAATGCGTACTAACTATTCTTGAACTTTCTGTGTCCACAGGGAAGTGATTTCATGTCTCTGAAATCATTCTACCAATCTCTTATTGAGAGCTTGAGACGCGAACTGAATGGAAGCCTAGTTTTCAGATAGCATCATGCTATATATGCACAATTAATATTGTTGTTGGAGACTTTTTCTCTTTATTTTAATATCCAGCATCTTTTTGACACAGGTAATGCTTGCTTTGTTTGATCTCTGTTTGGTCTCATTTTGTTTACAAGTTTAAGCATCTTTCATATTCTCACAGTAATAAATGTATATTGCAGTGCACTTTTTTCTGTATAAAGCATTTGTGTCATTAATCCAGATTCCAGATACTGCAAGGTATACACTTGAGCACTTACGCAATTTTATGGAGTAATAGTAAATCCTCAATGTTGATTTTAAACAAGTTGTTCCCCTTTAGGTGTTCTAAACAATTCATTTTATGGGGAAAATCTTCTAATATGATGGAAGGAAACATTATCCCAATATAACTGAACATTTGTCACCATTTTGTGATCTGAATTGTTACATGGTTGATGGCAATATCTCAAACTCCTCAGGCATTAGATGGTCCTCTCTAATTGGGCTTTTATTAATGTGGACCACTGTTTGCAGCTATCATTTTAACCAAATGACTGTGATCATCTGGTAGTGAAAATACCAGGTCTTGACCTGTCCATAATTTTGTTTGTGAAATTCAAGCAGCCAATACATCCCAAAAGCTTATTAGGAGACCAATCTACTTAACATCCACCCTTCAATGGGACACCATTTGAATTTGTGACCCACACATGCCCACTCATGCGATATGTGCTTGCCCATGCGACCCGGGGGAACAATGCCTCGAGACCCAACGTGGCTCTGAGACCATGTAAAGTTCAGCTTGCCAACACATCCGAAAAGCTTAATCTTTTATGAAGCAGGAAACCAATCTACTTAACATTGCTCTCCATGTCAAATCTATAGCTTAAAATTCTCAATGGTGGAATGCCTGCTTTTTGATTCAGACTATATAGTGCCTACCAAAGTTGCAAATTTCAATTAAATATTCCCTGCACTGGTGCTGTAGTAAAGACACTTCCCATGAGGGCCAGGGTACAGGTTCAAACTTTTGGTATGGCCTATAGGCCGTCCATATCTCTGTTAGGAAGTCCTGTTACCACAATATAGCAGTGCTAAGGAAAAAAAAAATTGAAAGCTTCAGTTGCCCTGGACAGTCTGTGATGTGTACATTTCATATTTTGTGGATGCAGGTGTAAAGTTTCCTGAAATGGTTTCTTCTGATAATTAGCCAAGGGTAGCATCACATACTTCAAAGTGTTCAGTTAATGTATATTTGGGGGTGCAAATGATGGGTTTGTACATTCTTTTATTTTTGGCACACTTTTATTATTATTTTTTGTTTTTCGAAATAATTGATTGTTTGGTGCTGAGAATCGTCGTCTTCTTCTTCTTCTTCACATTTCTACTATGTGAAAACCATTTTGTTACATTAGTGAGGAGAGACAATAATGGATGAGGCATCCTTTTTGTTTATGCCGGTAGTTATTGTGCTGTTGGCTTTTGATTTGAGTATATTTGTTGTTCTTGGAAGTGCCTGCTTGAATGTGATAACAAGCCTTGGCATGATTCATTTTTTCATTGTCAAAATTTATTTATGAGCTCTGTTGTAGTATTTCTTCCCTAGACCCGGGATACTTGGTATATTATGCAATTGCCTTTGTATTGGTATTGGTATTGATAAGTTGGGATGGAATTTAAGAGGGGGGTCTGCGTTAATGTGAATGTGTTGGATCTGTCAATGATGAGTCCCACCGTACAGAAATTAGGTGGTTGATCTGAAAGCGATAGATTGGTTGCTTAAAGTGTGCAAGACCTTATGGCCCTGGTGGAACTTAATATTATTCAACTTACAATTTATTAAATGTGCCAGCACAGTGGGCAAAAATTGAAATTTCTTCGTTTAAACAATGCTGGGATACTTGGAATTTAGACGGCCACTAGTCTTTTGAAGACTTGGGGAATGATATCGCAGATATCGCTATTTGCTTTCTAGGATTTTTCTTATTGGGAAATGTTTGGGTATTTTCAAAAATGAGTATTGAAGAAAATATATTAATTTTTAAATATTTATAATAATAAATAAATGCAATTACTTGTCGAAGTAAATTTTTTATTATTATAGATTCTTGTATTTCCTTACATTATTTTTAACTCTCTCTAGATATATATATATAAATTAATTCTCTCTCTCTCTCTCTCTATATATATATATATATGTATATATATATATATATATAAATATAACTCTCTCTCTCTCCTCTCTCTCTCTCTCTCTATATATATATATATATTAATTCTCTCTCTTTCTATATATATATATATATATATAATAATATCTCTCTCTCTTTCTTTCTATATATATATATATATATATATATATAAAACAGGCTGGGCCTCATGGTCTTATGGTGAGTGGGGCCCACTTTGGGACCCATTGCCCTTTTTTCCGTCATAAGTCTAAATTTGATACCTAATTTTTTCTCACAATTGGATTGAAATCATAATAAAATGATGCATCTAAAATTTGAAGTCATGGATCAAAAGGTTAAGATGATTTTATGGAGTCAGTGTTTTGCATATAGATAGGTCTCATATGAAACTTTCCATTAAATGGACTTTCGTGATCATCGTGTATTTCAGTGGGCCCAATTAGGATGAGCTTTTTTCTAAAAAAGATATGTCGGGACACGATCTAGCATTCCATATATATATATATATAAATATTGATGTACATTCATTCCTCATGGTGATGGATAACATAGTGGGGCCGACTTTATGATACATCTGAACCATCTATATACATGAGACCTCCTAAGTATACAAAATCAATCAAGTTTTTATCTATCCAAATGGATTGAACCGTTGTATTGAAGGTTAATTTTTTTTTCTTTAATGTAGAGTCATTAAATCAGTGGGCCATGATTGAAGGGGTTAGAAGAATGGGATTGACCCCAAACTTGATATACAAGCCCAGCGAAGAAGGCTCTTTTCATTCCCCCATTCCTATGATCAGTGGACCTCTATGTGAGCCCATTAAATTTGTCGCTCACCATATAGTGAGGGGAGAATGAACATGAATATGCCCTGCCATTCTATGAAAATATCCCGATATATGATCGGATGCTGGTGAAATTTATATTGCTTCGAAAAACAAGTAGACGAATCGTTTCCTTCCATCTAATTTAATGATCTTTCCACTGGTCATGGCAGCCCATAGACCTGTTACATAGAACTGCTTCTTTTTTGAAGTGATCTCTTGGCATTATAAAATTCGCCCGTTCGGTCATTTTTTTTAATTTAAAAGAAAAATGGGTCAAATAAAAAAATATTATATTTTATAAAATACCTCTATTTCTTTTTATTAAAGGGAGGTGTTTTTGTGAGAGACACTCTCACCTTACTATGAGAGATAAAGTTGGGGGCCCTCACATCCATATTCAATGTCAACAATCTGAATATGAGGGCCCCCACTTTTATCTTTCATAATAAGGTGAAAGTGTCTCGCACAAGAGCACCTCCATTTATTAAAAAGCCAAACGTTATTTTTGATGCCATTAAATGGCAAAAAACCATCTTATATTTTCTTTAAAAAAAGCCAAACGTTATTTTTCATGCCATTAAATGACAAAAAATTATCTTATATATATATATTTTTAAAAAAGTCAAAAAGTTAAATCCTCATTTCACTAGACTACAAAAATGCCATCCTCTATTTTGTCTTTTAATTTGACTACTCACCTCACTTTAAGTTACTAGGGAAGTTACCAAGCAGGTTGAGGGTTTGAAAAGAGGGTCAATTAAAAGGAGTCGTCGTCTTATTTGCTCCTATCGGCTATTATATTAAGAAAATTGAGCTTTTTTCCTTGGTTGACAATGAGCTCCACCACTTTCAAATTTATAAATAAAAATTGAGAGGTCAAAATTGAAATTAATGTGGTAACATCACTTGCTTTAATATATAATAATACAATAATCTTCGGCCTAACAACAACTCAATTGTGATGGAATGGAACCAGAGCTATGTAACGGGGTTTCTTATAATCAATGAGATAGATATGCAATTGCGAATATCTTAATCGATGCATGGAAAACACAGATCCTTGACGTATACGTTAGATCATCTGTGGGTTCCAAGTTCCAACATAATTAGGTCCTAATATCGATGCCTTCATTAGGACAATCATAGCCCTTCATCTCCAGCCACTTCTCAGAAGAAGCCAAATGGGTCAGGTGTATGCTTGGCATTCAAGCATTCCCAGCTACTCAAAATTCAAATAGGTCTAACCTAACACTAGGACTAAGAGGGTTCTTTTTCTTTTTAGACTTAATAGGCCACGGGCATAATGTGGGATGTGTTCGAATTTGAATGATTCCGGTGCTGGTGCATGCATGCAACACAAGTAGCCGTCCTCCTCAGCCACCACCATGTCTCTAAATTACCAAACAAGCTCCAGTTGGACGATCTGAACTTTTGACATTTCCTTGAAACACAGATTTCTTGGATTGTGACTCAATACACATGAGTCTTGAGATGCCAAAAATTCCTACTCGGAAAAAGTTGTGTGATTTTGGGGTACTTTGGAAACCGCTAGTGGATTTTCTATGCCAATCTGAATGTTTTCTCAATACATGGTGGGGCCTATATTTTCAAAATACACATCAAGCATAAGCCCTAACACCTGATGTAGTGATCCACGTGCAAATTATTATTCAAATGTGCAAGATAGATGGCAACCCTTGGATTTGATTGGATCTTAAGCATGCGGTGAGCTTACTTTACTTTTCTCTTTATTTGGAATTGAAACGGAGGGTGTCTCTCATGAGTGATCAATCTACTGAATTGGCCCACGAAATCTTCTTTAAAGATTTAGATACAATAAATATAATGATCTTATAGCTTAGGATGAGTTTGGAATTTTGAAAGGTAGGCCCCACCGTGAATTTAAAAAGGGTGCTCCATTATATGCTGCAATGCAGTTCTGCTGCCCATGTGAAAAGCAGACCTTTTCCTGCTGACATTGAACTTCGTAGAGGAAAGATTCCTCTCAATTCTAATTTCCGACGTCATGTTTCAGAAACCACAAATATCAAGGTTTGTGGCGTGCCCAAAACTACTAATTGGACCCGCACCCAGAATGGAGCATAGAATATGTTTCTTTTCTTATATCGAGGACGGAAATTTTGAACCTCCCTGGATTATGTCTTGAGGATGTCAGTCTTATGTCGAGGATTGTGCCATGAGAGTGGACAGAGAAACGATATGTAGACGAATGGCATAGAAGTCATTTGTGGTTGGTAAAGATTAGAAGATGAAGAGCAGGATCTCTTGAGAAGTGAAGAATATAGCAAGACAGTATAGGTTGTACCTCTAAATTTATTTAGGATTTGAATTACTGGGTTGACCGATTTGTTAATCGGTATTCGTTTTCCGTCTTTTCTCTTTATTCAATTAACATTAAAATGAACGTTAATTAATGGTCATTTTTTAATATTCTCTTCGGTCTTTATTTTTAATTACTTATGACATAAATCCTATGTATTTTTTGTACAAAAAGGCCCTTAAAGTTTTGGGAGTAGAGAGATCAATTGGTGGGTTTTCCTATTATGTTAGATAATGATACTGAATCATGTTTGTGCAGTGGTAAGGCATTCCACCATTCTGAGAACTATCATCTTGAAACTCTGGTGTTTCTTTAACAAGAGAATAATTCCTCTGAAAGAAGTAGCACACTAACAATCTAACTAAATAGTATGAGATGAGAATGAAGATCGTATGGTTGGTTGGTTGGCAAGCCCGCCACTTACTATCCCAGAAGACCATGGATTGACCCTAACCCACATGGCTAGTGTCCCCACTACATATTACTACTTTTGACATATTTTTTGTTAAACAATCACATAATGATATTGTGTGATGTGGAAGAGGTTAGTGAAGGCAAAAGGTCGTGAGTTTGAATCTCATTACCTATATATTTTTAGATTTTTACCAAAGCACAAATAAAAAAAAGTCAAAATTGAAAGAAATCCGTACAAAATTGAATCTAAAGCACTCGGTTTAATATATTATAATTTACCTTAGATATAAGCAATCTTACCTGGGAAAGCAATATTTTTCTATTAGCATATTGTATTTTGGTAAAAACACTATCTTTCTAAAAACACGTCCTCTCCCTCTCTCTGATCAGACGGTGGATGGTGGGCCAAATAGTGCCCACCTCGCATGGGTTCACCACCTACTGGGTCGCCTGTGGGTCATCTTTCGGATCCACGGATCAGATGGGTGATCTGGTGGCCCACCTGGGTCCCGGCCTTAACGCAAGAAAATGAAGTTTTGGGAAACACTATACTCTTTGGATTTCTAAGTCATCTAAAATATGTCATCTCCCCTCTCTAATCATACGCTGTTGAGCCCTCTCGCACGGGTCCACCACCTACTGCGTCGCCTGTGGGTCCTCCTTCTGATCCGCGGATCAGATGGGTCATCGGGTGGCCCACCTGGGTCCCGGCCTCAACGCAGGAAAATCAATATGTCTATGTAAAATCATATATCCTATGTATTATCAATGCCCATGTGGATTCAAGGAATGCACGATACTTAGTTATTTTTGGTTCCCCCTGATAATACATCAACGGGTATTATGATCTCAAAAAAATTCGATGATCTCATCGATTCTCGATTTCCCCCTGATAATACATAATCTACATCCAACATTCATGGAATCAAGTTCAGTTATTATCATAAATTACCGCAGGATAATCAACGTAGTAAATAGGAAAATCAGTTGGTTTCTGTATTATCAATAATATTTTTTAATTCAAGAAATAAGATAAGTCTGGATCATTTGGAATCAATTGGTATATGCATTATCAATACTTTTTTGTAATTCAAGGAATAAGATAATTATAGCTAATTTGGAATCAGGAATCCAGACCACATTAAAAGACACATTTTCACATGAATAATGAAAAAGCAAACACTTTACACATTTCTACATCAAGTTCTGTGTTTGTTTGCTCTGGGTCATCCCGATCACCTGATCAAAATTAAATCAAATAGTTTTTTCTTAATTATATATTTTCCTTAGATGTAATCAATCTTACATGGGAAAGCAATGTTTTTCTATTAGCATATTGTATCTTGTTAAAAATACTTCATCTTTTTAAAAACACGTCATCTCCCTCTCTCTGCTCAGACGGTGGATGGTGGGCCAAACAGTGCCTACCTCGCACGAGTTCCCCACCTACTGGGTCGGTTGTGGGTCTTCCTCCGGATCCGCGGATTAGATGGGTCATCGGGTGACCTGCTTGGGTCCTGGCCTCAACGCTGGAAAGTCATTATGTTTTCTTTTTGAGGAAGTTATGTGAGTCGGCTAGAGTGGAAAGGAAGAGGAAATACTGACACCTGGAGCCTTGTGGTTAAACGAAGGAAAGATACATTCCCTTAGTAATATAGATGAGATGAGAACAAAGGTCATTCAGTTGGTTGGCAACCCCGCCGCTTACTATCCCAGAAGACCAGGGATTGACCCTAGTATGCCCCACTCCTCGCATAGATTATGGGCTTAACTTTATAATCCTTTTCAAGTCAGGATTATTTTTGCTCTATACATCTATCATGTGGGATATTGCCAGGTTAGATGCACAGTAAAAGGATGTTCAGTGTTTCATGCTCCCCTGAGCCCAAGCCATCGGATTAGGAGAAATTCGTGAAGCCCCTCAATGGGCCCCACTAATGAAAAATATGAATTGATCAAAGAAACTTAGATCTCCCTCTTATATGACATGTCAAATTTTACTCAAGTAGAAGTTACGCCCTTCTTCACGTTAATCACTAATAAAATACATGACTAAAACATTATGAAAAATTTAAGTTTCTTCTAGTTGTCAATCTGAGAGTAGGAGCAGCTCTAATCGAAGTAAACTTTGCGGAGGACCCATATTAAAAGTGGGAGTTTATTTTAGATTTTCATAGGCTATCATTCGTAATTAAGTAAGAACCTCAGAGAATTTGAAATCCTACTGGTCACTTCCCTGGTTTGCAAGCAATTCAACTGGATGACTTATGAAACCGACATGGTCTCATGAACTTGGATTCGTACAAATCCCAAGCACTCATAGATTGAGCAATTCCACAAAGGGGGATAAAAATATATACTCCTCTTTCAGTAGGTGTGTTTTTCCTTGCAAATGCATCAATAATATCACCATGGATCCTTTGTGTAGTACTGTAAAGATAATATCTACTGTTTCTTTTTAACTTAACGTAGAATTCTGTCCCCAACCATGTAATATAGTCTATGCAGCTAATGTCTTATCCTAACCAAATTATTGTCATAAACTGACGTTAGTCTTACACCATCCATTAGGTTTACCTAAGCAGGTTTCATCAACGTAAGCCTCGTGAAGTTGGAGTCGTCTTTTGCAACTCTCACTTCTATGTTTGATTGATTTCTTGGAGAATAAACAAACGCAGCAACACGGATATCTCGCCTAACGAAATCATGACAGTGAAACTAAATAGACTATCTTCCTCTTACCCCCTTCCTTTTATTTCATTTTGATTAAGCTACTAGGTAGAATAGCCTCTATCCGAGTACTTGGAAATTGGAACACTCTACGTATTAGATAATTCAAACTTTTGAATGTTCGGTAAGTTCCCACAGAGAAAATATGGATCACAGGGTTTGTATGAATTCTTATCTTCATTGGTAGGTCTGGAATATTATAAAAAGCCAAAGACTTCTTGGCTGTTTGGTCATGGTTTCAGCTCATGAGAAAGTCCAATGCAAGTGGGAAAATAAAAAAGAAAAATATGATACAAGCTTCTAGAATCTGTCACACCTTAGAAAAGGTAGGCAGTGTGCCAGCTTGAATCTTTGAAACTCAAATGATATATACCCTGTAAAGTCTTTTATTTATCCAACAAGGGGCTGACTAGAAGTCTAAAATGTCATTATAAACACCCAACAAAAATTAAAAACAGAAGACTCTAAAGACCATGAAAAAAATATATATGGAGAAGAAGAGGAGGTTCCACTTGTTTTTGGATTAGGGACATCTTGAATAAGATTGGGACCATTCATCGATTGGGACCATTCATCTTCTTGCCAAGACTAGGTCCCTGAATTTACACAAATTTGACTGGCTACAAATAAGAGTGCCCTGATCAATAATGCACCAGTTTGAATGCTTGGGGAGAAGTCCAACGAGGCTATCCAAATATAATCATCCTGTTAAGACAATTTATAGAAAACATCTCATGTAATAGCTCATTTTCTCCATATGCATTAGGATCCCATCTTGATCACCATGTTTAATTTTGTCCATCCTATATGTTACCTTTTTAGCAGTGTCAGGTTAAGACAAGCTTGTAGTTTGTATGGAGGGTTGGCTCAGAGACTTAATTAAGATTCACAAGCGGCTGTAAAATACGTGTCAAATCGTATTTTGGATTTTACAAGGGGGCCCATTTGTCACAATTATTTGACATTATAAGAACATTTGTGTACATCTTATTATTTTATAGGGGCATCTTTGTGGAGAGCCATGGAAAAATTGATTTCACAGAAAGACTTTTCCTTATTCAATGGAAAATCCATTCAAATCCCATTAAAAACCCGTTTTCCATGAAATCACTTAAAATTTGTTTATCTTTTGGCCATACTAAACCTCAAACTTTTTTTTTGGTGTGAAAAGGCATTTCCTGCCAGGGTATTCCTTTTATGCAATATTGTGTCCTAAGGGCCTCTTTGGATCTATGGTGAATTGAAGTATGGTGAGGTGAAGTATCAAATCAAAATAGAATAAAATATAAGATGTTATGATGATGTTTTGTTTTTGGTTGTTTGGTATGTAATCTTTTTAACTTTTTTGTATAGGAAAGTGAAGTTTTTTTCTTTTTTTTTTTTTTGTCTTTTAGTGGAGAAGGAAGATTGTTTTTTTGACATTTTTTGCAAAATTCGAAGGGAAATTAAAAATTATGTACTTTTGATATGACCCCTTATCATTTATTGTCTGCATTCACTTCACTTCACTTTAACTATTTATGTATCAAACATGCCCTAAGGGCCCGTTTGACACTTTATTAATACAATCAAAGTCAAGTAAAGCCTCCATTTTCCAGACAAAATGTAAAACTCCCTCCATAACTTTTTGAAAAAGTAAAAAATCAACTACTTTTATCTATTAAAATAAAAAAAAAAACTCCACTTTCCCATACAAAAAGTCAAAAAGATTCTATAATAAACAACTAAAAATAAAATACCATCATAACCCACTAATATTTTATTAATTATTTCTTCAAAATCAACTTTACTTCACTTGACTCATTAAAGGGGCACATTTATGCGATGCTATGGAAAACTTAATCTACAGACCACCTTGTTTCCCCTTCTAAAATCAAGCACGGTCCTCTCGTCAATAATGATCTTAAATATACTCGTGAAGAAATCAGTTCATTATTCTATTTTTCCTCGTGAAAGAGACTAGCTGCACCAAACATAAATTCCTTTAGTAGAAATCAAGCAATGAATTTAACACAATGAGGTTGTCCATGGTTTCAATTGATGTATATGCCTTCCACGTGAGATGTGGATTTGTAGGAACGTTCGTGTGAGACGCACGAACACAACTGACAACGAAGTCGAAAGGCCAAACCCAAAAAACCAACCCGAGAATGAATATTCATCCCTTACAAGCCGTTGAATCTTTCCCAAGTCAAAATTACAATAACAACCCTTGACTTTCTCAGCATTCGACGCAAACGCTACCTACTACCTAGTCCTAGAGCCGTAAACCGTCCCGCGTAAACTATAGCAACAAAAGGACCACCAAGAAATTTCAATTACTTCACGGGTTTAAAAACAAAAAAAAAACAGTGGTTGAATTTGAATAGATAGTTAAATGTACACTAAAATGGAAAGTTTTTTGAATTCAAGAAAGACTCCATTAGAAGCTTCTTACAATCCGCTTATGTGATTTGGAAACCACCCCCAGAATGTATATATTGATTTTTTCATTTTGGACCCCAACTCAGTCAACTTCTAGAAACTTAGAAATACCATACTATAAGATATATAGATAATTCAAAATACAAAATTGGAGTCAATCCCCTAGAGTGGAGTCTTCGGCCTAAACCGGTTCTATTGATATTTGATTATAATTATAAAATTAAGCAGTTGTTGTAGAATTATAATGGCAAAGATTAATTGGCTTGTGTTATAGTAATAAAATAAATCAAACAGTTCTAGAAATGTGTGGAACCAATAACATTGGTCAAAACAATCTATTCATGTTGTCTAACTGTGGGGTTAGAAACAATTTTGACCCATTTTTAGCAGATATGCATTGTTTTTGGTTGAATGAACCACAATGGAGATCTATTGAGATTGCGCTCCATTGAATTGGTGCCATTGTTAGGGAGGGATTTGGTAAAATTCAGAGGGATGTCCCGCCTTTGGGGACGGTCTAGAATAGCGCTGCACATGTGCAGGAGAAAACTTTCCTTCAAAACAAATCTACTCTAATCTAGTGGCCCTACAACTAAAATGACTGGAGAACCCAAAGCATCCAAATTGTGGGGACAAATGGCAATTTAAAAAGGGAAATACAACAGGAGATTAAGGCAATGCATGTGCCTTACTTTTGGATGTACTTGGTTTGTGTTCGTTTTTATGTCCATGGATCAAAATTAAACCCCCCCCCCCCCCCCCCCCCCCCCCCCCCCGCAACCCACACAACCCCTACAAAAAAAAAATAAAAAAAAAATAAAATAAAATCTTTTGGTGGACTACAGTTTGGTTTTTTAGTAACACATTGTAGAGGTGTGATACTAAATTCACACTTGCAGAATCAATAAAACAGACATGTAGTCTCAGCATGGCTAATACGGACTATTTCATTGCAAATTTTCTGTTAAACAGACCCACAAAAAAATACTATCTTATTACTATTGATCCCCGGTTCCATCTACGAAGAATCGGATGCCTCACAAGTTAGGTATCATTGGATTGGCACAATCCAAGGACTTCATTGTAATATTTTAATGTTTAATTTAGAAAACTCAATCTAAAAGAAGACAAAAGAAAGCTCCTTAGGCAAGAAAAAAATAAAAATAAAAATGAAATGTAAATGAAAATAAACAAAGTTCTTTTTTCCATAAAAATAGACTTGTTTGGGACACAAAGATTCCAAGAGTTACAATGATCCTAATTTTTATTGGTATGAAAGTTCTAGAGCCTAGTTTGACTGTCTAGGCTAAGATCATTTCCATTGATCTAATGGTTTGAACTGCTTTGACTTATGCCTGCTTCCTTCTTTTAGGTTCCCTTTTCTCATGGTAAATACCATTATGGCCCATCAAAATGAGTCCACCTGATGATAGGTTCAGGTAAACTAACAAAAGATGGTTTGGTAAGCCTTCTCCATGGATGGTGAGTCCGTGAATATTGCCATTCACGCACCAAACTTTGTTGAAAAAACTCATCATCATGCCATCATGGTCATTTTGGTGAATCCGTGAACATTGCCATTCACACACACCAAAGTTTAATCTGTTGAAAATAGCTAAAACTCAACATCATGTTCACTTATGCAACAATATCTATTTAAACTTTAATTATAGGCTCTCTTCCATGATGCATGTCCTGTATTGAATAATATTATATGAGTGCAAAACCCTTTCTTATCAGATATCCAAATGGAAACACGTTTGGAAGGCCCCTTTCGTCTTACGAAAGTCAATACACGCTGTTTTGCCAGTTCATGCCTTGATCTTTTCTCATTTACTCGGTACAAAACAACTTGTAGAAACTTTAGAAAAAGAGAGAGAAGAAAAGGCAAGGTAATGATAGGTGGTAGGTGAGACGCCTTCTATATAAAGTTCTCAAAACGCCCTCATCCATTCCTACAATCAAAATCATTCTCTTAATTTTCTTCTTCTTCTCTCTCTACCTGCTCTTGTGCACCCAAATGAGTTTGGCTTAGATAAGAGCATCATTACGCGCGAACACAGGTTCTAAGACTACAATCCAATCTGATGAAGATGTTGTACAAGATTCAATGGAGTTCCTGCCTTCCCAGTTGCATGGGTTTTTCCGAAGACTCGTTACCCAAATCAAAGTCCAATAAGTCTGCTTCCAAACAAGCCCAGAGGCTATCCTTTTCGGATCTTAGTAACCCACCCACGCCTGAAGATCTGTCCATCTCTCTTGTGGGATCGAATCTTTATGTGTTTAGCGTGTCAGAACTGAAGGTGATCACCCAAACCTTCTCTTCCAACAACTTCCTCGGCGAAGGTGGATTTGGACCTGTTCATAAGGGCTATGTGGATGAAAAGCTCAGGCCAGGATTGAAGGCCCAGCCAGTTGCAGTTAAGGTCTTGGATTTGGATGGCGCTCAGGGCCACAGGGAGTGGCTGGTAAGAATTTCAAAAACTTCTCTTGAATTTTTTTTTTTTTTAAATTTAAAACTAAGGTTATTTCAACAGATTCCAAAACCAAAAACCCAGTTCCGAGTAGTGTTTAACTGAGTCAGCTGCATCTTGAAATGCAATTATATCATGATTTCCATAAATGAGTCAACACAGCTGAGCCAACTCATCTAAGTCAACCCACTCAAAACATTTTTGTAAAGTTTTATACCAAACATATTTAATTATATCTTGAACTGGTATCATAATATGATTTGACACAAAAACAACAACATAGAGAGCATCTAAAGTATGGTTATAATTATTACTACCAATATCATTATCATTGTTATCATTGTCGATATCATCATTAATAAAATTGGAACTTAAAAGGCTTTGTTGGGGAATATTGCAGACAGAGGTTGTTTTTCTTGGGCAACTGAGACATCCCCACCTGGTGAAGCTGATCGGATACTGCTGCGAAGACGAGCACCGGCTTCTTGTGTATGAGTTCATGACGCGGGGCAGCTTAGAGAATCATCTGTTCAAAAGTAGGTCATTTTCGTACCCTTTTAGCTGCATCATACTTTCAGAATACTTTTTTTTAACTTTTTAGAGTGAGAATTCAATAGTGGGAGGAGGGAAGTGTCATCATCAAAGCATATTTTTTTCAAATATATACAGTCAGCACGACTGTTTCAGAATTGACTGTTTCTGTCTTAATAATTGATTGATTTAGTCATATGGCCATTTAGGTACCACATATGACATACCACTAGTTTTGAATTGTTACAAGTGGTTAAATATTGGAGGTAATTACAAGGAAAGGATATGGTTGGTTTAACATAATTAAGCATGCCCACATGCAAACATGGAACGTGTCTTTATGTAAAAAAAAAAAAAAAAAACATGGAACGTGTCTGAGTTCCAAGCTGTCCCATAAGTGGACCCTACAGCTGGAAATTGGTCTGGTCAACCCAACAAGTGGGCTACTTTGTGTGAAGAAAAATGGATGGTTGGATCCAAGGGACACAAATATCCAATATTCAATGTATCCATGTGGTTCACACCATGAGTTGACCCTTCCACGATGGACAGCTCAGATATTGAGATGAGCTGGCTTCGGGCATGCAGATGTGCTAGTGGAAGAGTCAAAAGCCTCAATCAATATAGAAACAATCACTTGTGTTCATGTATTTACAAAAAAACCAGCCCACTTCTTCCCTGCCTCGAATGGGTCAAAGCCTTACGTTTTTGACCAGGGCAGTAAGCAGGCAGGGCCTGGAATAGTTCAGGCCCAGATATCACGCCTCATGATAGCAGATAGCCCAGTGGCAACATGGGTCATTTGCCCAAGTGCCTTTCAGGTCGGGTCGACTTGCCAAGTCAGGCTGAATTAACTCATACAGAATGACTTCTTTTGGGGATTCTAGACATCCACCAGGCCCACAGGCTGCAATCCAAACTGTGTTAGTTCTTGGCCCAAAACATTGATGGATGATGACCAACTCGTTGCATAGACAGGATCCTAATATTTCAGCAAGTAAAATGGTCTAAGGTCCAAATTCAACTTAAGTGTGATGTTAGGCCAACTCCCACCCTGCCACGATAGGACCTCTCTCTCTCTCTCTCTCTCTCTCTCTCTCTCTCTCTCTCTCTCTCGTGTGTATGTGTGTGTGTGATATATTATCATAGCTAAATGCTGGGTGTTGAACAGGGTTTTCAGCTTCACTGCCATGGGTGACACGATTGAAAATAGCGATTGGAGCCGCCAAGGGTCTTGCATTCCTTCATGAAGCGGAGAAACCTGTCATCTATCGTGACTTTAAGGCTTCAAATATCTTGTTAGACTCGGTAATACTCTTCACCAAGGTCTCTTTTTTAGTATTGAAATAGATGTAGGTAAAACTAAGTTACTAAATATTCTTTTTTCATCTTTTCATCAGGATTATACAGCTAAACTATCAGATTTTGGGTTAGCAAAGGACGGCCCCGAAGGCGATCATTCTCATGTCTCCACCCGAGTGATGGGTACAGAAGGCTACGCTGCTCCAGAATATGTCATGACAGGTATGTAATTTAGTTCCAGTAATATTATACACTTGGGTTTTGAATTGGATATGAGTTAATTTGCTCGGGTCCATTTGAGTTGGAACCTGGTCCTATACATCAGACCTGTTTCAGGCAGGTTCTAACTGCAAAGAACGGGTCTAGACACACCATTGACCCAGTGTAAACTGGGTCATTTATGCAGGTTGGGTTGTGGGCCAGAAAGTAATTAGTGGGGTGGTTTGTGTTTGGGCTGGGTTTGCTGCTAGAATAGAAAATCTTGGGCCATCCTGAACCCAGCCCATATCTTAACAGGTAAAAAATGAACACCTCATGCCAACCTGGAAACAACAAGGGTCAACCTTAACCCTGAATTACCGGGTCGGTCATGGTTTATATCCGTGGACTGGGTCAGGAATTGCCACTCTACTTTGTGGGTCACTTAACCTTCAGAAAGTACTCCATTGCTAGTGACTAAACGGTTATGTTTTGAATGGATTGTTTTTCAGGCCACTTGACAGCAAAGAGCGATGTGTATAGCTTCGGTGTAGTCCTGTTAGAGCTACTAACAGGAAGACGGTCCATGGACAAGACACGCCCCAACAGAGAACAAAATCTTGTGGACTGGGCCAGACCCTTTTTGAACAGTGCCCGAAAGCTCAGTCGCATCATGGATCCAAGGCTGGAAGGCCAGTACTCTTCCAAAGCCGCTCAGAAGGCCGCAGAGTTGGCCTACCTATGTCTAAGCTCCCACCCAAAACACAGGCCTCTCATGAGAACCATCGTCGAGACTTTGGAGCCACTTCAAGACATGTTAGATGATATACCCATGGCACATTTTGTTTACACTGTAGCCACTCCCCAAACTAAGACACAAGATGATGATGAGAGCAAAACAGTGGAAGAAGAAAAGATAAAACGGCATCACCGGCACCGGCACCAGCTTCATGGTCAGAGACACCGAAACCGGTCATCCCCGGCTGTTGCGGCGTTGTCTGAGGATGCCACCGTTTATAAGAAATTTGGTAATGGTGCGCCAAGAAACAGCCCGGAGCATCGTCTATAGTGTATAGAGCTTAAAAATTTGTTACCCTTAATTTCTCTTTGTATTGCATGTGAATTGTAGTTATTATACGCCTAGAAGTAGAACCACTACTGTGAGAAGATGTATGAGATTTTCCATTTTAAATTTGTTGATTAACGTTGGGTTTGTTCAAGTTAATTTGAGAACCATTCATTGATCCACCCTAGTGTATACTTTTGTAGTTAGAATATACAATGCTTGAACAGAAAATTTATCGTTCCTTTCAACCATGTTGGATTGTACAACACCCATTTGATTAATCTAACAATTCTATCAAAGCCCATTGCGGGTTAATGAGAAGGCATCTTAGAGATATTTACTGTTGGATTAAATTGGATGAGGAATTCGCAATGCACCCTTTCTACTTTTTCTTTACTCTTTGGTATGGTATAAAACAAAGGGGTCTAAAATCTAAATAGAGTTTGTTAAATGATTAGCTGCTATAATGGCATTTTAATTTTTCAATTTTTCAGCTATTATAATAGTCACCTAATTCTATAAAAAATAATAATAGTCACCTAATCACCTTCATGTGATCTGGACCGTTCATCAGTTAATCCATTACGATGCGAACACTTTGTGTAGGCTGGAATCAATAGGAAGTGGGTTAGATTTTATTAAGTGGATCATTGAAGAACCTTAAAGAGGACTACAAAATATTAGGTTACTCAAATGTCGCCGTCTTTCTTGGGGTTCTGATTTTGTTTATATTCTATCTAATTAATAACTAAAAGTGAGACAATTTTGTAGTTCTGACTCCCAATTTCAATTGACTAACCTTAACTTTCTTATAGCAAAGTATTTTCAAGCTTAAGTTTTTAATGTTATTGGGCAAACCTTTTCTTTCTCCTCAGTTATGATCATTGGATTCCTATTTGTGGAAGACTTGACTTTGAGAGGAAAAAAAAGTGGAAGGAAAGCAAGAGAAACATATAGTAGTGATATAGTCGTCATTAAATGTACAATTCTTACTCCCTGTTTTTTTTTTTTTTTTCCTCTTACTCATATGATTGACTTTAAAGAAAATTTCTTAATCACTTGATTTATATTCCACCTACACCTGGTCGGACATCAATTGGTCCCCATACGGCGCCTACCGGAGGCAGGCCAGAAAGATGTGCCTAATGGAGCTCTCCCGTGCCCGGCGGCTCAACTCCTACGAGTACATACGGGTGGAGGATGTTGAGAAGTAGGTTCCACACGAGGGAGAGTATTAAAAAGTATTTATACGGCCTTTAGTAATGCCTTGGGGTTTTGGTAGTAATGGTTAGTTGAATAAATTTAAGATTGTATCAGAGCCAACCAGCCGTGAGTTTGAATCTTTGGAGGAACGACTTGGCGTGAAAAAACATGTGCTGCTGAATGTACGTAGGCCGAGTTCCACGTAAGGGGGAGTTTATTGAAAAGTTATGCGGCCTATACTAACGCCTCGAGGTTTTCATAGTAATGGCTGGTTGAAAAACATTTAAGAGAGAATACGCAGGTGATGCTGCGCCGCCTCTGGTGAGGCCATCCTTCTAAAAGAATATCACTTGTCGACCGTGAGCTTTAACGTCATAAGCCGGATGGTGTTGGGGGAGGGGGAGAAGTGCAAGGAGTCGTCAGAGCCGGAGAACCCGATCGGCAGCTCAGAAGATCAGTTCAAAAGGATGCTTGACGAGCTCTTCCTGCTGAATGGGGTGTTGAACATAGGAGACTACATTCCTTGGATTGGGGGTTCTTGGACTTGCAGGGGTATGTTTGAAGGATGAAGAAGCTTAGCAAGAAGTTTGACAGGTTCCTTGAGCATGTGATCGACGTACGAACACAACGAGAGGAGGAGAAGTGTGAAGGACTACGTTGCCAAAGACATGGTGGATGTGCTGCTGCAGCTAGCACAAGTTTCAAATCGAGATGTTAAGCTCAGTAGGACCATCGTCAAGGCCTTCACCCTGGTATGTTTCGTTCTGCACCTTACGATAAATGGCGGGGCACACAAAACCCTCTATTGACTAAAAGTAAAGCCTACAAAGTAACTGCTACCATTTCACTCGCTGTGGGTGTTGGCTTTAATGCTTAGGAGAGATTGGATACAACAATGTCATAAAAAAACTCATAAAGTGGCAAGTGAGATACAATTTTAAGACGCATTTGTGTAAGTTGGAGCATTCACTATTGACCAAGAAAACGGGTAGAAACTGTTGTTTCTGCGCAAGTGATGAATCTGAATTCCTACCTTGGGATTGGATTTATAAAGAAATCACGGACCCAACAAAAAGACTCGACAGTGAAAGAATCTCTAGTTCTAGCTCTTTTCGTGAGCATTAGAGTAAGAGTTCATTGAGCATTTATAGACACATACAGCTGTTATTACAACATAATTGCATAATTGCGCAATCAATGGGATAAACAATGAGGAAAAATAGCAAAATCAATGAGATTTTGATTACAAAATATGAGAAAGCAAACCCTCAGCTCATGAGTTTTCTTAGATGAGAGTCATTAATGCCTTCTCCAGCTCATGAATATCTCAAGCATATATCATTTATTATCATGCATATCTCTTATAATTTACAATGTTGCAAGAGTTACATGGCACTACCATGGCAGTCCAAGGGCGGACCCAGAAAATGGAAAGAAGGGGGGGGGGGGGGGGGGGGGGGGTTGCAAATGAAAATTATAACATTTTAGGGGGCAAAATAAAAAATTACAAAAATTTTAGTGGTAAAAAGTAACAATTTGAAAACTTAAGGGGTGCCATGGCCCCCCTAGGCCTACATGTAGGTCCGCCCCTACATGGCACCGGACTAGAGTATTTTATTAAAAAAAATATTAAAAAGTTAAGATTTCTCGCTTCAAAAAGGGCATTTTTAGAAGTGAGGTAAAGCCGCTATTATCCAGATAAGAAAAGACCTTGGTAGTAACAAAAGTAAACAAATTCAAAATTCCCTTCTTTTTCAAGAAAAAAGTAAAAAAGGCGACCTCCTTTTTCACTAAATGACAAAAAACATCATTTTTTACACAAAAAGATCCCATATCAAGCCACTACAAAATAAAAGACCATCAAAACCACTTTATATTTTATTCTCGGGACATTTACCACAAAAATCCTCTTAAATAAGGTAACCACAATTGATTACCCTAAATTTTTATAATGACATCCAAGGACCTCCTGCCCACATCATCTCTCTCTCTTTTTTTTTTTTTTGTTGATGTCAACATAACCAATTCTCTATTCTGTTATGAGTAATATTTATTGACATCAACAAAACATTCATTGACATCAACATAAAATCGTGTTAATATCAACAAAAATGTTCAGCTATTATAATTAGTGACCTTGTGAATTTGTTGATATCGATAGTTGATTTGTCTATATCAACATAAAATTTTGTTGACTTCATCAACAAAAATGCCCAGTTAACAGCATGAGTGACTGTGAATTTGTTGACGTCGACAGAAGATTCGTCAACAATTGTGTTGACGTCAACAAAAACGTTGAGTTAGCGTCAACAAAAATTAAGTTTTTCGTTGTTTAGGGTTTTGTTGGCATCGAGCAATCTCTCTATCACTGTGATTGAGAAAAATGGGATAGGGCGTTGATCTCTTTCTTCTCATTCCTCTCTTTCTTCTATTCTACTGTTGCTGTTGATTTGGGGGTGAAGAACATTTTTTTTTTTAAGTGTTATGTTGACATCAACTAACTAAGGGCAAAAACAAAATGAAATATTGGATTTTAGGTTGGAGGTCCTTGGCCGTCATTATAAAAATTTAGGGTCTTCAGTTGTAATTACCCTATTTAATGGGATTTTTAAAATAAATGTCCCTTTATTCTCTCTTGAATTGATGTCTCACCTCACCTCACCTCAATTTAGTTCACCACTCATCCAAAGGACCAGTATATTTCATTATCCAAGCTTCTATTTCACCAGCACTTCCTTTTTCCAAAACACCACTTTCCTTCTTTTCAAAATTATATATAGGGCTCTTTCTACACTTCTCTCTGCTTCTTATCTTTCTAAAGAGCCACAGCCCTCTATATTATCTTCGACCTAATTTTCCCAAGGGCATCTTTCTGCAATCAACTTTCATCGAGAAGTATGATCTCCAACCATATTTGAATTACTGTTTGATAAGTGTTATGGATGGAGAGACAGTTGAGACTTGGGACAAAATAATGGTATTTTTCTCAAATAATAATATTCTTTTTTTTTGTTTAATGATATGAGGACAAAAATGTCATTTTTATAAAAATTTAACATAACTCTCATGGTGGTTGCCCATTCTCTTTACGAATGAAACTAAATTTTATAAGGTATATTCAAATGAAAAGAAGGAATGAACTCCCCAGTTGCACATTGAATTGGTTAGGTAACATTGAGTTGGTTACATAAGATTTTTCTATAATTTCTTCCCCTTGGTCTTGTGATCTTTGGGATCTCTATCCATGAAAAGACTTGACTTTAGGGCCCGTTTGGTAATTTTACTAATATAGTCAAGTGAAGTGAAGTCAAGTTAAACATCTCATCAAAAGCACTTTTCTAAAAAATTTCCTCCATCTTTTTCAAAAAAAGTCAAAAAGCAACTACATTTACTTACTAAAAGACAAAAAAACTTCATTTCCCCATACAAAAAGTCAAAAATATTCCATTCCAAACAACTAAAAACAAAATAATATCATAACTCACTTATATTTTATTTATTCTTTTTATTTCACTTCACTCCACCTTATTTTACTTTAATGATAAGATTTTTTAAAGTAAAATAAGAGAAAGGTAAGCATAGGGAAGATTTTTTAATGATAAGATTGACATTAAATTTACATTTATTTAATCACTGGGATTTTTTTATTAATATGGTTGACTTTTTCTTATTCATATGAATGACTTAATCAATGGGTTTATTTTTCTTACTGAAAGAGTATTTTGTATTATTCTATTTCCTTCATCTTCCCTTTCACATTCCCATACCAGATACATGAACCTAAACATGAGTTTATTTCTAGCATTTTCTATTAGATAGAGGACATATGATATGAAAAGTTTGTGGAGTTCACTCAAAACTGCCGGCACATTAAAGCAGGTTATTGGAACAATCATCAATCAGTAAGAGGGACTGTTAATTGGAAATCATTTATTGGGTTTGATTGGACTTTTAGACACCTATCTAACAAAGTCATCGGCGGAATGGTCAAAATAGAAATCGACTACATATCGGACGGCCAGTAACATCCAATCCATTTAATTTTAGTAGGTGGCTAATTTAGAAACCTGCCTTCTATCTATTGGGCCAATAGGGCCGCAGAGGAGACTTTGCCTTTTATTTTTAAACACCAAGAGAAAAGACTTGAGCTTCCAAGAAAGACGAGTAGGATGAAAATCAAACACACTCTGGCACCCATATCAATGTGCCAGAGTTTAATCTAGACTCGGTTAGAATTTCGGTCCATTTAAGCAGGCTCGGAAATATATACATGCAAGACACAAAATGAGTGCTGCTACTTGGACGGATTTTTGGGACCGGTCCAAAGATCGGTCCCAAATTTGTCCAAGTAGCATTTTTCACACAAAATACATGCACAAAGGTCCAAAACCCTCCATGTTTGGCTTTAGGATTACGGCCACCTGCCACTATCTTCATGTTTTAGATGCCGACTGTTTGGTAAAATTACTTAGTAAGTGAAGTGACATGGAGTGTCATCGTAGAAGAGAATAAAAGAAGAAGGTGACAAATCAGAAAGTGGATAAATGATAAAAAGCCAAGGCATAAGAGAGTAGTTTTTTTTTTTTTTTTTTTTTTCAGCTTTCTTAGTAAAAACCGAAGAGGGCCTTTTGCCATTCTGTACCTTCAAGTGATTTAGTTGAGGACGTGATGTATGGTCACAACGAAAGACAATCGGACTTTAAAGAAAGCTAATCTATTTTTGGAAATTTAGCACATTTGATTTGACCCCATTTCTTTTCTTGTACATTGAATTGACCTTTCACTTCACACTAAGTAAATTACCAAATGCGAAGGAGAATTTGTCTCAGATCAGAGTTATCTTGAGAGACAAACTGATTAAGTCTAAAATGCGACATAATACTCTTTCTGTTTTTATAATTTCAATCTAATGACGAACTCAACTTTATTGGAGTAGAATTATTGGTTAATGAAGGTGGGGTTTGATCAGAGAAAAAAAAAGGTATGTTTCCCCTTTTTTCATCCTCTATCTTCACTTTTAATAATTTTCCTTTCTAACATTGAACTTGGGGTCTAATAACCCCAAAAGGTAGCTCAATTGGCTTAGGACTACGGTTTGCACCCGGAGGTCGTAGGTTCGAACTGTACTACCACACTGAGACTACATGGGAGTTTATCCGGCTTCCCTCTAGGCCCGGAGAGATTAGTCCAGCCCAAAGGGTCGGGAACCCTCCGATATTAAAAAAAAAAAAAAAACATAAAAACTTGGGGTCTAATAAATATAGACCGTTGGATAGATTTTAAATTGAAATAATTATCAACGTTATTAGATTATGCACACTAAACCTAATACACCTCACCAATCCTTACAAAATAATAATCAAATATAATTCAAAGGCTATAAGAAACCGAGACATTACTTCCTCTGTAATGTATCAGTGCATCCCTAAGAACACACAACGCCAAGCAATGGAGTCGTCTGCAACATTATCTCTATATTTAGTTCTATTTCTAGCATCGCTCGCCATCTTCTTCAAAGCCATCAATGGCGGATTCCTTCGCCGGAAAAAGCTAAACCTTCCCCCAGGTCCCAAGCCATGGCCGGTCATCGGCAATCTCAACCTCATCGGCCACCTCCCCCACCGCTCCATCCACCACCTATCCCTCAAATACGGCCCCTTGATGCAGCTCAAGTTTGGCTCCTATCCTTTTATCATTGCTTCCTCCGCCGAAACAGCCAAGCAAATCCTCAAAACCCAAGACCTCAACTTCGCCTCCCGACCCAAGATGGCTGCCGGAAAGTACACCACCTACAACTACTCCAACATCACCTGGTCTCCCTACGGCGCCTACTGGCGGCAGGCACGTAAGATGTGCCTGATGGAGCTCTTCAGCGCCCGGCGTCTCGACTCCTACGAGTACATACGGGTGGAGGAGATGCGGGCAATGCTGCGTAGCCTCTTCGCCGCCTCCGGCGAGACCATCCTCCTGAAAGACCATCTTTCCACCGTCAGCCTCAACGTTATAAGCCGGATGGTGTTGGGGAAGAAATACACGGAGGAGTCGGCAGCGGGGAACCCAATCGTGACCCCGGAAGAGTTCAAGAGGATGTTGGACGAGCTGTTTCTACTGAATGGGGTGTTGAATATAGGAGACTATATACCTTGGATTGGATTCTTGGACTTGCAGGGGTATGTGAGGAGGATGAAGAAGCTTAGCAAGAAGTTTGACCGGTTCCTTGAGCATGTGATTGACGAACACAACGAGAGGAGGAGAGGTGTGAAGGACTATGTTGCCAAAGACATGGTGGATGTGCTGCTACAGCTAGCTGATGATCCGAATCTGGATGTTAAGCTTAGTAAGACCAGCGTCAAGGCTTTCACTCAGGTATGATTCGTTCTACAGTACTGTTGGATCAATTGTACTACGGCCCACCATCAGCTTCATGGTCTTGATTGATGAGGGGCCCACTCAATTCAAGGGGTTACTTTGGTTTTTACTTTTCCAACCCCAGTTTGGATATTCTCGATTTTTAGCAGGGTCCAGACTCCAGATCCTATGAGGTCATACTTCTTTATCAAATGGTCAATCTTACCGTGAGGCCAATTCCGATAGAGTAGGCTTTTTGGATTTACCATACATGTGAGGTTATCGGATTTTAAGTCTGTATAGGCCCCACAGTGGAGTTCCAACCCCTCGAACTTTGCAATTTCTCTAAGCAACCAATGCCAATACTTTCTTGAAAGCACCTTGCCATCGGCTTCAACCTTGGATTTGTTGGAAAGTATCAAGTCTAAATTTATATTATAATAAATCAAATGTTTTTGATAAGAATATATGGAGTGGTCAGCTAGGTATGATTGGGTTGACCAAATAAGATTTCGCTATAATTTCTTTTGTTGATATTCTCCTCTCATTACACTTACTATGCAGCATAGCGCTTCAAAAAATAAAGCAAAAACCTGTTCTGATTTCATTGAATCGGAGACCGATTGCAACTACAGAACATGGTCATACTGTATAATCTGAAAGCCATTTTATTCGGCAATACTTTAGTTGTGTTATTTATTGGATTTTGTAGATTGCAATAGCAACTCCTACTTAAGTGAGTTTTGTTGATCACAGGACTTAATAGCTGGGGGCACCGAAAGCTCCGCAATGACAGTGGAATGGGCAATATCAGAGCTCTTGAAACAACCAAGAATCTTTGAAAAGGTGACTGAGGAATTGGACAGGGTGATCGGGAAAGATCGGTGGGTTGAAGAGAAGGACATTCCACATCTACCTTACGTCGAAGCAATCATGAAAGAGGCCATGAGAATGCACCCTGTGGCACCACTGCTTGTGCCCCGCCTAGCCAGAGAGGACTGCTCCATCAATGGGTATGATATCTCGTCTGGCACTAGAGCCCTTGTAAATACATGGACAATTGGAAGAGACCCCGAAATTTGGGATTGTCCCGATCAATTTTACCCTGAGAGGTTTCTAGGGAAATCTATCGATGTGAAGGGACAGGATTTTGAGTTCTTGCCATTTGGGTCTGGTAGGAGGATGTGCCCTGGTTACAGCTTGGGCCTGAAAGTGATTGAATTGACTCTGGCTAACCTCTTGCATGGGTTCAAATGGAGGCTTCCAGACCTTATGTCACAGGATGAGCTAAACATGGAGGAAATCTTTGGGCTCTCGACGCCAAGGAAGGTCCCACTTGAGGCTGTCATCGAGCCCCGTCTTCCCACTCATGTCTACAACATATGTTAATTGTCTACATGTGATAGTACATGTGCAGATGTGCTTTCATTTGTAGCAATAATCCATATCTAGCTAATATGCATATGTGAAGTGTATCGATAATACTACTAAAGTTTGGGAGATCCTAGCGTCGAAATGGGAGGTGAATAATATATCCAATAAAGCGTGATGAATGTCATCGTGGGAAGAACTCTGTTATTTCCTGATCCTTTCGTATTTAGATCTCTTGAGTGTCTCCCTCATTCTTACTGTAAGAGGAACCAGTGGAACCCTCAATGGGCCTCACCTATAAAAGATGCGAGCCTTTCAAAATAAATGTCCTCCATAGCAACTAGATTTCCTCAATTTTTATTCAATTAGGAGGCGATTCCACCATACAATTCACAATCTGAATCGTATTCTCAATGACCAACTTTTATGAGGAAAAGATTTGAGGTGATCTTGTACAGCAGATAATTAATTAGGACGTTCATTTATTTTGAACGGCTGGGGTGTTCTATATGTAAGCCGGAGCATAAGGGAGGACCTCATGCATCCGGACACACATTTGGCAAACAATGGAGGTGTAAATTATATTAAGAGATAAAAATTTAAAATAGGACTCAAGTTTTTGCCTGGTTTTTAAATCATGATAAAAAAAAATCTCATTTTTTTCAGATAAAACTTAAGTTTATTTTCTACAAACGTTTTAAATCAAAACATCCTCAATGAGTTTAAAATACGGCTCTAGCGACATTTGTCTGATTTTTATCAAAATACCTAAAATGCCTTTAAACCTTTTTTTTTCTTTCACCCCAATGTCTCCCTTAGAGATGTTCCATGGGCGGATCTAGGTATAACGGTATGGGGTTGAAGGCCCAACCAATACCAAAGAAGAAGCTTAAATTTTTTAAAAATACTCATACAAATCCTGCAAAAATATATATATATTTTTTACATTTGTCCTTTCCGTAATATTTCTTTTACATAAAGCCCCCAAGGTCAATTTCCTGATCCGCCCAGGAGATGTCTGTGGTGTTCCTTATAAAAAATAAAAAGTGTAACTTAAAATGAAGAGAGTAGTACACCTATCGTCGAAACAAAGTTCTCAGATCATGCATAGCGAAATAAATGGAGCTGAACTCACATGGATGGAAATGGATCCTTCCCTGTTTGGACCAATCAGGGGGTGCCATATGGGGTTGAGATGTCACATCCCATCTCTTTAAAAAAATAATTCTCTTCCCATGTGACACCCTCTGAGTGGTCCAAACAGGGGATCTGAATCCCACATGGACATGTCGTTCATCTATGTTTGCTTTCTGCCATCCTACATCAACTATACATATTTAATAGACCATCAGTCTAGACATTTACATGAATGAAAAATCTAGTTATCTTTCATTTTCATACATGATCAAAGGCCAAAGCATCGTATCCCCACGGCTGTAGAGTGAAATTTAAGCTAGCTTTTACAGGTGTAGGTATGGGTGTTCAGTGGCAGAATCACGATTTTTGTTTGGGTGGGGCTAAAATTTTGCTAGACTTTACATTTGAAAAAGAAAATACATTTTTTCTTGACTTTTGCGTGGCTTTTTTTTATATTACCAAATAGTACTTGTACATTTTTCTTTAGAAAATATCTAACTCATGGAACTCAAATAGATGCATCAAGTTAGTGAAGATTAGGCAATGAAGAGGTTGTTAATTAGAAGTACCAAAAAGTATTAGATGAATAAAAATAATTCTAACCTAATCTTAGATACTCAAACTCACATTATCATGTTTCACTAAATTTATATGTCAAAATCAATGCCCAATTGGAGTCACTGCAAATTCAAGGTGAGTAGGTGTATGAGAAAAACTAAATATAAGAACATTTTGAGGACACCCATCCTTTCCCTTTTCACTTTCTCAAAGTCTCCAATCTTTTGGATAATGAGAGTGAAATTCTATCTTTGGATCATAGTGGGGTAAGAAGACATGATAACATAAATGAATTTGGTTATCTTTGGGTTTTTGTAGATACGCTCAAATTTGGTGGTTTAAGGCCTAGGGTATGGATTAGGATTTGGGGGTTCAGTTTTTGGAATTAGGATTTGGAGATTAAGTGTTTTGATTTAGGTATAGAGTGATTATGAAGGATTATACTATATATGTTTGGTAGATAAAGATGTAGTAATCTACAAAGTACATAGAGACTGGCGACAAGGAGCTCGATCAACAATTGGCGCAAAGAGGTTTCAAAAGAAGAAGTGGAAGAAGAGGGAGAGCGATGTATTGCCGCAACACATTTTCTTTTCTTTTCTTTTTTTCTCCTTTTTTTTTAACCAACGAAGCTTTACATATGTGGGGCTATCGTTAGAGATATGTGACAAGTTTAGATATGTGGGGCATGCTCCAAGGCCCCATTTAACTCTATGGTGATTTCAATTTTGACGTGGGGCGACTATCCTAGATCGTACCCCAGATTGCTCACCCCTGCACCAAGACACCATTAAAATCTATCTAGATTTCAATTTTAACTTGGGGCGACCGCCTCAGGTCAATACAATGTAGGTCCGCCACTGTGGGTGTTGATTTCCAATCCAACTTGCTTGATTCAACTCGATCTGGCCTTAGTCATTCTAGGTTCGAGTTGACCCTTTTCTAATTTAGGTTAGGACCAGTTGAAAGTTTTATCCCAATTAGTAAATAGCTTAGGTTGGGTTGAGTCTATCATTGCGATTTAACTTTTCATCTAACCCAATTCAACAGAACAATTCGCACTCTAACCCACCCAGAAACTCATCTGTTAATTAGGTTGTGTTGAGTCCATTCTTGATATTTAACTTTTCATCCAACCCAACTATTAGCACTCTGACCCACAGCTCTGAACCTAATTTGTTAATTGATGAAGTTAACCCCTCCAATTTTCAGGCTGAGATCTGCTTGGATATTTTCAACTCGATTAATAAATGGGTCAAGTTATATACAGCTTGTAGATTGTTTTTTCATATAAATGAACTTGTACAAGTTTTTTTTTTTGTTTCATTGGTAAAACAAGCTTGGAGAAGTTAGTGTTCCACATAACCCAACTCAACCCGTTCTCACTTCGACATGGTGTGTGACATGATTCGACTGGTTGTTCCCACATAATTTAATATCATCAGGTGGAAAGCTGCCATAATTTGCACGAGTAACTTGATCAACAGCTAGCCCGGGTTGTTTAGGTGATTTTATCCTGCAGGTTAGCTATAAAACTTTTTGACCCCCGACTTTAATGAGGGTCCTGATGTTTGGATAGTGGATAGCAAGGATTGAAAATCCCACACAATAACAAGTGCGGAACTCTTGCATGTGAATGTGACAAGCTTGAGCTTGAGTTTGAGCTCGGGATTGAGATTATTTTCTTCGTACGTATAAATTGAACTTGTTTGTGCAGCAGAGCCTTCTACACTAGCAGATTTTTATTTTCACGGGTATCTTTCATTCTTATTTCCTATTCTCTCGAGAGAAATCAGAATCTTCTTTATCAAGAAAAATTATTTTATCCCTTTTCTCCAAGGATAATATATTGTACCAAACAATGAGATGGTAAATTTTCCGGAAATCAAAACTATTTTAATTTTTTTTTTCACATAATCCTCTTGTTGAACAGATCAACCAAATCAAGCTAGGGCACTAGTGGCCGTGATCCCCAACTGCAATACATCAGGAATCTTCATTTATTTTTTGAAAATTATAGGGCCCCCCTTCCACTACTTGAACCCTAGTGCTTTCCACGAGTGTGCATGTGGGTGATTTTCCATTTAAAGTGCCTTAAAAAAGGTCAAGAAGTGTGTTACACAACATCAACCGGATATACAACATGCCTGATAGGATTTTTAGTGATTTTTGGTGGGGGATAAAGTTGAAAAGAAAAGTGTTCACATCATTAAGTGGAATGATATTTTTGTAATTCCATTGAGAATGGTGGACTAGGGATTAGAAGAATTGAGAGTAACAACAAAACCTTGCTTGCCAAGAGAGATTCGAAATACCTTACAAGCCCTAATCTCCTAAGTTATTAAAAGTTAAATATTGTCGTAATAAATCACTATGTTTTAGGCTTCTCATAGGAAGGGAGATTGTTGGTTTTAAAAGGGCTTTTCTAGAACTAATGGTTTTATAGATGAGGATTTTGTGTGGTTGGTTGGAAATGAGGAAGGATTTCTATTTGGCAGCATAATTGGATTCCTTGTGCTTAAATGCATAAAAATACCCTTCTTCTCCCCATTTGACCATAACATGGTTGTTAAGGATGTTTTGTATAGTAATAAAGAATGGAATATCCAAAAGAATAGATGTACTTTTGATGATCCTAGAGATGTCGAGGATATTAATAGGGCCTTTATCTCTAAGTCCTTTAAAGAGGATAGTGGGGTATGGATTTATTCTAAAGATGGTAATCTGACTACCGAATCGGCTTATAGTTTCCTAATTAATGAGGATCTAAATCAAAACGGTTCTGATGTAAATTAGAAGGGATTTTGAGAAATGAGGATCTTAATCGAAACGATTCTCTAAGGATGGAGATGTTTAAAAGATGCTATTCGTGTAAGATCACTCCTTAAGGTAAGATCTGGTTTTGCTAGCTAATTTCTCTTCTTATTGACTTTTATGTTCAAAGAGAGAGCAAACTATTGAGCACATTTTGTTCTATTGGGACTATGTCCGTGCAGTGCGGTTTGGATCCCAATTTCGTGTTCTGACAAACAAGTTTACCTTCCACAATATTCTTGATTGGTGGAAGATGTGCTATCGATTCTCGACTCCTAGGCCTGTTGTATTGCTATTTGGTGGGCAATATGGAAGTCTAGAAATGAGTGTAGTATTAATAGAAATGTCTTAAGCCCTTTGTGGGCCTTATCCCTTGCCAATAGAATGTTATGGATTCCAAAATCATACCCGCAAAACCTTGTGGCTATGAATGATCCACATTCAAGGGGGTGGGAGTTGGGACCTAAAGAATTCCGCCATGCTCTTTGTCGATGCTTCCTTTTATGTGTCGTCTTGGTGATTCAGGCTTTGGTTTTGCCATGTATTGTAGGTTATTTTTTTATTTTTTTTGGCCGCAGGTTTTCTCCAAAGGACCAAGAAAATCTTCATCTAAGGACTAATAAAAGGTGTTTGGATGCGTTGGAGGTGGTTATAGCGGTAAAGGGTGGTGTCGACTGGCAAATCTGATCAATAGTTTTGCGACATTATGGAATGTTATGGTAGTTTTTAGTCCTTCAAAGTTAGTATATTTCATTTACCCATTACCTTGCTATATTTGGGCAATTGGGACTATCTTTTTTTGTAGCTGGCTGTTCTTTTCTCCTTTTATTTTGGGTTTTTGGGTTGTTGGGTGTAGGGGCGGATCCAGAAAATGGAACTAGGAGGGGCCAAATGATAATTATTAAAAGAAAATTTTAACAATTTCGGGGTCAAAATAAAAAATTACAAAAAATTTAGTGGTAAAAATAAATTTTTGAAAAATTAAGGGGGGCCATGTTCCCCCTAGGCTTACATGTAGGTCCGCCCCTGGTTGGGTGTCTTTTATAAAAATAAAAACAAAAGACAAGATGTTTCTGCTAAAAACTGTTACACACTAATTTAGTAGGCTTATTACATTTTTAAAAGATAAAAGGCTTTATTCAAAAGAAATCTTTAAAAAAAGAGGATTTTACCCGAAAAACCCCCTTAAAGTTGTTATAAACTCGAAATATCCTCAAAGTCTTATATAGACCATAGTGGTTCCCGGGGGCCTATTTGGTATTTTTTTTCACTTTTTTCTCTGAATGGGGATATGCCCGCTCCCTTTTCCTTTAAACATCTCAAAACCCTTTTCCCATTTTTCATTCTTCTTGCTCTTCTTCTCCCTTCTAGGGATTTCAACCTTCACTCGCTTCAGTGGTCCCAAAGCTTGTCCAGACACCGGCATTACACGTTTTGAATATGAGATCTCCTGAAAGCCCAGCAGAGGGACGTTTATACACTATTGTCTTCTCCATCTTCGTTTCTCAACTTAGACGTCTCTGACAAACAACACTCGGATAAGCAGGGATATTCCCGTCCAACTCAAACATCTCTGATAGATAACACGCTGGTAGGCGGGGATATCCCTACTCAATTAAGACGTCTCGGGTATACAACACTCGGGTATGTAGGGATATCCCCACCCATAACACTATCATGGGCGGGGATATCCCTGAACAATTCCACTGCGTGAGAAGGGATATCGCTACCCAGAACAATATCATTGGCATGGATATCCCTACCCACAAGACAATGCATGCTTGTATATCCCTGTTCAATTTAGAAGTGAAATGAGTCTCCACAACTCAGGAAGACATGTGAAACCTTTCACATAATTAGACATGTACATTTACCAGCAAGTTACCTACCAATCACATTTAATATTCTTCCAAAATAGTCTAGGTATTGAATTACCAACCGTCTATACAAATAAAATTGTCTATGACTAGAAACCTTATGTACATCCAACTTAACAAAAATTAGATTCTTTTGTAGGTACTAAACATACATGCAAACTAACCATACCAAAAAAAAAAAAAGGTGAATCACACAATTTTTACAAGATCTAGGCACTTTTGAGTCTGTGGGAGCTTAGCACCTAGGTCCTTTTGAATATCTCTATAACTATTATGCTCTGATAAAATGAAATGTCAACTTGAGTGAAATTGATTGGTTTGCGGAGAATGCAATATTTAGCGAAAGCGCATGCGAATACCCCACAATCATTCTCATTGTCTTGGTAGGGATGTCTATCTTTTCTTTGAAGGTCCAGACGAAAGAGTCATTCCAACCAAACACAACAAATTTTTGGGCGAGCCAATCAATCTGGGGAGTGTCAACATAGAAGATTAATTTTTTTTTTCAATATTTGATCAACTTCAAGAAATTTTGTATGAAGATAGCAAAATGCATACTTATAAATTCATTGCAAGTAGTTAGAAAATATCACTTGTCGAGCTATTATAAAACTCTCATTTTGGCTCATATGGGTGACCGATCAGCAAATTGAAATGGTCGATGCGATGGTTCAAAGATACTAATATTTTATTAGCCCTTATTTCCATCACATTTGTACCATCCAGACCAAAAGCAAGGGCTTCCGTTTTGCAGTCCACATACTCTGCATGATTCAGTAAGATATGTTAAATTCTTTTGACTCATTTGTAGTTCATAAATTGTTATCATATACAATTAGCTTATAGCTCAATGCTAGATAAAACAAAGTTGTTTTTGTGCAAAGCTAAAATTTTAATTGAAATATTTCGGAAGATATAACATTTTAGATATGTAATTGAAATTAAGCATTTTGTCCATTTTGGATGAAATGAAATCATGACAACATTGACCACATATGGGCTTTGCAGAAAGACTTTCCCTTCAGTTCTCTTAGTTACTATACTTTATGTGAATTTTCGTTGCCCTAAATAGTCATTCCTCAAATATAGTAGAAACAATGAGATTTGTGGTGCTTCAAAAGGCAAGAAAAATCCCAGAACTTGAGAAGTGAATATCAATGCACTTTTTCATTTTTTATAATGTATAATCTTTTCCCTTTTCAAAATGAATAACCATTTAGAATCTATTCATACCAATTCCATGGAAGCCTTATCATACTTATCATGGATTAGCTTTATGAGTTTATTTTTTCACTTATTCCACCAATTCCACTCATCCATTAAGGGGCATGGGCTTTCAACTTTCACAATCTTGCATGCCACTTTAGAATACTTCATTCCTCATTTCTCATCTTTATCCCAGTCCACTTAAACTCTTCATACAGAGGATCTTTTTCAGTCTGTTGGCAAGTCGAATATTTAATAAAAGAGAAAAACCCTATAAAAAATAGGGGCAAAAGAGAGTTGTGGGGATCAAGATTGTCACTCTTATAGCCCATTTTCCAAAAGCCCCCATTTCACATTTGGTACACAGGGTTTCATGACATGAAAATGAAGTATTTCATTCAACAATTAAGATAATCTTTTGGCCTTTTAAATGTCATATAAACTGCAAAATCTACTCTATTAAAAAATTTTGTGCAACGTTTTCATCTATAAAGCATTGATTGAATTACAACTATGAAAGGGGAATAACAAATCTACTGTACAATCAAGTGAAAATCACAAAATCACAATACATGCATGCTTTTAATATTGCTTACCTTTATGTAGAGATGCGATATCATATCAATAGGAGGTTGGGGAATGTGAGAAAAATGAAAAACCAACTTATATTATAGCTTGGGCAACGACGATGAATAAGATGATAGTGTATAAACGCTCCTCTGCTAGGCTTTCAAGAGTTCTCATATCCAAAACATATTCTACCGGTGTTTGGACAAGCTCTAGAACTACCGCAGCAGAAGAAGATCGGAATTGCTGGAAGGGAGAAGAAGAGGAAGAAGAAAAAGGGAAAGGGAGAAATGGGTTTTGGAATATTTTAAAGGAAAAGGGAGTGGGGATATCCCCACTGAGAAAAAAAAGTAAAAGAAATACCAAACAGGGCTCTTGTGACCACTATGGTCTTCATAAGACTTTGAAGGTGTTTCAAGTTTAAAACAACTTTAAGGGGATTTTTCCGGTTAAATCCTCTTTAAAAAAAATCACATTTTGTATGTTATGCAAATTTCTAAAATAAGTTGTGTTATATTTATATACAAAAGGGTGATGATCATTTGCCGACATGACCTGGGAGTTTCTACAAAGATAAGTTAGTTCGACCATACAGTTGGCCCAATATTTGCTTGAGCATGTGTACCACTCACCTAACTAGCCAATAAAAAAAAACGGAAAAGGACAAAAAACCATATGGCCTACCCTAGAATATGCACTCAGCCAAATAAAAGCTCATTCGTTTCATCAATTTCTGAGAAATTATGGACTGGAACCTATATTTTTTAATCTAACATTGATCATAGTTGGCCGTATAATGCAAATTGGTTAGATTAAGGAGTTGTAAGGCCCAGATGAGCTTCTAGATCATCCACATGTGAGTTCCCATGTAGACTTTTTACCATAAATAGGATCTATACTAACACTCTGATATAGAATACTATGGTTATACGAAGAATTTGAGAATAACATGATTATTTTGAAAAAAAATAATAATTAAAACTTGAATTTGATAATTAAACTCGAAAAATATTGCATCCGAAGAACAGTATTAATTAGATGCTATACTCAAAATTACTTAAGCCCCCACATATAAAATTGGTCAATTTCTAATTAACATCTTGCTATCCTTAATCCAAATTAAGATCCTGTACCACAATTTAGCATATGCCAAAGTTATAACATGAAAACCAGGAACTCGGAAATCATTCACAAAGAACATGGTCTTTATCTTGGTGATCTTTTTCTGGTAGAAGAAGAGAGCTTTCACAAACACAGTGGCCACAAAAGGAAGGACTGCTCTTATTTATGTCATTAGTGAACATTTCAAATTTTATCTTATCTATCACCACAAAGCCAGCACTTTAACAGTACAAAAGAGGACATGACTTAACCTATTATATAGAGATTACAGCAAACATTATTAGATAACATATACTACAACTCGAAGATAATCATATATTGTAGACATGTTTAGGAAGACGAGGCTCAACCACAGCCTCAAGGGGCACCTTCCGCGGGGTCGAGAGCCCAAAGATTTCATCCATGTCCAGATCCTTCTCAGTCACTGGTTCCGGAAGCCTCCATTTGAACCCATGCAAGAGGTTAGCCAGAGTCAATTGAATGACCTTTAATCCCAGACTGTAACCAGGGCACATCCTCCTACCAGCCCCAAACGGCAACAGTTCAAAATCATGTCCCTTCACATCAATATTTTTCCCTAAAAAACCTCTCTGGGCGAAATTCATCGGGGGAGTCCCAAATTTCTGGGTCCCTTCCAATGGTCCAAACGTTTACCAGAACTCGAGTTCCTGCACGTATATCGTAGCCGTTGATGGTGCAATCCTCTCTGGCCATGCGGGGCACCAACATTGGGGCCACAGGGTGCATTCTCATTGTCTCCTTCATGATTGCTTCCACATATGGGAGATTTTGGACATCCTTCTCTTCAACCCAGCGATCTTTTCCAATTACACTGTCTAACTCTTCTGTGGCCCTTTCGATGATTTGTGGATGTTTCAAGAGCTCAGATAATGCCCATTCCACTGTCACCGCTGAGCTTTCTGTGCCCCCTGCTATTAAGTCCTGTAATAGACAGCACAGATATATATAAGGGCATGTTTGGAATAAATTTTCAGTTGTATTTTATTTACGGACAATAATCATGTGCATCCATCCCTCACCATAGAGTCATAGACACTTCCATAATTGAAAATTTCATGTGCATAAAAAAAATATTCACGTGCAAAAACGAGAAAATTTCCTCACCACAGGGTGAGGGATATCCCCCTTTATATACATGGAAAGTGAATATTAAAGAGTCTGCTTTTTTGAACAGCTGCAGATTCAGTTTCCACTACTGGGTGAGGTACAATATTTTCCAGAGTGAAATGCTTTCTCATTCTAGTGTAAATCTGGAGACAGTAATTTTTCACCTCTTTGCTAAAAAAATCATTTTCTATGAAAAGTACAAAAATGATTCCACTTGATTAAATGAAAGAAAAAAAAAGAGAGAGAATTTTCAGACGAAAACAATGAATAATCATTCTCCTTACTACAAAGACATCTGTTGTTAGAATTGTTAGGCTTAATTATGTGAGTCCATTGACCACAGGCCAACGTGGCCCACATAAGCCCAATAATTCTACCTCTCTCCCTCTTGAGTCCTTGCCACAAACTTTTCCACTCAAACTGTTCAAATGTTAGTCCCATACAAAAACTTGAACATCTTGAATTTAGATAATTTCAAAGACTATTCACTGGTGTTTTTGTTTGAAAAGTCCTGATATCTTTTGGAAGGATTACTTACTGCAGTTTAAGAATCATCCACCACCACCACCACTAGCCTAGCAAATCAAAACAGAAAATAACCCTTTTTACTGGAATTGGCCCCACCCCAGCAGTCAAACCATCCACCAAATCAATTATCCCCACCAAGATCAAACGGTGTAAAAAAAAAATAATCATACCTGAGTAAATGCCTTGACTCCGGTCCTACCCAACTTAACATCGAGATCCGGATCATCAGCAAGCTGCAACAACACATCCACCATATCCTGAGCAACATAATCCTTCACACCACTCCTCCTCTCATTGTGCTCATCAAGCACATGCTCCAGAAACCTATCAAACTTCTTACTGAGGGTCTTCATCCTTCTCTCATACCCCTGCAAGTCCAAGAACCCAATCCAAGGAATCGAGTCTCCAATATTCAAAACCCCATTCAGCAAAAACAACTCGTCCATCATCTTCTTAAACTCATCTGGACTCACTATCGGCGTCTCTGACTCTGACTCCTCCGTGTACTTCTTCCCCAACACCATCCGGCTTATGACGTTGAGGCTGACAGTGGAAAGATGGTCTTTGAGGAGGATGGTCTCGCCGGAGGCGGCGAATAGGCCGCGCAGCAGTGCCCGCGTCTCCTCAGCCCGGATGTACTCGTAGGAGTCGAGCCGCCGGGCACTGAAGAGCTCCATCAGGCACATCTTCCTGGCCTGCCGCCAGTAGGCGCCGTAGGGGGACCAGGTGATGTCGGAGTAGTTGTAGGTGGTGTACTTTCCGGCGGCTGTTTTGGGTCGGGAGGCGAATTTAAGGTCTTGGGTTTTGAGGATTTCTTTGGCCATTTCGACGGAGGAGGCGATGATGACCGGAAAGGAGCCGAATTTGAGCTGCATGAGGGGGCCGTATTTGAGGGAGAGGTGGTGGATGGAGCGGTGGGGGAGGGAACCGATGAGGTCGAGGTTGCCGATGATCGGCCATGGTTTGGGGCCTGGGGGGAGGTTTATGTTTTTCCGGCGACGGAAGCCGGCGGCTAAGGCACGGAAGAAGAGGGCGAGAGAAGTGAGGAAGAGAGCTAGAAAGACCGCTGATGTTGCAGAGGACTCCATGTTGGCTATGTTTTGTTTGGGTTGGGGGGTTGGGTTGGAGTGAGAGAGGAATTGGGTTGTGGTTGTAATATTTATAATGGATCTATGCCGGGACAATAAGATTTTTCTTTTGCTTTGGGTCCTTGTTTATTCCAGTCAATGTAATGTGATGTGATGTGATTATTTTAATTGTGTGGAAAGATATTCTTAATTTTAATTGTGGGGATTCTAATTTCCTTGTTCTAATGATAACAAATGTTTAATTGTTTGTTTAAGGCAATGATTAGTGATCCAAATTAAGGTCATTATCGATGCAGGTTTCCTATTTTTTTGACAAAAAATTGTAACTTTTTTTAAGCATTTCAGAAAAATATTCTAACTCAGGTCGGTGATGACCTTAGCATTGTAAAATAAGGTCATCACTGACGCAGGTTTCCTACTTTTTTGACTAAAAGTTGCAACCTTTTTCTAGGTATTTTTGGAAAAAAATTCCAAGTCAGGGTCGATGATGACATTAGCAGTGTAAAATAAGGTCATCACCGACATATGTTTCTTATTTTGTCTGACCAAAAGTCGTAACTTTTTCCAGGCATTCTCTAGAAAAGATTCTAAGTCAGAGTCGGTGATAACCATAGCAGTCAAAATAAGTGATACTGCATCGGTGATGACGCTATATAAATTTAGAAAGAAAAAATCCTAAGGAAATGGACCAATACATTTACATCAAAAGGACCCTAAGTACTTCAAATACAACATTTAAAAAAAAAAAAAAAATTTATGCATTCAATTGACATTCAATCAATCTATCAACATCTCATATACATTTACTTAAATTGCCTGCACATCTCCTAAGTTTAAAGTTACAAATTGACAACATCCACAACATAATCATACTTCAATTATAAGTTATATTAAGATCAATATCCAAAAACACATATAGCACAATAAATATAGAGAGAGGTTTACTGTAATCAAGGAGGTAAGACCGAGAGTAGAGGGAGGTTAAGATAAAGCACTCAAACATAACCACTCCTGCGAAAAATAACAGTTTGAATAACGTTAGCAATAAATCGAAAGGAAATTCAGTTGATTAGTGGTTATGTTGAAGAGAGTACACCAAACCACGAAATGGCCTAGTTTTTTGCCACTTGACTAAGATATGTTTTCCATATAGATCTCATGCATTTGGGCTGCATCAATGAGGCAAGTTTTGGCAACAAACAAAAAGACCAATCAAATAAAAGGAAACTAATCAAACCATAATCTTAATTTAATTACAGATCCAACTAAACACCAAAAAACAAAATGAATCTACTATCTTAAAGCTTTGGGACCAAAATCAACTCAATCCATTTCACAAAAAAAAAAAAAGAGCAAGGAGAACAAATTCATTCTAACAGCCAAAGATGGTAACTGCTCCAGAACCATCGTCCTTCTTAACTCAGAAAATCCCAAATTCAGAATCCTACAAACCGTAGTCCATTTAAACGAATAATCTATAAATCCCACAACGACGCTGAAGCCCATATACCATGCACTTCGATATCGTATGTGGGATTGTAGGAAAACCAAAAGGAAGGAAAATACAAAAACATAGAGAAAGACTAAAAATGGAAGGAGATAGATATATTTGCAGTTAAGATAGAAAAAATAGATGATGGAAAAACTGATCGGAAGCAAAGAGATGCAGTTGAGGAGGAAGTTTGAAGCCTAGTGTAAGTGGAAATGGCAACAGCCACGTAGGAGCACTCGTCCAAGGTCGATCTTGGCAGTAGTCTGGGAGAGAGAAGAAAAGAATGAGAAGAAACAGGATTTCGAGCCCTAATAGGATTCGCGGACAGGGTCAGCACCAACCTTATGCAGTGTAAATAAGGTCGACGCCGATGATGTGCTAAATAGGTAAAAAAAAATAAAAAAAAATGAAAATTAGGTCAAATTGCTCTAATTGGTGCACCACTTGTTAACGTATTTGATTGTGTAACGCGTGCAAATAAAGTGATTTTTCCAGTTAAATCCTCTTTAATTTAAATTCGAGCACGAAGATATGTCCTAAAACTCGGATCTGGCCCGCTATTGAGATGTAGGTTTGAGCCTAAGTAAGCATGCAATCAACCTAAACTTGACTCATTTTCATCCCTTCTTAAGTTATTTATGACTTTAATTACTTGTAATTCCTTTTTTTTTTTTAAGGGAAGAAGAATTACTTGCTATTCTTTCATGACAAGGAAAAAAAAAATGTCAGTCATTGGGCCATCATACTCATAGTTGAGTGATGTTAGCAATTGAGTATCTCACACATGTCCAGAGAATGATCCCAGAGCCTTCTTCCAACTAGCTAGAAAAAAAAGTCATTCACTGGTAACTCACTCATATAAACACATAACCTTATTTGTTCATGAACCTAGTGATGAAGATAAAAATAGGCATTTAGCCAGTCAAAATCCCTTTTCTTATTGCTATATTGGGGATATTGGTCGTGCACGGCACAACCCACTTTGAGGCTGACCCAACCGTGTCTTGCTGAGGTCAACTGGGGCGCAGCCTAGCATAGCGGATGACAAGGCTTAGGTTGTTCCGCCGATCGGTTGGGTCGTGCCACCCACGGGCCTGCCCACATGCTTCTCATAAATTTTTTTAATTTTGTTTATATAAATTGAAAAAGACTGTATAGACTTTTAGGGTTCTTAACTTGAAATAAAGTTGAGAATATTAATATAAATGCACAAACATTGATGGTAATTTATAAATGAAAAATAGGATTTAAATTATTTTAATTTTTATATTTTATTGGGAGATACTCCTATGAGAGCATTTCTCACCTGACTATGAGAGATAGCCCACGGCCTGATTTTTCGTGCTGGGCCACATCTTGCACGGCCCAGTTATCACATAAATAGCTATTATATACTATTTAATATAGTTGGCTCCGAATAGGGCTGTGGACTGGAAGGGCACATTACTTGCGTTGACAGGACCGGCCCAGCCCAGCACAAACCAAAGGATGGATCGTGTTGGTGCAGGGAGCTGCGGCTGTGGTATGGCATGACATGGCCCAATGCCTTTACGGTGTTGTGCCTTGCCAGGGTGCTTGGGTTGAGGCACGGGGTGGTGCGGCTCGAGGCACGGCTCGACGCGACATTATATATAAAAGCGGAAATTTTTTTATATAAACCTTAAAAAAATTAAATTTTATTTTTCATTTGTAAATTAGCATCAATATTTGTACATTTATTTTAATAGTGACAACTTTATTTCAAGTTGAGAACCCTAAAAATCTATAAAATCTCTTTTTTGATTTATAGAATTTTTTTTAATTAAAAGAAGTTAGGAAAGGCATATGGGCTGGCTCGTGGGCAGCACACCCCAACGTGACATGACCTAACCCGTGCCGTTGGCCATGCTGGCCAACCCTAGCCAACCTAGGCATGGCATGGCATGGCGTAGGCACGGTTGGGCCGGCCTCAAAGCAGGTCATGCCGTGTTTACACTCCTTCTATTAGCCCCCAAAGCGGTGACACTGTGTTGATGTGGAGTGTGTGCAATCGATTGGGTGCTCCTAGGCCTAACTGATGCAAAAATAGTCCATCGATGCATGTGGACTCTGCTACGATGTCTAAAACAATTAATTTTGGTCTTTCAGTTCAGATTGGTGCTATTCCTTAGTTGTTAGTGTGTTATCTTACACTCTATTGGGCTACCACTTATCCTAAAACTAATTGGTGATAGGAAATGACACAACAATAGTTTTATGGTGAGGGCGAGAGTTCAACCACAATTATGACCGCTTAGGAGCGAGGGTGGATGTTGACCTCAACCATTGATACGGTGTGGTGCAGTGCCTATTTGGTATTTTACTTTTAAAATAAAGTGGAATGAAGTGAAATAAAAAGAGAGAATAAGATATAAATGGGTTGTGATGATATTTTATTTTTAGTTGTTTGTAATGGAATAATTTTGACTTTTTGTATGGGGAAATGAAGTGTTGTTTTTTTTTTTTTTTTTTTTTTTTGTCTTCTAGTGAATAAAAGTAGTTGTTTTTTTTACTTTTTTTTAGAAAAGATGGAGAGAGTTGTGTGGTAAAAAATACTTTTAATTTAATACTTGACTTGACTTGACTGTACAAGTAAAACTATCAAATGGGCCTAATGCTGTTGTGATGCCTTTTGTGCGTGTAGTGTGCTGGCTCTGTAGTTGGTGGTGTGCAGGGAATAGTCTTTGTGCAGGGGCGTGGTGCTGTGGTCGACTCGGTGTGCACATGTTGTTCACTGGCAGATCAACCAACCATGTGATGCCAGCAACAGGCAGATGGTGCATGGCAGAAAACGTGAACGATGGCGTAGGAACGATGGCCCGATTTATTTCCTCAAACTCACACGTCTATTCCCACGAGGTGGAGGATCGTGGTCGGCAGGGTTTCCTACTATGTACGCAGTGGTTGGCTCAATAGACCAGTGCAGGCTGTTTGCACCAAATATGTACTGTATGTCACACCAATGGTCTTGGTAGCCTCGACTCGATTGACCCTTGGTGGGACTTGGATGGATAATTGGCATGTGAGTGCATTCCGCCGCGCCTGGACCTGCACGGTTCGCACAGATGGAACCTGAATGCAATGCATGCTGCACGCTCCTTGACTGTGTTGAGTGTGGTCCTTGTGGGAATGCCTTGGTTGATGTGCTAGCCGCATTTGCAGCATTTATGCAATTGACTTGGCAGTTGCTGCTTTAATGTGGCAGCTACATGTGCAGCGGTTATAAATTAAGTTGATTTGGATTACGTGGCTGAGGAGTTGGACCAATGGTTGGAAGGCTGGTGGATTTCTACTGCACAGACAGAAACTTCCCATTTAACACTTTGTCTAGAATGTGTTGGCACACACCGGTTGGTCCAAGGCAGCAGGCGATTGTCCCAGTTGGCATGTAGTGGTTGGTCAGGCTTCCTTTAAAATGGGTGTGGAGTTGCAGACATTGTAGAGAGGAGTACAAATCCGAGTCTGGCATTGTAATTGTCTTGCTTGAGTGATTGTGAACAAATTGGAAATGGTTGTGATCCCAATTTTAATTCATAAGAGAAACAAGCCTGTGCCTAATTAATCGAAGTACTGTGTTTGTTGTTTGCTGTTGTCCCTTATGGTTTTTTGCATTTATGTGGATGTGCTTTGTTTATTGATGGCTGACTAAAAGGGAAGATTCTTATTAGTGCCACGCGGTGTAGTTTGGTGCAGAAAATTTACCCCATGACACTTGCCCATATGGGACTTCCGGTGGGAAAATGCAACCCCCTCCTTCAACGTACGAAAGGCCTTCATGCATTTATGGCAGAAATGCATTTTCATGCCATAAGAGAAAATCTCTCGCATTATGTTATGTTGATTGTCGTAATTGGGCAAGCCTATTTATTTTAATTTCGTGCCCTATGCATGGGATGTTGTGTGGGAAAAATGCATCCCCTCCCGAATGCTTTCGTGCATTGAACGTAGGGATGTATTTTCGCACGGTAAGAAATAACCTCTTCTTAGAGTTGTCTCTTTTCTAGAATTCAAGGAATTCTTGAATTTATAAATATAGTGAAATCTCTGGATATTCCCTTGGATTTGAGCATCCTGGATCTCCACCAAAATGCAAAGATGATAGATTCTTGAATTCCTATATGTCATTTGTGACATTTCATGTTGCTGAAATTCTTGAATACTAAAAAAGAAACATGAGATTTACAAATACAGGAGGATATGTCCCAAAAATCCCAACATCTAATATTCTTCTTAAGAATTCTAGTAAAGAAATATGTTGATCAATTTTCGTAATTCCTATCAGGAATTCTAATAAAGAAATATGTTAGATCCAATTTTCATAATTGGGTTGTCATAATTGGGCAAGTCCTATAGATGTATCTGTCAATGGAATATGCCTTTGTAATCTATAGTGCCCCTAGAAAAGACAGGGCTCTCATGGGCGGTTCAGATTTTGAGGAACATACCCCACTTATGTATTTTTAATTTTTTACTACCCACCATTGTTTTTTTTAGGATTGGAAGGTTGAGTCTATTAGTGATATCACTTTGGGGTCACAGGGGTATTTATCCGGCTCCTCTCTGGACTAGGAGGGATTAGTCGAGCCAAAAGGATTGGAAACCCTCTGGAGAAAAAAAAAAATTTACCCACCATTGTCAAGTAAATGAAATGGAGTAGTGCTTCTTGTTATTATATTAAAAATGGATTATGAAATAATCCTCTGCTATATTTTGGTACTCTCTCAGCAGGTCAAACACGGTCGAGGTTCTTGTGAACTTTCTTTTGCGTTTCGTGTATCTCGCCAGGGAAGGTAAGTGGAAATGGACAGGAAGGTTGTTGGTGAGATGATTCCTGATTGACTTTGAAAGTAGCTAAAGTCCTTGTTGACCTCCCTCGCTTTCATAAATTTAAAGACCTTGACTTGGACCGTAGGTGGGTGGTGTCAGTGGTGGGGTTATTTTAATAAAGCAGTCAAGGAAGAAGCAGATGCCACGAAGATTACAGGCAACTAAACTAGCTCCACCTTTCTTCTTTTTTAATGTTTTTGTTAACTTTTTATTTGATGAGTACAATCTCTTTGATAATCTTATCCCGTAATCTGACATGAGGCCTAATTTTAGGCTCATTGAAATTTGAACATCCACTCACCCTTGGATGAAGTTTTAAAAAGTTAAATGCTAAGAGCCCATTAAACTTTGTGGCTGTTACTTAGACAGTCTCTGACTCTCGGCATGTGATTTCATTGAATAAAACAGGACCTTTTTAATGGTGTTTTCTTCGTACAATTGATACGCTGTCCTGACTTTCCCATTTCCTGTGTTTCTTCTCGGTCTTTGGCATCCTTCACCTCCCCACTCAAAACCGCACGACCAACCAACTACCTTGATGATCGAAACTGTAATACCACACACTAAACACTCTAGTAGAGTTTATCCTGCTTTTTCTTAGGTCAGGATGGATTATTCCAGCCTACAAAAGATCGAGACCCTCTGATAAATAGAAAAAAAAAAAAAAAAAGAACCTATCTTGATATATATATATATATATATATATATTTTGTGAAAACCAACTACCTTCCTAGTTGATATAGATACTACATGTGGAAGTTTGTTCCATACCACTAGAGCTGGGACGACTCTTTTTAGTTGGTCTGGCTACCAGTACCAGCCCTACGGCTACGAGATAAGAGTATGAGTTTGACATCTAACTTTATTAGAAATTAATTTTATTAGAAGTTGGTTGTAAAAGAAAATATGATCAAGAAATGGATTATTTGCAGGGGTAGCATTTTTATTTGACCGTCCATTTTGTAGCCTTTTATTAGAATTTTTTTTTTGGGTTTTTAGTTAAAATAGTTTAAAATCACTGCCGTTATTGGGCCTTGTAGACTCCATGAATGAGGATCCACAAATTGAGAATCAGTATCCTCTACATCTCATTTATTTGGATGAAATTGAGGTCATAAGAATTCTAAGATATTTGTTCCTATCAAAGTCGCTAAAAAATGTTAAAAGAAAGGTGAAGATCCACTAATGACTATTAAATATTATCTACTTTGGTGCAAGATGATTATCCATCCATCACCTTGGTAAGTCAAATCTTAACAACGTTAAGGTTCACATCTGCATTTCTCTCTGTTGTATTCTTCACTAGTCAATACAATAAAATTTGCATGGAATTGAATTTATTAGCTTAAACTCTGATAAATTCAATTCCATACAAATTTTATAGTAATTAATATTTAAAATGAATCGAGCTTGAGCAAACCTATGCATAACTTGTATTTTAATTTAGCTTAGCCCGTTCACTTTTTTCTAAGCTAAGTTCCAGATTGCATTGTAGAACTATGAAACCAACTTGAGAGTGCAAGCTTCTTAGCTTGAGTGGAGCATAGCTCAGTCCATTGACATCACTATACGCATAAGCATTGTAGGAAACTTTCTGAAATCGGTGCTTATTCAACAATGGCCAAAGCCAAACAACAATAATTTATAATATCTTAATATTATACTATTTTATTCCCCATTACTTTTTTCAAACAATATTTAAATAAATCATTTTATTGAGTATGCATTTAAAGGAGTCGTTAAATAAGACTGCAGTCAATTCTTAATAATTATACCTTATAATACATGGTTAATCCAATGGACTTGCTTGGTTGTAAGCATTTTTGACATGGGTTTCTTTTTTTTAAAATTCTTGACAGAAATGTAAGGGCTGTCTCCGGAAATTCTAAATTCTCTATTTGACTGAGTTAAGATGGTGAGAATTTGCTAAGCTGGTATGTGAACTTTTCGCTAGTAGATTTATTATAATTTTTAATCTCAAAATGCAATCTTTTCATTAGCATTTTAAAATTCTACAAATGGAACAAGCATTTGGAATTCTCCACACTCCTGATAGTACATTCCAAAATGCTTACAACCAAATAGGTCCTAAAAAAACATCCTTACGTGCATAGAGCTTGTTGATTTGAATTGTTGCAGCCTATCAAGGGTTGTGCAAATTTTATTTTATTTTTTCTATTGAGGTAAGAATTTTTTTTCTCAAGCATAAGATTTTTTTTTAATTTTTAATTTTTTTATTTTTTGCAAGCTCAGATTTGTTCGACAAAAATAATGTATGTGTATATATTCAAATCCTGTAAGGTAGTATGTATATGGGTAGTATTAGTAGCACCATTACTGTCGAGAAAAACGCTAATCTAAAGTTGTTTCATTTCGCATCATTAAATATCCTTGATGTGTTTGTGGCTTGTAGTTGTGGGGTCTCCATATTTTTAAAGTATAGTCGTGCTCGTGGTCCACACGGTGGACAATGACGTCCTGCGGTTGGTTCGCAGGGGTGTTCCAATTTCCAAATGCGTGTGGCGCGACACCACTAACGGACTTTGACCGGGACTTTTGCGGTGTGTATTGATTGATTCTTTTCCTTTTTTAAAGTCTTTGATTGATTGTGAGTCATGTGCTGCTTCCACGGTCGTCTCTCAAAGCTTGACTTCCAACTATTACAGGCCAGCAGTGTAACATGTGTGGAGAACTTCATCATGGCCCAACATTAGAATTGATCCAGACGGTTAAAGATGAATCCCATACCCTCTAAAGATTTGTCCTAAAATCTCAGTTTGATAAGAGTGGGTCCCACTATTCTACAGAGCACATGGTTAAGATTATGATTAGACACACCGTGGGTGCTGATACGGGCATCACTCGTTTCGACTCACGCTCATTCAACGGAAATTTTAGAATATAACCTTAAATAAAAAGTCTACTTGGACAAATTTTTTTGCCAGAATTTTGGACAAATTCTATGGCATGCCTTGAATATTTTATATGATATTCAATACATACCATAAGATTTGTACAAAATTCTGTGAAAAAATTCGTCCAAAAAATTGTCCAAAAAATTCGTCCAAATAGCTCTACCCAACCCTAAATAGATGGTATACATTTTGAACAGCCTGACTTATCTCTCACTGTGTGAGGGTCACGTGAGAGTGTCGGGCATGTATTATTGGTTCCGTATAATGTTGCCATCCAGGGACCGGACGTATGTCCTGTCCCGTCTGCTTCAATAATGGAGAACAAAGGCATACGGGAACGCAAGTTGAGATGATAATTAGATCCATACTTTGGTGTTTATTGAAGACATCAATGGCCCAGCTCTTTTGAGCTTATGTTCGCGGAGGAAAGATGTATCACGTGAATAAATAAGAAAAAAAACTTAATATTAGTGATTTTCTTTATATATATATATATATATATAAAACTTAAACTCATAATCCACATTATCGTCTAAAGTATTTTGTAAAGAATGTCAGCTATGCTCTCACCAAAAAAAAAAGAAAGGGGGGCATCTGAATATTTCACTTTCTGGACTTAGATCCACAATTTTTTCTTATAGAGTGGTAGGTCATTTTTCCAAATTTAAAAATATAAAATGTCCAAGTTACTATTTCTTTAAATTATATCCCATGATTAGTGGAATATGCCATTAATAAGAGTTAATTACCATTTAATTTTTTACGATTAATGAAATCCCATTAATGAAATTTTCAAATAAACTTAAAAAAAACACAAATAAATTTCAAAAAACGTAATAAATTTCAAAAGAATGCGGACAAATTTAAAAAGACGCAAATAAATTTCAAAAGATCCAAATAAATTTCAAAACATGTAAATAAATCTCAAAAGAAGCAAATAAATTTCAAAAGATCCAAATAAATTTCAAAACATGTAAATAAATCTCAAAAGACGCAAATAAATTTCAAAAATCCAAATAAAATTAAACAAATGTAAATAAATTTCAAAAGACGTAAATAAAATTCAAAAACGCAAATAAATTTCAAAAAAATAAAATAAATTTTCCAAAACTAAGATAAACCAATTTTTTAAATTTCAGAAAAATATGCAAAACACTAAAGTGTTTTTTCCAAAAACTTAGTTAAATTTATTTCAAAAAATACAAATAAATTTGAAAAGACGTAAATAAATTTCAAAATAGACATATAAAAGTCAAATAGATTTCAAAAAACACAAATAAATTCACCCAACAACTTAGGAAGATTTGTTCAAAGACTCAGTTTAAGTTTTTAAAATGTAGATAAATTTGTAAGAAACTTAGATAAATTTTCTAGAAACTCCGATAAATTTTCCAAAAATTTCGATAAATTTGCTAAAAATTCAGATAAATTTAATAACTAAGAGAAATTTGCCCAAACTCTAATAAATTTGACCACATCCTAGGCAGCCCTCTACGCAGGAACCCCTTCACCCAAGCGATCTCCATCTCCCTCCTTGCGCTCCACGCCGGCCAATTCCTCTTTCCATCTCCTTTCTCCACCTCATCCCTCACGGGCATCTCCAAGCCAACACCTCCATCGTACCCACGATCTCCCTCTCACCATTCGCATTGCACCGAAGCCAGCGCCCACTCTCAGACTAATCTGTTGCTTCGCCACCACCCTCACAGCGGAATCCCATCATTGCCATAACAGGGCACTGCCAGAGAAAAAGGAAGGACCGGAACAAAGAGATCCATCTCTACTAGGTTGTAGAGAGATCGGAGACGAGGGGTGCTGGTCGAAACCGAAGAAGCAAACCATTTCCGGTCTTGGGTTGCAAAATACAGAGCACTCTGTGAATCGAAGGTGAGCCATGGTTCTAGTCGCAGAAAAATACCATATACAAACCCTAGTTCGTCCACCAGAATTAGAGAAGGAGGTTTTGGATAAGTCTGTCCTTTGCACGAGGTTGGAGAGAGTAGGGCTGCTTGTTGGTTTTTCATGGCTCTCAACGAGGGAGAATGAAAGATTTGAAATTTTAAATTTCAAAATTTTATACTAAAACAGTTGAAGGGAAAATCAGTCATGAAAACATCTAATGTGGCGTATCTAGGGACCTCTCGTCAAAATATGTCCAGTTGTATGAACTATATGCTTTAGAGAAGAAGTTGTTGGACTGGAGGCCTTATAAAAAGGTGTTGAGAGACTTTTGGCTAATTATCAAAAAAAAAAAAAAAAAAAACACTTATTTTCGATATCCTGAGCGTAGTCTAGCTAGTCATCTTCACCTCTTTCTTGCTTAAGTAAAAATCTATTGTTGTCTATAGTCTCTTGTGTCCTTTTAGACCATATAATCAGAGAATGAGAAACCAGCAGAATGCCTATAAATGTTAATTGTATGAATCGGATGAAGGAGAGATAGACATACTTCGATGTTAATTATAATAACATAAACCAGAAAAGAAAGTGTTGGGTTAACCGGATTGATCAATTAAGTTAAATATTAACCATATTTAAGGTCAAGGGTATTTTAGTAATTATATTGGGATTTTCTTAGATATTAAAAAATAAGAGAAATCTATAATCCTTGACTCCAAAGAGAGCCGAGATGTGAATCAACACTTTCTTACCATCGATGTAAGTATATTTTCGAAACACGTTAATTATTTATCTCTCTTTTGTGTTATTTAACTATTAAATCGCAGGTTTCATACTTCCGCAAGCACAAAAAAAAAAAAAAAAAAAAAAAAAAAAAAACCATTGTCATGGACATTCATCTCTTTCTGGTATAAGAAAATGGCCATTCCTTGTATGAGGATATAGGTAACATCGACATCGATATTGGAGTAGACACTATAGCTAAGCAGGTTTTCAAAGAACGAGTGCCCTCATGGTTTGCAATAAGCGCTGTAAAATAAAATCTCATCTTTTTCGAAGCACTCTCCAAATGATTTTTAAATTTTCTTTTTATTGGCTCATGGATTATGACTTTGAGCTTAATTTTTCTCAAGAACTCCAGTAAAAGAATGTCATTTTTTACTTTTATCACCTGTAAAGAGTAAAGAAACATCGTCCAAATGGGGTGTTTTGTTTCCTTCCACCAAAAAGAAAGAGGTGTGTTTTTTTGTCGATAGTCCAAAAGGAAGTGTTAGATGCTAAAAAAAGGTGCCAGAATCGGAGGTTGATACGCTGCCTCTGTTGTGGGAATCTATTAATTGACAGAGTAAGAGTAGCGTCTGCACTCTGTGAACAGTCGGAATCCCTATCGTGTCCAAAAGTCCATCATGGGCCAGACATAGTTATAATTCCGACTACTAAAGATAGCAGATCCTCCTGTTATATTTCTTTCTTACAGTTTTACTTGAAAAAGAGTGGATTCCACCATCAAATTGAGCATCAGACTCACTGATAATGAAATTAATACGATGATTAGTGATGTGAAATTATGCTAATCACATTATTAGTCATGTACTTGTGACTGTCGAAGCCAATTATATTGAAGCGAAAGCTGTGGATATATCGTTAGAGGGACAGTTTGGATTATGTAAAGGTGGGCTCCATGGTGGAGCTCTGGGCATCTGTTACTATGGAATCATGTAATAGACACGATAGGTGATTCAGACTTTGCATGGGATTGTTAAAAATGACTTTAAATTTTCATATCTAAAGGGGTTATTTGAAATTTAGGAGGGCCAGCCACACTTAATTTTTATGCAATGAGATACTGGACTAAGAAGGACCTTAAAATGGGCTTTGGTCAGAATGTGGTGCAAAACGAAGACTTCAACACGCGACTGAAGATCTATGTGCGTTCCAGCGATTGGAAAGCTCCACAAATCTCTTTGCCTCTTGTCTCTCCTATGGGATGGAATAATATCAACGCTAGGACTCCCTTATCTTATATTGACAAGTCTCAAAGAGTCACACTTACTAGAGACTTCTTCGTCAAGAAACCCACATCCACTAATTCTATTATGAGTTTTATTAGTGGGATCAACTTAAGTCTTACATTAAGTGAGATTGTATTTTCTGTTAGCATCAGCCCTGCTTGATCTGGCGTAAAACCCGTGGCATGCGGAACATACGATTTTCTGAACAAGTATCATCTTGAGTTAGGAGATACATTGAGCTTTAATAGATTAGCCTTTGTGTGTTATGAGAATATCTTTACCTTGTGGCACAATCATTACATGATGGACCCATTGCAATAAGCCCAAAAGCGAAATCAACAAATATTGATTGGACTTTGGATAAGAAAATGTATGATGCAACGTTTTAGTGCTCTGACACCAGAGAATTTAAAAGAACACTTGGACAAGAAATTTCATTAAAATTGGTGGGCATTTTGTGTTTAGATGATTTTATGAAAACATCTATAATCATTCAAGATCACAATCGGATTTGCCCTGGACATTTTAGATGATTTTTATGCATGATAGCTTGGTGCAGCGGCCTTCTTTGATGCATAGTGGGGCCAACTTTTCAAAATCCGAGCCACTTTTAAGCTTTAGCATCGTATGTGGTGATCAACATATTTATTTTCAAATATGTAACATGGGGCCATTGGGTTTTCCTGTATCTAAAACACACGGTGAACTTGCTTTAGCTTTTCTAGTTCGGGACAAAAATGGAAAGAGTCCTTCACTTGTGATCCATCTAACTGTTGGGCCAAGGCCCACTGAGATCTTCTTTGAAAGATTTAGATATAACGAATATGATGGGTGTTGGAGGTTTTTTCATTGTTCTTTTTTTTTTTTTTTTTTTTTTGTAACCCAGCTAAGAGGGCTGGACTAAAGAGAGAGTTTGCACACACACAGAAAAACAACCTGAATAAGCAGAAAGAAAGCGCATACAAGTGGGAAAGAAAGCCCACATAAATGAGAAAAGATGGCATACCCGAGATTTGAACCCTGAACGGCCAGGTAAGAACTGTGATAAGGTAAATAACCATTCGGAGTGCCAGAATTGATGAGGGGGTTGGGACCTTGCATTGTAGGACTATTCATAATTGTGATGGGACTGGTCACCCTGCATGTGGACCACCATTGTCTTATCTTTTTCTAGCACGTGAAACGAACTCTGGCATTTTAGCCAAGAAATGAACTTTGGTATTTTTCTAGTTGGGTGTGTTGAGTTTGGTATTTTTTTAGATGGGCTTCTTTGTTGTCTTTATCCTTGTCTGTTTGCTATTTGATTTCCCTCTTTAGCAAAAAAACAAAAGAAATGAACTATGGTATTTTAGCCAAGAATTAGAAATAAAAAAAAGTAAACTTTGGTAGTGTATGTCAATGGTCAATAGGCCTCCTGTTACCCAATTTTATTTTATTTTGGTAAAAGAGTACTTCATTAAAAAATCAGACCAAATAAACGAAAAAAAAGACCACCAGACACCCAAAAAGAACCCCACAAAAGAGCTACAATCAACAACCTCCCCCTAATCCTCCTGTTACCCAGTCAGTGTAAGGTTTGGATCCAAGAAATATGTGACTAAAAACAATTATATAACTCGGTTTTGAGCTTTTTATTGGTCAAATTGGGCCCATCACACTTGGGTTGGGGTTCTATACATTTGTATAATGTTGAGACCACTCTTGTAGAACCTGACCAAAGGGTATTCATGGGCCAGGTTGGGCTAACTGATGCATATCCAAGGTCAGCCCAACTTTAATAAGAAGGCCTGTATCCAGCTCAAGCCCGAAATTGGGAGCAAGTGTTAGTAAGCCATCCTTTTTTTATCACCTGTTCGGGCTTTCTAGCAATTGTCTGGACAAATTAATCACTAAATCGCAAGCACTTCATATTCTGGCTGGGCTTTAGGCTTTCTATTACTCAACCAAACCTGGTTCAAATATTAAATGGACCGATCATATATATCCAGGCCAAGCCCAAAGAAACTGGGCCCAGACCGGGCCCTTCTTGGCAGGCTCATGAGCACCCCTAGCCTGACCTTCCTCGAAGCCTACTGTAGCTCACTGTTCTTCCTACTAGGTGGGACCCATTATGCCACCATAAAAAAGAAGATTAGGAGGATTGGCCATCTGCAAGAGATCATTCTCACCCCCCTTTTCTTTACCATGTTCACCATCATCTTCAAAGAAAACCGTATTACAATGGAACATATTCATATTACATCTTTTGGCATCTTTCTACTTTTTTATAAATATTTTATTTGCATTTTTTGAATCCTCAATCTGAGTATTACCGTAATATTCAGATACTATTTTTTTTTTCTTCGAAAAAGTAACAATGATATATATTAAAAGGAGAAATTAGTACAACGAAGAGCACTAAGATATAGAGACCAAGTAATGCTGGTAATTTTTTTTTCACCTACAACATGCCTCTATACATTTCATTCAGCATTTTTCTTTTTTCTTTTTTTTTTCATATCCACCTTGCTTTGGGTAATGATTAGAACCTAAGATTTTATTTTTAGCCTCCACAGGAAATCTTTCAAGGTTATTTCTCATAGAAGGGTTAAGTCTCTGGTATGCACTCTTGCCTTTCTCATTAGGCCCAGGCAGGGCTTGAGTTCTAGTAAAAAGTTTGCAAGATGAGCCTGGACAAAGCTTTTGCTAAATAAGGCAACTAGGCCAGAACAGTGCCCCTTAAACAAGGAAATGATCATGAATTACATGATGGGATAAGGCTCACCTGCAGACATTCGCAAGTGATGTCGTGTATAAAGTTCTTTAAGGAACCATGAAATTGGCTTTTTCCTTAAAAGTCAAGATTTTATATGATAATGATCAGCTTGATGATTATTATCTTGGATGCAATGAGTGGGATTTCTTCAACACGCAAAACGCTTGATGAATGATGGCACGCAAGCAACTAATCCAAATTAAGAGGTTCTCATCAGAATTTCTAAGATAATACGTTGCTTTCAATATCATTGACACTTTTGTTGGGGCTACAAGCCGTAAGAAACAGTACTAGTCACTCTTTCAATTCAATTATATTATATTAAGTTGAAGGGTTTCGGATTCCTATTTTAACTGGTGATTACTACTTTATTTTAAATCTTTCATTTTCTTTCTCCCCACCTACCAAGTGCTCCTCCATTCTTATTTCACTCCACCCACCATTATCTTTTCATGAAACAATATAACTGCGTCATCTGTTCCATCTTAACGTTTATCTTATGTGACCACACATATAACTATATGTAACTACTCTTCTACATTAGATGAAAATGTTGGGGTTCTTAGCTTCCTCATCCTCGAAGAGTTTTTTCTGCCATTAATGTCTTTATCATAATTCCCTAACTTAGGGTCGTTGTAATTAAATTTGAAAACTTTCCATTTACATGATTTGCTGCCTAATACATTCAAGTAATATATTTAAAAATTTCTAAATCACTAAAATTTGGCATAAACTTTTATTAATTAATTGATTCTACCTTGACCTTCACATTTTTGCTGCTCGTGCTAAGTTCGGGCATATTTTGCTAATTCAATATTACAAGAGATCGCGTCAGATCTTTTTCTTCTTTGTCTTGATTTTTAACATCGGGTGGATCCACCGTATATGTTGTCCAAAACGGCAATGACTCCAAAGACGAAAGCTTGGTCAAAGCCAGGTTGCACCACGACATGGTATATCTCTTTGCTTCCAACTGACTCCACCTCTTCCATTGCCATCACCTGCCCAGAAAAAAAAAGTAGCTATTCAAGGTTTAGAATCTCAAACAGATAAGTTGCTGTTTCATCAAGGTGGGCCACCGGTTGCACGGTTACTCTTTTGATCGTACAAATTTATAGTCTGTTTTCATTTGACACTTTTTTTAACATAGTTATAGTCAAGTAAAGCCTCGATTTTTCACACAGAATGTTACATCAAAAGCACTTTAATTTAAAATTTCCTTCATAGTTTTTTCAAAAAAAAGTAAAAAAACAACTATGCACTAAAATACAAAAAGAACTCCACTTTTTCATACAAAAATAAAAAATATTTAATAACAAACAACTAAAAAAAAAATAACATCATAACCCACTTATATTTTATTCTTTCTTCAAAATCAACTTTATTTCACTTGACTCTATTAGTAGAGTTGTCAAACTGGCCTATAGGATGTTCAAGCAATAGGCCATGGAACCTGGGGTTGGGAGGACATGAATTGAAAACTTATTCGGACTTGATGGGCTTATCCAGGTTGACTAAACTTGGTGGATCATAGAGTTAAGCGAGTGAAATGAGTTGGGCTGAGTGCCCCAACCATAGTCACCCCAGTTATTCAGCTTGGTGATATTCTAAGTCAGGTCGAAATTTCGAGTTTTTGAACCATGTTTGTACAAGGAACATAGAGGCCTGTGAACTGGTCCTTGGTGTAACCTTCTAGGCCGTGAGTCATATTAGAGTTCCAACGAATTGGTTTGTTGTGGACTAAAATTTTATGAGTGGACTAGTTGCTAATGTGCTGGGCATATGCTTTTTCTGGCTTTTCAAGTTACATATCTGGGCCTGAATCTTAGGCCAATAACTTAGCGGGCAAGGCGTTCACAAGCTCTGGCATGTCCTGCAACATGTACATACCATGCATGTTTAGGTCACAAATTAGATGATCAAATTCATCTGATTAAGTACTTTTTTTTCCCTTTGGATGATCTAAGGACCTGCCTGAGAACGAGTGTAATGAATCTAAAACAATTTATCAAAAAATTAAATAACTTTCCCTGAGTTGAGTCAACTGGACTCAAAAAGCCCACACTAACAAGTCTGATTGATCGACTCGATGAAACTCCTCCAGTTACTTGAGTTGATCCCTTCCCAAGTCACTTGGATGAGTCAAGCTAAAGGACTATGCTCTGAACCATTGTAATACATGATCATGGATGCTGCAAGATCCTTACTAAGACATGATAATCCAAATGAGATTTTGAAATATCTTCTTACCTGAGCTACAAAATTTCCTCCATGGTCATTGATGCTGCAAGATCTCTCAACAAAAGAGCCTTTTATCTCGAAATCCCAATGTCTAGTGTGACTCTTTGGCCCAATTGTAACTCTAATGGGACGGGACCTTGAAGCCCATGAAGTAGGCTCCTTCATGCTAAAGACCAACTTCTCAACCCCTTCATAATCAGCCATATATCCTCTCCATTGCTTGTGGACACTCAATGCTTGGACAACGCCACCCTGAAAAAAGATTGCAGCACCATATACATCTAATAAACATAAATCGCAAATAATATCAACTAAAACAGGCCTTTAAGATTGAGAAGATATATACTACCTTTCGACGAATGAGAAGCAACAATTCACCGTCGCCATCTCGAAGAACCAGTTCTCTTTTGGTTCCAAGGGTTCCACACCCTTCTACCCTGAAAACTTCCTTATGGTTACTATCTGTAACAACTAAACCGCCACCATTTACCACATGGGGCCTGTTTCTAACAATGAAAACTACAGGGGTAGGGGCACAGAAGATCTTACTAACTATGGGTGAGAGGTTGGTTACAGGGGACATTTTTCGTTTACAATTCAGTTGCAATCTCTCTCAGAAATAGAACCTAAATAATTCTCTTCTCTTGGATGGTGGCTTAGATTAAGGAAGCGTATGCCCATATTTATAGACTTGATACTTGCAACCCCTGTTATCTTTATCCATCTATACACTATACATACACCACTTTATTGGTATGTCCTTTTTACTCTGGTACCTCAAGATACATGCATGCTATCATAGCTTCTGAAAATACGTGGCAGTAGTGTTCCTTTTAGGCTTATGAAATACAACTTGAACGGTGGTGATTAGTCGTTTATTGTCAAAAGTAAGGCATCATCTGCTGTTCTTAATCATCAGATCTAAGAAATAAAAAATTTGTTGATGGCTAACAATAATCAAAATGAATCAACCTCTTATCTTATATCTCGTGGGTCAATGTATTGGACAAAATAGCATGTATTTAGTGATGTGGCAAGGAAGACTTAGGCCCTACGCAAAAGTCTTTCATATAGAAAAGGGATCATTATTTCAAAAAAAGTTTGATCTTTGTGTCTGCTTTTCGTGAATGCTAATTAAAAACATGGGAAATCCTGAAAGTAAGGCACATATGCGTGTATATGTATGTAATTACCCTTCTTGGAAGCACGTAAAGTTGGGTTTGGTGGCTTTTGTCAGACTATCAGCTGGTAAAGCGATAGATTCTCAAGAAATTCGGTAGCCCATAGAAGGAATATTTCAAAGTTTGAAATGTAAGGGGCATGCATAGAAAATTATGGAAGATGGAATAAAATCTGTATACCTAGGAATTATAGGGCATTCATGAATTAGGACTGAGTGTAGCACCCTGCATAGTAAATTATGGAAGATGGAATAAAATCTGTATACCTAGGAGTTATAGGGCATTCATGAATTAGGATCGAGTGTAGCACCCTGTCATAGAATAAGTGGGGCCCATGTCAAGAGATCCTGATGGTTGATTTAAATGGACCCACAACTGATGAGGTTCACACTCGCATATAGGACAATCGTATCCATTCAATTTTGATCGGCATTCTTTTGGCATTTAAGAAGAACTAGCTGTAGATGTACCCATATATGCTGCGCCCCATCACATAAGTAGTTCTCATTGCTCAAGCATGAAACCAATTTAGGCTTTAATTTAGAGAAACCCTGAGTTAAAAGGAGTGGAACTCTATTTTGAGCCTGCTTATTGAAAACCCAATCTCCTCAATACAAATGCTCTCACAATTTTTGGGTTATCCAGAGATTTGATCCCATTAATTAGGAGTTGATTCCAACATAAGATTGATAGTTTGATAATAATAATAATAAAAAAAAGAAGAAATCTAAAAAATCGTAAGCCCAAGCCCATCTCGAGTTTGATATAAATTTTAAAAAGAGAGTTTAATTATGCAGTCTCAAGTGTAGTTCAAGTGGTTTGGTCTTGTTTGCTTTTGTAAAAATACCAATATTCGAATTCTACTTCAATATAGGATTTTTCTGATGTTAAGGAATAACTTAGTTAGTTTGCAACCTCACATGTCACCCAACAACCTAGGGGTTGAACCCTACCCTAGGTATGCTACTCTTTCCATGCGTGGGTTGTACTTCTCTCGTTGTGGGTGGGTTCCCCATTGTTGAACACCAATCCTATGGGCCCCACTCCGATCCATCCTAGATGGCACCCCCACCCCCACCCCCACCCCCACCCCCACCCCTATCTACAAACCTATACATGTTCCCACCCACAAACCTATATATGTTGATGGAATCTTAAATCATCATCATCATCATCATTACTATCTGATCAATGACCCATAACTTTTTATCATCCAAACAAGTGCACAGATAGTTGAACAGTCTAATTCATTATGATGGGTACCAAATCTAAGAACGGTGCCTAACACAGGAGCCTCTATTTCATAATCCACTCAGATGGTTCATAATATGGATCCACTAGGTAACGTGCAGACAATAATTGGAGCACCGATGCTCGCAGAGATTTCCTTGTGTGCGCGCAGGCAGCGTGGCACGATTTCTCCGAGTCCAAGTCTCCGAGGATCAGGACTAAAAAGTAGAAATGCTAGAAGGCAAGGAGGTAGGGTGACATAAACCTAATCTAAGGTGGAAAAGGCCTCCCCAGCATCGAATATTAGAGCTGTCTTTTAGGTGGTAACCCGGCCCCATGTGTAGAAGACTATAGTGTAGTTCTAGGTAGGATGTGTGGACCCACAATTAAAGTAGATTTTAAGAGCATGCTTTTAAGAGGGTACCGTGCACCATTGGTTTGAGTCTTCTCGGAAGTCCAAGATGCCTGAATGCCACACTTTTTCTTCTTTTCATTGAGTGGGCCCACCAATGATTTATACATCCTCGGTAATTATCATTAGCTCCATCTTAACGCTGATCTCACCGTTATTTACCTTAGCTTAAATCTCAAATATCATCATCCTTATGAAACTATGAAGCTCTTCCTAAATATTATAGTCTAAAATCTAATGTACAGAGTTATTTGATCATAGAGATCACTCCCTTAATCCATCAATTACCCATTTGATCACCAATGACTTGGTGAGCCCTACAAAAGGTACTTATTTTTGGTATTCCCACCCGCATATGTGGGGAAAGAGCCCACACAAAGTAGGACGAAAGTGTGCACACTTGACAAAAAAGTCGTTACAAATTGAAAAGGAGCACAACCCCCCACTCCCTTAAAACGTAGGAAGTGAGTCTAAAGAAGTGGAAAAGGGCAGCATGCCTAAGGTTTGCTGAGTACTATAAGGGAGTTGCTAACCACATAAGGTACTTGTAAAGAGAGCGCCCCCCCCCCCCCCCCCCCCCCCGGTAAACACATAAGGTACTTGTAAAGAGAGTGGGTTTTTGTGGCGGATTTGACTGGCACAAGTGCTTATAGGTGGAAATGAAAAAGAGGTGCCAATAGAAAGGGAATTCATAAGCTTAGAGTTTGTAGTTCTCATTAAATTAAAAATAATAATAATAACTTACTTACAAGGAATTAGGGATGGCCACCCCGGATTGAGGTAAACCCAAAAAAGTCCTATCTCAAATTTATCTCATCCAAACCCGACCCACCCCGTGACAGGTCAATTAGGATGTGAAACCAACCCACCCCATTTGGTGAGTGAGTGTGGTAGAGATTTAACATGCTATCATCTCTTCCCACAGGCCTTAAGTTAAAAGGCCCAAAACCACTTCCCACACATGAGTTTTGTCTATCACTTAACAGTAGCTATACATATATTTTATATTCGGAGCAGAGCAGACCGGACCGGACGGGACAAAAAAATCCAAACATGCCCCACACCAAGAAAACCACTATCAAACCCGCCCCTAATAGGAGTAGGTCGGGCGTGTCCCCGTTTATACCCGACGCTTGCCATCCCTACAAAGAATGAGGAATTGTGCTTTTTATGTTTGAGCCTAGAGCAGCCAATTATTGTTATTATTACCCAGCCAAAGGGGCTGGAACCCAAGAGCAGCCCATTGTTAAATGATTTTAAAGCCTAAAATGGTTGTCTTCACTTGTAACTATGCAATGTATGTATCACACATGCACACTGCTGCTACTCATTAGCCAGTCATAAAACCACTGTGTAATTTACCAAAAAAAAAAAGACCAATGTGTATAATGAATCGGCTGATACCCCTGTGATTTGTACCACATCCATTCTGCATGTTGGCCAGCCGAAAAGCAAATAAGTATCGGTTGATAGAGGTCATATGGGTTAAATTTTGAAGACCAAATTTGTGATTGGGCCTGAGAGATGTGTCCAGAGGAATGCTCGATTGCCAATTGGGTCCAGAACATAGACCTGACCCATAACTGATTTATGTTATGCTTCCGGTCAGTAATATAGACTTGAAAATGGGTACATACCTGGATTTTTTTATTCTGGGTCATTCGAGTACTAACCTTGAAAATGGATACATACCTGGATCTTTCGTTCTGGGTCATTCGAGAAACCAGGTAATTGGGCTCAATTGACAATAACGTTGCAGGATATTGTGTAACTCCTTAGCTTCATTGTATAGATTGTCTGTTGTGGAACTAGCTGCAGTCAGAATGGCTGTGAAATTAACACTTGTGGTGTTCGGACACAGGCTTGCCTAAAAAAACTGTACATGTAGGGCCCACCATTTGCTTTCACACTTTTGCACAGTGGGCCTTAGCGTGGTTTGGAGATAACCCAACAAAACTCCCCCATGAGATGATCATCAATCATCCAGAGTTGGCTGTGCTTGTCCATTTGAAGCTGCTATGCAATCAGATATCTACAACTACCACATTGAGATGTTAAAGAGGTCATGAGTTGTTCTATTATGAACACCCCCACTAATAATTTGGGACATCCAACCTTTACTGGGTTGTACCACGAAGTCATGTTGGATATGATCAGTTTGTACTTTGTATGGTAGAATAATTGATTATAACATCATTGAAAACTATCATGTTTAAACAATCGGAAATATTAGTATGGGGCATCGGCTGCAGCTGAAGTGGCCCCTGAGTATTGATAGTCTAGATCTATACCTTTGGCTTACCACTAAACCCGATGATCAATCGGATGCATGTTCATGTAATAGGGAGTTTATTAATATCGAACTTGTTAAAACGTTGTTGACTCTCAGAATGCACCCAGTAGATATCTACTGAATGAGTCATTTCAGTTTTTTTGAATTGGAAAGAAATAGCAGATCAGAGCTTCAACCTCTGGCAGTGGTTGTCTAGAAGGGAAAATGTTCTCATACCAGCAGACTACAGACTACATATATAAGATGTTTTCTTATCAGTTAGGTGGGGATATGAAAAGGTCTTCATGTGGATTAGGGCAGGCAAAAGAAAATCAGACTAGTAATACAATCCTAACCTTTGATTTAATAGCTTTTATCTTTAGTAGTCTTTTAATCATAGATTTTTTCAGATCCAATCCTATGGTGGATAAGGATTTGATAACAGTGAAACTGGGTCTCGAAGTACTAGATCATCATAGGGATATATATGAGAGTATGAAAGGGCTTGTAATTATTAAAGATGTGCCCAAGTGGGCCCCATTGAGCTGGACTGCAGAAGCAGCAGCTCCTAGGAGAACATTTTACGTTGAAAGAGATCTATTGGTGAACTTTAAATATTTATTTATTTATGTTGAAAGAGCTCTTTTATTTATTTATTTATTTATTTGTTTATGATAAAAGATGCCTCTCCCCTACTCCCACCCTCTCGCCCTCCCTCCCAAGTAATGGATTTGGTATCCTTGATCAGGCCCTTTTTTTTTTAGACAACTTGTCTTCAAAATGGATTTGTTTTGGGACCAAGCATTCAGTACACGTGTAAATACTATTTTATGTTGTTTGCATTTGCAAGCTACCTTTTATTTTATGATATATAAGTACATGCCCCAGTTGCCTATTTCTTTACCGGAGTTCATGGAATTTCAATATGGAGAATTTTGAAATTCTCCGGCATATATAGTAGAATTTCGTAGTGCTTATTTGTACTTGAGGATTCAAAATTCCATCAAAAAATAAAAGGGCTGAGATTTACAAATTCCAAATGTCATTTTAAGACCTTTTAGGTGTCTAGAATTTTAGAATTTTTCGAGAGAAAAATGTCATTTGATAATATTATGAGGAAATAAGATGTCACATCATGTAATTCTTATAAAGAATTCAAATTAAAAGAAAAGGGCATGATACATCCATTTCAAAAGATTGGTGAAAATCGAAAAGAGACTCACATGTTATAGCTTGATTGAGCGTTGTTGGCACTCAGAGTGCAACCAGTTAATCACTGAGTGAGCTTAATTGGAAAGAAATAACAACATGTCATCACTCATAAGTGATCAAAGCCTTATCCCACTTGTTTGTCGGTTGTCTAAATGGGGAATGTTCACCTATGAGCAGATCGCATATATAAGTCAGTATGCAATTCAGTTCATGTGACCCATTTAAGATGCCTTCTTATTAGTTGGGTGGGGTGCATGAAAAGTTCCCCTCTGCAGATAAGGCCAGGCAAAAAAGGTTAAAAATAGCCTAGTAACATAATCTTAATTTTGATTTGAGAGCATTTATATTTTATAGTATCAGTAACTATAGATTTTTTTTAGATTCAATCTAACGTTGGATAAGGATATGCTGATAGTAAAATTGGGTCTGATACAAGATCGTGGAGATATGAGTGTGTGAAAGGACTTGCACTTATTAAAAACAAGCCCAAGTAAGCCCCACAGAACTAGACTGCATAAGCAGCAGCTCATAGGGAAACACTTTAATTTCGTCTAAAGAGCTCTACTTGGGAACTTTAATTATTCCATTTATCTATTTTTAACGATCTACTATCCTTGATCAGGCATTTTATTTTAGACAACTTGCCTTAACAATGGATTTGTGTTGTGACCAGGCATTCAGTACATGTGCCCATTACTGATCCATGTTGTTCGCTTTTGCAAGCCACCTATTGTTTTATCATGGGTACATGTGCCCATTCAGGCCTGTTTCTTACTTGAATTCATCGAAGTTTTAGAATTTTTGAATGCTCTGTTTGTATTTGATCATTCAAAAATTCCATCAAAAAGCGATTTCAACTGTCAATTAAGACCCTTTTAATAAAAATATTTAAAAAAAAAAAAAAAAAACATGACATATGCAAATGTAAGGAGATAAGATGTCACAACATATTAAAAAAAAAAAAAAATCCCAACATGACAAAATCTTGTACCTTTGGCTTATCACTAAACCAGATGATCAATTGGATGCCTGTTCATGTATTGGGAGTTAAACGTCACTCTGTGCGCCCAGTTCTCCTAAGTGATTCATTTTAGATAATTGAATTGGAAGGAAATATCAGCATCAGCATCAGAGCCCCATCCCATGATCTGGGGTTGTCTAAAAGTGCTCTATTTCTAAACTTCAGATGCTTAAAAATGGATTCGGAGAGGAACCTTTTATCCAGTTTGATTGGTTTATGACAAGATTTAATTTCCAGCGTTTATGTAATAGTGATCAGCATCATCAGTTTGTTGAACAATGATATGCCTGTAAGCCTGTGGCCACGGCATCTTATTACCAATCCTTGCAGTGAAAGCTTCTGACTCTTGGGGCCCACTTGCCTAGTTGGTTGGAATCCGTCTGAGTGCGTTGATGTAGTGGCAAATCAAGGACACATTTGAGGATAAGGAGTCAATTTTCTGGGTCCTAGCTATTTCTTTTTGTCTTTGTTTGGCGTTGATGTAGTGGCAAATCAAGAACACATTTGAGGATAAGGAGTCAGTTTTCTGGTTCCTATTTCTTGTTCTCTTTGTTAGGTGAAAATCAAAATTTGTAGCAAATTTTTTCTTAGAAGAGAGGAGAATTGGGTGGGAAAGCGTATCTAAGTATGAGTTCGGATCTAAAACATGGAAATACTGTTTCTAGTATCTCTATTTGGCTCCACTGGGAGAAGTTCTTATGAGACGGCGATTTTTTTTTTTTTCTTTTTTTTTTGTGAAATTATGAGATGAGAGTTAAACTGCATCCTTATATAGTTTTATTATTAAGAAGTAAATGTTGAGTGTGTGAAGAGGGTGTTTCGAGTAATTATAACAAAACTGAAATTTTATAAGAGGAAATCCACAAGTCAGTCCAATGAACTGTCCTGGTACAAATAATTTTGAAACTGACAGAAGCAAAGATATTAAAAAAATCCGGGTAACACCGTAAATCCGTGATAGGTCTCCAAAACACCAACTAAATCCACATAATGATAATTCAGAGCATCCAAAATGAGTGGGTCCCACCATAAGAAAAATTTTGGTCTCCATCGTGCTCCTATTAAACTGATGAGGATATATTGATATATTATTGGAGGAGATGATATTCTTCTTACTATCTAGATTTCATTACGTAGGGCCAAGGTAGACTTGCAAATACACGGGAAGCGTGTAATAGCTGGATAGAATCCTGACTAACTCACAAGACTAGCCGCAATTAGGTCGCTCCCGCTCCCACCCCTGCTCCCACCTAATTGGCAGCATTCGTTCTGGTATATTGTAATTTAGCTCGTGAAAAATGGGTATGCTAGTGGCTTCTTTTATTTTGAGTCCAGTTCCACCCCCGCACCCACCCACACACTACAATTCTAATGAGCACATCAATGATTCTGCAATTAATACATATGATTAATAATGCATTCCGATTGTGTTAATCGGATTGTGAATCATCTGTTCAATATTACAGCAAGATCAATTTCAACCAAGGTATAGTTTGAGGATTTGTTGATACTTGAAAGTTCATGATGCAATTTGAAGAGTCCCAATTATTAATAAGTGGCCCCACAAGGAGGTTTCATAGGACTTCATATCCCTATGATAGTTATTACATGGAACTATACAATGCATGCCAGGAGCTCCATCTTAGAACCCACTTAGAGATAATCTATACCATTTAAGATGGATCACAGGCTCGTGTGGCAACTCTATTATTAGAGTCAAATAAGGTAAAGCCCCCTTTTCTCAAAAAAAAAAAAAAATCTCATCAAAAGTACTTTAATTCAAATTTTCCACCATATATTTTTTTTTAAGTAAAAAAGTAATCTTATTTCTCCACTAAAAGACAAAAAAACTCCACAATTAATACAAAAAGTCAAAAAAATTTCATAATAAATAACTAAAAATAAAATACCATCATAACCCACATATATTTTATTCTTTCTTCAAAATAATCTTTACCTCACCCAACTCCTTTAGTAAAGCCTCAGGCCAGTTTGGCAATTCTACTAATAATATCAAGTGAAGTAAAGTTAATTTTGAAGAAAGAATAAAATATAAGTGGGTTATGATGGTATTTTATTTTTATTTGCTTGTTATGAAATCTTTTTAACTTTTTTTTTTATGAGAAAGTTGATTTTTTTTTTATTTTAGTGGATAAAAGTGGTTGCTTTTGGACTTTTTTCTTTTAAACAAAGATGGAGAGGGTTTTGAATTAAAGTATTTTTGATATTAGATCTTATCTTAAAAGTGAAGACTTTTATTTAACTTTTACTATGTTAGTAAAGTGCCAAATTAGTCTCATGCAAAAGGAGATGTTACGGTACAAATGGATAATTGAAAAGAAGATTGGGTGCTGACGTGACATCTCTAGTGATAGGGCACTAATCATTTTCAGTCACATATTCAATCGGATGCAGGACCCACCGTCTTAAATGTCTCCATATTATCTCTACACGGGCCCACATGAGATCCCCATGTGTTACACGATTCCCGTGTAATATTCCCCACACATGTGAAACATGTAGGAAAGCCGAGAACAGATCATTTGTTTGGTCCAAAGAGGGGTATCGTGTTTGGAACAATCCCGGATGACACGTGTGGAAAGGAAATTTTTTTATTTAATAGAGGAGATAAAATGTCATTGATTCAATATCGCTTCCCCACGTGCGGCCCCCTGTTTGGACCGTCAGGGGATCCAATTTCCGAAAAGCCAAGTTTCCCTTCATTAATAAAATAATATTCTTATCCACATGCTATGATTAAGAAATTCGGACTCCCACCTTCCCCACGGCCCCACCCACTTAAAATTTCATTGTCCCTCTCTTTATTATTTATAAGTCTGTCATTCATGAGCATCCGATCAAAGAGCCCTGCTACCTGTCCCGGATTCTGTCCAGAATCCGGGACAGGTAGCATTTTTGCCGATCAAAATCCATTACTAGACATATTCAACGCTGCAGCTTTCCAATAACATATGCTTTCCCTCTAATAAAAACAACTACGTGATTGAAAAGCCAGTGAAAAGTATACATTTTCACGGGAAAGTTTCAACGGGGGCTGCCATGGAGACGTGGCTGGGTGGCCCACTCACATATCGACACTCAAAGGATTCCGATTCATAAGGAGTTCGGATCTGATGAGGGAAATCCCCACGCTGCCCCGGAGTGAATAAAAAAGATATGAATGGGCTTGCTAGCAAGCTGTGAGTCCAGCAGAGTGGCATATCAGAGATTTGCAGCAGACACACAAATCTGGAAGCTGTCATACCCACATATGAGTCCAGATCCTCTTAGCATTTTTTCCACGGTGATCATGAGTGGACCGATCAAGGCTTACCACATCACCACAGGCAGCTTACCATGCACGCGGGAAGCTTAGCATACATCCAGACAGGGGCTGCCCACGATGACGTGGCGGACTATGATTCGTCCACTCACGATCATCGTGAGAGAAATCGTTAGATGATCTAGATCACCACATATGACATTCTATATCGAGTCTGGATCCCCTGTTTCCTAGTTGGACGAATCCCTACATGCCACGTGGCAAGTTTGCCACCTCAGCTATGATTTTCTTTTTGATTGAATAAAATAGAAGGGCAGGGTTTTTCTTGTAAGCCCGAAATAAAAGAACAATTCCTCTCCTCCAACCCTCTCCTCCTCCGGCCAGCACCTCCTCATCATCCCCGTCCATTCTCCTGGACAGCACCATAGCACGTCCTTTGGACAGCAGTGCGGAATGGATGAGGGGGAGCTCTCTGCCCCAACTGCCTCTGCTGCAGCAAATGGGGCTATTGTCGCAGCACAGAGGCATACCGCGGGGCCGGTTGCCAGAGCCAATGCGACCTTATCTAGCACCATCGCCTCCGCCGCCACCCCCACCACCATAAACACCAACACCTAGATTCAAACGAGAAACCCTATATCAAGATTTTGAATAGGTTGAGACTGGTGAGTGCAAAAGCCCACATGGGTAAATAATGCTAGCACCAAAAACTGCTAATCCGATGAAGATGTAGATGAAGGAAAGGGTGGTCAAGGAAGGTTGTTGGGCTGCATATTGGACTGGTGTTGCCACCCATTTGCTGCTCCACCTTCGTTGAAGTAGAATCTCAAAGAAGAGTACCAACAGATTCACCTGTTAGAACAAATACGATGCTGATGGCTACCAATAGTTGCCATGGCCACGTTTTGAATTTCATTGGTAGTGGTTGGTGGGTAGCCGATGCATCTTCTGGTGAACTTGGTTCCTTGGTTTCTTTAAGAGGACATGAGACCAACACAAATCAATTGAATTTGTATCCAGTGAAACCTTAACCGACAAATAGTATCCATGCAATTGATGAACTATTGTACAAATTTTTGGATTTCTTTCGGCAGTATTGGGCTGTTTGGCAAACTAGTTGTCCGGAGGAGGTGCTGGCCGGAAGAGGATTGGAGGAGACGAATGGGTTTCTTGTTTGATATAATTTTTTACTATTTGCAAGAAAACCATGTCCTTTTATTTTATTCATTCAATGAAAGGTCAAAGATGAGTTGGCAAACTTGCCACGTGGCGTACAGGGATTCATCCAAACAAGCTCCCTGTTTCCACCTGTTTCGCAGCAACAGGAGATCCGGATTCAATAGTATCCAACACAATTTATAGGAAATGGATCCCTATTTCCACGGGTGCCACGTGGGGTAGGAATTTTTTTTTTTATTGGAGAGATGAGATGTCATCTGATTTGACATCTTCTCCCCGTGGCACCCTTTGACTGGTCTAAAGGGGTCACCTGGTTGGTGCAAACAGGGCATCCGGATCAAAAACTATTGGGTTACCGGTCTCCCTTGTACACAAACGCACCCAGCGGAGGCTTAGAGAAATGGACCTTGTGCAAGCACCTGCGTCAGCACTGTACCACTCGCTGACTTGCATCATCCTTGGCTTTAGAATCTGCGCCATCCGTTTGAATATTCAACGCTACCGCGTGATTGAAAAGTATATCTATAAGAATTGCATTCATAGTTCTTTGCTCATGAGCTTCTCCTCCAAAAAGCAAAGGAAAAGAAAAGAACGATGGGTTCTCGTTCCTTGGTGTTCCTACTTTTGTTCTTCCTCTCTTCCATTTCCTCTTCATTTTCACATGAAAGCCCAAAAACATACATTGTCCATGTTTCCAAATCTCAAATGCCCACTCTCTTCTCATCCCACCAACACTGGTACACTTCCACCCTTGCTTCCCTCCCCCAAAGCCCCCACCCCACCAACATACTCTACAGTTACGACCACGCCGTCCACGGATTCGCCGCCCGGCTCACCCCCTCTCAGGCAGCCGCTCTCCGAGACCTGCCCGGGATCATCTCCGTCCTGCCCGAACGAGTTCACCAATTGGCCACAACTCACTCACCCAACTTCCTAGGCCTCTCCGACAAGAAGCCCGGCCTCTGGGTGAATTCCGATTACGCTAGTGATATCGTCATCGGAGTACTAGACAGCGGCATCTGGCCTGAACATCGCAGCTTCTCCGATGCCGGACTCTCTCCTGTACCATCTACATGGAAAGGAGCATGTGAAACAACTGGTAATGTGACATGCAATAAAAAGCTGATCGGTGCAAAGGCCTTCTACAAAGGATATGAGGAGGATCTAGGAGAAAAAATGGATGAGAGTAAAGAATCCAGATCGCCCAGAGATATCAACGGGCACGGGACCCATACCTCGTCGACGGCAGCCGGGGCTGCGGTCAAAGGTGCCGTCTTCTACAACCTGGCCATGGGCGAAGCGAGGGGTGTTGCCACCAAGGCAAGGATTGCAGCATACAAGATCTGTTGGTTGGGTGGTTGCTTCGACTCGGACATACTTGCAGCAATCGACCAAGCCATCGCGGATGGCGTTCACATCATCTCCTTCTCGATCAGTTTTAATCCTCCTGCCCCAGATTACCACACGGATTCCATCTCCATTGGTTCCTTTTGGGCCATCCAAAAAGGCGTCCTCTTCGTCGCAGCAGCTGGGAATGATGGACCTGCTCCTTACACTGTCATGAACGTCGCACCATGGATTCTTACGGTGGGTGCGTCGACTATTGACCGAGAATTCCCTGCGGATGTTGTTCTTGGTGATGGGAGAGTGTTCCAAGGCGTATCGCTCTACGACGGAAATCCACTTGGTCCTTCTAATTTCTCTCTCTTTTATGGAGCAGACTACAAGAGTAAGATTTGCGAAGCGACGTACCTCCATTCTTCTGATGTTGCAGGGAAAATTGTGGTTTGCGACAACAACAACGGTCAGGGGAACCTTGAGAAGGGCAATGCAGTGAAGAATGCTGGTGGAGTTGGTATGATCCTTGTAAACACCCTAGAGACAGGCGAAATTCTCTCTGCGCAGTCGCATCTCATCCCTGCAACAATGGTGGGGAAGACCGCCGGCGACGAGATTCGGAAGTACATCCAGTCGGGGACGAATCCGACCGCCACCATCCTCTTCCTAGGAACGGTGATCGGCGCCACCCCTGCCTCTCCTAAAATTGCAGCATTCTCCAGCCGCGGCCCCAAGTACCTCACCCCAGAAATTCTCAAACCTGATGTGGTCGCACCCGGTGCGAACATCTTGGCTAGTTGGACTGGAGCGAGGAGCCCAACTGGGCTCGACTTCGACAATAGGCGAGTCGAGTTCAACATCGAGTCCGGGTCCTCTATGGCCTGCCCGCACGTGAGCGGTGTGGCCGCTCTGCTTCGACAGGCCCATCCCAGTTTCAGCCCTGCAGCTCTTAAATCTGCCATCATGACCACTGCTTACAACGTTGACAATTCAGGTGAGAGCTTGAAAGATATTGGGACAGGGGCGGAATCCACACCCTTCATTCATGGGTCAGGTCATGTGGACCCCAACAATGCGCAAAATCCCGGCCTGGTGTATGACCTTAAACCCGCTGATTACATAGATTTCTTATGTTCAATTGGATACGATGAGTCGAAGATGGTACTTTTTGTCAAGGGTCAAGGTGGGGTTGACTGCAGCAAGAGTGCCTTGGCTAGCCCTGGGGATCTGAACTATCCTTCTTTCTCTGTGATGTTTAGCTCGGATTCGGATGTGGTTAGCCATCGGAGGGTGGTGACGAATGTGGGTGCGTCTGTTGGTGCTGTGTACGAGGCCAAGATTATTGCGCCAGAGTCGGTTAAGATTACCGTTTCGCCAAGTAGGCTCGTGTTTAGCGAACAAAATACGAGCTTGTCATATGTGATTAAGTTCTCTTCTGTGCCTGGTTCGGGGGTGATGCCCAGCTTTGGTTCGATAACGTGGAGCGATGGGAGCCATTTCGTCAGGAGCCCAATGGCTTTTAGCTGGCTGTCATCTTCCACCTGAATATAGATGACTAGTGTGTTTTTATTTGTTTTTAAATCATCTGATGGTGTTGTACTATATATTTTTAAAGATGTAATTTGAATTTGTTAATCCAGTGGGTGGACTCACCATGTGGATGAGTTGTAGCCTAGAATTGCAGTGATCAGATATTGTAGCTATTTATCCTATGTACTTTTGGCCTTGTTTAAGTTAACCGGTCTGGATCGTCAATCTGATGGACCATCATCTTTTGATGAGATTTTTCAGATGAAGCTACTGCCAAGTATGTTCTCAAATCTCAAACCCCATTGCTTTGGCCTTTGAGAGAGTTTTGAGTTGTGGCTATGGTTAATTTGTGTGTGGCGCATCAAGCGGACCACATAGATTCCGGACATGGTACACTAAAACCATTTAACCCCGTGTTCCAGGCTTCCAGCTTCAATCCATCGGTGGTCCCGGTTGGTTTGAAAAATCGTGTCAACGATATAGTTTGTTTATAAACTGCGAGATAATAGTAATGACCCAAGACTCCCTATGTGCGTTTTAAGTAATCTCATCCAAAGAAGAAGCTCTGTAGTAGGAAGAATTTATCCATCTCTGTATATATGCATAAAGAAATAAAGATGGTGCTATTCTTCCATATCAGTTTTAAGGATGTGCAAGGGTTGATTTGGTATTCAAATGGGCTGGTTCTCAACCTACTTATAGGCGGAACTGAGGCCAAATCCCAGGAGCGCCACTTACATTGGCATGGTTCTGAATTAGGGGAAAATCACATTCGCTCGCATTCCTACATCCATGATTAGAGGCGACGACCAGGTCGCAAGGAGTATTCGGTTTCTCCTCAAGTTTACAAGGAGGCCAATTACTTGGAAACCCATCAACGGAAGGGGCGGGCGGACATTGCTTAGAGTTTCACAACTGTTAGAGCTGCAGAAGGATGTGAGGGAGCCCATTAGAATATTTCTAAATTATGACGCTGTTGGGCAGTCTCATTAAGATTGTCACAGTATCGGAGATGTCGTGAAGGTGGCGGATGGGCTTTAACTGTTACATGTTTTGCAAAATATATGTTCCGTTTATTTATAAATGTTCACAGCACGGTTGATGGGGAGTGGAAACGCTTATCTATAGAATTAAAGGTCGACTGAAGCCCTACAAAGAAAGTAAATGGGAGTTTTATGAATGTTCTAAGGACTTAGCCCTAGATAGTTGTGTTTAGAATAAATTAATGATAATTGGAATTAATTAATTATGTTTAAGAGTTAGAATAGTTATCTAATTAATTTGATTGCAGTTAGACTAAGTTTGAGTTTAGAAGATCAGTTTAACTATTTGATATTATGGTGGGTATTTTGGGTATTTTAATAATAGGTCAAAAACCTTATTTAGATGTTAATTAATTAGGTTTGTTCGTTAGTTTAAGGCTTTTAAGGTTTTGAGTATGTTTAGTCTGAATTTGAAAGCAAATAAAGATATAATTGTCTTTTTAAAAATTGAGAGATTTACCGTGATTAGTAAAAACATAGCAATATGAAACTCTTTGGATAGAGAAAATTATTTAGTAATCTTCCGATCGGGATGTCGTGCCTTTCAATGTCAGATGAACCACCCGATGGCCCATAAATCATTTCTAGTACATTCAAGTGCAAAGGGCATACATGTAATTTGTTACCAATTCCTTCGGGCCCCATCTGTTTCATTCTTAAGCAGCTTGGTCTCCTTTTCTTCCTGTTTTTTCTCTTCTCCTCTCACTTCCTAGTTCCTACTCCCCCCATTCCTCCTCGCCAACGACCACCCCACCACCAAAGGAGCCTCCTCTCATCAGCCTCACCACTACCATCACCTCCATCTTCCTTCTCACACACTCACACGACCGGTGACCCCAATGCTGCAAGAGCAGCCCTCTCAATCACTCCCAAGCTTCAAATCCGGATAGGTGAGTCCCCATAGTTCATTTCCTTTTCTCTTAGCCCCATTAGAGCCATTCATGTTTATTCTTGGTTTAACCCCTTCTCTTCTCTTGTTTTCCCCAATTATTGGTGCCCTAGGTTATGGATTTTAGGGCTTTTGTGGATAGGACGTGGGTTGATCTCAATAAAGGGCTTGAATAGCTTCTTGTGGTGATTTCTAGCATAAGGCAAGTATTCATTTGTAAATTCCATTTCATACATGTGGTTCGTATATAGATTATTATGTCTATGGGCATGATGTTGTGGCCATCACATGCTGTTTCTCCTTTGAAATTTTGCATGGGATTTATGTTGATTTTTTTTTTGGTAGTATCCTAATCACAATGCTATTACAGGTTCAAGTTATTTTTTTTTACTTGTTTAGTGCTTCAATATATTTTTATTAAGTTTTGTTATTTTATCTTTCTGGCAACTGTTACAAGAGAAGTTATTTTTCAGATGGACCGGCACAAATATGTTAAAGTAGCCTACCATGCCTTTTTGTATACACCCCAAAATGGAGTGTCCCTCACCACAAATGGTGAGGGATAGATGCACTTGAATATTTCTCTACTTTATTAAGTGGATTTTATTTGCAGCTACATTCGTATTTATAAAGATGTTCGAGCTGCCGTCGACCTCTGCCATCGGGATGGAACTGTCAAACAAATGGTTGCAACAGATCCTGGAAAGTATAAACTCGTAATAAACTGAACCATCAATGCTATTTTTACTTGTTTTCTGGACAACTTACATAGAGCTTACACTTCTAAGTTAGCATCTCTCTAGAAAATATTTATTGTCTTGGTCTTGGTATCTTAATGGTAGTTTAAGTCTGTGCGCCCGTGGAAATTTCATCTCCACCCCCTAAAGGTGCCTTGGAGATTTCATCCCTACTTCAGTGAGATCAAGGTCTTTTTGGTTTTGCTGAGGGTGGAATTTCAGCATATTGGGAGGTTGGCGATAATGGTTTCGTGGATGGTTTGCTGAAACAGGAGGTCGATAGGTCCTTTGATTTGATCGTTTTCTCTATGAAATTTGTGTTTTTTGTGTAATAATTCTTTTATACCACTTTCTTGTTCTTTTGCTGTGTGGATTGTAGTGTTTCAGCTGTATCTTTCTCTCTTTAAATCAAATGTTTTCGTTGCCTATCTCAAATAATAATAATAATAACAACAACAACAACAACAATAAAGAATGATCACACAGTAGAAGTTTTATTATGAAAGTAGGGTACTTCCTAGCTACTCATGCTAGATTTGTATTTTTCTTTTAATGTAAAAGTGGAAACATCATGATAGTTGACAACTTCAAAACTAGGATTTCGTCATGAAGGCATCTCCCAGTTTGTATTTTTTGGCCATAACTTATTTGTTTCTCATCGGACTTGTGCCCTGTGCCTATTTTAGCCGTAACTGGTTTTTTTTTTTTTTTAATCTCTAATTGGCATTATTAAAGCTTGTCCTTGTAGTGATGACTCCCTCAGCAGTAGCAACTTAATATATATAGTTTTGAGAGTATACATGACTGAAACAATGATCTCTAATTTGTATGACAAAAAGTACAGCAAGTCATTTATGCAAGGTTTACCTTATTCATTGACCAAATGGCTTAAAGAATGTATTGGTAGTTTATCTCTTGCATTCTTTCCCCCTTTGTGAAAGAATCATCATCATCGAGACCTTATTCAATCCATATGGGGTTGGGTAAATGAAAGTGGGGCATCATTGCAAATGAGCATGGAAGTCCCTGCACCCAAAGCGAGTATCAGATCTCTTAGAATGTCTATTTTATTTTTACTTTTGCTTGGAATAATAGGATTTGTGGGTATTTTATTTTGACTTTTTGCTTGGAAAAATGGATCACAATGTTAACTCTGTTTGAATTTTGCAATGTCATGTGAAGTTTGCAACTTCATGATGGTAAAAGTAAAGCTATGAACCTTTTCCTTACGTTGTTGGAAGCATCTGAGATTCATTTCCTTTGAATTTTTTCCTTCATTCATTAGGTATATCAGTGAGGACTTATCAATCGTTCCCATGCTTAAAATGCTTCGAGATTCTGGTCGTGCAACGTTCTTGGTGACAAATAGGTAATTTTTTATCCTCTAGTTTTTTCTTTAAGAAAATGCTTTGGTGGAAGCATGAGCTGCATGATCAAAATACATTAAATTTGTTTCACTATACTTATTGTTTGCATCCTTTTGTGAGGCATGTTGGGTACTGCATTTTCATATTTAGAAACCTGTGATGATGTTTCCTCATGGTAATGGATGTTAAATGCTTAATTTTCTTTGAGATATCTCAAAGGTGTGTAGTCCTCCTAAGCAATCACAAACTAGTATCTTGTTATCTAAATTCATTACTTGTCTTGTGCAGCTTGTGGGACTACACAAATGCCGTGATGAATATCTTATGTCAGGTGGAAACTTCTGATGCTAGCTTCCCGTGTAGCTACGATTGGCTTGAAAACTTTGATGTTACCTCTTATGCATGTGTCTTGTTGTCAATTTCTTTGCTATTTGTTTCCTTTAAGATGCCATGATAAGACTAATTCGGTGTTTTAGGGCCCAAATGCTTGTTATGATGGAAACCCCCAATTTAGACCCAAGGAAATAATCATGTGTGGATGTTATAGTGTGCATGTAGATTGTACATAATTATGGATTTGTGTTTAATCCTTGTTACTCCTTAGTTGTAAACCTCAATTTCTAGTAGATGTGTGTGACTTCCATTTCATGTATTTATATAAATTGGTATTATGTGATTTATGAATATATTATTTGTTAAACGTGTTAAATGTTGTGTTAGGGCTTACTCCTTTCTTAAATCTTCTAACTTCCTATTGATGGCAAGTAATCATATTTAAATCACATTTCATATATGATGTTGCATGTAGACCATATTGTGCATAGGTATAAGCTATATGGTTAGTGCTTCTTGTAAAGTTTGATGCTTATATTGAATTAGACCTTTAGCTTTGATCTTTTATGCTAATGAAATTGGGTATTTTATGGTGCATATGGGTGAGGTGTGGTTGGCTCTAGTTTCTGTCATATGCTAGGGGATTTATTGGATTTCTACCCAAGATGAGTAATGTACTTCATTTAGTATACATGTTGATGCACTATCATTCTCGTATTTATTTCATTTTAACTACCCAAATAATGTTAGGCTCATTGCAATGGTTACTGGCATTTAGAACACAGAATGTTGATGATATTAAATGCCATCCTCCTGAATAAAGCAACTAAAGGCACTAGTAATATTAGAAAAGGCTTACTCATATAATGGGCAATTCATCCCTGCACATATTTCTTTTGGCACATTATATTCGTTTATCATAAACTGATGTGTGGATTGCAGGTTAGGTACTGTATATCCCTTTTGCAACTTGTTCAAGATGTTTACATATGCATTTTGTCAAGTAAAGATGCAACCTTTAAAAGGCATTTCAGTACACACCAACTCGTCACTCCATGGAAGATTGCGTCCATGGGATGGCCCTTTCCTCTGCCCAAGCTGCCATGATAAGAAAGAAGCCATGGAAGGAAAAAGACCATTATGAGGTTTGATGCTCTTGTATGTTGACTATTTCAGATCAATTTTAAATAACTCACCAAAATGAATAACACAAGTTGACTTAGTTTCACCAGAGTACAAATGTGGTACCCTCCTTGAATTTGGACTTAGTGTCTCACCTACAGGCTCTTTAATTTCAGCTAAAACTGAAAGTCATTGTTACTACTGGCCAAGTTTCACTAAGAAGCCAATTTAAAAATCTGGTTTTAATTTAGCAACACTGACCTGTGACTGTTCTTTTGTTGCTTCTGTGCATCAGATTCTGCATCGAGAAAGTATTGGAAGTGATTTGCCATTCCCATTAGTGGTGCCATTGCGAATGCCTCTTGTATCAGATTCTGCAAGATCAGGCTGCCATACAGGTTCGCATGCAGAGTCAGATCCAGTTGCTGCTTTCTCGGGTCGGCATGGACAGTTCGAGCTCCTCCGAAAGCTAGAGATTTGATGGTTTTATAAATTAGGATGGGTCTTCCCTCTGAAAAGTTCATTTTGCTCCTAGTGGGCCATGTTTCATGGTGTAGTTTGAATATTTGATGATGATTAGATTTTAGTTGGGATTTACTTTATTGAGATATTTGACTTCTTTTGATTTGGGATATTACATTTTATGTGGCATGGACAAGTTCTATTGTTGGTTTTAATTTATTGATGACTCATTCTTTTTTATTGTTTTACGATGAATGTGGGCTTATTTGTTGTTTATCAATGCGTATGCTTGTACAATGTTGAAAATGTAAATTTGAACAAGAGAATATTGTACATAAAACTTTTTCTGATTTTTTAATTATTTTTTAATTGATAAGAAAAGGTCTTTCCCAACGCACCCTCTGCATCTTCAAAAGTTTCGTTGAAGACATTTCCTGACGCTTCAACACATCGGAATATGTATTACTGATGCAGTTCATGCGTCGTTAAATATATTTTCCGACGCTAGTATGTGTATTGGCAAATTTATAACCAACGTTACGTGTCGGTAGTGAGGTGAGGTGGACCACTCAGTTCGATTTTTTGCCATGACGCTGTTGACATTACCGGTGTTTGGGACGACGTACAATTGCGTCGGTAAATGGCACTTTTTAGCCGACACTAAACATTAATACATAGGAAATTGTTTTCAAGGTGTCTGATAGCCAACATGGTGCCAAGCATTATATGGGCGACAAAGCCTGTCCCGACGTGGTTTGTGAAATGGGTGACGCAGAGCGTGCGTCGACAAATATGCAGTTTTGTATCCAGGATCGAGGCATTTTATTTAAGACGACTTGTCTTCAAAATGGAAGACCAAGCATTAAGTACGCGTGCAATCACTATTTCATGTTGTTACATTTGCAGGCTACCTTTTATTTTAATATATATAAGCACATGCGTCCATTGCCTATTTCTTTATTAGAGTTCATGGAATTTCAGTACGGAAAATTTTGAAATTCTCCATAACAGTAGAATTCCTTAGTGCATACTTGTCTTGGAGGGTTCAAAATTCCACCAAACAGCGAAAGGGCTGAGATGCCAAATGTCATTTAAGACTTTTGAGGTGACTAGAATTTTGGAGTTTTCCAAAAGAGAAAAATGTCATTTACAAATATTATTAGAAAATAAGAAGTCACATCATGTAATTCTTGTAAAGAATTCTAATAAAAAAACATGATACATCCATTTCAGAAGAATGGTGAAAATCGAAAGGAGCCTCACATGTTATAGCTTGTTTGAGCGTTGTAAGCTCTCAGAGTGCGACCAGTTAATTATTGAGTGAGCTAAATTGGAAAGAAATAACAACATGCCATCACTCATAAGTGATCAGAGCCTCATCCCACTTGTTTGTCAGTTGTCTAAATGGGCAATGTTCACCTAGGAGGCCTTCTTATTAGTTGGGTGGGGTACATGAAAAGGTCTCCTTTGCAGATAAGGCCACACAAAAAAGGTAAAAAAATAGCCTAGTAAAATAATCTTAGCTTTGATTTAATAGCATTTATATTTTATAGTCTTGTAACTAAAGATTTCTTTGAGATTCAACCTAATGGTGGATAAGGATTTGATAATAGTGAAATTGGGTCTGTCTGATACAAGATCATGGGGATATGAGAGTGTGAAAGGGCTTACACTTATTAAAAGCGGGCCTAAGTGGGCCCCACAGAACTGGACTTAAAAGGGAGCAGCTCGTAGGGAAACACTTTAATTTCGTCTAAAGAGCTCTACTTGTGAACTTCAAATATTCCATTTATCTATTTATTTATGATAAACGATGCCTCTTCCCCTCTCTCTCCATATAACGGATCTACTATCCTTGATCAGGCATTTTATTTTTGACAACTTGTCTCAACAATGGATTTGTGTTGTGACCAGGCATTCAGTACATGTGCCCATTACTGATCCATGTTGTTCGCATTTGCAAGCCACCTTTTGTTTTATCATCGGCACATGTGCCCATTCAGGCCTGTTTCTTACTTGAATTCATCGAATTGTTGTTGGAGAATTTTATAATTTTCCCAAATAGTAGAATTTTTGAATGCTCCTTTGTATTTGATCATTTAAAAATCCAATCAAAAAGCGATTCCAAATGTCAATTGAGACCCTTTTAATAAAAATATTTTTTAAGAAAACATGGCATAAGCAAATGCGAGGAGATAAGATATTACAAGTAAAAAAAAAAAAAAATCCTAACATGACAAAATCTTGTCAAGAATTTTAGTATGGCACATCCATTTCATAAGAAAGATGAGAGCTAGAAAGAGCCTGATCACATGTTATACCCTGTTTGATGCATGTTATTGGGACATCCAACATTTTCTTAGTTGCACTACAAAGTCGTGTTGGATATGAGTCTGTGTGGTAGAATAATTGCTTATAAAATCATTGAAAAGTACCATGTTTCAAACTTTAAACTATCATATTGTATGGGGGCATTTGCTGCAGCTGAAGTGGTCCATGAACTTTTTTAGTGCAGTTCTGTACCTTTGGCTTATCACTAAACCAGATGATCAATTGGATGCCTGTTCATGTATTGGGAGTTAAACGTCACTCAGTGCGCCCAGTTCTCCTGAGTGATTCATTTTAGATAATTGAATTGGAAGGAAATATCAGCATCATCATCAGAGCCCCATCCCATGATCTGGGGTTGTCTAAAAGTGCTCTATTTCTAAACTTCAGATGCTTAAAAATGGATTTGGAGAGGAACCTTTTTTATCCAGTTTGATTGCTTTATGACAAGATTTAATTTCCAGCGTTTATGTAATAGTGACCAGCATCATCAGTTTGTTGAACAATGATATGCCTGTAAGCCTGTGACTACGGCATCTCATTACCAATCCTTGCAGTGATAGCTTCTGACTCTTGGGGGCCACTTGCCTAGTTGGTTGGAATCCTTCTGAGTGCGTTGATGTAGTGGCAAATCAAGGACACATTTGAGGATAAGGAGTCAGTTTTCTGGGTCCTATTTCTTTTTGTCGTTGTTTGGTGAAAATCAAAATTTGTAGCAACTTTTTTCTTAGAAGAGAAGAAAATTGAGTGGGAAAGCGTATCTAAGTATGAGTATGGATTCCCCGTTTCAGCAAAAGAAGGAAATACTGTTCCAATTCCCTTGTTTCAACAAAACAAGGAAATTACTGTTTCTAATATAAAGTTCTTATGAGACAGGCATTTTTATTTTTATTTTGTGTAAAGTTATGAGATGACAGTGAAATAGCATCCTTACATAGTTTTATTAAGAAGTTAATGTTGAGTGTGCGAAATGGGTGTTTCGAGTCATTATAACAAAACTGAAAATTTATCAGAGGAAATCCACACGTCAGTCCAATGAAATGTCCTGGTACAAATAATTTTGAAATTGAAAGAAGCAAAGATATATAAAAAATCCGGATAATACCATAAATCTGTAATAAGTCTCCGAAATGCCACCTAAGCCCACATAATGATAATTCAGACCATCCAAAATGAATGGGTCCCAAATTTGGTCTCCATCGAGCTCCTATTGAACTGATGAGGATATATTAATATATCATTAGAGGGGATTATATCCTTCTTAGACTATATAGATTGTCATTAGTTAGGGCCACAGTAGACTTCCAAATACACACGGGAATGTGTAATAGCTGGATAGAATCCGGACTAACCCACAAGACTTGCAGCAATTAGGTCGGTCCCACCGAATTTGCAACATCAATCTACTCTACTTGGCACCAATCATTCCGGTATATTGTAATTTAGCTCGTGAAAGATGAGTACACTAGTGGCTGCTTTTATTTTTAGTCCAGTTCCACCCCCACACACCACAACTCTAATGAGCGCATCAATGATGCAGCAATTAATACATATGATTAATAATACATACAATTGTATTAATCAAATTGTGAACTATCCGTTCAATATTACAGTGAGACCAACTTCAACTAGGTACTTAAAAATTCATGATGCAATTCAAACATTCCCAATTATTAATAGAAAAATGCTACTTGGACCGACTTTGGGGACCGATCCGTGGACCGGTCCCAAAGTCGGATGTCAAGAACTCTTATTGATAAGTGGCCCCACAAGGTGGTTCCATAGGACTACATATCTCTGTCCCATTTATTACAGGGAGCCATATAATGCATGTCAGGAGCTCCATCTTGGAATCCACTTTGAGATAATCTACACATTTAAGATAGATTGCATCTATTCTTATGACATATCCTCATATTTTACTTAAACAGAGGAGATCCCACAGTAAAGATGTACCATTGAAAAGAAGATCGGGCGCTGACGTGACATCTCTGGTGATGGGGCACTAATCATTTTCAGTCACATGTTCAATCGGATGCGAGACCCACCGGTCTTAAATGGCTCCATATTATCTCTACGCGGGCCCACATGAGATCCCCATGTGTTACACGATTCCTATGTAATATCCCCAACACACGTGAAACATGTGGGAAAGCCAAGTTGCTCTTCATCAATAAAATAATATTCTTATCCACATGCTATGATTAAGAAATTCGTACACCCACCTCCCCCACGGCCCCACCCACTTAAAATTTCATCGTCCCTCTCTTTATTATTTATAAGTCTGTCGTTCACGAGCATCTGATCAAAATCCATTACTTTACTTATTCAACGCTGCAACTTTCCATTAACATATGCTTTCCCTCTAATAAAAACAACCACGTGATTGAAAAGCCTGTGAAAAGTATACAATTTTTTCCCCGGAAAGTTTTCACAGTTTCACATGCATGTATTATATAAGAATTGCTTCCATAGTTCTCTGCTCATCAGCTTCTCCTCCAAAAAGCATAGGAAAAGAGAAGGACAATGGGGTCTCAAAAACATAGTTCCTTGGTGTTCCTACTTTTGTTCTTCCTATCTTCCATTTCCTCTTCATTTTCAAATGAAAGCCCAAAAACATACATTGTCCATGTTTCCAAATCTCAAATGCCCACTCTCTTCTCATCCCACCACCACTGGTACACTTCCACCCTTGCTTCCCTCCCCCAAAGCCCCCACCCCACCAACATACTCTACAGTTACGACCACGCCGTCCACGGATTCGCCGCCCGGCTCACCCCCTCTCAGGCAGCCGCTCTCCGAGAGCTGCCCGGGATCATCTCCGTCCTGCCCGAACGAGTTCACCAATTGGCCACAACTCACTCACCCAACTTCCTAGGCCTCTCCGACAAGAAGCCCGGCCTCTGGGTGAATTCCGATTACGCTAGTGATATCGTCATCGGAGTACTAGACAGCGGCGTCTGGCCCGAACGTCGCAGCTTCTCCGATGCTGGACTCTCTCCTGTACCATCTACATGGAAAGGAGCATGTGAAACAACTGGTAATGTGACTTGCAATAAGAAGCTGATCGGTGCAAAGGCCTTCTACAAAGGATATGAGGAGGATCTAGGAGAAAAAATGGATGAGAGTAAAGAATCCAGATCTCCCAGAGATACCAACGGGCACGGGACCCATACCTCATCGACGGCTGCCGGGGCTGCAGTCAAAGGTGCCGGCTTCTACAAGCTAGCCATGGGCGAAGCGAGGGGTGTTGCCACCAAGGCAAGGATTGCAGCATACAAGATCTGTTGGTTGGGTGGTTGCTTCGACTCGGACATACTTGCAGCAATCGACCAAGCCATCGCGGATGGCGTTCACATCATCTCCTTCTCGGTCAGTCTAAATCCTCCTGCCCCAGATTACGACACGGATTCCATCTCCATTGGTTCCTTTGGGGCCATCCAAAAAGGCGTCCTCTTCGTCGCAGCAGCTGGGAATGATGGACCTGCTCCTTACACTGTCATGAACGTCGCACCATGGATTCTTACGGTGGGTGCGTCGACCATTGACAGAGAATTCCCTGCGGATGTTGTTCTTGGTGATGGGAGAGTGTTCAAAGGCGTATCGCTCTACGCCGGAAATCCACTTGGTCCTTCTAATTTCTCTCTCTTTTATGGAGCAGACTACAAGAGTAAGATTTGCGAAGCGACGTCTCTCCATTCTTCTGATGTTGCAGGGAAAATTGTGGTTTGCGACAACAACAACGGTCAGGGGAACCTTGAGAAGGGAAATGCAGTGAAGAATGCTGGTGGAGTTGGTATGATCCTTGTAAACACTATAGAGACAGGCGAAATTCTCACTGCGCAGTCGCATCTCATCCCTGCAACAATGGTGGGGAAGACCGCCGGCGACGAGATTCGGAAGTACATCCAGTCGGGGAAGAATCCGACCGCCACCATCCTCTTCCGAGGAACGGTGATCGGCGCCACCCCTGCTTCTCCTAAAATTGCAGCATTCTCTAGCCGCGGCCCCAAGTTCCTCACCCCGGAAATTCTCAAACCTGATGTGGTCGCACCCGGTGCGAACATCTTGGCTAGTTGGACTGGAGCCAGGAGCCCAACTGGGCTCGACTTCGACAATAGGCGAGTCGAGTTCAACATCGAGTCTGGGACCTCTATGGCCTGCCCGCACGTGAGCGGTGTGGCCGCTCTGCTTCGAAAGGCCCACCCCAGTTTCAGCCCTGCTGCTCTTAAATCTGCCATCATGACCACTGCTTACAACGTTGACAATTCAGGCGAGAGCTTGAAAGATATTGGGACAGGGGCCGAATCCACACCCTTCATTCATGGGTCGGGTCATGTGGACCCTAACAATGCGCAAAATCCTGGCCTGGTGTATGACCTTAAACCCGCTGATTACATTGATTTCTTATGTTCAATTGGATACGATGAGTCGCAGATGGAACTTTTTGTTAAGGGTCAAGGTGGGGTTGACTGCAGCAAGAGTGCCTTGGCTAGCCCTGGGGATCTGAACTATCCTTCTTTCTCTGTGATGTTTAGCTCGGATTCGGATGTGGTTAGCCATCGGAGGGTGGTGACGAATGTGGGTGCGTCTGTTGGTGCTGTGTACGAGGCCAAGATTACTGCCCCAGAGTCTGTTAAGATTACCGTTTCGCCAAGTAGGCTCGTGTTTAGCAAACAAAATACGAGCTTGTCATATGTGATTAAGTTCTCTTCTGTGCCTGGTTCGGGGGTGATGTCCAGCTTTGGTTCGATAACGTGGAGCGATGGGAGCCATTTCGTTAGGAGCCCGATGGCTTTTAGCTGGGGCTTTGGGCTGTCATCTTCCATCTGAATATAGATGACTAGTGTGTGTGTTTGTTTTTAAATCATCTGATGGTGTTGTACTACTTTTAAAGATGTAATTTGAAGTTGTTCATCCAGTGGGTGGACTCACCTTGTGGATGAGTTGTATCCTAGAATTGCAATGATCAGATATTGTAGCTATTTATCCCATGTACTTTTGACCTTGTTTAAGTTAAAGGTCTGGATCGTCAATCTGATGGGACCATCGTCTTTTGATGAGATTTATCAGATGAAGCTATTGCCAAGTAGGTTCTCAAATCTCAATCCCCATTGCTTTGGCCTTTGAGAGAGTTTGAGCTGTGGCTATGGTTAGTTTGTGTGTGGCGCATCAAGCGGACCACATTGATTCTGGACATGGTACACAAAAACCATTTAACCCTGCGTTCCAGGCTTCCAGCTTTGAAAAATCGTGTCAACGATATGGTTCGTTTATAAACTGCGAGATAATAGTAATGATCCAACACTCCCTATGTGCGTTTTAAATAATCTCATCCAAAGAAGATGCTCTGTAATAGGAAGAGTTTATCCATCTCTATTCTCTATATATATGCATAAAGAAATAAAGATGATGAAAATTGGTGCTATTCTTCCGTATCAGTTTAAGGATGTGCAATGGTTGATTTGGTATTCAAATGGGCTGGATGCACAAGCCTTTAGGGCTTGTTTGGCTACTTCACCAATAAGGTGGAGTGAAGTAAAGTCTTCTTTCACCAGACAAAAAAAGACTAACGTTTTTTATTGGGCAGCTCATGGTAAAATAATGAAAATTTTTCTTGCCTTCTTAAATAACTAATCAAAAGTAATTAAATGGTAAGGGGATCCTAGCCACCCACTTAGGTCATGCCCGTGCAAAACACGAGTTACCTTACTAAGAGGTTTGAAGTTTCAAAAACCAGGTGAATAAACTCTTAATTCATTGTTTGCTATATCACAGTCTTTCGGGATAAATCAAATATTTTTTACGAGAAATAATTGGGTTTCTAATTTCATTATGCATTCTTGTCGGAAAATGCATGAAAGTACCCAGGATGGGTTTAAACAGCCCTGCTACCTGTTCCGAATTCCTGGGATCCAATAGCCCCTGAGGGGCTGTTTGTCCAAAACCCTGTCCTGAATTCGGGACAGGTAGACTTTTTGGGGTTTAAAAATGTACAACTTACATAATGATTTAGCTCATAAGAGTGGAAAATAAAATATAAAATTCATGTGGCTGACCTATAGCTAGGAGAAGAGCTTGAGGATTGCATCTTTCAAAATAGAATAAAAAGGGTGGAGTGTCCCATTGCTTTCCCACCCAAAAGATGGAAAATATCTGAGCTACTTCAAACAATTTGGATAGATAATATGAACATATAAGGTGACAAAAAAAGCAGGTCGCTAGCCCATATCCTTTGGTCCACTCAATAATAAAGAAGGAAGTCCCATCCTTCTATCTATAATCCAACCCAAGGAATCTGACTCACCACGTGGGGAAAAAGTTATCAAAAACAGGGTAGAAAAGGCTTAAATACTTTAATATAACTAACCATATAATAAAACACAAGATTCAATCCTTTTGTTTTTTTTATTATTATTTTTTGGGAAAGTTATGAGAAATCATAAGATGCTCTAAGATCTGTGATTCATACACAACCACAATCCATGGCAAGCGCACATATCAAGTGTCTCATAATTTTTTTAAAGCCATGATCTGAATCCTTTGCTGCATATGAAGCTCTTTCTTGACTTATAATATAGTAAATGAAACAGAGTTCTTAAAGTATGAGAATTTAGATATTTAGCTTAAGAAGAACTAGATTAGTTGTTGTTAATTATCTAATTAAAGCTGTAAAACAAATAGTTGCTACAAACTAGTGATATTTTCTTTCAGTTATCTATTTTATAACCTTAGATTAAATTAATTTCAGTGTCATTGAACTTGAAATCTCACAGATAGCTAATAGAAGAAATTAAGCTTCTCATGTCTAATGGGGTCAATCATGTGATAAATAAACAAATAAACATGCATGAGATTGGGATGCTCTTACAAGTGTTGTGATCTCTGGGCATAAGCCAGGCCTAAAGCCCAAATAAAGTAGTCACAAAACAGCCCACTCTCCATGTAGTTCTGCCCTAATGAAGATCAATCTAGCTTAATTCGGATTAGACCTGCAATGAATAGTCCTGACAGCTCCAACGGTTTAGATTGTCTCAGCGTCACGTGAATCATGCCTTTGGCTTTGGGTGTGCTCATTCATGCGCAATCTTCCAAGATCTTTATTTCACCGATGTCTGGGGAAGTAGATCAATGCTCGTGCCCCACGTGGAAATAAATGCCTCAGATGGTTCGTCTCACCGAACCCCTTTTTGGTTCATGCCACTGATCCCAATTGGGGGAGGGGAACCCTGCTGTAGTGGGACCAGTTTATATAAAATGTTTCTTCTGGCAAATTGGATGGCTCTGACTTTGATGTGAATATTGGTTTCTTTCCTGTAGGCTGAGAACCTGAGACCACCTACGCCATGATCCAATCAAATGGATGGAGGGAATCAACGATTAGCCGGTCTTGTGTTCTTTTAATTTCCCAGTTCCTTTCTTGCTAATGTAATGACAGTTACATTTGACAATGCTCTTTATCCCAGCTGCGGTAAGGAGTTGTAGTTTTCTCATTGATTCTAGAATTTGTATCCTAAATATTCCAAGTTTTTTCTGTGCTAAATCTTTAGGTGAAATGGGTCCCACAGTAAGATTGATGAAATTTTTCACAATTTATTATAAACGGTTAAGATTTCTTGTTCCACTCATTTTAACTCACCTGTTCCTTTCTTTCAAATATATAATTCCGGTAGAAGATGAGAGGTAGTGAGTGACTAGTGAGTAGTAGGAGAAGAAGGGAAGCCATGACAAATCCAAACCCCATCTTCTTCTTCATCCTCCTCTCCTTCATCATCACCGTCCACACATCCCTGACCCACGAACCACAAGCAACCTTCATCGTCCACGTATCAAGATCCCACGTCCCCTCAGGCGTCAGCTCCCACCACGATTGGTACTCCTCCACCCTCCGATCCCTCCCCCAATCCCCCCACCCCACCAAGCTCCTCTACACCTACCAACGCGCAGTCAACGGCTTCGCCGCCCGCCTCACCCCCTCCCAGGTGGCCCACCTCCTCCGCGTCCCCGGCATCCTCTCCGTCTCCCCCGACCGGGCCCACCACATCCACACCACCCGCACCCCCTCCTTCCTTGGCCTCGCCGACTCCTTCGGCCTCTGGCCCAACTCCCACTACGCCGATGACGTCATCGTCGGCGTCCTCGACACCGGCATCTGGCCCGAGCGCCGCAGCTTCTCCGACGCCGGCCTCTCCGCCGTCCCCGACCGCTGGAAGGGCGCCTGCGAGGCCGCGGCGGACTTCCCCGCCACCGCCTGCAATCGCAAAATCATCGGCGCCAGGTTCTTCTACAAGGGCTACGAGGCCGCCATGGGTAGACCCATCGACGACAAGACGGAATCGAAGTCGCCCCGCGACACGGAAGGCCACGGCACCCACACGGCGTCCACGGCTGCCGGAGCGACGGTCTCCGGTGCTGGATTCTACGAGTACGCCGTCGGTGAGGCGAGGGGGATGGCGACGAGGGCCAGGATCGCTGCCTACAAGATCTGTTGGAGCCTCGGCTGCTTCGATTCCGATATACTGGCGGCGATGGACAGCGCAATCGCCGATGGAGTCGATGTGATATCGCTCTCCGTCGGATCGAGTGGCTATGCGCCGCCGTACTACGACGACTCGATCGCGATCGGGGCTTTCGGAGCGGCGGAGCACGGAGTGCTTGTGTCGTGCTCCGCCGGTAATTCCGGCCCGAGGCCGTACACGGCGGTTAACATCGCGCCGTGGATTTTGACGGTTGGCGCGTCGACGATCGATCGGGAATTCCCCGCCGACGTCGTGCTCGGAGACGGGAGCGTCTACGGCGGAGTGTCGCTCTACTCCGGCAGCCCGCTCAATTCCAGCAGTCTGCAGGTGGTCTACGGCGCCGACTGCGGCAGCCGCTACTGCTATCCGGGCCGGCTCGATCGAACAAAAGCTGCGGGGAAGATCGTCATCTGCGACCGCGGCGGCAACGCCCGTGTCGAGAAGGGCGCCGCCGTGCAAATTGCCGGCGGCGTTGGCATGATCATGGCCAACACCGCCGAGAGCGGGGAGGAGCTGATTGCGGACTCGCATCTAATCCCGGCCACCATGGTCGGACAGATCGCCGGAGATAAGATCCGGAATTATACTAGGTCGCAGGCGACGCCGACGGCCACTATCCTCTTCCGAGGAACGGTGTTTGGGACTTCTGCGGCGGCCCCGAAGGTCGCGGCCTTTTCTAGCCGCGGACCCAATTATCGGACACCTGAAATCCTCAAGCCCGATGTGATTGCGCCGGGGGTTAATATCTTGGCAGGTTGGACCGGGTTCAGCAGCCCGACGGATCTGGATATTGACCCGAGGCGGGTCGAATTCAACATTATCTCGGGCACATCCATGTCCTGCCCCCATGTAAGTGGGTTGGCTGCTCTCCTACGGAAGGCCCACCCAAGCTGGAGCCCAGCTGCCATCAAATCTGCCCTCATCACTACTGCCTACAATCTTGATGATGCAGGTGAAAATATTAAGGATCTCGCAACTGGGGCCGAATCAACACCATTCATCCATGGTGCAGGACATGTGTACCCCAACAAAGCGCTTCAACCGGGCCTGGTCTATGACATCCAGCCCAAGGACTATGTGGCTTTCCTTTGTGCCATTGGATATGATTCGAATCAAATTGGGGTTTTTGTTAAGGATTCGAGCAAGGTCGACTGCTCTGCATCATCCTTGGCGAGTCCCGGTGATCTGAACTATCCCTCATTCTCTGTGGTGTTTCAATCCAATATGGATGTTGTTAGGCATACAAGGGTGGTGACTAACGTTGGCCCATCTCCGAATGCGGTTTATGTGGCCAGCATTTCGGGCCCCAAATCCATTGCAATTTCTGTCTCACCCACTAAGCTGGTGTTTGATGAGCAGAACCAGAGCTTGACCTACACGATAACATTCGCTTCTTTGTCCAATCCGGTGATGAATGGTATAGGCTCGAGCTTTGGCTCAATTACGTGGAGTGATGGGGTCCACAAGGTTAGGAGTCCGATTGCCTTCAGCTGGCACGGGGGTTCAGTGTCTATCATGTAAATTAGATTGCTTGTTGCCATTTAAATGTATGGTTTTCTCATGGAGAACAGAGATGTTGTTTTAGTCCATTTCATTGTATCTAGGCTTTGCAATTTGGTTGCCAGACTTCTTATTATGCTTACATAATCACATACCCTGTGCAATTTCTCTAGACTTGGAACTTAATGATCTAATACCAGGATTTTCTCATCCAAGTCAAAGTTCGTGATCACCGTTGAGATTACCTTGGGTGGGCCAATATATAAATGATTAATAGTGATCGAGTGAGTGCTACAGATCTCTTAATAAGAGACTTGTATAGAGCATATTGTCAAGTCTCTGGAATGTCACTTCACTATATCTATAAATGATCGTCCGTTGCTTTAATTGCGAATCTCTCTCTTGAGGCTATTTGGCTTACAAACCTGTTATGTCGATTCATTCTTGCCCAGAAGACTTAAATGGGCACACATGGTGACGATGGTAAGCAAAATCCTGAAACTAGGTCGGACCTAACCTCATAAGTCATTTAAATGCCATAATCCAAACAAACCAATTCTGTTACTGTCTAGTCGCTATTGAACATTTCATCACCCCATACCAACCAATGGTGCAGATAAGATGTCAGTACAGTTGATGCGCATAGTCACGAAGTTTTCCATCATCTTTCAATCTCGACAGTCCCATATCTTTTTAGACCTTTCTAACTCAGCGATCAAGTTGATGCCGCTCTAGTCTCTACAGATCGATCCAAATGACATCATTGAAAATTGGCACGGCATGCATTGTAACGGCCATGCGCCCAGAAGACTTAAATGATCGTGGTGCAAACCAAGTTTCAAAAAGTTTCCATATTCATGAAGTTATGAATGATGAAAAGAGCCATCCATCACCCTTTTGGCTTAAATGAATTATTAAATCTAATGTCAAAGTGCCTTTACAGCAATGCAGAACCAAGTGAATAACTCACCTGGAATTCTTAAACCCTGATCTTAGACCATCCGGGAGGACTTCTTTCCTGATCACAATCAACAGCACACCAATTTGGCTCTCTCACATTTAGGTAACCTCAGTACACACTATCATACCTACAGCATGCACACCCCCAAAATAATGGGCGTGGTCACAATTCTAAGTCTCATTCACTGCTGGATGAAACCCAACAGCAGCAAATTACCATGTTTGTAGGAAAGAAGTTTTAAGGAAAACAGACGGGAGTTTTCCCCAATAATTGAAATTGCCATAGAAATGGCAAATTAATTGAAATCCGCCCTGCATCCAGTTGAAATTCCATCCAATTCCAAACTTCCTGAAGCAGATGGCTCCCAGCCGGGAAAGTTTATGAAAAGAGATAATCTTAAGTTGGACCATTTTACAACTGTTTCCAACTCCACGAGTAGGCAATGGGGCTCCGCACTTGATGCTGCTGATTACTCCAAGACAGCCACCCAAACTCTGCTGCTGGACTCACAGCCTTCTTCGACACAAATGTCACACTATATCGTAACTTCTGTCCCGCCTCTCCAAAAACAAGCCTGGTGGGCTTCACAATTACTCGAACTCCAGCAGGACTGCCAATGGCCACATGGTACACCGATCCCGCAAGCCCGACATTCATCAGCTCACGGCTATATTTAACTACTCTCTGAGACTTCCCAAACACAACGGAGAAGGACGGATAGTTGAGGTTCCCAGGATCCAACAACCGCCCTGAGCATGTGAAGTTTGATTGCTTGACAATGGTTTGCACATGCTCAGGGGCGTACTTCAAGGAGCATACGAAGTCCACATAGTCGTCTATGGTGATGTCATAGACAAGGCCTGGGGAGAGGGCCTTCTGAGGGTCAACATGACCAGACCCATGGGCCAATGGTGTGGAAATAGAACCCTCAGAGGCATCGCGGAGGTAGGAATTGGTGTTGTCAAGGGTGTAGGCAGTGGTCATCAATGCAGACTTGATGGCACTTGGGCTCCAGTCAGGGTGGGCAGCCTTAAGCAATGCAGCCACCCCACTAATGTGAGGGCATGACATTGATGTACCTGCATTACACAAAAACCGAAGTCAAGCCAGTGTCCAAACTCTCTACAACAAGAAAACTAAATAAAAAACATTAGTCTGTTCAGTTTTGCTAATGTGATAAAAATAGAGTAGACTAATCTTATCTGCTTGCATGACAAATTAAGATTCATCCGCATTATGAAATTGCCATAGCAGAGAGATGGGTATGTATGATAACCACCATATTAAAGGAAACACTCTTCTAAATATTGTATGAAGAGTATAGGTCATTTTTTGGATCCCTAGTCCCATACTCCTTTCCAACAAGTTATTAGAGTATACCATTGGATCAAGAAAATCCTAAACTGGCACGAGAATCACTCTGGTTCTAAATATTGTATGAATAGTATAAGTCATTTTCTGGAACTCTAGTCGCTAACTCCTTTCCAACAAGTTATCAGAGTTGACCATTGGATCAAGAAATTCTCAACTGGCACAAGAATCACCTTCAGTGAGCAAGATTCAATATTGGGACTGGGGTGATCATCATCACCCCAAAGTTAGAATTTGAGAACATCATCCACCGCAGGTGAAGATCGATACAATTCAGTCCAAGATTTTTTAGCCTATGTACATTATAAGGCCCCGACTATGTGGTCCAGGCCATGATAGTTAAAACAAACATGGGCTTGACTTTTTGGTCAGCAGGCTAGATCTAATTAACACATGAACTACTCCTGCAGGTAAAAGTTGCACAACTCAGAAATGGCATGATGATAAAAGTACATGTAGTTAAGATGTGTGTGCCAATGGATGAATGAAGAAGAAACGATAGGACAAAAAAATTGACTACATAAGGCAAAATATAGGTAGCACCAAAATACCAATAAGGAAAAAAGGATCAAGGGAACTCGTTTAAGATGGCCCTAGCTAGTATTCCATCAGAAACCATTCCGCTGTCAAAATATAAGTGTCACTTGTTCAAGCAACTAGAAGAAAGGCCACAACTTCAAATAAGGTTGATTGAAAAAATAAAGCACATAACAGATGAGACAAGACTTCAATTATGATGATTTCCAAGCCATACATGAAAAGAAGCACCTGGAAAAAAATTAATATTGAGGACCACTGCCGCTTTTGGTCAATGATGTCCATGCCATACATGACAAGCAGCAACCCGGAAAAAAGCACTATTGAGAGCCACTGCTCACTTGCAATTGAAGATAAAGTTATCATTCAATAGGTTCAGATTTATTATTAATTTAACAATCTATTATGTGAGGTGTTGAATATGATCCATAATTTAAGTTCATTTTTAACTCTGTTTCGGTTGACTATGGATTGAAAATGATTTGGTTGGTTAGGTACTTGATATTTCATTTTCAAAGTCTCACTTTAGTAAAAGTTTTTAAAATATATAATCAGAAAAATTGTAAAAATTGTGAGATCAGCAAGCATATTATGTGTATTTTACTGAATCAACAGTACATATCATTTTTGCATGCCAAATATATAATCAACAGTATCGCTTTGGTAAAAGTTTTGGTATTTGATTGGTTTGGTATTTGATATTTCATTTTCAAAGTATCACTTTGGTAAAAGTTTTTAAAATATATATTCAGAAAAATTTTAAAAATTGTGAGATCAACAGGCAAAATATGTGTATTTTACTGAATCAACAGTACATGTCATTTCTATATGCCAAATATATAATTCATAAGCCATTTTTGTGTGTGACAATGTGAAAATTTGAAATCTATTCTAAGCTCTAATAAAAAATTATCAATTTTTAACATAATATAAAAATAAACACTTTTTCATGATCAATAACACTACAATATGGCCGTCAGTACTTGAATCAAAATGAAGAACTTAAATGAAAAGAAAAGGCTTTGGACAACCTGGCCATTTCTGTTGAATAGGGTACCCTGACTGCTGAAATGTTGTGGCATAGCGGAAAATACATGTGGTCAGCTCACAATGCCAGACAATCACAAGCAAACAATCCACAAAGAAGACACACCTATATACTTTGGTTTGGCAACTAGGATGTATGAGGTTTTGAGGGTAGTTTGTTCTTTATACTATACCAGGGTATATATAATGATGTATTTGTAACCCTAACCCATGGAAGAGGGAGAAATAATAGTCGAAGGTTCACTCTCCCATGGGCATAGGCACGCTTGTTGAACCACCTAAATCTTGTTAATCATGTGTGATTGCTTGATTGTATGTGTGCATCGTGTGGATTGTTTTTGTTGAGTGTAGGTATGAGCAATTCTGATTTCTTAAGAAAAAAATTCTACGTTTTTCTTTTTTTTTTTAAGCTAGGTTAGCCTACTTGCCAAGAGTGATGCTATCAACCTGAAGATCCAGCGATTGATCCTTGGGCATGTGTGTGATACATAGGTGCCAACACCACTCAACCATGAGTGTGTTGGCTATATGAAGTTGTTTAATTTGGTCCCTTTAATAAGCTGAACAGTTTCAAACTGTTCAGACCAAACTGGAATTGACTGTTTTTAAATAATCACTTGATGGATGAAATGATAGTCAATTCAAAACAATTGGTTTTAATCAGAAGTCAAAATGGAACTTAATGCTTTGAAAGCACCAGCTAGAAAAAGGGATAACCTGTCTCGAGTCTGGACAGTAAACTCAAAATTGTCAAAAACCAAGTCAAGTATGGATGAACAATCACTCAGATTAATATTTTTTGTAAGAAGTTTTTATTGGGGCTAAATAATGGGAAAACTAATGTATGCTAAAGTAAAAAAGCACTCTCTCGTGGAGTTTACTACAATACCATTTATCATACTTTTTTGTAGTTAGCAAAAAAAGAGAGACTTGTGGATGAGTATAAGGACAAGTGGTGTCACATCATAATATTACTTCTCCACTCCACCTTTTTCATCCAAACAGGTGAAGTAAAAAACGTCACATCATAACTTTACTTTTCCACTCCACATTTTTTTTTTCCAAACAACAGGAAGTAAAAAAATATCACATGTGCCTACTTTTACTCCTTTTTTAAGTAACACTCCTTTTGCTAAAAGGAGTAGCAAGGGAAGAGTAAAAGAAGGGTATGATATGTCATTTTCTACTTTGTTGCTATCTAAATAGGAATGGTGAAGTGAGAAGTAAAGTGGTGATGCGACGTTTTTACTTCATTGTTGTTTGGATGGAAATAGTAGAGGGGAGAAGCCAATCAGGGATATAACATCATGGTCATTTTACTTCTCATTTGGCCTCTTTTTTCTACTACAACCAAGTGTGATAACTTGGAAAGAGGTAAACTTTGTGGGGCAAGACGTAGGTGCAGCATCAAAGTAAAATTCTCTTTTTTATTCCACCAGTTAGATACCACCACATCCCTCAAAAAACGTATATATTGTGATTTCTTTGTTGCTAATTCCTTAACAAAGGTATTTGCAAAACTGCCCTTCACACACCCTCCAATCCTATTATGTTTATTACCCCACATTAAAGCTAAATCGTTCATATTAAAGTCCATTATCCCAATCAAGATCAAATGTGGAGTTGGGTCCACCATTAGATTAACATACTTCATTTTTAATTAATGCACCCAAATGTGAAAGCTAATAAAAATGAGAAGAGAGTGATATTACATTTTAGTTTTTTATTATTTATTTCTCAACATACAAAAAACTTATCCTCAGGCACAAATATAATAAAAGTAATAAGATTTTAAACTAAAAGAAATATTCTAAGTACTCATTTGAGACCAAGAGTGTCACATTTATATTTACCTTAGTAGAATGTCCAGTTTGTTTTATCTCTTGGGATCATTAACTCAAAATTGAAATTTATGCTACACATTGGGTTGTACAAACAAAATGAGAGAGTTCATGTTCTTTCAAAACATAATCTACACAATAAAAAATAACCAAAATTACTCATAATATAGTTGAAGTTTTAAATAAATGCCAAGTCTGGGGAAAAACGATCAAGTGTAACCTATTGGTTTAGTGGTTCAAACTTCAAACCACATTATGAGGCCCAATGCATCACATGTGAAAGATTCTCAAACTTACAATTAAATAATACTCTTATTTGATAACAGTAATCATGTCACTTGCGCCCCCAAAATAAATGACTAGAACCATACAACTAAACCATTAATCTCACTCTCTTGATTCGATGGCTATGATCTTGAAATCAAAGTTTCATTTGAATCGTTCATCAAAATAAAAGAAAAGTTAAATTTGGGCCTCATGTTCATTTAAAATGTGCAGCACATTGTGTTATCATTTCATCGCTTAGTTATTAGCTTAACATGTGCATCATATTTTCTATTACTTAATCATTTAATTATTCATTTAAAATATGAAATATAGTTTTATTATTTATTTAATTAATTACTTGCTTAATTAGATGCTTTACACATCAATCTCATAGTGGGCTCAATTCCAAGTGGAGTAAAATTCGGCCCAAGATAATAAGTATAATGTTGATTTTGGACTATTTAGATCTTAGATGCTGGCTGGCTCCACCTCTATAAAATCTATTAATGTGCCCACATTTAAGATTTTGAGTGGGATAATGGACTTAATGGGAAAAAAGACTTTGAATAGTTAAAGATCTTGATGTGAGGTAACGGACTTAATAGGATTGAAAGAAGGATAATTTTGGGAATACCTTTGTTAAGGAATTTTTTTTGGGTTGGATTTGTTAAGGAATTAATAAGAGTAGCTTAGAAAAATAATTTATACATGATTTGCCTAAAAAAAAGAACAAAGAAACCACAACATATACCTTCAGTGGAAGGGGTTGCTGCAGGCTCTCAAGTCCAACCCAACTTTATCAGAAAGATTTGCCAAAATAAAAAACTTTACGAGAAAGAAATGCTTTTTACTTTAAACTTTATGACTTGACCCACTTTATTGGTACTCCACATAAGTAAACATGTAGGGAAAGGAGGGGGGGAAGTGGTGTGGTATTGTATAGGCGAAACTCTTTAAACCCACCCAAACAACAATAGGATAAAGAGTGGTGATGATTTTGATGTTTACCACCCCAGAAAAAACATAAGAAATGTACCATTAACTTCTCCCTCCCGGAAGGGAAAAAGAACCTCAGAAAAAACTAAGCAGTGCGGGCCTGCGGGGAAAAGTTTCTTTCCTTGACTAGACAATGCTCAGCAAACCCATGTCCGCAGCACCCATAGTCCCGAACTGTCCCCCACAACATGAACATCGATTGATCAATTGTTTACCATAAAAGCGAAGGATTGGCCAAAACAACCAGCTTAAAAAGGGCAAAAAAGGAAGTCGAATACAGGTTCTCAGATCAAGATCAATGCATCAATGGTCCGTTTTCTTTTAGTGGTGCAAGGACCCCCACTAAATGAACCAATCCATTTAAAGCTTGTTAAAGCATAGACTTCTGCTTTAACCGGAAAGAAACTCCTTTTCATCCTCCAATAGAAAGTGATTCTTTTGAGGACCGGAAAATCAGCTGAAAAGACCAAAAGGAAACATCTTCCCCATCCCATTCCCGAAACACAAGCAAAAGTATCGTCTGCGAGAAGCAGATGCTTTTCTTTTTTTTTTTCCTCCTCCGTTTTTTTGACCTAAAACGCGTCAGCTGTGGAACCCTCTCTATCATACAAACCGGCAACAAAATACAAATCAACGGTCAAGATCTGTCTAGAATGCCTCACGTGTTCAAAGGTATGATATGTACCATAATCTAAATTAACCCTAGAGCCGTGGTGACATTAATGATGAAACACGTGAAGCCCGTACTCCTTCGGGTAGACCGAAGGAAGCAAAACAATGAAAAACGAAACGGCCTTGGCGTCTCGGATTCATCTGTTGGGAGTTGGGAAACCCACTGAGTAGTGAGTATGAGTAGCCACCCACTGTGGACCCCACCTAAATCTAATCAACGGTGAAGAATCGCGCCCAGCAAAATACGGAAATGGCTTTGTTCCTGTTCTAATCGTAAGCCAAAAGATCAATTCAATTAACTAGTGACAGTGGATTAAAATGGGAAGAATCATATTATATAGTTACCTGATATGATGTTGAATTTCGTCCTCCGCGGATCCCGGGCCAACCCGGTGGGCCCCGCAGACTCCGACCAAGCGGCCAGGATATTCACCCCGGGTCCGATCAGATCCGGCTTCAAGATTTGTGGCGTCACCGTATTCGGCCCTCTCGAGCTGAAAGCCGCCACCACTGGCGATGGCCGCACATCCAAAACCGTCCCTCGAAAGCTAAGGAGAGCCGTTGGATTCTTAGTGGACCGCACGTACTCCCTGATCAGATCTCCCATCAGGTGGCCCACCGCCAATGCAGGCAGCAAATGAGAATCCGCCACCAGCTCCTCCCCGTTCTCCGCCGTGTTGGCCAGGATCATCCCGACCCCACCGGCCTCTCGAACAACCAATCCCTTCTCGACACGTGCGTTCACGCCCCTATCGCACAGTACGACCTTTCCGCGCACGATAGCACTGTCCAGCGTTCCAGGCAGGCAGAGGCTGCTGGAATTGCCGCTAACCTGCGCCCCCTGCCGCACGTTATACACCACTGGCAGCGGCTTGCTTCCCATTCCCTCTCCGCTGTAGAGAGACACTCCCAAGTACTGCTTCCCGTCGCCGAGGCTAACGTACGCCGGAAAGTCGCGATCGAGAGTTCCGGCGCCGACTGTTGTGATCCACGGCGCGACATTGGCGAGCGACGATCGGGCGGGGCCGCCGTTCCCGGCGGAGCACGAGACGAAGATTCCTCGTCGGACCGCCGCGAGCGCTCCGATCGCGATCGTGTCGCGGAAATACGGCACCGATCCTCCGCCGAGAGACAGCGAGAGGACATCCACACCGTCGACAATCGCGGCGTCCATTCCGGCGAGAATGTCCGATCCGAAGCATCCGGTGCTCCAGCAGACCTTGTAGGCGGCGAGGCGAGCGCGCGGCGCCATGCCGCGGGCGGTCCCGGTGGCGTAACCGAGGAGACTGGCATTGGCAGCTGGCGATCCGGCAGCGGTCGACGCCGTGTGCGTGCCATGGCCATCATGATCGCGAGGCGAGACGATCTCCCTCACCTGCTCGCCTCGATAGGCCACGGCCGTCCGGAAGCCTTTAGAGAAGCTCCGAGCGCCGATCAGCTTCCGATTGCAGCTGGAGGAGTGGAAATCCGCGGCAGCTTCGCAGGCGCCGCGCCATCGCTTGGGAATCTCTGGCATTCCGTAGTCGCCGAAGCTGGCGCTTTCCGGCCAGACGCCGGTGTCGAGGACGCCGATGATGACGTCTTGGGAGGCCTGATCGAGGTGGGCCAGGTTGCTGGGGCCCATCTGGGTGTCAAGGCGGAGGAATTCTGGAGTGCGAGTGGTGTGGAGATCGTATACTCTTTCAGTGTAGAGGTCGAGGACGGAGGGCGAGAGACTAAGGGATTCGGCTTCGAAGGGCGAGAGAGAGATTGAAAAGCCTGGGAAGGAAGATTCGTAGGCGTAGAGAAGGGTTTGGGGGTCGATAGAGAGAGATTGGAGGTGGGCGGAATACCAGTGCGCATAAGTGGCGTAGGATGAGGGCTTGTGGTTTTTGTTCATGTGGACTATGTAGGTTTGTTTGGAGAGAATGAGAGAGAGAAGAGAGAGGAAGAAGAGTAAGAAGAAATGTGAAGATGAAAAGGCCATTGTAGCCACTCTCAAGGTGTTCGGAGAAATGCTAGTGAGAAAAAGAGCTCGTTGCTCTGGAACAAGTGTGAAGGAAAGACAAGTAGGGAGAGGAAGAGTGTGGTATGTCTGGGTATTTATCAAACGATGATTCTAAATGCACCCCCATTATGTGCTGTGGACACCCACATCTCCTTATGTAAACAGTACCTATTCATACAAGAAAAAGTGGGTGTGTCCAGCATTATAGCGGGGTGGATTTAGAATCTCTCTTTATCAAATGGAGTATGAGGGATGCCATTGGTGTTTCAGATAATAGCTGACGTGCCATTGAAACGGCTTGAACGGACGCTCAGCCCCTGAAATTGTGGCGAGACTCAGGGTGGTATGACAAATGGCACTCTCAGTCGCCTCATCGGCCCCACATAAATGTAAGTTTATGAAAGGTTTTTTTATCAGACATGATTAGCGAAAGGTATTTAGAATTGAACCCATTCAGCCTTTAGTCCAAGCAAATTCTTTTTAAAGGCTCTAGTCCAAGCAGCTGAATTGTTTGCAGTCAGAGGTTCTGGACACAATTTACATGACTGATTTACCCTTTCAACCATTTTAGGCATAAAATTTTTAAATTTTAAATTTTAAATTTTGGATTATCCCTCCTTTCATTTTGCATTATCCCTCTTCTTCCTTAATGAGATCCATTTGGCGTAATCGGAGAAGATCTATTGAATCGGATTTCGAAAGGGCCGCGAATCGTGCGAATATCGTTAAATCTACTGATGGGTCACAATCGTCAGAGAAGAAGATCGGAGAAGAAGCTTCGTGGAATGCCGCTGCTATGCGAAAATCGTTAGATCTGCTGGTAGGTCACGATCGTCAGAGAAGAAGATCGGAGAAGAAGTTCGATCGGAGAAGATCCGTTGAATCGAATTTCGAAAGGGCCGCGAATCGTGCGAATATCGTTAGATTTGCTGGTGGGTCACAATCGTCAGAGAAGAAGATCGAAGAAAAAGCTTCATGGAATGTCGCTGCTGTGCGAAGATCGTTAGATTTGTTGGTGAGTCACGATCGTCGAAGAAAAAGATCGGAGAAGAAGCTCCGTGGAACGCCGCTGCGGTTGATCTGAGAAGAAGAAGAAGCTCCGCTGCCGTGACTGAGGAAGAAGAAGACCGGAGGTCTTCTGTGTCTGTTGCAAAATGAGGAGAAGCGTGAAAACATCGTCGGAATCCCACACTGCCGGCGCCGCTTGTCGCTCGCCGCCGCCGCACGTCGCCGGAGCCATTCTTGTCGTCGTCCCGTGGCCGGAGCGAGGAAGGAAGAAGATCAAAAGAGGGATCTGGAATTGGATTTCTGTTGTAGAAACTTGAAGAAGAAGGAAATCGATTTGGGCTGGGTTTGTTTTTTGGGTTGGATCCAGGTCAGCCCGACCCGTTTGCAGTGAAAGTGACCTGGGCTCTGCAACAGTTCAGGATTGGGTCGAGGTCAAGTTTGACCTGACCTGTTTCATAAGCCGGGTTGTTTTTTCGACTGGACCCCACCGTGAGATCCGAACGCAGTTGAGGGTGCTGTGCCATCACCAGAGAAAGAAGTTTATCTGAGTTTTAATAAATTTATACGAGTTTATGTCAAATTTATCTGAGTTTTTGGTTATTTATATGACTTCTTGCACAAATTTATCTGAGTTCTTGATGAATTTATCTGAGTTTTGGATGAATTTATCTGAGTTCTGGACAAATCTGTCTGAGTTCTGGATGAATTTATCTGAGTTCTGGATGAATTTATCTGAGTTCTAGACAAATCTATCTGAGTTTTAGGCTATTTATTTGAGTTCTTGAACAAATATGTCTGATTTATAAACAAGTCTATATGAGTTTTTGGCAGATTTATTTGTGTTTTTAAATTTTATTTGTGTCTCTTGAATTTGTTTGTATTTTTAGAAATAAATTTAATTGAGTTTTTGACAAAAAGACTTGAGTTTTTTGTCACATTATTCGCTATTTTGGAAATCCGGCGATGTCTTAGTTTTGGCAAATGTATCTGCGTTTTTTTTAATTTATTTGCGTTTTTCAATTTTATTTACTTCTTTTGAAATTTATTTGAGCCTTTTGAAATTTATTTATATATTTTTTTTAATTTATTTGGATCTTTTGAAAGTAATTTTCATCTTTTAAAATTTATTTATATTTTTTGAAACTTATTTGTGTCTTTTTCAATTTATCTGCGTTCTTTTGAAATTTATTGTGTTTTTTTTAAATTTATTTCGTTTTTTGAAATTTATTTGCTTTCTTTTGAAATTTATTTGATTTTTTTAAATTCATTTTATTTTTTGAAATCTATTTGCGTTCTTTTGAATTTTATTTGCGTTTTTTAAATTTATTTCATTTTTAGAAATTTATTTGAAATTTGTTTCCTATTTTTTGAAACTTATTTGTGTTTTTTTTTTAATTTATTTGAGAATCTCATTACTGGAATTTTATTAATCGTGCCTAATTTAATGGTAGTTGACCATTATTAATGGCTTATCTCACTAATCATGGGATATAATTTGAAGAAATGGTAAATTAGACATTTTAGATTTTCAAATTTGAAAAAAGAACCTATTGCACTATAAGAAAAGGTTGTGGACTTAAGACAATAAAGTGAAATGTTCAATGACCCCGTCGCCGAATCCCCCTTTTTATTATAATCTGACAAAGATGTTTATGTTATTACTTACGATCTTTGTTTTTAGGAATTTTTCATACGGGCACCACTGTTAGTTATGGATAATCTCACGTTAGAATGATAGTTGAGAAAATTACTCAAACATTTACTGTATTTGCTATTTTTGTAATATTATAAAATTTCTTTATAATATCTCATAAAATTACTTTAAAATATACCTTTTTAATAAGTCAGTCTTATGTAATATCTTATAATCCAATTAGATTTTTGCGATATTATAATAAAGTTTTGTGATATCACAAAAAGAGTATGAATAGAGAATGTTTGTATCATTTTCTACACTTTCATCATAAGGCAGTGTTATTAATGACAAATGGTGGTCATATTGAAAAAATATCTTATATCTTATTATTATGAAAATTTTAGCCAACCAACGTGATGGGCCGTGCCTGGAGCGGGCTGGGCTGTGCCGTGTTCGGCGTGCCTCTTTAATTATTTTTTTTCGATTAATTCTTGCATTTTCAGTATTAAATTTAAAATTTAAAATTAAAACACAAATACTTATGTTAAATAAGATAGTTATCAATATTTGATGGCCCCATCTTTGTTGTTGATTTTGCAGGTTTTTTTTGCATTTGGTAGATCCATTAGATAATGTAGTATTGTTAGATTTCTAAAATTTCATTCATTAAGTATCTAGATCTAGATAAGATCAAAGTTCGTATACCTGGAGTTAGAGGTGGACTCGGCATAGGTAAGATGTATAAGAGTCGTACATAACTCTGGTGGACTACACATCCCATGTAGAAATGTCTCTTCCCAAGGCTCTTGGATAAATGGTTCTTCACAAAAATAAAGTTTTGGGAAGTAGGAACAAAAAAGAATGTTGTTTTTCACAAGAGATGGGTTTCTTTTTTTTTTTTTTTTTTTTCTCTATGGATGCAAATACGATATTTTCACAGCAAATGGCCTCTCTTTTTTTTTTTTTGCTAGAATTTAGGAATGCATGGTTAAATTAACCCAAGACTATTGAAAATGTGAGGGTGAAGGATATGTGATGAAGGGTGAATGAAAGAATATAGACATTACTCAAAGTTGGATTGCATCTTAAGAAATATTTTATTAAAAGATTATTAGATTTTAAGGATTTTAAATCAAGTATTAAGATAATCTAAACGAGCTAATCATTTGTCCCATCCTTATTTACAACAAGACCTTTCCATCTCCTCTACCCTTCTATGGCATGCATGAACTTGATCAGATATGAAGAATATATAGTCCATTTGCAGGAGAGAATTTCACATCACTCTCCTACATAAAAACCTCAATCATCAATATTGACCATATGTTAATGGAGGTTGTGTGGGGAAGTTCCTAAACATCCTAAGATTATGTCTAACTACAGTACAATTCTAGTTATCAGTCCGGCTGAGCGCATTTCGGCTACAGCGCCAGCACGCTAGCCGGGACCAGCGCTTCAGCCCCCGGACGCGCATTTCGGCTGCAGGTAAGAGGACTGTCAGCCGATACGCATGTTGACAAATATCTCCTGCCTCCGAGCACGTGTCGATGGGATAGATGTCATCCCAGCCGTCCAAGGTCATCATCAGGCCTCTGACAAAGCAGCATCCAGCGGCTGTAACCACATCAGGGGAGGCCTAAGAAGGGATCCGATGGGACCTTTGCTACCAATAAGTCCAGACAAGATCAGGCCCAATGTGACTGGCATTTAATGCAGTATGGGCTGATAAGATTGGCATTTAATGCTTTGTGGGCTGTGATGGACCCTCATTAATTATAATGTGGGCTGTGATGGACCTTTATTTATTTTTTTGTGGGCTGATGACCTCAGCAGCCAGATCATCAAGCCCATGATAAAATATCTAAAAACACTCTTATATAAGCAGAGATAGAATCTAAACCAGGTACGAATAAGATAATCTACATGCACTCTGCCTCTCTTCTTCTCCATCCTTAACTAAGTCCCTGCACTAACAAAGGCATCGGAGAGCCCTGTGCTGCCCACAACCAGAGTCCTTTGACCTTTTTCTCTTCCCTTTCAGACCTCATAAGCCGGAAGCAGCTTACTCTCGACTATTATTTGGTTAAGTTCTATAAGGCACCCTCTAATCTTGTGGATTACGTATTTTGCACCTACGGAGGTGTTAATGAAAAAGGATAGACCAGGTTGAACTTTGCGTAAACCCAACTATCTAATATTGGGCGGCCTATTTATTACTCAGGCCTTAAATAGTCCATTTAATTATCAGGCTAGAAAATAACGCCCAAGACGGGATAGGCAGGCCGTGACTAGTGGGCAAAGTTCCAAATTACCTTTGAAATACTGAAATTCTCAATCTCCTTACGGTTGCATGTTCTCGACCTTTATTAGAGGAGGATTCATAGGAATTCCGCTCAGGTGGGGCCCTCGAGGGATACAGCTTTTGGAGCGAACTTACTTTTGACAGTTTTAACACAAAAAGGGACATGTACTTCAAAATTAACTGGGACCGAGCCTCATTTACAGCTCTAGACTATATTGGGTTTACTTATTAGGCACCCTAACTAAATTAGATGCCCATAAATAAATTTCAGCACTAACCGACCCTGCTCTTGAACCCTCCAAACATTGGATGTTTTTCACATGACCCAATTTAGTAGGACATCAATATTCAGAAAAGGAGACCTCATTCGCCCTCTTCTCATTCTAACAAAGTTGAACGGCAAGAAAGAAAAGAAGGATTTTTTAGCTCTAATGGTAAGGGGCGTCAATTCTTAAATATATATGTTAATAATTATAACTTGGACTGTCATATTGCAGAAGGACTCTTCTACCTCACCCGAAATTTCTTTTCCTCACGGAGGCCTCCCCAACCTCCCCGAAGTCTCCTTACCTCACGGGGTTCGGGCTCCACCCCAACGGCAGGGAAGGTGAACTGCTGTGTAAAATATTGGCATTTCTGTATTTTGGCGTTCAAGCAGAGGGCATAGATGATCACAAGATAAAATATCGAGGAGGAAAGTCTTGAAGTTGGTTTGGATAAGCTGTTTCATTGTCAGAAGCGCACGCCATCACTGCAGATCCTAGTGGCCCTTCCAGTGACTGTTGCCACTGGCAACGGTTATCTACAACTTGAGTCGCATTTTCACCCGGCCCACTACACTGAGTAATGGCTGTCCTTTTTCTGTTCACAGTTCACACCCCAAAAGCCAATCACCATAAAGGCCAAAAAGGAGCTACAGTAGACCCCCATTACAAATCAAAATGATGCATCGGTCGCAGGCCCATGTTCCTTTTAATCTTCTTTTTGCACTTTCGGCCATCTCAAAATCCCCACTCTACCCCCTTCCATTTTCTTCCATTCAATATTTTAAAGCTGCAACGGATACATTTTTTGGGGTACGGTACTTGGTTGTTGGTATACTTTTAATAAACAACATAACACAATCAATGCAACTTCTTCCATTATTTGTCCTTTTATTTAGATGGTGGGACACACCCATAGAAAGAGTGGGCTTTTTTTTTAATCAATTCTCCACAGTAGAGTTGTCCTGTCCGTCCGTGCAAATCTACGGTCGAGAAAAAGTTGGGAATGGGTCATAAAATCTCAATCTGATATGATTGTACTCGAGATGGGGCCCACACCCAGATTGTTTAAAGGCCTAGTGGATGCATTGTTTGCCTGCAAATCTCCCACTAGCTAATTTGTATGTCCCATTTCACATAAGGTGGGTTAGGCTTCTGTCTACCACTTTGGCTGTAGTGTTTTTTTATCTTCTTTCCATCTCCTTTTTTTCATTGTCAAGAGCATTATATTTTATAAAAGGAAGGGTTTGGATTTTGGAATGCTATGAATGGAACCTGCTGGTCCTTTTTTTACTGAACTTTATCAGTTTTAGTGGGTTCTTGATATGGGAATGGAGGAGATCTTGGTTTCATGAGTATGTTTAATAGGGCCACGCACGCACTTGGGATTCTTTGCTTGAGTGGATGTAGGTTCTGCCCTACATTTATTAGGCCTTCTAATTAAAAGCCAAATTCCTCTTTCTCTTGCACTCTCAGCATGTCACGCCTCTCATTTTTTTAGTCATTTCATCTCCAAGTGATGATGATTAGATGCTGTATGTTGACCATCCTGGCTATTTGTAAATTGGCCACCCCTAAAGTTGCAAAAACAGCTCTTTGGTTTTGTAAGGGAAAATAAGGCAGAAAGGAACTCTGAGTATCCAAAACTTTCACGTGTAAAATCATGAGATGAAGCAAGTAGGGATGTAAATGGATATCCGATTATTGACTTTTTGAAAGTTTTGACTAGTGAAAAATTAGGCCTAAGATTTCTGATTCACGAACGGGTGCAAGCCTGGAATACAATTTAAGTTTCAATTGCTAATTGAGTTCGAGTTTAAATCCATGCGACTCATGGACCTGACCAATGGATGTGCATTTTTAAGACATGGTTATTGACTGTGTTTAGGATAATGGCAAAAACTTCAAGTAGCAACATATATATTGGTTATAAAGATAATGGGATTAGTTGGAAAAGGTAGACTTGATGCTCTGTTATTGGATTGAATGATATCCTTTCTTTGATTTTGGATTGAATGACATCCTTAATTTAATTAGATAAAAAGTAAAAAGAGAAGTTTGAGCTGATTTTAGACCCTGTCCTGGTCCTCTTTTAGATCCTAGACTAGAACCGTGTGAACAGGTTTCAAGTTAGAAACAAATCAAGAATTGGAACCATCTATAAACTGTACTACCACAATGGGGTTACAGGGAAGTTTACTCGGCTTCCCTCTACGCATGGAGGGATTAGTCCAGCCCAAAGGATTGGGAACCCTCCGATAGCAAAATAAATAAATAAATAAACTATTTCAATTCCAGATTTGGTATAGTTCCCACCCGTTTGCATCCCTAGTAGAGTGGAGTGAAGTAAAGACTCAAATTTTCAAACAAATGGTCACATCAAAAGCATACATTTTTAAAATTTCCTCTTTCTTAAAAAAAAAAAAAAAAAAAAAAAGTTCAAAAAAACAACCTCTTTCCTCCACTTAAAAAAAAAAAAAAAAAAAAAACCTCCACTTTTTAAATAAAAAGTTAAAAAGATTCCCTACCAAACAACTAAAGAGAAAAAATCATCATAACTCACTTATATTTTATTCTTTCACTATTTGAGGCTTTACTTCACTCCACTCTACTTAGTGAAGTTCCCAAATAGACCTACGACTACACAAATAATTTAATGATTGCTCATGTGAGTCTCGTAGTTTCTTGATATAATATATGTCCTTAATAAGATTATATTCAACTTAAGTCTCAAATTTTACATGTTCTATCTAAGCGCTTGTGCCATCACTGCAAATAAGCATATATAAATGCTATGGACCATTTCACATGTGAGACATTAACATATGTAAATGGGGGTAAAACAAAGTACCTTTAAATTGAAATTGATGGACTGCATGCTTAAGGATGGGCTTATGATCAAGTGACCTGGATTAAGCAAATATAAGGCCCACTTTTTCAGCAGAACTCCAGGACCATGGAATGTGAGTTGTTCAAATTTTATGTCTGATTTTTCCAAATGGCTAAATTCTGTTTTAATTCCCCTTTGATGTGGGAGTTGGTGGCATGAAATGATAGCCCCAATTTATTGCCACATATGACAATTTGGTTGACAATTTGGTTTCAGAAATTCATATAATTTATGAACCAAACGGATCCTAAGACAGAAGGATGATTATAACTGACAATGGACATATTAATAGTGGGGCCTACCTCATATGGTCTTAAATGTCAAATGACCAACCCCACAGCCCACAAACAAAAGTTGAAAATCTCAAGAGCCGAAATTGAGAGCGAAATGCAGGATCCTTTAACTTCACGCTCCATATGCTTTACAGAGTGGGGACCTTTTTGACTTTCTGTCCCATATTCGAAAGTTCCCTTCCTGCTTCCCAAGTTCATACCAAGAGCACATGGGGCTGCCCTTCAATTATGGAACGAATGCATAAGTGTTTGAAGCTGTCCTACCATGTGCATCCAATGGCAAACTCATCCATCACCAGTCATGTTTGTTTGTTTGCAATGTGAAATTCCCTTTAGTTGCTATTAGAATGGTTATTAGTTTTTAATTTAATCAAACAATGCAGCAGAAATAAACCAATCAGGCAATATAAAACTAGCTATCTACCAATCACACACCACAAGAAGGCAGACACAATATTTAACGTGGAAACCCTATCCAATGAGAAAAATCACGAACTAGAAATCAAGAGTTCACAAACAGTTACAAGATATACTCACAAGCTCCTTTACTTCAGTCTGTACCTCGACCTAAGGACTGTAGTTATTCTTGCAAAGAATCCACTGACACGACATCCACCGTGCCCCGTTCTCTTTACTTGATCTCCTAGCACATTGACAATCAAAATGATCAATCTTTCTACAATAAAGGTAGAAGCAGCAATGACCTTTTAGAGCAGCCCCTTCAGAACAGTCTCTCAAAAGTTCTAGAGAATAAACTCTTTCTAAGATATCTCTGACTTAGATTAATAAAAGTAGTGGTGGTCTCTATGTGGTGACTTCTAGGATTGAGAGAAACACCCTATATATAGTCTCAAATTCGTGCCTAAGACTTAGTGCACAAGTCGGACTTAAATTGGGAAACATAGTCTTAAAAGAAACACTACTAAAATCAGGATTATGAGATTTTTCCAAATTCTGCGTACCAGTTCACTCGAGCTAACCCACCATCCTCTCGAACGAATGAGGTTCTGTCTCAGCGAAAGATTTCTTTTATCAGGCATCTGGGCTTTCAATCTTGACTTCGCTCGAGCGAATGGAACGATCGCTGGAGCGGACCCCTTTCAGGTTGATCCGAAAATTCAGCACTTGTAAATTTTCTTCAGCTTTTTGAGTCCTTCCAATCTTATATCTTCAGAGACTATTTCTAAAAAGAAATACAACTCAAGAGACTTAAAGTTTTGTCCAACCAATGAATTTAGCCAACACTAAAAAACCTAACAGAATGGAATTGAACAAGGGAGTGAAATAAAATTCTAGAAAAGGTATTTGTGGAGATTGCAAGAAGATAATGTTTGTGGCGATTGCAAGCAATAGGTGAGGATGAATTGATGATTCTTACAATCTCTGCAAACACATTTTTAAATAAGAAAATTCAACCATTAAACTCTATTTTACTCGGTATTTATTTTATCTCATGACAAATAAATAGGTGAGTACAAGTGGAAGTGTTATTAAACCATGAACACCCTATACATGAAGGATCTGAGTGAGAAAAATTGAGTATAGAGTATAGCAGCAATTAATAATTGGATTTGTATTCGGGCTTGTCAATTCCGTTTTGATCATTATTTCGGTCTAGCATCTAAGATGAAATATTTTGGTATTTCAGAAATCTCGCAAAACTTTTCAGAGTAACTTTTTGGAATAATAAAATATATATATATATATATATACATACATACATACATATAAAAAATAGAAAAGTAAAAATATAATATAAATTATGCATGTTTCTTATTATGAATATTGAGAGTATTCTTTTTTAAAAAGTGAAAATTGTGCTACAAATGAAAATGCACCGAGATTCCAAGACCAAAATGACCGGAATGGACCGGAACTTAAACTGAAATTTTTTTTTTGCCTCATTCTCTTTCGGTGGGGGTCGGGAACGAAAAATTTAGATCATTCCAGGCTAAACGAAACGGAATTGACAACTATGATTCGGGTCCTCGGATCAGACCTCAATCTAGTAAGGTAAGATTCAGACATGTATGTAACATTTCCACGAATTATAGATTATGCATGCAAAATGCTAATATACTATCAATGCAACATACAAAATGCAATGAAATATTATCCCTGGCTGTTGCTCAGTGGGATAGGGGCATCAGGGTAATGTGTATTAGTGTGTGGGCTCGAGTCTCATATATATATATATATATATATAAGCTAATTTAATTTCTCTCACTCAAACCTAGGGCCCAATCTTGTTTTCAAGAGGAAACCCCAACTCGAATATAGCATAAACCCTACTCAATCAAAAACCCATACCTAATTTCGATCTTGAGATAAAAACCCCTTACTCTGAACCATAGCTAAATTTCGACTCAACCCATTGAAACACAAATCCAAACTCTAATATGTCAAATGAACTCTTTTGGACCACTGAGAAAAGCCTAATCCTACTCTATTACAGATGATGAAATACTAATTTTAAGTTCTATCTCTAATCTTAACAGAAGTTTGGTGATAAAAAAAAAAAAAAAAAAAAGTGTCGGATTTGAGATGTATTCGATATTTTTAGGTACTTCTGGACAAAACCGGGGATGTCTTTCATAAATTTAAGGAAAGAAAATGTAGCATCTTGCGCGGCAAAGCTTGCTTTATCAAAACAATACATAAAAACAAGCCAACAATACCTAGGTGTGCTGGTCGATCATTTCCATCTATATAAAGTACAAGGCTCAAACTCTAGTCCGCTTCCACAACAACATCAAGACTCTCGTGTTTGGATTTATGGTGAATTGAAATAAAATGAGGAGAAGCATCAAATCAAGAGAAAATAAGATATAAGAAGTTATGATGATCTTTTGTTTATAGTTATTTGATAGAATTTTTTTTTTTACTTTTTGTATAAAAAGAAAAGATTTTTTTGTTATTTAGTGGAAAAATAAGGTTGCTTTTTTATTTTATTTTTTTAAGAATGAGAGAATTTTGAATTTATGTACTTTTGATATAATCCATTGTCTTCTCTTGTATGGATAATAAAGGCTTCACTTCGCTTTAACTTTACTAGTAAAGTGCCAAACACGGGCACCAGCCAAGATAGCTCATGTGCTTTCTTGGCTCAGCTTAAGGTCTCGTCGAGCCTAATTTGAAGGGTCATTTATGAAAAGGAGTCGGGCTTTAGCAAAGCCATCCTTAACTTGGCTCAGTTTGAGAGTGGCTAATGAAGTGGCTCAGCACAGCATAAGATCTCTTAATTCTTCCCATGGAGTAGGAGTAAAGAAAAACAAAAGGTTTGCTTTTCAAAAATACAATCCCTGCTAGCATGAGGCCCTCCTGGATGCATCCAATCATAGGTGTTCGGAGATGAGAGCAGTAAGATATGGGTTAGGGATTAGCTAAATTTCACTCTAGTTAGATCATCCTTACTTTTGATTTTAAGGCCTCAAAGTTCAGCGGTTTCTTAAGTGCACTTTTATCGCAATTTAATCCAATTGTGAATAACGATCACCTCATAGTCAAGTAGGTGAGAATGATAATTCACGATGGAGTAGGTGTGTGTGAGAGGCAGATTGATCGTTATGGAAGATTTAGTTCCATGTTAGACTTTTTTTTTTTTTGAAAATGAAATAGAATTGAATACTATGTTATTACCCACTGAAAACACCTTGGCATCTGTTTCAGCTGCATCACCCCACTAAATATGTGCAGTGATCCTATCCAGAGCAGATCGATACCTTCGAGAACAGACTGCTGAAGACCAGTAATCTTTGCTCGAGGCAATGTTCATGACATTAATTCCAGCAAGAAAAATATTTATACTGCATCTACTAACGTCTTAAGGACGGTTCTAGTCTTGTGATTGTGAAAGGATGAGAAGTAAATAAAATACTGGATGTGGCCACAATCATGCGATGTGTCAATCTTTGGAAGTATTTTGATTACCAATTTGATAACTTTGTAATCCAAACATTATGGTTCTCCCCACGTTCTGCATTTCCCTAAAACCGTAATTGGGTGGACAGTGGACTGGATCCTCTTTTCCTCGAATTCATGTTTTGTGGCCTAAATTCATTACAGTTTTCTACGTTTCATTCAATAGGTGGATAGGGACGATTGAGATGAACTAGAATTACTTATTAACTTTATACAGAGTCCGACAAAGTCAACAAGTAGTCGCTTTGGCCGAGTGGTTAAGGCGTGTGCCTGCTAAGTACATGGGGTTTCCCCGCGAGAGTTCGAATCTCTCAGGCGACGAAAACAATTTTTCTATTTTAATTTCATGGCCCTTTGTGGATTGACTATCAAACTAATTTAATAACACCATTGAATTGACCTGACCTATAAGAAAAACCAAATGTAGGCATCTATTTTTTAAAGTCAGGGATCCTTGTATCAAGGCTCAGCACCAGTCAGTCTATAAACATCCGAACAGTGAGGGTTGTGGGGTGTTTTCTTCCTCTGCGAAAAGCTTTGAATGGGCCACCCATAATTAACAGAAAACCATTAAAAGGCATCAGTTGTTTTGGTTTGTGGGGTTGGTTGGTTTTGGTTTGTGGGGTTGGTTGGTTTTGGTTTGTTTTGTAAGCAACAGTTGGATGCATTTGTTTTTCAGGGGTTGTGGGGTATTTTCTTGCTACTGTAAGTAACAGTTGGGTGAGTGATAAATGTAACCTTCTGTCAAATTAAGAAGAGCTGTGGACCTGGGGTTGATTATAAAGGGTCCCACTTGGGCGTCATGGCCCCCCGACAGTAAGTAACAGTTGGATGAGTGACAAATGTATGTGCTTGACAATTAAACGAGGGTTGGGATTGATCATAAAAGGTCCCATGTGGGGCCCAAAAAACCCTCTCACGGTCGTTTCTCCGTAGCGTGGCCGCTTGAGAATTTAGACAACCTTATAAAAGGGGTTTTGTACAACCCATTGCCATATCAAACTCGGGCAAGCCATAACTGGAAGGAAATGTGGCAGGTCCAAGTAAGATCAATCATCATCGGCATTGTCAATTGTCATGGTCTTTATCCCATTGACCTATAGGAGGCCTAAGTTCCTGTGACCCGATCAGATTCACATCTAGCATATTTGGACACAAGCCCCATGCAGGTCGTATTTGGGTTAGCCCTGATTAGGCATATCTTTACAGTCTCAAGTCTTGTTTGGATCATTGGCAGTTTCACTGTTGGCTGCTTAGATCCTATGGTCTATATTATCAGCAAGCGGCCTGAGTTGTATCACAATTTATGACACCCGTATCTGTATAAAAATTTCTCAGATGATTGGAAATACCAAAAAAAAAAAAAAAAAAAAAGCTTAAATAACGTCATTAATATGTATTTCCACTTGTGTCCACAAGGACTGAAACCGCAAATATATAAGATTTTAAGCAATTTTAAGCACCAAAAGAATTCTGCCTCATCCAGTTGGCTTTAGCATAAACAAAAAACGCAAATGAAGTGACTGTCCCAACATCCAGCATCCACCGCCATTCATCAATGACCATACTTCTGAAACTCCCACTCGCTGTTATCTACATGTAAGCATCAAAGGAGAAACAAAATCATTATAAATCTTTTGGTATTAGTGAAAACCCATATCACAATCAGTCTGGGTACCTGGCAGAAGTACTGAGGTATATAATTTGTACAGCCCAAGAGGTTCGACAATTCATTTGGACCCATATTGTTCAATGATGGTTACCATCTTGCAAAGGCAATATAGAACTCCCCCCATTGAACAATCCCACAGCCATTATTCTGACATTTTATGCTTAAATAAAGAAATGAGGCTGTATTCTCTCCTTGAGCACCCATTTGCAAGCAAACTATCATATGAACTAGTGCAATGCCCCGTGCAATGCACGGTTTAACCTTATGAAAATTAAATAATAAAATAAATTTAATATTTAAATTAATTATTAATAAATGAATAAAAAATCTGAATGATAAATTCATTTGTGTGATTGCTAAATATAAGTTCATATTATCACATAATTAACTAAAAAGAACATAATAATGTTCGAGTTAAATTCCCAATAATGTTAGAAGCACATTTAAATTTTCAGTAAAATTGGAGGCGGGTCTTATTGAGTTGAATTACAAACCCACATTTAAAATAGAAACGATACCTTCAGCAGAATCTCGAGGCATACGAGAGAAATGGAGCGGCACCAATATTACACACATGGTCAAGTTTGTGTGAGTGAGGAGAAAGAGAAAGGAAAGTTTGTCTGAGGTGCAAAGGAAGATGAGTCTAAATGCTTTAGAAGAGACGTTTCCTTGGGAGGGAGATGCAATATTTTTTTATCTATCTATCCTTGGAGTCCTTGGATATACCATGCTGATGTGGCTCAAGGAGAGAGGAGATTTGCCTTTTTTTCCCTCTTATCTCCTCTAACTAATATCCAACTTTAAGGTATAGAATAGGGTTTTGTTGTAAAGTTCCTTGCAGATTGCATCCATGGTGGCACCACTCAATCAATGGTTTGTCACTAAGAGGTGAGGCCACATTTACTGCATGGAAATCTGAACAAACTGTTGACTCTCTTGGGTTATAGTTTTCAGCTATGAAATAGGAGAGTCAGAAATCTTATTATGTGGGACTATTTCTCAGACTTTTCCAACCCAAATTAATCAGTACTGACGTGGATTGGGATGCTAATTATTAAAATGGAGAAACAAATAACCATTGGCTACGATATTCAAATAGGCATTGAATGTGGGATAGATACACCCAAACTCATAATAAAATGACAGGAGCAAAAGGTAGAAGATGCAAATTCACATACCTAATGGACACACTTGGCGGGTCTTGAGCCAGCGACTGATGCAGTGAAAGTGAAATGCATGGTTACACACACCTGTTGAAATGGAACAAGAACAATGGTTTCAGTCAAAAAATGTGCAAACGCAATAATCCAAAAGCAAAAGGTCTACTAACAGACTTTTGGGATGTCATTTGGGTAGGGAATGTGTCCCAAAAAGCCAAATATCCAGGTCTTTATAGAGTAATCATAAATAAAAACTCTTGGTCAACAAGCACTATGTGTGATTGAGGGTTAGTATTGTGTCTATCCTTCAGGAGTTTGGTAGGGTCAAAGTCAACAGAGTATGAACCTCTGTTGGGCTCTCTATTTAACGTTTTCTCCTTGCAGGAATGAGATAAGACACTCAAATTTGGTTCCCTTTCTCCCTCTCCCTCAAAAGACGTTCTCTTTATTCTTCTGCTAACCCATGCTCCCAAGGCTGTTGGCTAGAAGCTCAAGGAAAATCTTGAGGGCTAACAACCTTGATTGTGCTGTCCATTCACATCTGAGAGTTGGATTTTTAATTCTAATTCAACAGTAGTATTGGCTATAAGAGAAGCCTTACGATTTTCTCCACATATTTCTCAAAGAAGTTAATTGTGGAAAGATACTCTTCTAAAGCGTTGGTATGATTGTCATAAGATGGTTGCTCACCATAAGGATTTAAACTTAATTTTAATGAAATCAAGATGCTTCAAGAGTCACAGGATGTAGAGTTTGTGCATAGTTATAGGAAGGCCACTGAGTGGATGAATCTTTGGCCCAAGTCTGGCCTGGACAGAACTCTATTGTTTGCAGGCTCTTCTTTGTAACTTTCTTCTAGCAGTATAAATCTTTAGCACCTACCTTTTCTGCTCTTTCCTTCTTTTACTTTCTATTCCATATCTTTAAAAAAGTCTTTACTACCGATCGATTAAAAAAACTCAAGAAGAAAGAAGAAGATTTTTTTAGTAAAATGGTTACAAGATATAAAAAATGAAGACAGAACATACTTAATGCTTTCTTTTTTTTTTTTTTTTTTTTTGCTAAATACATTTAGTGCAAATTTACTTGTCTATATAGAGTACAAATTTAGTACCTCTGCAAGTGAAAAAAAAAAAAAAAAAAACAAACAATTTGGACAAGATTAAAAACCAATAAGGTCCACAATAACCACCCCACTTGATGAAGGGCCCACCCAACACCCCACAAGAGAGAATAAGCAAAGCAAACGGAAGGTCAGGCTGTAATTGGGGAAGAAGATGCCCTGGGCGGATGGAGAAACTAGGTCTAGCTTCTCCACTAGCATTAATAAGCTAATTACGCTTCAATAAGAGCTAAAGATCACGAGCTACTCACTACATGGAGACAAAGAACGATGAATTGACAGGAGGATAATGGATTCCAACATTCAAAGAAACTATACAATAAAAGTTGTGAAGGAACCTAATTTCGAGTATATCTATGGACTACCATATTGTAAATATCTGTACCATTCCAAATATACCATACCAATATGTGCCAACTAACCTAGAGATCTGTTAGGATTACGGATTGATTGTAATTAAAGAGGATTGGTTGTAATTCCCACATTTAACAGATTGTACTTGCTAAATATACGTGAAGAGACATTATAAAAGGGGGATCCAACTACCGAAGAGGGTGACTCAAATTTTCACAGAAATTATCTTCTTCATGGAAAAGTTGTTACGAGTTAGGGATTGAGAAGGATATTATAAAGATGACCACTCCAGTGTGGAAAAACTATGATTGTTGTGTGATACATGAGTGCCAGTACAGTCAAAGGAACATTTTAGAAGAAGACAATGAAGAAACAGAAAGAAGAAAATTTATGCGATTGCACTGCATATGCCAGGATGGTAGGGCTAACATGGGGAAAAAATTAGGAATAGGCACACAAGAAAAATTCAAATATGGTCCAGTAGAAGAGAAAATAAAGGATGTCCATTTAAGAATCATCACCCTCAAGCATGCATGGCTGAAAAATACAAAGACTTCCTTTGGTGTTCTACAATTGACAAAATAGAAACCCTTTTGGGTCTTGTTGCATGGCTAGAGTAAGATTCTAGTAGCTAAAAAATTCAGTTAATCATTCTGCCATAGCTTCGGAATTCTATTTAGAAAAAAAAAAAGACTTATCTAAGACCTCTACAACATCAATCCTCCTAAACAATCAAGAAAGCCTTCCAAACGAATTCTCCCATATATATAGAACAATTTTCCTGATTGTAACAGCTCCCTAATAAATAGGGACTGTAGTAGTAGTAACCAAACCAAACCAAACCAAGCATTTTCCCACTAAGTGGGGTCGGCTATATGGATTTGATGACGCCAATCAAATCTGTTTAGGGCCATGTCTTCCGTTAGATCCATATAGGCAAGGTCATATTTAATAGTTTCATTCCAACTTCTCTTGGGTCTCCCTCTCCCTCTCCTACTCCTGACAATCTCCATGCTTTCACACATTTTAACAGATGCCTTCGTTGGACGCCTTCTAACATGGCTGATCCATCGCAGTCGATTTTCTCTCATTTTATCTCCAATCGGTGCTATTCCTACTTTGCCCCTAATCTCCTCGTTCCTAATCCTATCTCTCCTTGTGATCCCGCACATCCATCTTAGCATTCTCATCTCCGCAACTTCCATCTTCTTAACATGATTATACTTTACTGCCCAACACTCTGATCCATATAACAACGCTAGGCGTACCGCCACCTTATAATATTTTCCTTTAACCTTGAGGGGGACTTTCCGATCACACAAGACGCCCGAAGCACTCCTCCATTTGGTCCACCCGCCTGAATCCTGTGGCTTAAATCAGTATCAATCCCTCCATCATGTTGCACCATAGATCCAAGGTATCTAAAACTTTCTTTCTCTACAATCTTTTGTGTGCCCAAACTTACTTCTATGTTACCATGTGTCTTACTTTGACTAAACTTGCATTCCATATATTCCGTCTTGCACCGACTTAGCCTAAACCCTTTAGTCTCTAACGTTTTCCGCCACAATTCTAGCTTAGCATTCGGTCCTTCTCTCGTCTTATCCACTAAAACAATGTCATCTGCAAATAGCATACACCACGGCACCTCATCCTTGATATGTCCTGTAATGTCATCCATAACTAGGGCAAACAAGTACGGGCTTAACGCTGAACCTTGGTGTAGACTGATCGTGATAGGAAACTCTTTAGTCTCTCCGCCAGTCGTTCTTATAGATGTCACGACTCTATCATACATATCCTTTATCGCCTCAATATATATGACACTCTTTTCTTTTCCAGTACTCTCCATAGAATCTCCCTAAGAACCCAGTCATAGGCCTTCTCCAAGTCAATGAACACCATATGTAAATCTCTCTGACCTTCTCTATACTGTTCCATTAACCTTCTCAGGAGAAAAATAGCCTCCATGGTTGATCTCTCAGGCATGAAACCAAATTGATTCTCTGAAACGTTTGTTGTTCTTCTTAGTCTTCTCTCAATAACTCTCCCATAATTTCATCGTATGACTCATCAATTTAATCCCGCGGCAGTTCGCACAGTTCTGAATATCTCCTTTGTTCTTGTTTATGGGTATAAGAATACTTTTCCTCCATGCATCAGGCATCTTCTTGCTCTTTAGCACTACATTAAAAAGCTTTGTCAACCAACTTATGCCATCCTCTCCTAAGCACCTCCAGACCTCAATAAGGATACCATCTGGCCCAACCACTTTCCCATTCATCATCATTTTCAATACTTCTTTAACTTCTTCCCTACTGATTCTCCTATAGAACATATGATTTGATTTTTCTCTATAAATGGTAAGCTGGCCTAATTGTATGTCACTACTACTGCTTTCGTTAAATAACTTGTAGAAGTAGCTCTTCCAACGCTCTTTTATCTCCTCTTCCTTTACTAATACTTTTTCATCCTCATCCTTAATGCATTTAACTTGGTTTAAGTCCTTGGTCCGCCTATCTCTGGCTTTAGCGAGCTTGAAAATCTCTCTTTCGCCTTCCTTAGTATCGAGTCGCCTATATAGCTCCTTAAATGCCTTTGCCTTGGCCTCATTAACTGCCTTTTTGGTTTCTCTTTTTGCTTCTTTATACCTCTCCAAGTTCTCTCCATTTCGATCATTTTGCCAAGTTTTAAAGCACTCTCTTTTAACTCTTTTCTTGTCTTGGACGACCTCGCTCCACCACCATGCATCTTTCTGTGCCGGAGCACCCCCTTTGGATTCTCCTAAAACTTCTTTCCCTACCCTCCTAATACACTCTACTACCTTATCCCACATAATATTTGCACTCTCATTTACCGCCCAAATGTCTTCCTTTAGTACTCTTTCCCTAAATGCTAGTTGCTTATCTCCTTTCAAGTTCCACCACTTAGTCCTTGAAAATCTATCCAACTTCTTTTTTCTAGTCCACCTTTGTAGCTGCACATCTAAGATCAACAACCTATGTTGGGAAGTCAAGCTCTCCCCCGGTATAACCTTGCAATCTTTACAAGCTAAGTGGTCTCTTCTCCTAGTTAAGAAGAAGTCAATCTGTGTCCTTAAGGAGTTACTCTTGTAAGTCACTAAATGCTCCTCTCTCTTCCTAAAAATTGTGTTAGTTATCAAGAGATCATAAGCCACTGCAAACTCCAAAATATCCTTCCCTTCTTCATTTCTATTACCGTATCCATGTCCCCCATGTACTCCTATATATCCATCTACGTCACGTCCTACATGACCGTTCAAATCTCCTCCTATGAAGACCATCTCGCTTTGGGGTATCTTTAGTAGTACTCCTTCCTAGTCTTCCCAAAACTTTTCCTTATGTCCATCTCCTAAGCCCACCTGGGGGGCATAAGCACTAATAACGTTCACTATCTCTTCTCCTAACACTAACTTAATTACAATAATCCTATCTCCAGAGCGTTTTACATTAACTATATCTTCCTTTAAGTCCTTGTTTACCACTATGCCGACCCCATTCCTCGATCTATTAAGTCCCGTATACCATAACTTATACCCAGTCCTCTCAATCTCTTTAGCTTTCTGTCCCACCCACCTTGTCTCTTAAAAGCAAGCAATTGTGATTCATCTCATTTCCATTGTATCCACAACTTCCATAAGTTTCCCAGTCGGGCTCCCAATGTTCCAAGTACCTAATATCAGCCTTCTATTTTGGACTAGCTTCCTTACCCCCCCACACTCGTCCAATAAAGTGTGAGGACCCTTATCTATTTATCACTGCACCCAGACGCCGATGCAGCGGTCCTTACTCACTTATCACTGTACTTGGACCATACAGCACGTTGCTAAGTAAGGGACGCCCCCACGAAATTTCATTAGGTCCCAAATCCATAAAGAAATCCGACTGAGTATTGTGCTGGCTGTCGACTTCCTAACGCACAACCCTCCTCCTTTGTCCGGACTTGGGACCGGCTATGTCAAGGATACCCCAACATAGTCAGGACAAAGTAGTAGTAGTAGTAGTAGTAATAATAATAATAATAATAATGACTATCATATTGACTTGCCCTAAGTCTTCTCATATTCTACTATATTTGCAACCCCTTCAAAATCCTGAATCCCACTAGAAGATAATGAGGAAAATCTCCTTCAGTTATATGTAAATAATGTAAGAGGAAAATCCCTAATCTGAATTATCACTTCCCAAATTAGACTTTCTCCAAAACTCGAATTGCCTTTCTACTCTATATTGACATTATGAAACATCAATTGCCACTAAAGATTTAATAGCTAACTTCCTGATGACATGCCAAACTTCAAATTGAAAGCACATGAGCTATATCTTATTTAAAGAAAAACACACTGCTCGCATTTCAATGGAGGAAAAAAGAGATATAGAGATCATTGAGTAAAGAAAAACCAGAATTCACAAAACACAAAGAGTACCCCATGCAACCGTGCACTCCTCGCTTGTTGCGCTTGCTTGATTTGCTTGGCACTCAATGCCTACAGCATTAAAAACAACAAACATATAAGAATAAAAGCAATAATTAGAAGCAAACTCGCATGTAGCTCAAATAAATCACAATCACTTGGACTAATTGGGCATTAGAGATAACAACAAGATGGTTTCTGTCATCATCAAGTTTAATAATGTACAGTGCTCCAAACCCATGTTGGCCAGTTTCCCTAGAGAAAAATCAGCCAAAGCCCTCTGGGGTTTTCTAATAGAATGAATCCAATAAGCCAAACAAGCCCCAACCAGTTCAAATATATTGGAAGACACTCCACCATGCAATTAATCGGGCATGTAAAACCTCAATTCACACTTCCCATTCAGCAAATATTTCTCCAAACTCTAATTGAAACATTGGGTCACATCCAAACACACTTAAACAGTAAGAACCCAATAGGGCGAAATCCAATAGAAAGTGAAAGAAAGAGAACTCACAGAGATCCATGATGTGGTTCCTGCAAATTGCGCAGTTATCAACAACAATATCTGCATAAATCATTAAAAACACAAACAAAGCAAACCAAACCAAACATCAGACTAATCATAGAATCAAGGTTCAAGTTCAAAAGAAAAACGACAAGAGAGAGAGAGACAAAGCGATGGAAGGGCACGATTGTAATATATGCATACCCCAAGCCCAAAGAGAGACGGCGTTCCACTTCTTGATCTCGAAGCATTTGGGCTTTTTGGAAGAAGAGGAAGATGGCCCTGCACTGATCGAGCTTTCGGCTAGAGTCATGTTCACATCCACGTCCAGAGAAGCCATGGCTGCTTTCTTCAATTGAAAGGGCTCTTCTTCTCTTCTCCTCTCTTCTCTTGGTAAATAGGGTTTTTCTTCTCTTCTTCTTCGGCTTGGACTTTGGTAAATAGGGTTTTGCTTCTCTTCTTCGGTTAGGACTTTTGGGGATGATGTCCACACTTTCTAAAATTGTATTGTTTTGTTGGGCTTCTATTATTGAAGAATTGCCAAACTACTGTATGACACGTGGTGGCCTGGTAGGTTATGTGGTACTCATCTATTCAAATCTAAACCGTTTGAAATAAATTTTATCTTATTATATGAAATTTTTTTAAATTTCGGTAATATTCACGTGATAACTAGCTTTCACATGTTATATGAGAACTTTTTTTTTTGTCCAATTGTGGGCCTCATTTGGGAATGGGGCCAGGGGGGATGAAAAGATGTATATGAGACCACTCCAAGTATCAAATTTGACCCCAAACTCATGCTCCTGACCCCTTCATCCATGACCCACAAGTTTAATGACTTTATATTCAAAAAAATATTCAACCCTCGATCCAACGGTTCAGTCCATTCGAATGCATGTCAATCCTTGGGATTAGTGATTATCAGGGGATTCCCTATTGGTTGTAAAGTTTGGATGAATTACTAGTTGGATCTCGCAAAAAAGTTCTCATATAATATGTGAGAACTAGTTTTCACCTTGATATTTCCCTTTAAATTTTAAGTGAAGTCCAGGTGATAAAAAAGATGATTTACATTGTCACTTTTTTTTATTGAAATAGTCGAACAAGTCAAGCCATGTAATTTGAGGGCTTTTATTTTGAATGATTTAAATTTTAATAAATGGGTCCCATTGTGGAGGCCTACTCCTTTTAGGTTAAAGCCTATACGTGGACTAGGATCTATCATTGGTCTTTATAGATATTCCACGGTGTTATTTTAGAAAAGACTTAAAAATATTAAGAGTTTTTTGCCGTAAAAAAAAATAAGAGTTCTTTAAAAAAAAAAAAAGGCTCAACATTTTCGCATGACTTCAATAAGAAAAGAGTTATTTTCGAAGAGTCCCCTACATTTTTCACTTGAGTTCAATAAAAATCTTATATTTTGTGCTTTTACTAAAATCCCTTTTGATTTTTAACAATCAAATTCGTAAATATATAATTACATTCTCCAATTGTTTGCTTTTAACCGATCCAACCTTAAATAATACTCAAATGATTCCCGTGATATTTTGCCAAAATAGATGCTCCGGTTTTGGACTTTCATGTAGAGGGCCTTCGTTTAGAATTGATCAAATCTCACATTATTTTGACTATTATTCTTCATGTGATTTTATCACAATAACTTTAAACAATGTATATTAATTAAGTTTTAAAGAACTAAAACTAAAGGCTTAAATCATTTGATTAGCTTCTCTATCCACACTCGATGCTACGTTTTTTTCATAATTCACATCCATGCTTTTCCATCATGATATCTCCTTAAGTCCATATGCATCTAGACGGGTTCAAACCTAACTCGAGTTGACTTGACAGCATTTGCTAAGCATAAAAGATGATATTTTTGTCATTTGTCCATAAATACTAAGGGTTGTTTGACAAAGTTCACATGATACTTGATTCAATTGTGCACCCTTTTGCCTAGTATTATATATTAAAGCAATAGGGAGGTTGATTCTTAAAGTTGCCGCATCAACACTCCTGAGCCTCGTGTTGCCATTTCGGCTTTCCCAAAATCGCCATCTAAGTCTTCTCCATTCCTAGAATCCAGACTCTTATCTCTTTTATAGCAACCCTCGATTTTCATTTACGATTCTTATATATCTTCTACTCATTTATCTTCTTAAGTTTCTCAAACTTTGTCATTATTTAACAACTCATTTAAATACATAAAACTCTATTGATCTTAATGTTTTACTACCCCAAGCCTACCTATACGAACAAGTATAGTATAATATCTACTTAATTGTCCATTTTATCCACCTTTGGACCTTCTTATTTAAAATGTGTGTATTAATCTTCCTATTTCACCGAAACACATCTTAAATATTTAATATCCTAAAAAAAAAAAATCACGACTCTTCATAAATATAAAGATACTGGCCTCTAATATTTAGGCCTGTGCAAATCAATATCTAAATCACGCAATGTTTTTTGGTGGGCCCACTTAAGAAACAATCTAAACAATTAAAAATAAACTAGCACAGCACGGGCGAGTCCATACATTGCCAATTAAACATCTATATATTCTAAAAATAGATATAAAAATTAATTAATAATCATTGCAAATTAAGATTTAAATTTTTAGCAGACTTTAATTGAGGAATTGGGAATCAAAGAAGAGAGAGAGAGAGAGAGAGAGTCATAGCAAACATGTTAAAAATTAAAAGAGAAATGAACTGAACAAAATTATTTTCTCTTCATAAATGAATGAAAGAAAACATCATACATACTTTAAAAGAACAAACAACTTTAGGAAACTTATCAAACATATTATACGCAAATCCACATTATAAGCAAAAGAAGTCAATGAGCAAGAGTAGAAAGGAGTAGGAGAAGTAAGTTATAAAGAGAGTTTGGGGATTAAATGAATAGAAGTTGTGTAGAAAGGAAGGTGCCTTAAAAAAGAATAAGAAAAATGGAGAATGAAAAGTAAAAAGTAGATTTAGATGGTTACATGAGATAGGAGCCATTGGGTGTATGAGATGAGAGATAGTGAGACGAGAAATAAGAAATGAGTTAGGGAGTTGCTATAGGCACACAAGAAATCTCCCTTTCCACACACACATTTAAAAAAATTTTAAAAATCCTATGAAGTTACATTTTTGCCCACCCTCCTCCTTTCTCTCACCCCACCTTCCCTCCCCCCTCCGGCGCTGCCCTGCACCGGCGGCAGCCACCAGCTCCGGCCCAAGACGGCGGCGGATCCCTCTGCTCCCTCTCCTTGTCCCACTGTTTTCTTTCTCCCGTCTCCCTTTCTCTCCCTCCCCATCTCAGGCTCGAGCCTGAACCAGCAGTGTTGCAGAGGGGGAGCAGCGAAGCTTGACGACCTTAGGGAGGCCGGTGTCGGAGCTGTGGACGAGGAAGGGGCTCAAGGTGGGGCCCAGTACCAGGCCCCCTTCCCCTTGATGGCCTTGCATCGGACGATCACCAGCCCTTCATATTGCTTGTGCATCTTCTGCAACAACCCCACCAGCAGATGATGCAGAGACCGATATCGATATCGAGTCTAAGGGAGAGTTTGAAGAAGCTGTAGCGGCCATCATCCGTGTCGGCTCTGGGTTATGTCGTTTCAGTGGAAGCTACTCGTCGCCTTCCATGGGAAGCCTTGGCAAAGGAAAGGAAGGGAGAGGGAGAAGGAGAAAGATGGTGTCACGTCCCCAAAATACAACCAAGGGATAACGTGAAAAATAAGAATAAATATTTAATTTTCTGTGTTTAATACAACACAAGCTTCCAAAAGTGGACCCACATAGCAAACCGTGGTGAGTCAAAATAAATTTCATTAAATGCAATTGAAGCTTTATTCAATTGGTATTCAAGATTCATAGTCAAGATCCAACACAATCATCAGATGAAGAAGTAATAGTTAAAGTTGTAGAATAAATCAAACAATTATTAAGGAAAAGTTTTTCATTAAATAAAGTTCATCTAAAGAAGTTCTACGATGACGTTCTCTCTCATGCAGGCTTAGACGGCTCCATAGCCATCTCCGGCTCTCCACTCAGGTTCGTCAATTGGTTCAAACGCTTTTAACCATCATCCGTCTCCACAGTAGGGTAGGGGTGAGTACCTATGCACCAATAAACAAAGTAAACAGCAAGTATGAAAGCATAATTCATAAATAAAATACAAGATCAATGTGAGTAATGACAGGTAATGATCATAAGAAATTAACACCACATAATGACGAAAAGAACATATACTCTAAATCCAATATACACAAATAGAGCAATACAATAATCACACAGAAGCACAGCTACTATTTTGGGTGGTCAGCCCTAACTATAAAGCAGGAAAACCCGTTCGAAGGCCGGCGGTCAAAACCGGTTCGTAATCGAAATCGTAGGCCGGATAAACCAGTTGGAAATGCGGATATTACAGTGTCCGTACACATCAATGATCAGCCGTCCAAATACAACTGCAGTCGTTCGAATATGACCCAATCAATATACATATATATACATATCATAGTATAATAGACATAATGATTTGTAAAACTCTGACACAGAAACTTAAGTCAAAGTGAAGGGCTGGCAGCACAATAATCCATAATCGAATACCAATCGAATCATTCAATTAAACATCAACAATATCTCAATCGACTGCCATGCCACATCACGGTCCATATCCAATCAATCATATGGTGTGCAACTAATAGACCAATATCATGTATGCAAACTCGAAGGTCAAGAAATAATCACAAGTCAATCCTAAGGTCAAACATAAGGTCTCATACCCGACAACTACATGAATCTCTAATAGATATAAGATCAACACATCCCCTCTCAATCAATGGTGCATAGACCAAATTAAGGGTTTTCCAATAGAGATGGGTTGAGCTTGAATCTATTAGGATTTCCCCGAGGTCATACCAGGCACTAAACCTCATGCTAGTAAGATACCGTTTGCCCGGACGGTATTTACTCGGTCCAAAAATCTAATTAATAAAGTACAAAAATATAATTTTAACATATTAAAAACCATAGATATGATTTAATATTAATTTGCAAAAAATAATAATCTTAGTTTATAATTTGAGAAAAACAGAGGACCCCATCCAAAACATCTTCCACATTCAAAATAGTCAAAAGGTATAATTTAAGTTTATTAAGGCTACAGGGGCTTTCTCCAATTTTTAGAAACCTAAAAGGGCCTTAATACTATAACCTAATAGTTTGTCACCAAGTGATTCCCTCTTTTCTAAAACTTGCCCAGGTCAACACAATGATCTAATTGGGATCATTAAAGCTTAAGGGTCCTTTTTATAAATCCTAGAAATTCATGGAGCATGGTAGTAACTTAAAGTTCCGTCACATGAAGAAACACCTTTTTCCAAAGGGTGATTCTAAATGCACCCACCCATGAAGTGCTGAAGACACCTACTCCCCCTTATGAACAGTGAATACCCATTTCCAAAACAAGTCCAAGTCAACTGCCCCTCCTTTTCATTTCCAACCTATGTACAGAACGCACACTTTCAAAGCCCATTAGAATTTTGTGCTTCACGCCTGCAGCAACAAAGACTCAGAATAGTGGGGCTCACAAATCACAACCTCAGATCAAGCACACCTTCATGGTCGCCCAGCCCTATACGGCTAGATGACCGGACCAGATCTGTGATCATATCGTCCAGTGGGTCCCACAACTGCCTGATGCCCAAACTGAATTTTTCCATTCAAACTCGCCCACTGCTGATCAAGCTTCAGGATGGTGGCCCAAACGGGGTCCGCTGCCTACGGGTCCATCATCTTTGAAGTTGCCTGTGGGTCCTCCTTCGGATTCACGGACAGGATCTAACATTCGGGCCCACCCAGGGTCCACGGTCCAATCACAGTTGTCTGGGAATCTGCTATAGGTCCGGTCCGGTCCAGTTCTCACTGGTTTCGATTTCCAAAGGGTTTTCCATCCAACCTATCTACTTGGATGAGGGATTCCTAAGCCCAATTGGGGTGGGCAATGGTTGACAACAATTTGGGAAAACACTGCAGTAGTGATAAATCAATCACAATATAACATAATAAAATTATGAAAAGGGCATTAACGGGGTTTCTACGTGCATCCACAAGGGAATCAAAGAGAAATACAAGCATTTAATTTACAAATTATGATTGGATACTTGCCTGATGTCGGCGATTGTAGGAGACTATCAATAATTCCCACTGCAAAAGCCCAAAGCGCTAACCTAGAGAAAAGTTGAAAGAGAGAGAGTTGTGTGCGAAAGTAAGAGTGTGGTGGTAGTATATAAATAAGGAATAAGAATAAGAGTTGTAGTTTAACTTAATTTCTATAGAAATAGAGTTTGATTTCTAAATATATAGGGGTTTGGTTTAGACAAGAATTATACCCGCTAAACTGGGCTGAGTTAACTATGGGTCAAGATCCCTATCCAACAAACCTAACTCACCAAATCTAAGCCTAACGTGGTCCCCACTTAGATTAATTGCGTATTTAATTAAAATACAATCAATTATATAATAATAATAAATAATATATATACTAACCAAAACGTGACAGATGGGGAGGGAGGGGGAGAGAAAGGGAGGAGAGAGACATGGTCACTGCCGGTCCTGGCGAGAGCCAGTTGCTGCCGTCGGTCCAGGCTGGAGACGAAGATGGGGAGGGAGAGAAAGGGAGAAGGGAGAGAGAAAACAGTGGGAGAGGGAGAGAGGGAGGGAATGGAGGGGAGGAGAGGGATTTGTCGCCGTCCCGGGCCGAAGCCGGTGGCCGCCGCTGGGGCACGGCAGCGCCGGAGGTGGAGGGAAGGTGTGGGAGAAAATGGATGAGGGTGGGCCAAAATATAATTTCATAGGGTTTTTTTATATTTTTTTAAAATGTGTGTGGGAAGGGAGATTTCTTGTGTGTCAATAGTAGCTCCAATGAGTTATCAGGAGTGGGAAGTTACCATTAGAAGTGGGAAGAAATCGTGATGTGTTTATTGGGATAACTTCGAAGTCCAAATTACAACGGACGGATTTAATTAATGCCAAAACGCTTGGCTTTAAAATATTATACAATCGCATTCAATTTTATAGTGCTCGAAGAGACTTCACATACGAGTTGGAGCTGCAATATAGATGATCAAATCGGCAAAATTCAATTGTTTTATAGGGATGAAATAAAGAGAGGGGTGGCTGGATCGTCTGTGTCGGCACACCGTATGAAGAATTATAAAAAAATTGTATAAATTGACACATTTTCCTGAGTAGCATCGCCAATTGTTTGATAAGTCAACAAAGCCTAAGTTGGATCGGGAGTAGTCGGGACGCATCAACATGAAAATATCCTTTTGAAGAGCTTTAGTGAGTGACTCAAGTGGCCCCGCCAACTAAATGCGGGACCAATTTTAAACCTTATGCACGATTTAAACTGAAACTATATTTGGCGGGACCAATTTTAAACCTTATGCACGATTTAAAATTTTAAACTGAAACTATATTTCACGCAACATCATGGGTGCCTCTCAAAGTCTGATGAATTTGAGCCATCTCTTTCTAAATTCTCGATCTTTTTATCTCATTACACCATTTTAAATTACCCCAACGTTCACCCTTACATGTCATTTGTGCTCACTGTCAATAGATAGTGTAAAAAACGATTAATAATTGATTTTCGTCATTTTAGAACCAGGCCCGGCTAGCCCGACGGTAGGACAAGCCATAGGTAGTGTCAGCCCCTCTGAGCTATAGACCTGAATAGCGCACATGAGTATATTGAGTACGAATATGGGTGCTCACGGACCGGGCTAGCCCGAGCCTAATCTGATTTGAACTGCATTTGGGCCTTTTAATTTAGCATTCGGGCGGGACTCGGACATGCAGTTTAGAAGCGGGGCCGTGGCCGGGCCTGAATTTTTCTGGGCGGCCCATGAACGACCCCTAAGTACAAGGCTCGGACAAGCCGGGCCCTCTGACATCCCTTTCCTTTGCACTACACTGCATGGCAAAGAGCATGACCCCACTACTTGGACGGATCAGGCTCAACAAACCATACATAAAACGTCCTACATTGCCGGCAACTGACCATATACAATTTGATTGGACGCTTAGAACAAAAGGCATGCCGGCCTGCACCGGCCAAATGCAAGGTGATCACGATTGGAACGTGGCGACACTGGCCCCTGCAAACGATAGAACCCATTGTTTGTCTTCCACCATGAAAAATAGTGCTATAACCTGCACATTACGGCACTTTTGTGTGCACACCCTTTTTGAGGAAAGGAGAAATTACCACGTCAGCAAATTCCATTGAAATAGAAACCTTAAAAAATGATTTCTGTAGAATTTAGAAATTCATGTTTGGTGTAAAAAAAAATTTCTCATTAAATTGGTGTTAAAGTTGTTTGGTGCGGCTGTGAATTTCTTATAGAAAATCAAAATTTTATATTTGGTGAAATAATTATTTGAAGAAAAATAACATAATATGTATATTATTTATTTAACATCAAATAATAATTTATTTAAAGAAATAAGAAATGAAAGAGTTGTAGGATTTTGGGTTAAAAAGGACAAAAGTGAGGAAAATATGGAGATTTTTTTCGAAGAAATACATTTCTCATACCCCCAATAGGAAACTCATTTCCACCATTATTAAGGAAAATGTTGACGAGGTAAGAAAACATTTTCGTAGAATTGTTTCCCACCAAACGCCTGAAAATTAGTTTTTCCGCGGAAAACCATCAATTTTTCCGCCGAAAAGTGTTACACAAACACGCCCTTAGAGTCCAGACACATAATCCAAAATTCGCAGCCCGCCATTTTGAAAATTCAGCCTATTGATTTTTTCCTTAGATACATGATGGATAGGATAAAAAAAAATAGTTCATACTTCCAACAAAGGAAAAAAAAAAATATATATATATATATATATATACAAAACAATAAGACATCCAATTTGCCAATCCAAGTTTAGTTAGCGCGACACCCCCTCCATGAAATAACCTTAAATTAATCATTGGTTTCAGCACAAATGGTGGCAGACTTGGGTCATTCACACCCTTTCTACCCGGACTCACACATCTTTTCATGCCTTAAATTTATATAATACAAGGAAAACCAAATAAACCATATGAAGGTTGAGTCATATGAATCATCATACATCAAAATTACTGGGTCAAGGCTTTAATAACGATGAACAACCAAATCTACCCCATGACTTGCTCAGGTAGCCTTGAATTTTACACTAAAACTTCTTCATTTTTAAGATATATCATAACAAATTAATTCTCGATGAACTTCTAATTGCGAGATCATACTTGCCCTTGACCGGCTCAATTTTGAGCCAACAACCCTTTAATTTTTTACTATATGATTTATCACTTATCACTATCTACATAACTACATTTGATATAAATACTACCAATACACCATACTAAAATAAATGTATAGCAGTCATGAACGAAGCTGTCATGACAATAAAAAACTTAGAAGTCTGAAGTCTGAACCCCACCTCTAGAAGAAGATCCGGGCAAGTAACCCGTTTAACCCAACCATACATCTTGTTCATGGAAGATGCATCAGCATAGAATAAAAAACTATTTGGTGGAATACGCACATGGGAGAGTCTAGCTTATCCTATGAAACCTCAAAAAATCCAAAATTCATATTGCATCCATTGCCAATACCCTTCATGGCTTCCGAAGAAGAGCAGCTTCTTCTAACACCCACCCGCCGGACCACAATTTTACGGTGGCCTTCAATTCCGAAGCCTTCGACACCATACGCTTCCAAGAGCCGCACAAAGCGTAGAAAACTCCCTACGGTGCGTCTCGGAGGGAATCGTAGGAAAAGAGGAGGGTTTTCTCTAGTTGGAGTGTTTCGACGCACGAGGCTTCGATGGCTGAGATTGCGCTATTCGAGCATGATCAAGAGGATCAAGGGCTTGTATTCGTCGATCGTGAAGGACCTGATAAAAGCTGGTACGACGATCGAGGAAGTACAGAGGAGGATTATGTTTGAAACGTATTTTACAGTGCCCGTCATAGGCATCGGAGCTGCGGGAGTACCTTCTCATTTGGTCACACAGCGTACGTGAGCGAGAGAATAAGACCGAATCCAACGGTTTTAAATGTTTCTTTTTTATCTTTGATGTTGTAAGTATCAAAGTATGTCTTATGTGATTAACTGATGATGGATACTGGTGGGTTGATTCATCTTTGTGCACTGTCTTTAACGCGCAACGGTTGTGATTTTTCCATTCATGGTTTAGCCATGCATGAATGAACAATAGACCGAAGAAGGTGTGCGTTTGTGTTTCTTATGTTTGGGTGTATATGTTTCTCATACCATGGACTATGCGTTTGGAATCCGGATTTTGATTCTCTCACTTATGTAACATTTGCGAATCAAATTCTTGGAAAGAAGATTTTCGATTTTCAATTTCCATAAATGATGAAAAATCCATGTCTGGCATCATAAAATCTTAAAGATTTTTGGACCAATAAAAATCTTGATTTTTGAGGATTTTTACGTCTTAACCTCCCTTGTGGGATTTGGAAATTCTTGTATTCATGGATTTGCACACTGAAATCAAATTTTCTCATCTCGATAGATACTGATATTTATGTAAAGTCCTTTGGCTATACAAATCCTTAGCAATGAATCTTTCTTTTAAGGACGATGAATTATTTTTAGATCTACAAACTCTTTACCTATTTGTTACCAATGTCCTCATAAAGAATTTTCAAGTTTAATGAGTGGAAACGTTGGGTAGCCTACCTATTAAAAATTTGAGTAAATGAAATAAATGAATGACCTCCCATTTATTACCTATTAAAACTTTGAGTAAATGAATGACCTCCCATTTATGAGATAACCCCAAATTCTACATACATGGTGAGGGGCTTTTTTTGAGCGATTTACTTTCCAATAAGTGGGCATCATTATAGAGTTCTAATCCTTCAACTTAGTGATTCTCGAGTTAGCTACCTAGACCATTATACAATGAAAGAAAAGATGCAAGTTAGATAAATAATAAAGAGTTGACAAACAATTTAGGGCCTTCAAGAAGAGCCAAAATTGCTGTTGTACATTTCATTATAGGATAAAAACAGATAGATTCTTAAAAATCTGAAATTAAAGGAAAATTAAAGCATAAAATGATAAGGAAAGATAGAAAACATTTTAAGATACGTTTAACCGGACATTCTTGGTTAATCTGGTAAAAATATCACAATGCTAACATGATTATCTCATTCTTGTGGATAATTTCAATTTGGTAGGTTGCCTTTTGCATTACATCTACTAAAGAAGTGGTAATATTTTTTATATGTCAATGTTTTTGACTGATTGTTCCAGTGGCCCAAATTAGGATTTTTTTTTTATCATAATTTTTGTTGTTGTGTTTTTTTTTTATTTAAAATAAACGGAGACAAGTGCACCTTGGAATTGAAAGTCATCACATAACCTCTCCTTAAACTACATTTTCTCTATACCAAACTACCACCAAAATCTCCAATCACTGTGGTGGTTGTTTCGGATACAAACAAGACCTAGGAATCTTTATCCGAGTTAAGAAAAAAAAATGCAATCTGTCTCTCTCTTGTGATAATAACACTCGTTTACTTTCTTGTACTTTTCAAGGCAGTTGAGCTTGGGCTATCTATTCCTTGTCTAATTTATAAGGAAGGTGAATTGGGCCTATCGATTTTATGACCAATGACAATTTGTGCTGTAATTCGAGCGACATGAGGATTGGGACTGATTTTGCTACGTGCAAGACTTAATAGGTTGCAATCCTCCTAAAAAAAAAGTTTACAATCCTCAGGCTTCTGATCAGTTAAACATGAATGAACCATATAGTAAGTGTTGTTCCTGTTTCATTGATGATGATTAGTTTCACGGTGAAGCAGGAAATATTCACAACTTCCTTTTTAATTTTTTAGGTCGTGTTTGGCAACCGAATTTTGAGAGGAAAAAAAGATTCATCCATGAAGTAGTAAAAAACCCATGCTTGATAAATCCCTGTCGAAGGATTTAGGCTATCTGCATGTCTGGTCTCTATAAGATGTGAAAATTCTTCACTGAAAATGGAGAGGATATAAATTTTTTAAATTTATGAATTCCTCACCAGTTACCAAACACAAGCTTATAGATAATGTGGCCTCTATCACTACAAACTACACCACATACTGCTGATTCATATTGTTGAATTAACAAAGCCACTGGGTGGGCTGGTTCATGCTTCATACCCAAGTTAACTTCTTAATTGCACCAGCTCTAGCTGACATTTATGAGGCACTTGTTAATTTGGTAGCTATCAATTTATACTTGTTAATTTGGTAGCTATCAATTCATAAATTTAATTGGTTTTTTTTTTTTTTTTTTTTCTCTTTTCTCTTGGTGACGTGCCCACATACAAACATACGACGTTGTCACGGTGGGCACTAAAATTCAGTTTGGTCCCACTTGGTTGATGGAATCCTGCCACTTTAACGTTCCAATGCGAATGTCCTGCAGGAGAAAATCTAGCAAGTTGAAATGATTTCCACGGAATCAGATGATTTCCATGGACTCAGATTCAATGGGCAACTGGAGCTGCATTTATGGAGGCTCGAAATGTTTGCTTGGGAAATGTATATAATGAGATCTTAACCAAAGAAAAAGCACCATTAACTGAGTCCTTTTTTTTTTTTCACTGCCATGATTGACCTTATGCAGATTGTTCTGCTAATCATTCTTCATCTCAAAGACTTCCCTCTAAATAAAAGATTTCCACGCCATCATACTTAAAGCCTTATCCCATCTTATATTGTAAACAGAGTAACTGTAGCCATATTTGCATTGATCAAAGACACATAACCTACCTGTGTATCAAATACATGAAAATCCATATATATATATATATATATATATATATATAAAGTTGCAGAAAAAGTACCCCCAAAGTTTGTGCATCTGACCAATTTAGAGATTGAAAAACCAAGTTCTAAAAGCCTGCTCTCTATAAACAGCCATGCCAGTTACTCTCTTCTCTTCACTCAACGGTAATTCACATTCAGCTGAGCTATACATATCTTTCATCTGGGGAGAAAAGATTCAACCGTTTCTCATTTTGATTTCAGATCGTTAACAAACTAGATTTTACTTTAGAATTCCTAACTTGTTTCTAGCATTTGGGAAGGTATTCTAGTTATTATTAATTTTAGAGTTCTGACTTGTTTCTAGCATTTGGGAATGCATTCTAGATACAGAGTTTTTGCTGTTTGCACATAACTTGGCATATCAAGACATCTGAACAGCTATTTTACTCGCAAACAAAGATACCTGCAATCAAGTTCACATAGATCCAGACAGGCCCAAATGTAAATATTTATTTCCATGGGGAAACCGTGTTTGAGGTAACCATATTTGACAAAATAATTTGTACCCAAACTGAAGCAGCATTCAAGAGTGTAAAAGCCCAAATTAAAAGAACCATTTGGGCCAGTTTAAACATGTTTCCTAAAGCATGCAGTACATTTTCTTGATCATCCTACTGCATACGTCATGCATCTCTAACTCTGTCAAGTCGCCCCACTTTGAAATCGAAGTGGAATTTTATGCTCCCCCCCCCCCCACCCCCCCCCCCCCCCCCCCCCCCTCCCCACCCCCCCCCCCCCCCCCCCCTGCAATTTCAGAATGAGTTTACACAAGAACAGGACAACCATAAAATGAATCCAAACAAATCTTTCAGCAATCATTAACACAACCATGTGAAGGATAAACATCATGGAGATCTGAAGTTGGTAATAGTCTGTCATATCTCAGGACAGATGAGTACTGACATCTCTATTGGGCAAGTAAAGATGAGATAAAACTAATTGTGCAATGATCTGTTATGTTTCAAGACAGGCAAAGGACATCTCAATTGGGCAAAGCTGAGACAAAACTTACTTGCATTATCCATTTTTATTAGGTGTAAGTAGCTATCACCAAAAAGAAATAAATGAGCAGTATATTTGCATTCAGCTGTTCATAGTCCATTCCATGCTATCCAACACAATTAGATCCAACTATAATCATTATCATATCCTCATGCCATTCATCTGGCAGCTAATAATATAAGAACTACATCTATCGGGGGCCAGCTTTCTGAGTTCTACTATCAAACTCAAGATAAGCAATGGTCATATTTCCTTAACGCATGAAGATTTTCCTACTTGTCTACGTGCACAACATGAAACTTTTAGGTAACAACTGACAAGAAAGTCAAGACGGTCTAAACAAAAAATTGCATACTGTTGAGCACCTAGTAGAATGGATGGTACTCCAATCTACCACCTTAGGTATGGCATCATGAAGATGCTGCATGACACTGGATACAATTTTTCTGCGATCTAATGCTCAAATTATTATCCACATAATCACTGAAAACACCCTCAATGTTTGACTGATCTGAAGGATTGAAACTATGTCCATCTCTTGCAGCATCATCACAAACAAATTATCCATCGTCTCAAGAGTCTTCCTGTGCTAATTTCATTAGGAGCAAGCATTTAGTCCAGAGCTGAAACCTGTACCTTTATCTAACGACCACCCTGGCCTTGGATAAAATTCAAGTTGCAGATGAAGGTGGGTTAAATAACTGACTAGGTATCTGCCACAGCTTCCTTGCTTCAATCATTCACATCCCCTTTTTATTCAAGAAGGCTCCTATCCCGTAAGGTGATATTGAACTCCATATCTGTCACATCCCAGACCTGAGAAATCCCGGATTAGGGTAGTTCCCGAGGTGTGACACGCGTACTCCCGTGAACTCGTATCTATTCCGGACCAAATCCGAATTCACGAAGGAGAAAAATTACACTTTGCACGTGTGAGAATTACTCACTGACACTTGTCAATGAACATATATTTGCAGAAGTGTGTACAATATTAATATCAAAGCCATAAGCGGTCCATTAACCAATCTATTACATAACAATTAGTCTATAACAAAGCTAATAATTTAAATCTCTCAAATGCATAGTACACAAGTATTCTAATGAATATCTACTAGATGCTTATCTAAAAAGGAACATAATCCTGATACAAATGCAAAATAGAACTAATCATATGTATTACCTTAAGCTAAGTGTAAGATGAAATGGCTAATCTTAAACTCATCAATACTACTCTTATACGTACTCCGGAGCCAAGCTAACCAATACCATAATCGATCAATCAATAGTCTGTAGAACTATCAGTTATCCTCTTCGGAAATATGAATTCCTGTGACACCAAGTGTAGCACCATGAATACAACGATTCAACAATATATATGAGCAATTAAGATTCAACACATGTTATTCAAATTTCGAATTTAAAGACGAATAAATTAAAGAGACCAAATAATGTCAACTAGGCACATTGTGCAATATGAATAATTCATGCTTTATCAAATCAAGAATCAAATACTTACTTTCTAATTGGCTACTACATTTGCTCATCCTCTTCGATAGAGAGCGAATCTAGTTGAGATGTCACCAGTGACCCGGCCAAAGGTTCTCCTGGCTACCCGATTCTGGAGTTCCAGTGCTCCAGACGACATACTGCAGTAGTCTCGAATAACTAAACCAAGTTTAACCCCGTTGGGTATCACAAGGTCGAAGCTAAGTAGTGCCGAACCATTCGAATCAAATAATAATAAGACTGAAGTAAGACTTTTCTATTCAAATCATTTCTAATCGAATTGAATCATATACTACTCCATTCGAATACAAATCAATGTATGACAACATTTGTAAGGCAATTGTAGTATAATTTGTGGAATGGTACGAATAATGCATATAACAAGTAACTGAATATTTGAGGGCAATAAATAAATCAATTTCAATATGCAAATGCAAATAGATTAATAGAATCAAGGACATTTACTAGCCAACCCTAATCTATTTATCTGTCGTTTCTAACCGTCCATTACGATGTAGTTTTAGATAATTCAATGCACGTGCTACATCTCGTTGGTGTCACGTTGTGTATGTCTAAAGTGCATTTGTATTGAAGTCCTCTAAATCAACACCCTTGGTAAAGTTCTAAATGAGTCAGATAAGTATATGAGATGATCTCAGCCAAAGATTTCTCATATGATATAATTCCGTCGAACAATAATAATCGGTTAGGATTCCATGTCTAAGGACCTACAAAGTCAATTCTTTACACTCTAGAAACCTTTTTGGTTTAGTGTTTTTGTCACAATCATCCTCAGGGATTGATTATGAAGAGTTTAGGCCTTTTTGATGTGGAGTTAACTTCCTAGTTAGTGAATGGATTTTAATAGGGTCTAAACTAGGTTCAAAATCCCCTTTTTAAAGAGAATGGATTTGGTTTATTGATCCAATTATTCACTTAGTGTCTCAATCTCTAATCATGAGGAGGGGTAGACCATTGGGTTTTACACTTTGAGAGCTTTCCAACGGTATAAAGAACTCAAAAATCGGACATATGGGTCAAAAGTTATGGCCATTTCAAAGTTGGTGCTGCTGGCCCAACGGGCCGACCCACTCGAGCGGGCCCAATCCAATTGGCCCAATTCTGGGCAAAATTTTCCAAACAGAACTGGTAAAAATTCTGTTTTACATAGTTAATCAACCCCACCATCTATCCAAACTTCTACAGCATTCCTAAGAACATGAGATGACCAATTTGAGCCTCCATTTGCTCCTATGGTCCATTTCGTTTCCACACATCCAATTCATTATTTGCTAATTCATTCAAAGGAACCCACTTAACATTATCAATCTATTTTAAAGGAACAAGACTGAAATTAACATTCAATGGAATAATATTACTCAATCAATAAATCAATCACATGTATTAATCAAAATTGCTCATTACTTGCCTTGTTTAGGTGCTTTCCACTCTAATCTTCTCTTCTTTGCTCAAATCAAGTTAAAACCCCAAATCACAAGCTCAAACTAAGTCCTACAATGGTGAAATGCAAGATATGAAAGAATATTAATATGCATGTCATGAAAATGAGTCCTTGACTCAACTTTACACCCAAATTCGGAATGGGGCTTGAGGTCTCACCTATGGTAGCAATGAAGACTTGTATGAAGGAGCTTTTGACAATCCAAGAGTATGTAAAAATGGAGAAGATGATCTTCAAGTGGACATGCACATCTCCTTAGCCGGATTGAGAGTGAGGTGAATGATTGACTGAGAAACCTTGCCAAATGGAGAAGCTAAAGATGATTTGGGCAAATGGGTCCTTAGGAGATGAAAGGGCTTAAAGATGAAGATAACCTTGAAGAATCTCTCATGTAATGCCTTCTATGGCTTGGATTGGAAGAATAAGAAGTGATGGACTTGAAGAAGGGAAGAGGGAGGAGAGTTCTCAGCCAAAATGAGGTGAAGAGAGTGAAAGGGACGATGGAGGGTTTACCAGGGGAAAGTCTTTTTTGTTCCTTTTTGCATGCAAGTCCATTTCCTTGAATGAAATTTGGGACAAGGGCTTGAGATTGTTTTGGGCTTAGAAATGAGTTGGACTGGGTCCACTTGGTTTGGATCCATTTATAGGATTCGATGTAGGAAAAGTATATGAAGAAATGCACAAGAACACCCACTAATACTAGAAATAGACATTCATGATTAAAACTATAAAAAGGTCGTAGCTCTAACTAACTTTGGTCAAACTCCACTAATCAAATTAATCCTTCACAAAACCAATCAAAACACAAATTAGGCACTCAATCAAGATTAATTAAGCGCTAATCGAACTTAGGGGAGGTTGGGGACTGTCTTACAATATCTTCATTTCTACCTTCTTGCTCGAGTACAGAAATTGAACTTTTCTCTAACTTCTTCCCACGAGCTACCGACGATCCTACAGCAGTGCTTGCAGCATTGCATCACAGTGGAACTAGCTCTGAAACCCTCTTTTGAAATGATTATTCTTGCTTGCTTTGAGACCATTGAATCTCTGAAGTTTCCACAGTGATCATGACAACATATTCACCGTCGCGTCCACGGTTAGTAAAATGGACTAACCAGAGATTCTGCCGCATCCATCTTGATCCACGTACACCTGCTCAAAACAACTTCAATCAGTTGTTCCATCACTAATTTCTAGCACCTCGCCAAAAAATCATCCGATACTTCAAAGGCTTGAGACGACCATGACGATCATACACGCAGAGGAATATTGAAGCAATTATACTAAATCATTCTCTTTGCCCCCATTTATTTGTGCCGAAAGAATCCAGAGGACCACGGTTTATTCATCTTTTGGACCCCCTCTTCAAAAACTGAAGGTTGAGTCTACTTGTACTACCGCCTGGAGTTCACTTGTACTGCTACTTGAGAGCTACATGGCTTTTACCCTACTTCTCTCCGAGCCCAGAGGAATTAGTCCGGCCCAAATAATTGGAACCCTCCATTACGTAAAAAAAAAAAAAAAAGTAAAATTAAAATTAATACCTTTCTCGGCCTTTTCGCTAAGATCAAGTGTAAAATGAATAGCCCAAGGCCAATGTGAGAAGATTACTGTCATCGTTAATTGGTTTAGATTTTAAATGCTTAGTCCAATTAACATATCTATAAAGTGGACTCAGGAGTCTGGTCTAGGGGCAGCAAACCGTGGGGTCAGGTAAAATAGATGGGATTGATAAAAGATATCTATAAGTTGGGAAGTCCGGCTATATTCAACCTATTTTTAAAACTTGTCAAGTATATGTTGAGGTCAACGTCCACAATCGCTCCTAAGTTATCATAATTGTGGTCGAGCCCTCGCCGTCATCAATTATGTTATTTTCTATCACCAATTGGTTTTAGGATAAGTGGTAGATGGGGTGTAAGATCCTATAAGTGGTATCAAAGACTGGTAGGTCCGGTGTTCGAGTCACAGGACACGCATATTGCGAGTCCGCCAACCCACCCTTGCTCCTAAGAGGTCATAATTGCGATCAACCGGCAACTTGAAGGAGATTAGCTCGAATCCAACATATATTTCTAGTATTAAGGCTATATTTGAGTTAAGTACTTAAGTAGCATGAAAAAAAATAAAATCCGACAGGCCCGATCTTCTTGCATCCAAGCCATTATGTCACATTTTAATCTCATTGAATGGTGAACTAATTAACGCAAACGAGGTGTAACCCATACCTTGATACCAGACGTGGGAACCATCCTGAGTGACGAGAACTTACTGCCTAGATCACGTTCCAAAAAGTCTACTTATTCTAAAAAGTCTACTTAGACAAACTTTTTTGCCAGAATTTTAGGCAAATTCTATGATATGTCATATCATAGAATTTGCCTAAAATTCTGGCCAAAAAGTTTGTCCAGGTAGCACGCTACTCATCCGGTTCTCGCGCGGTGGGGGTGGGGGGTTTGGTGGGTGGTGTTTGACTCCAATGACATGGGTGGGTACTCCCACCTGTGGGATCAACTTTGAGCTGAATCCACAAGACTTGCCCTGCACATCTAGTAGTGGGGGCCACCTCTAAAGTGCACACATTTCCCAAGCGTTTCCTCCTGCGTTGGCTTTGGGGCCAAACTTGGATCCTTCAATATTATTATTATTATTGTTGTCACTACCACTGATTTTATATGCAACTAGTCTCACAGTGCACCAATCAGTCAAGTGCTAGCACATATCACCAAAGTAATTTGGCGTTTTTACATATTATTCCTTCTCAAATTCAAATTGGTAACTTTTTCACGCCATATTCTACTGGCAAAACAGGCCCGGGATTAATAAAAATATATTTAATTTGTGACGCGTTTTGAAGTACTGATCAATGTTAATAAAAAAGTCTAAACCAAAAAAATTTCATTATTAATTTTAATTATTAAAATTTTAATATTTTAAAATTTGAGTTACTTTTTTATGTGAAATAAGATGAGGTTTAAGTGAGAGAATAAAAAAGGGATCTTTGTTAGAGAAATTTTAGGAAAAATGTTAATATAACCATACAAAATCCCTAAAATTTCTCTATGAACCCAAAATTAGTTAAATTAAAATTAAAATTGAAAATGAGCTCCAATTTCATAATCAACTGCAAAATTAGGCTCGTCAATTGAATCTTATCCCTTTCGTGGTGAGGGGATGCTAGAACATAATCGTGGCCCATAGCAAAACATGCCCATACTTAGCACGAGCAATGTAACTTATATGCTAAAATATTATAAGAAGTTTATAATAATTAAAAAAATTATCTAGATTATATTGAGATGGAAAAATGCAATCAAAATCACTCCTTATAATGATAACAAAAAGTTATATATAATTGGTTAATTTAAAAAAAAAAAAGAGATTTAATTTGTTCAACATTAGTTACAAATTCACTTTAACTTACTTTTGAAAAGTAAACTAAAATATAATAAAATAGGAAAGTTTTTAGAGGGAAAATTTATGCATTTTGTTTTGAAACTAAATCATCATATAAGAAATAAGGATTGAGAATTGAAATTTAAATTTTTACAAGAGTTCAAGTCTATGAGACTTTGCATGGATGAATTAAGAAAGAATTGCATTCTTATGCATGAAAGCTTATTATTTGGCAAAAAAACATAGGACAAGAGATCATCGCAAGCCTTTTAACATTGAGAGATTGGTCAATGCGCACACACCATTATGGCAATTCAAATAGGTCATATTAATTGTAACGGCGATAGAGTCGTAGAGATGTGAGGTCACAAGAACCAATGTGCTATAATCGTTTATCAAGATTTACATACATACCTGCCAAGATTTAAAATCACGGATCAAAATAGAAGCTTCAAAAGAATAACATGGGGTCCACATCAAATGTGCAGTTGGTGTAGATCTCTTTTACATAAATAACCTACAAAGATGTATTGTTTTCTTTATTGCCCTCAACAAGGATTTTATGCATCGGATGATATAGGGATCAAAATTAATTGAAATTGGTTGCAAAAGAGTCACATTATAGTCAAGTCTTTTTTTTTTTTTTTTTTTATTGACTTTTGAATGGATAAAAAATCATATGGAGATAGCAATCGACTGATAAAATAAGATCAAAGACTCGAAAAAGAAATAAAAGCAAAAAACTATTGAAAGGGAGAAAAGAATATAAATATAGACTCCCATACATGTGAAACAATGGTTTGGCCTGAGAGAGGGGAAGGAAGTAAGAATAGAAGAAATGGAAAGAGAGAAGATCATGAAGAAGATATGATGAATAAAAAATATTGAGCATTGATGATTTGAGTTAATTAGAGAAACCGTAAAAGAAATGGAAAAAGAGGAGATCATGGAGAAGATATGATGAATAAAATTAATGATTTGAGTTAATTAGAGAAACTGTGGGAGGGGCACTTATCTTCCCTAATTTATAGGAGTTTATGATTTAAGTTAATGAGGGGAAAAGTGTGAAGGGATTTGAGTTAATGAAAGAAAACTGTGGGAGGGGTAATTATATTCCCTAATTTGCAAGAGTTTTATGATTTTATTGTAAACAACCTCCACAAGTGAAAACAATATGTTTGTTGTTAATAGTTGATATTAGTAGGGCTAGTACTAATAGGAGATATTAGTGGAAGATCAATGATTGAAATTAGTAGGAGGTCAATGTTAGAAAAGGGTCAAAATCAAAATTGAATTTGAAATTGAAATTGGGAATCGAATTCAGTTCGCTTTATTATAAATAATATATATTAATAGGAGATATTAGTAGATGATCAATTACTGAAATTAGTAGGAGGTCAATGTTAGAAAAGGGTCAAAATCAAAATTGAAATTGAAAGTGAAATTGGGAATCGAATCTAGTTCGCTTCATTATATATATAGTAGTATCATGAGATTTATCAATTTTTGGATCGATCATACATTCTTTAATTTACAAACAATAGATGAATTCATTTTTTATACAACATTAATAATGAAATTTTGTGAAAAATAAATGACCATCATTTCTCAAGTTTTATCATTTGAAAAACAAATTCCCCTAAAATATTGTATAAAAGCTACGGAATCATATGACAATCCCATAATATAATGGGATTTACCAATTTATATGACATACACGGTTCCCATACTATCATGGGATCTAATGTGATTTAAAAAATAAAAATAAATGTAGACTATAATCAAATGACTTTGATGACATTATTTAAAATTTCGTCATTAAATTAGAAAGTTTGAATTTAATAAGGACTAATACGTAAAAACCCAAAATAATTTTCCACAGTCAGTCATGATTCTATCAGTGGGCCCCATTGGTTGATTGAAGTAGAGCTAGCCTACCTGATGATCTGGACAGCCCTCGACCTCATCCTATATATATATATATATATATATATATATATATATATATATATATATATATAAAGTGGGGCCACTTTCTGGCTTTATTTAGCATACTGATCCAAGCTTCTTGCGTATGGGACTCTGCGAATTCTGGTCGCGGCATGTGGTATATCGGCCGATATTTGTATCTTACGTGCCGTCCAGCTAATGGCCACTATTCTCTATATAAACACTCTCTTGCTGCGCTCGTAGCAAAACATTTCTCATTTTCTCCGCTTCCCAGATCGCCTTTAGGAGTTCGTAACAATTGAAATCTACTACTTCTGCTTTCTTTCTCCTCATCAGTTCTGTTAAACTGATAGCAATCTTCTTCTCCTTTTTCCGAGTTGAAATCTGCAGCAGATCATGGGATTCTCGAAGGAGCACCAGTTTCTAGCAGAGCTTGGACTCGGCCCTCGCAACCCGGGCTGCTACATCGGCGGTGTATGGAGAGGAAGCGGCCCGGTCGTCTCCTCCACCAATCCCGCCAACAATCAGGTTAGGGTTTTCTCTTTGAGAGCTCCTTCCAAGTCAAAACAGATCGCAGATGGAAAATTCCATAGATGACTGTGTTTTCCACTTCGTTCTGGTCTTAAAAAGTATAGATTCTGATTCGATTTTGGGGGAAATGGGGAAATCATATCTGATTGCAGCATCCATTTCCTCGTCCGGGGCTTTCAAATCAATCGGGACTGTACACGTGTCATAGCACTCCATGATTTTGACAGTGGGACCCACTCCTGATCTTATGGCAATCTGGGGGTGAAAAAAATCGAATCTTTAGCGATTATCCGATATGAAAGTTAATCGATATGGTAGAGTAGAGATGGTGAGTAGAAGAGTGTTTTTTTTTCCCCACTAATTAGACGCGTATGATTGTCTGATCTGCACGATCTCAACTATCTGATCCGCGATATGCGTATGGATTGTTAGAAGAAAGTGGCAACTTTCAGGCAATGAACGTTCACGAATTAGAAGAAGGTCGTCATCATCACCATCATTTGTTAATTTAACACTGCCACACATTTCTTTCAATCATTTATCTATGATCGTGTGTTTACAATCTAAAGATGTACCACAAATCACAAGCAGTTTGGGAATCTTGGCAAAACAAGGGGTCATCTGACTTTTATACTATGCATTTGGGGCAGCATGAAAAGTTGGCGGGAAAATTGGAAACCACATATGTGGGAACCACCTTTTTTTACAAAGTATTGTAGAAAGTAAACCATGATATTGGTCTGGCAGTGAACTGTGAAGGTTAAAAAAAATAAAAAAAAATCCTCCTGGCATGTTTTCCAATTTTTTCATTACTGGAAGCACATGGACAAAGCAGTTTATTATCCATTCTATTGCAAAATTCAAATTGATTTGATTCTGACACTTGGTTCATTTAATTTTTTGCCTTTTACCTTCCATTCTTATGTATCTATTCACATACCGATATATGGTGTAGTTCTAGACTATATTAATTTTTAGTTCCTGAATAAGCTTTACATCTATTTAAATTGCATCATTGAAGTAGTGTTTTATGTTTGTATTTTTCATGATTTAGCACATTGCTGAGGTCGTGGAAGCATCCATTGAGGATTACGAGGATGGCTTGCAAGCTTGCGCAGAAGCAGCGAAGATATGGATGCAAGTGAGATCCTAATCTGTCATATTGTACCACAATGTGAATGGAAATAATTAACACAGGTGCAACTATTATATGTTATAGTATGGGTGGGTAAAACTGGCATTGTGGGGCTTGCTTCTCATCAAGGTAATGTGCTGGATCAGTACATCTCTCATAGTGACTGGATCACTGGAATGGATTTTCAGCTAAATTGAATTGAATCTGCTGTTGGATTGAAGTGATCGTTTCCATCACAGGATAGAATATTCATTCCATTACCACGTGAAAAGACAACTTCAATCCTAAGGCAAGGGCCTCTGTGATCGGAGATATCCGTGCCTTTCTCAATTCAGCAGCAATGTATTAAACCAGCCATTTACATTGACAAGTAGTTGGCGCCAGAATGCTATTTTGCTTATTTGTCTCATTGCTTATGATGCTGGCACATGTGCACTATCAATTTTCTTATTTGGAAGTTATTTTTTTGGAGTTAAACATATTTTTTCTATATCATATCCTCACAATTTATCTTAAAAAGAATGGCCAAGGCAATGAACAAAATTCTAATGAACTCCATTAAGGCAGAGTTGTAAAGGTCAAGGTCCCAACCACAAAATTAGAGATTTTTAATCTCAATATTTAAAACATAATGGAAGCACTCCTACAACTTCCTACAACTTAAGTAAACATTTATTAGATTAAATAGCTTAAGTGATTAAAAGGCCCCTACAATCTCTTGGATTTCGTTATATCATTCCTCAGGGTTCAGTGCCAGTTACTTTGTGTTTCCTTTCCTTTTGCTTTATTTTTCTTCTTTTCCTGGAAGCTGCTTTTATATATAGATTGAAGTCTTTATCAACATTTGAAAAAAAGTGACGGCCGATGCATCCTTTGGTAGCGGAGCCTTGTAGCCCAATAGGTCATATGCATGGAATTGATGGAAGGATCATATCTTTTGCTGGTCGTTTTCCTTTGAGTTCGACTTCTTCTTTTTGTGCATCCCAAAGTTGACATAATAATTCCTATTAAAAGAAAAGGAAAAGGAAAAGAAGATTAAACAGGACAACTGATACTATACTCCGAAACATTTGGCATCCGAGTTAGCCTCTCTGGTTAAATTCTCTAGTCTCGGCTGTCTCGCTTCTTTTTGTTGGCTTTCGATTTTTCATTTTACTCTCAAACCTCAATTTTTTACTTGTTTTCTAAGATTTGATGATCTGATGGTTTTCAGTATGCTCCAATTCCTGTTGCATCCTCAAATATTTTTGAGTATTTGGTTTTGTGAATGGAACTTGGGGAGTCCACGACTCCACGTTCTCACTATTTACTAATCCATTGTCAAGTAGTTTCAGGTTTGTCAAATGGCATCCATGAAACTTAGATGCTTTTGTATGTTTATTACACAATTCGGTAATTAAGTTGCTAAACCTTCATTGTTTTGTAATATGGTTCATTGTTTCCTTTGCAGATTCCTGCACCAAAAAGGGGCGAGATTGTCAGACAGATTGGGGAAGCTTTGAGAGCCAAGTTGCAGCATCTTGGTAGGCTTGTATCGCTTGAGATGGGAAAGATACTTCCTGAAGGATTAGGGGAGGTTCAAGTATGTTAACTACATATAATAAGCACTTATATAATTACATTTTATTAAAGTGATATTTGTAGCTGAAACTGACCCCATGGTGGAAACTCAAATGACGATGATGATATTTGTACCTCAACTTGACCATGTCATTTTGTATTACTTAAGGCCAATCAATGTTTATTTGTATTTTGTGTTTTCTGTTATTAATTTATTGTATATTGTTTTTTTTTTTTTTACTTATATCTATTATTCCAGATAACATCACATCATTTAGTTCCTCTCAGGATCTGAAGGGAAATCTGCAGGCACTTATTTCTACCTTACAAACAATATTTATTTGTGGATACATAATCCTCTTGTTAACAGTGTAGCCCCACATGATCTTTATCAACAATTTTCTCTTAGCTGTTGTTTTATGATTTTCCATTTTTTCTTCTAGGCTACTAGTTTATTCCTCCCTTGATGTTACATAGTTTGATTAAACCAATATGTTGCATTGGCATATGCTTTTCTTTCCAAAGTTCCTTCTTTTGCATGGTTTAATGAGATTGAAAAATTCAAGTTGCAGAAGAGATGATCTTTTTTATGTTTAATTTTGGAACCTTTGTGCATTGATGTTTAACTGAGTGGGTCTTTTCATATTGCTATATCTCCATCAATTGTTTGTAGCCCATGTTCCATGCTAAGGTCATTCAGCGTTCCTCACATATAGCTGTTTGATTGTACATATTACTAGGCAGTGATTGTTTCTCTTCCATGCTTTCATTTAATTCTTCCTATAGTTTGCTTCAGATCGTCTTGTGAGTTATCCTTGTGCATGTGTGTGCATGTGCATGGCACCTAATGCATGTATGGGTGTGGGTGTTCGTGCGAGGGCCTGTTTGTGTGTGCTTGATTTAAATGGTAACTCCAATGTTAATCCTTAAAAATTGAGAAAAGGCATTACATTTAGCTTCTGAAAAAAAATTTAGAAGTGAAACCTATAAAGAAGCTCATGCTTCAGACATCAAACATCATCCAAGAAGTCCACTCCTTTAAGCTAGCCTCTCTGCCGTGATTTTCACCTCAGAAGGAATATGCTGGAAAAAAAGCCCGTTTGAGCAGAACTAACACATTCCTTTGATCAAAGATCCCCACTTGAAGGAATACACAGGTCCACTAAACAGTTGAAAAAGAATGACCTGAACGATAGCAGCAAAGACTGCCTTAAAGGATCTCTCTGCAACCTGATCAGCATAGCCATGGCTTTTGCTTTATTTGAGCTGCACTGTGTGAAGGAACATGAAAAAGATACCTATAATTAGAACTTTAGAATCACTGATTACACTTCCTATACCCACTTTCAGCATTTCCCTCATTGCATTCCCTCATGCAGGTGTGGCACACCCTTTTCCTTATGACCAAACTCTTTTTTTTTTCTGTACTATGTGGTCGCACATAGGCTTATGTGTGATCATTTTGTGGGACCTACATGGAAGGCCCTCCTACTATAAGATGTGAGTGGGAGTGGAAATCCATGTTGTGGATAAGGGGGGATAACTATAACTTTATTAGATCATTACAATCATCAAAATAAACAGGCGGTGGACAATTGATATCAGGTGCAATGTGGTTGGACATAGGCTTATGTGCAATCTTTTGTGGGACGTATATGGAATGCCCACCTATCACAAGGGCTGAGTGGGAGTGGAAGTCCATGTTGTGGATAAGGGGGGCTGACTATAACTTTATTAAATCGTTACAATCATCAATATAAACACTGACAGATTAAATATATAGTTTAAGGTGATTTGATCCAAGTCCACACGGATTTGAGTGAAGTTGGGCACATGATAATTCGCAGGAGATACTGATGGATAGGTTTGGTTCCACTAGAGGTGGGCTCCACTAAAAGATTGTGTGAAAGTGGGAGTGGACATATGTGTTGTGGATAAGGGGGGATAACTAAAACATTATTAGATAATGACAATCATCAATATAAACATTTGAAGGATTAACAGTACAGTTTAAGGTGGTTTAATCCAATGAATACTTCACATGGACTTGAGTGAAGTTAGGTGCATGATAATTTGTAGGAGACACTGATTGATAGGTTTGACTTCAGTAGAGGTGGGCTTCTCTAAAAGATTGTATGATGTTACATAGATCATCTTTAACCATTGCTAATTGCCTGTTAGGTAGGGTTAAACTAATCAGTTTCCTGGTGAAGAGTTAACATCATTTTTTTTTTTTGATTGGTGAGTTAACTTCAGATTTCCTGTTTATGTTTTCTAACTCCTGACATACTGCTCTTCCAGGAAATCATTGACATGTGTGATTATGCTGTTGGGTTAAGTCGACAGCTAAATGGATCGATCATTCCTTCAGAACGTGAGTTCTATCATATTTTCATTGTAAATCGTAGTTGATGGTTCACAATTTCTGGTAACAGTAAAATCATATTATCTAGAATCTAGAATTCTAGATAAAATGTTCAAAAGTTCTAGGCATCCCATGTTGGTACTAGTGACATGTCAGTGTGAGCATGTTGCACATTCTAGAAAAATCCATGAAACACTAGCTTTGAGACAGTTAATTTTTCCTTCACTGTTCTTTGACATGTGTATATAAACTATGAGTTTATCTTTTTTTATACCATTGATCAAACTTTTTAAATGTGTGGTTTCAACATTGAAGCATGTGGGAAAAAAGAAAAAAAAAAGAACTTCTCTAAGAATGCATCTGATTTACCTTCATTTAGCAGCTTGCTGCAAGAACTCCTAGTTCTCTAGTAGGTGTAAATAGGGAATATTTATTTCTCTGCTGCTAGTTTTCACTTTTCATATCTTTGTTAGAATGTTCTTGATTGAGAATTCAAATATTTTAAGGGTTCTATTGATTTGTTCTGTCAACAGGTCCAAATCATATGATGATGGAGGTGCGCTTCCTGTTAGGGAATATGATCATACCACCATCTAATGCTTACTTATGATATATGATTATGTGATTTAATGATAATGTTGGTCAACAGGTGTGGAATCCTCTTGGAATAGTCGGTGTAATTACAGCTTTCAACTTCCCATGTGCTGTTCTTGGTAAGTTCTGTAGACTCGTTTGGATGACAGACATGTGACTCTTGTCATAATAGGTGATTCATGTTAATCATGGCAGTGATATCAAATTGAAGAAAGCAGAAAGTACAACTATTCTGTATAAGAGATTAATATGCTGTTCAGTATAGGAGATGAATAGTGCATAATATAGACAAAAACAACCAGGACCTGGACACAAAAGGCAACATGATCCATGACCCTGCAACGAAAGGCCAAAATATGCAGGTATCATTTGAAGCAAAAATACCAACCCACTCAAAGTTGGGGAATGATGCAAAAAGTAAGAAAGCAAGGATGCTACCTTTCTAAACATAGTGGACTGATGCTTCAGTCCAGTGTATCAAATTCCTTGTTCACACTTAAAAATGTGGCTGAATGAGATGGAAATCTCTATAACAATATTCTGAACCTCTTCCACTACAGCCATCCAACTTCCATGGCTGCAGGCTGCATTCAGTAGCCGACAGATTGCACATGATGAGTTCCCCCAAGTGATTAGCCTGGGGAGACCAAATTTGATCACCGTGTCCCTACTAAAGGGCCATCATCCCAGCCCATTGACGGTCAAAAACCAGCTGACCCCATGAATATGAGTTCTAGAACTCTTTTTGCTAACTCTAGATTGATGGATGATGTTTTGTGGTTCATTACTTAATTTGCTCAAAACTGTCCAGAATCCTATTTGCCTGTGTGATTATGACTAGTCTTAACTTAGCTTCCTGGATTTCCATTATCCTTTTTTTAGTGCTATTTGGATTCAACTCTCTTCCTCTGTTTAATGCTTTACGTTATGTACATTTTGGTGCTTCAGGGTGGAATGCTTGCATCGCACTAGTCTGTGGCAATTGTGTTGTCTGGTAAGTCTCTAATTCATGTTTCTGTTTTCTGAACTCTTATCAAATCAAGGTATCCATATGGCAAATAACAACACATCATAGAGTGCAGTTCGCTATAGTAGATGCAAGATATGAATTTTCTTTTGCATGATAATGACAACGAATGGCATTATGCATGCTTAATTCTCTGTAAATTGTGCTTTCTTCCAAAAATACGTGTTCTGTTCATTTTTAATTCACGACAATGTCGAGGTTAATATTTGTGCTAATTTGTAAGTGTTTTGAGCTTTCAGAATTATTTAAGAGGTTGCTTCTTTTTCTATAAAATTGACATGCTCAAACCCTTGTTAGGCACATGAATATACATTGCACAACTATTGATCTATAGTACTAATGTACTACTGATGTAGACACAATTTGATATCATATGCATTTGTGAACTAAGAGGAATCATGGGATTCCTAGCCACAGGGAATTTACGGTAAGCCAGTGTGGGGCCCATGGGCCATGTTTCTGTTATTCAAAGGGTTGAAATGGTAGCGACTCATGGGAGACGGAACAAATCTGTTTCTTGATACTTCTTTGTACCATTATGTGTGAGTTTTTTGTTTTTTTTTCCAACTATCTATCTTTGGATCTCCAAACAAAGAGATGTGCATCTTGACCAGGAGATCTTTAAGGAATCCTCATCCACCCTGAAGGGGTGACCCCTCATGGCAGGCCACGTGTCACTTGCATTATTGATCCCTCATAATATTTGTTACTTTTTTTTTTTTATATCACATGTTGATTCATAAGTGATAAGATTATGCCTGGAATTGATATTCATCATTCTTTTTGTAAAAATAGGGGTATTCACCTTGAGTTAACCTTTCTACTCTGCCACATGTTGTAGGAAAGGTGCTCCAACAACTCCATTAATCACTGTTGCGATGACAGAACTGGTAGCTGGTGTCCTTGAGAAGAACAACTTGCCACGTGCAATTTTTACATCTTTTTGCGGAGGGGCTGAAATTGGTCAAGCAATAGCTAAAGATAAACGAATTGCTCTTGTCTCATTCACTGGAAGTTCCAAGGTATTATAAATTTAATTTTCTTTGGAATCGCATCTATAAACAAATATCAAATTACGTCTCAGCGATCCTGATCACAGGTTTTGTTTGTTCCCTCTGGTTCACTGTGTAGTTTGTGATCTAGAGAAGCAGATTCCAAGTCGGAATGGTTTGAGATCTAGATCATGTTGGATCATGAGTCTTTCATAAGTCATCCAAAATTATTTGGAGGCTTTTACTGGGTCTTCCTCTTTGCACAAGTGGAGTCCACTGTATATCGATACAAACTATTGATATTGTGGGCGTTATTGAGGATAACTACCTCAAAGTAATACCCTCTTAATTGGGAGAATGTAGCCCTTAAAAAAATAGTGGGTTAAGTGAATACAACCACCTCTAATCAACATAGAAGAAAGGTCAAAGACTTGGAAGGCTAGGATCTCACAATCTGATTTTCTTTTGATGTGACAATGTAGTTCAATCTTCTAAAACAGTTCTATGCTCAAACAGAAGTGGCTTAGACTAGAAAAGACCTTTCTGACAGCCAGTAAATTAAGTGAACCAAGACATACATACCATGACATATGGATCAAGTTAACCTTGACCTATGAACCATTAAATTCCGAAAAAAAGGGGAACAATAATGATTTCATTCTACCCTAGCAAACGGAGATTCTTGTGCATCTCACATACTGCAAATTGTGATCAAGGAATCTGTGTATCTCCTTGTCCTCTAATTCTATTTTAACAAGAAAACCAACCAAAAAAGTGTTCTAGGATTGCTAAAACGTATCTTTTGTGCTTAATTTTCATGACACAGTAGTTCCTTCTGGATTCACGTAAGCCTGTTTGGCAATTGTGTTGTGCATGTTAAGCAATTTAGAACACAATATGCCATTTTTCTTTGTTCCTCAATAGATCAGCCAATTGCTGGACAAGAGTACCGTAGTGACTCTTGTTACAAAGCAACTTTGCCATTTGATCAGTTAGCAGTAGAACTCAACCCCATTGAATGGCCAGGTGCTCTAATTCATGTTCCACTTTTTAATACTTAAAAAAAGCATATTTAGGGAAAATGAGGAGTTCTGAAGGGCTATCTATGAAGAGATGTACTTTCAGAAATGGTTCTCAGATTGCTACAAAAAATGTGCCTGACTTTGTACTATGAGTTAATCTCACAAATCTGCAGACTGCTTACCATTTCTTCAATAGGAAAACTATAACATGTCTCAGGATCATAAGGAGCATAAACTTTTCTACCATCTACAATGGAATATATTGTCTATAAGATCCTTGCAGCTTTATAATAGTTTTTCTACCATCTACAATGGGCTTGTGGGTTATGTCAGGTTATCCTATCTACAACCTTCTGGTCTTCTGGATTCTCAACTTTCTATATCTCTTTACAGTCTTCTCCACATATTCTCTATAGAATTTTCACCACCTCAAATTTTGACAACCAGTAGAGGGAGAAGAGCCAGTAAAATTTGTGTCAAATACAATATGTTCTGCATGTGAAAATCTCTGGCAATTCCTAATTTAGGGTTTGGGCTGGCCCTTCATTTGGGTTGGGTTAGGGTTGACATTTCAGACCTAATTGATGAATGTGTTGTGTTTGGGTTGAGTTTGTTCTTGCTATTCGACAACCAACTTGACTTGAACTAACCCAACACGACTAATTGCACTATCACTCGCCAACCCAACACAAAACCTCATTGGTTAAAAACTAGGGGTTCATGTTGACCTTGCTAATTTCTATGTTGGGTTCATTTCAACATTTTCATCTTGATTGATAATTGGGTGGTTCAGGTTTGGGCTGAACCTACTTGTTACCCACAGTGTTCGACCCTCCTTAGTACTAGGTAACCTATATTTTAAGGCACTGCTGAATGATATCTCCCTGTTCCAACAAGGGCTTGAACGGTGAACCTTGCAACCCTACCTTCTCATGGAGGACTTTAATGTCCTTTACTAGCTGAACTGGCACCTCAGGACAGATATCTGAGTATCTTAGCATCACTTTCTGTTTGAGCTATACCCAACTACCTGGTTATTTTTTGTTTTTACTAGATCATGTATCATTTCTTATACTTTCCAACTACAGGTGGGGCTGATGGTTCAACAGACGGTGAATGAGAGATTTGGAAAATGCTTGCTTGAGCTAAGCGGGAATAATGCTATAATTGTCATGGATGATGCTGACATCCAGCTAGCCGTGCGGTCTGTTCTGTTTGCTGCTGTTGGTACAGCTGGTCAGCGTTGCACAACATGTCGTAGACTGGTAAAATAAATTTGCTTCTTTAAAACTTTAAATGTACATAGAAATCAGTTCTTAATGCAAGAGGAAATTGTATGATCATCGATCCAAGTTAGACATGTACTTGATGTGTACTGTGCATTTAGCTTGTGTGGGGAGTGGGGACCATGATATGTTTATCTAAGGCCACTTATCTGATGGCCTCCACACTACATTGATCATACTTGGATTGCAAGATGGTTGCTGTCTATTATTGTCTCTTTTTCTCCTTTAATGTGGACAGTTGCTGTAATTTTCTAAAAATATTTTTGTGGGCTATAAGTTGAAGGTTTAGACTTTTCATAAAGGAGAGTTTGTAATGCACTTGTAAAATTGGGATCCATGTGGAACCCATAATCCAGTACCAAACCTAAATATGTGCACAATTTCACTTCTCAATTGAGAGAGTTACCTTTTGTTTCAGTTAATCTCTTCTGCTTATTTAAGTTTGTTAATCTTTTGTTTCAGTTAATCTCTTCTTCTTATTAAGTTTGTTTAGCAATCTCAAATATAGGACGTCTTTTGAGCCTTTTTTTTTTTGTGGTCAGGACTCGGGATTTAGTTTTTTTATATTAACTTGTAATGGTTTGGATTTATTAGGTACCCCTTGCTTCCATTTTTTCTACAAAAGCATTCAAGTAGCCACACCCAGTATTTTTGTGGGAAAATGATTTATGATATATATATATAAATATATATATATTTCTTTACTCTCTACTCTTATTTAGGCTTGCTGAACCCAATGCTCAACTGCTGGATGGAGCTAACAGCAGCTTGATAGGGCATGTTGCATAGTTAGTTCATGTATGAATCTGCTCTATCAGATGGTTGTAGACGTTTTAATTAACAGAATTTAATATGCCCTTACCCGTGTAAGTAGTTGCCTTATCAATCATTCAGTTGAACTAATCATTTGGCTTAGATTCATCATTAGCCGACCATCGTATCAACTATCAAGTGCGGCAGAAGTGAGATCATTGTAGCATTGGGGTCGAATATTGGATTTCTAGTTAAGTGCAGAATAACTGCCATCAAACCCTTCTGATACGAACTGAAAATGCCAGAGTTTTGAAACTGTCATAACATAGATTCTGAACCTGTTATACAGTTTCTGACACAAACTGTAACTGTCACACAGTTTAGATTCTGTAGCTGTAACTCAGTTTCTGATACAGACTGAAAATGCCAGAGTTTTGAAACTGTCATGCAGTTTCTGTAACTGTCACAAAATGTCATGCAGTTTCTGTAACTGTCACAAACTGTTACACAGTTCCTGACATTGTTTCCACTATATATACTGTATAACACAACAGGCTGTATACATTGAAAATGTAGCGAGTACGATTCTCTTGTTTTGGTTTCCCTGTGCATGTTGGTTCCGTTATGGTAGAGAGTCATTTAACTTCACTTTTAAACTAATTGTCTATTTCTTTGTGTTCAGCTAGTTCATGAAAGCATATATCAAAATGTCCTTGATCAATTGATTGGAGTTTACAAGCAAGTGAAAATAGGAGATCCTTTGGAAAAGGGTACCTTACTTGGACCACTGCATACACCTGCTTCAAAGGAGAACTTTGTGAAGGGTATTCAAGTCATTAAATCTCAGGCATGTTTGATTGACTTTACATATACTTTAGTTTTGTTTTTATCAATGACTTATCCGTACCCTACTGTTTTCAATTCAAATTGTTCGCATACATGTTGCATCAATCAATATCTGTCGGTCCATTTTAGACATGTTTGAGTTTTATTGTTATTATTGTTGTTGTTAGGATTAACTAATAATTTGATGCTACAATCTAGTTATCCATGTAACAAACTTTTCTTAAGCATGTTGGTCTCTTTGGATTCAACACAAAAAAAAAGTTCTGAGAGATCATCCTTGATGTGTCTCTCAAACCTATATAATGAAACAAGGCTTTCAACTTATCAAAACACAGTCTAACAGATTTAGTAAACTGCATGAAAATGTTATGTGACTATGGTGTATTAACACTATGTTACTAAGTTAGTTTTATGTGGGATTAGTCCTATGACCAATCATGACATTCAAGCATGCTTGGTAATCCAAATAGTTTGGTTTGTTTGAGGCAAAAATATAACGATCAAATTAAATCTCTGCTATCCAAGAACTATGTTCTGCCAGAAGTCGGACAAAGAACATGAAATGGCCATGACCATAAGAACTTTCCTGTTTATCTCTGGTTACATCCGTTAATCTATATATGCATGTGTACCATTTTGTTTGATACACCATTACCTGTGAAGTTAGTTATTGATCACTGTAAAATTCAACTACAGGCTGGACATCGTACTATTATATATATATATATATATATCATTGTCGTCATCATCTTTGCCTTATCCCATCAATCCAAGGTCCGCTTTAAGAGCTTTTCTATTTAACCACAAAAAATCATATGATATAAGAGAATTAATCCCATGAGAGAAATTGCTCATGGGACTGAAATAAGCATGAGCTCATATGGAGGCTGCCTAAGGATCCATTACCCCCTCTTTCAGGAAAAAAACAAAACAAAACAAAAGGATCCATTACCCCATAGCATCACCCATGGAGTGCCACCTCTACATTTGCAATCCTGTCAAGCTGATTTTGGTCCCCCCCGAAATCCCATCCCCCCACCCCGCCCCACCTTCTTTTCCTTGAGATCTCCCAAGTTGGACCTTAGTTGTCACACTTCGCTTACAATAACAATCATTCAGGAGGTCATTCTGCCAAAAAAAAACCTCAGATGTCCATCCTTCCACCTATATGTGCTTCCATGCAAACGCCCACACGCCACGTTGAGGTGAGTCATTGTTCAGATTTTGGTCCCCCCCCACACCCCACCCCAAAATTCTTTTCCTTGAGATCTCCCAAGTTGGCCCTTAGCCTTGAGATCTCCCAAGTTGGCCCTTAGTTGTCACACTTCACTCACAATAACAATCATTCAGGAGGTCATTATGCCAAAAAAAAAAAAAAAAAACCTTACATGTCCATCCTTCCACCTATATGTGCTTCCATGCAAACACCCACACGCCACGATGAGGTGAGTCATTGTTCAGCTCTATCATCACATACATGAACACACACAGCTATCCATCCACACACACAAAAACATGTGTGCACACAATAATTCTGGGTGCACAAAAAGATTGTGCCTCCTCTAATGTGTGAACCAGTTGCTACGTGGTTCCTCATGCACGCCAATCAACTCTTTATGGTGGGGCCCACTTTTAATAAATCTGAACTTTTAAAGTTTCCAGTTGCCTCTTGATTGATCATGGCCTTGAAATATCTGTCTTGAAGTAATTGTCATCATTGAATTCAGCCAAGCATGTGGTGTGACTAGAAAAGGTAGGGTTGCAACTAGACCCAACTCCGTTGACCTAACCCCATTGGCCTAACCTGAATTTTAGGTCAAGTCAGGTTGGTATTGTTTTGGCTTGGGGGCTAGGCCTTAAAATTCCTCAATCCAACCAATCTCGTCTAACAGGACCCAATCTGACCTTAACCTGACTCACCTGACCCCTTGGGTTGAGAAAATATCTTCTTGGGATGGATTAGGCTGGGCTGAAGTGGTTTTGAGCTTGCACAAAAACACCCCACCAAGCCACTTAGAGTTGCAACAGTAATCACAACATGCAAGCTGGAATTTAAGGTGCCTATCAATAATTTACAGGGAAGGGTTTTGTTGAATGGTATGGATTGTTGTTATGCCAGCCCCATTCTAAAAATTTGTTGACCCACACACACATATTTTTCATGTATCTGAAACTTATATCAGGCTATCGCTTTATGTTAATCTAGTATTTATCTTTCCATCTATCCTTGTGCCAACTTCTCTTTCAAACTTGTTCCTCATATAGTATCTATGCAGGGTGGAAAGATCCTTGTGGGCGGATCTATTGTAGAATCCGCGGGTAACTTTGTACAGCCAACAATTGTTGAGATTTCCTCAGATGCATCTGTAGTAAAAGAAGAGTTGTTTGCACCTGTTCTTTATGTCATGAAATTTCAGGTATGTGCCCATGAATTTGGTGCTAGCCTCCATATTTAATTTGCAATTGTGGGTACATTTGTATGTACTCCAAAACCACATTGGTTTTAGCATTTTTATCCATTAACAATCACAATAGGTGGGATATTGTTCGTCTAATTGTTCCCACTGTTCCTTAAGTGCTTGTTTGGACAAATCAGTCCGTGCCACCAAAAATCTCAAACCGTGTGCATTTGAAGTACATCAAAAGCACCCTTTAAGCCAGTCATTTGAGGCTCCTTTTGGTCATTCTTTCTACTATATTTCTATTTATACATTCTCACACTTATTTTCTAAGTGGAATGTCAGACAAAAAGTGATAGATTTTTTTTAAGGGGGCACTGAGCCAAGCATGGTCCTTGTTTTAGAACATTGATTGTCTGTCCTAAACTTCAGCGGGGGAAGGCTTTATATGTATATATTGTCTGTTGAGGCCCAGCTTGAACATAAATCCAGGCCCGTTTAAGACTTGAGTGGATTGGCTTTGAGGCGTGCCTAATAAACGGGGATAGCCTGGGTTTAAATTTCAGCCCCTGTTAATGGGAGAGCCTATTGTTGCCCAGACTCTCACCACTCACTACCCTTCTCTGTGCGTACCTATTAAGAAACGAAGCCTTTATGTTTGTATTAAAACTAAATTCCTTGAAAATGCCACTTTGTGCAGACTTTGAAAGAAGCAATTGAAATTAACAACTCTGTACCGCAAGGACTGAGTAGTTCGATCTTCACTCGGAGACCTGAAATTTTATTCAAATGGATTGGGTAAGTGCCAAGAAATCAAATTTAGCCTGTTTATTGGACACTGAAAATATACGTTTTCTCTGAATTACTTATTTACGAATATTGTTGTTACTTCTCTTTAATATACTTGTTGCTATGTATTGTTCACTTCTGTTTTTATGTATACTTTCTCTTCAATATAATGGTACTTTTAATCTTCAACTTTTATCAGGTATATTGGATGTACCCTCAAATGCAATTTTTGTTGAATGGTGAATTATGCTTCAATAGAACATAAATTTTAGCAGTTAACGAGGGACTGAAAATGGTTGCCAAAAATTTCATGGTCATGTGTTCGTGAAAAGGGATTTAAAGAGTTATTTGTTGGGTATGGGATCATGTGAGTTCCCCATAGCATTTGCAACTGAAAATGGTTGCCAAAAATTTTCATGGTCATGTGTTTGTGAAAAGGGATTTAAAGAGTTATTTGTTGGGTATGGGATCATGTGAGTTCCCCATAGCATTTGCATTGTTTAGTGAATGAAATAAAAAAGCTGACATATGTTCTAAATGCAGTTTCTAGTCTTATCTCAAGAGTGTGGTTAGTTCCAAATTCCAATGCAGATGCTTTGGCTAAGGCTGGAGCTTCAAGGGAATAGCTACCTGTTGCAAATGATTGTACTTTATAGAAATTGTTGATATTATTTCTTCTTGCCTGCCCCAAATCCATGGCTGTAATGGATTTCTTGGGTTTGCCATAGTCCTTTTAATTTCTGAATGGAAGTTTGTTATCTGTCAGAATGGGCAGGTATGGAAGATGGAAACTGCATTTAGCTTCCTTTTTCATTTTGAAAGTTAACTAGTAAATTTTATAAAAGAGAACAGATCAGTAATCCTGCCAACAAAAAGAAAAAGGGTATGAGAGACTCATACCACACACAACAACAAACCTAAAGAAACACTTCCCAAGGGGACCATCTCAAAACCCTTGGTTAGCTAAACGATCTGTGAACCCATTGGTGGTCCAAACTTTGTGGCGAAACACAACATGAAGGTGGAAAACCAAAGCCTTGATCTCATTAAAATAGAATTTCAGCTTCCTCAGTTTACATGAATCCTGGTTAACCCGTGTAATTTAGCTGACTTCCATTCCATGTTTTGTGCTCAAAACTTGAATTTTGCTTCACAAAATGATGTGACAATTGGCTCAGCGAAGAAATCACTACCTACCATGACTTTTTTATGATACCCGCAACGTTATCTCACGAGTGTAGATAAACCATGTCTCACAGTGGATGGCACTAGATTTGTTGCTGCTGCTGCTGTTTTTGTGTCTACATTTATATCTGTAATTTCAAATTGTGGAACAACTAGAGGTGACTTTGCAGCTAGCAAACCTGGCCCCTTGTTTTTCATAGCACGACCCATTTTTGGCGTGTTCTTTCAGGACACATTTACAGTCACAAGTGATTTAGAGATTCATATGTAACCGAGGTTTCTATTCCACATGCATCTTATGTGGTAAAATTAACATAGATACATTGCGCAGGTTGGTTTTTAACCTTTTTTGCCCCAAATTGAATCCAGGCTTCTTTCAGTTGATGGTTCCAATGAGCTCAGAATTAATATATGAATCATCCCAAAAATAGTATTAATGTCTGTTTTTCAGTTGTTTAGTTTGCTCATTATATGGATTTGTCTATTTACTTCTCCAACATTTTTATCCATACAGCCGTTCACATGCAAGTTTTCTGCAGGCCACAGGGCAGCGATTGTGGTATAGTGAATGTAAATATACCCACCAATGGTGCTGAAATAGGTGGTGCTTTTGGTGGTGAAAAGGCAACAGGAGGTGGCCGTGAAGCTGGAAGCGATTCTTGGAAGCAATATATGCGTCGTTCCACATGGTATATCATGAAACATGCCATTCCACTTGTAACACGTCAGTCTTTTTTTATATTTTTTGATTGATTGCACATCGATCTTTTATTTGAGATTCATTATAATAGATGCAAGAGATCCTTTTTTGAGGTGGGAAGGTGCCATCCCAGAGATCTAATTCCAATAGGAGATTTCTCTTATGTTTAAAAAAAACAAAGGAGATATTTCCTATGATTTCAGGTCTGAAACCGCCTGAGATTGTTGACTTCCCAGGACGTTGGATGGCTTCTTGATGGGGTCCACTTCCATATGGAGCTTTTCTTCCTATTTTGATCTCTTTTATCTCTAGTATTTCTGCGGCCCAATTTGATGGATGCGGAGGTTTTTAAAGGTCATAATCTTCAAAAGGCCCTGATTCCCTTCTTGCAAGCTTGCGGAAGAAAGGAAAAGATATAAATGTTTTCTCTGTGCTGCATCATCCAGTTAAAAATAGTTAGCATTGTTGAGAGACATTGATGAGTGTGAGTAGAATCGAATTGTTAACTTGTTTGGGCTTGTAGATTTTGAGTCATACCACCTGTGAGCAAGGGAGATTTTAAGAGTTCCACGCCTTATAGGGCCCCCACTTAGTGCCATAGTAATGCATGACAATTGCATGAATACAGGTAGAGACAAACCTAGTTTTGCTCTTAATTGGATGCTTAATTCTTGTCGAGGCTCCTTTCAAGCCTTTGTAACATGCGGCCAGCTTTAGGAGCACTTACAGTTTTAGGGCAGCAGTTTTTTTTCACTGCTGCTCATGCCCTTTAGTCTTTGTGCATGTCTAACCCACCAACTGGCTCCTCTATGACTTTTTCGGTCCCGGACCCATATCAAGGTTGTCAGTGGGGCAGTGCACATTCATATCAGTTAAGTGTTGCGCAGAAGATGAGATAAAATGTTCCTCCAAGATTGTAGTGCCATGGATCTGACTCGGCTATATTTGAGGAAAAAAAGGAAAAAGAAACAAACCTATGAACAAATAGTAGAAGCTTTGTACTAAATACTAGTTGTGATGGGAAATCATGTAGAAAGATCAGCTAAGCAATGGTCATCTTGATTTGAAAACTGATGCAGTAATCCATGTTTATGATACAGCTTCAAGTATGTAACTTGTGAGAATTGCTCAAACCATTGGTAAATTAAAAGTTGCCAGATTGGTTTTCATAATGATATACTGATCAGTGACTTCTTGCAGCACAATCAACTATGGAAATGAACTGCCACTTGCACAAGGAATTAATTTCGGCTAGAGGCTGTCTGTTTCAAGGTAAGTTGACCGCTCACAACTTTTCCTTATCAAGTTTTTTCATGATTTTTTTCCTTGTACCTGAACTAAGTCAAGAAAATGGCCTTTTTCTCTCCTCTGATGCAAGTTTTTATAATCTTGGGGGTAGTTTGGTCACTCGACTCGGAAATTGCATGGAACTCGCCCAAGTTGGACACAAGTTGGACCCTAAGCCCTAAAAATCCATAAAATAAGGAATTAAAAAAAAAAGGATTAAAACTTGAAATTGATGTCCTACCAATCTAAAACTTTGAAAGGCATATTTGTTTTAATTTTGTGAATGAGTTTGAGTGGGAGAAGTGGTCGCATCTGATTTTTAATTAGACCAATTAATAGCACCTCTGATATTTGAATGCAGAGATTTCAGGAAAATATGATTTTTTCTCAGTTTTAGTGCAGCAGGATCCCAAAAGCCTACAACATCTTCTCATGACAATAAAATAAAAGAAAAGTAGTTTTCTTTGGTTTCCCTGCTGGACTTGGCAAAGGGGTGGTCAGACCAAGTGCTGAGTCCGAGTCAACTAGACTTGGTCGATTTTGAAAAACCATGCTCTGGTGGACCTATTTATGCTGCCAATCTAGTCAGTGGCTTCCAAACTGTGAATTGAGTCAGATGTCCACATTTAATAAGATCAATATTTGATGACTAGGAATTTCTGGGGAGACCAGGTGTCTTGCATCAACATTGGGACCCATCATATGAACTGTCGGATCACCAGGGTCTCACATTTACAGATCTGGGGTCCAGCCAATGATTTCACTACAACATTTTATTCATCGCATTCTACTGCATATGATAGATTCAGTACTGATGATCTGTTTTTTCACCCATCAGATCAAAATTTATCCGCTCGAGGGCTGCTACAAGAGTGATGCAGCAGTAACCAGTATGATCAATTCCAGTGGATGGGAGGTGATTACAAGGTTTGAATTCTTGTAAAAGAACAAAGTAATAAATAAATTCAAGCTGTGGCGTTTCGCGATAATTAGTAAAAAGTATCTGTTGCATGTCGTAAATTTGATTGAAGTGTTTGGTGCCCCATTAGCATAAGCAGTATGCTCCGGCCTCTTCCTGGGTGCGTTTCCAACTATGGATGCCTCATTTTTCTTTACCCTGTGAATTTCATCATCTCAGGATGAAGAAACGACCATTTACTCACTCGTACGTCGTGGCAGATGTTATTACTTCTATAATGTTAGTTTTAGCTTTTTTTTTTTATTAGATAATGTAGATTCTCTGGAGATTTATTATATTAGATTTGCTTGGTCTTGGAATCTCATATCATATCATGGGACATCTTATTGAATCCCTTGATTAAGATAAGAAAATTACGAATCACGGGGCTTACCTACCCTAGTGATCTTTGCTTCTTTTCTTTTGTCCTGCAGTAGCAAGTAAATATGTATATTAGTTAGCCGACCCTGAATAGTGGACGTAAGGCTTCACTTATGATAATAGTTATGATGCTGTCTTGCCAGTTGGTTGATGATATATCTCACATTGGACTGGTTCATCACTAAGCGCCTCTTGGAAATTGCTTGGTCATCTTTGGAAAGATTTGTTCTCCGATTCTACAGGATGTACCTCTGCTTGGTAGTGTTAGGAATACAATATTTTAAAGATTTTAAGTTTTATCTGCTAAAACATAGTTTCTATTTTTCTCATCTTTCACCAACAACACTGATCGGCCGTGGTGCTTTGGAAACGCATCTATAAGAGAGTGATTTTTTTTTTTTTTTTGCCAAGTTGGGCTAGTGGTCAGGAGTGATACTTTAGGGAACGTTTGGCATGTCAGTAAATTCTATAGAAATGAAAACATCAGAAAAGGATTTCCGTAGAATTTAGAAATTCATATTTGGTGCAAAAAAGGCTTCATCATTGAATTGGTGCTGATGTTTGGTTCGGCTGTGGATTTCTTATAGAAAATCAAATTTTCTTATTTAGTAAAATAATTTTTTGAAGAAAAACAACATAACATTTATATTATTTATTTAAAGAATAAAAAATGAAAGAGTTGTAGGATTTTGGGTAGAAATTGACAAGAGTGAGGAAAAGAGAGAAGTTTTCTGAGGGAATTCATTTCTCATACCCTTTTACAGGAAATCCATTTCCATCATTATCAAGGAAAATGCTTACGAGGCATGAAAGCATTTCTGTACCAAACGCCGGAAAAATGAATTTTCTGTGGAAAATCATCCACTTTTCTGTGGAAAAATGTTACACAAACATGCCCTTAAGTTGGGAGACCTAGTGATTGATTCCTGATCACCAATCAACCAAAACTCGATTATATAGTGTTAAACTGTTCTTTTGGGTTTTTAGGAGGTATCCGTCGTGTGTGAGAAGTAGTTAGTGGTCAGCAGATTGGCTGCTGATTGGACCAGCGGACTCAGACTTATGTGGGTCCTCAAGACAAATCCAACCCTGTGCAAAAAGGAAGGGCAAGCCCGTCTCAGGAAAAATGCACCACCGTAAATCCTTATACTTTTGATCCCTTAATATTTAATTAAAAAAAAAAAAACTAAAATTAGACATTGCAACCGTTTAAAACTAGCCAAAACACTTTGTACGGCCATATAGATTTTGACCGTACAGAAGCCCTTAAGACTGATTTAACCGGCAAGATGTTGACTAAAATTTTTTACCTACTCAGTAATCATATCAGTAGGAAATTTATTAAAGATAAAACTGCTCTTTTTGCATAACAATGTGCAAATTGATTGCGCAATATCACATTGTTACTTAGCCATCACCCTTACTGTCAAAACCCCTTGAAAATATTATGATTGCGCAATATCGCATTGTTACTTAGCCATCACCCATAATGTCAAAACCCCTTGAAAATATTATGATAATATCAAGAAAACGGGATTTTGGAAAATCCGGACATTTTTCACATTAGAGGTTATAAGTTCTCCTTTGATCATACCAAATCTACGTGCAGTTCATCTGGTCTTACCGAGTCAAAACAATCTGTTTTGACAGGTCCTTGACAACTGTAATACGATATCACAACAAGAAAGACAAGCAGAGCCCACATCACATAGCAATATATTATATATAGCATGTGCTAAATGAGATTCATGTGATTTATTACCAAACCATAAAAATCCCCCTGGCCCTCTTCCTCTTTCATAAACAGGATTTTACGTTACAATGGAGAAAGAGGACTTCAGTTACGCTACGGCATCTTCCATGAGGATCTAATCGTTTTCTTAATGATAAAGACTTCCATAACAATCTTCTTTCCTGCCAATCACAATGCTTGAACATGGCCAGCTTGTCAAGTTGCATTTTCACACCTCACCCCTCTTTCATGTCAACTTGTTATACCTACCAATGAAGTTTCCATTCATTGCCTTTATAATAATATTTGAGGAGACTAACATAAAATACCCCAAAGTCATTAAAAAAAAAAAAAAAAACACTGAAATCCCATTCCTAATCATTGCATCAAACAATACAATTATTCTTCTCTTTTAATTTGGAGGAGTCTGGTCTGGACTCTGGACAACAGTAAGCCACCTCATAGAATATTCTTCTGTTCTTTGGCAGAGAATATCATTTCCATAATAAGAGAAAGAACCTGTTGCATTATAATTAATGTTAATTGATTCTGTAACTAATCTATATGACTTATCATTTGATTAAAAAATGAGAAGGAATGCACTGTGATTAGTGGGTTGATTATTTTGTATAATTTCCAATCTACAAAAAACTATGTTGTAGATTAAAAATAGAATAATACTTTAGCTTGTGGTATAAAATGAGTAGAAAGAATATTCTTTGGAAGCTAGTTTAATAGATGTAGCCATTTAGTAATCGATCGACTTACAGGCAAACGAGCTCTGCTCATAACGGAACTATGTCTCCATGTATGATTGAGATCCTAAAACCTGCACATAGATGGTTGAGAAAGAAATGCGTCAATGGTTAGCGTTCTATAAAAGCAGGTCATGTGCAAATTTGCCAGGGGGCTACACTTTAATAGCAGTAGGAAAATCCTAGCCATATGACTTGGTCTGCAAGTGCATAGTTAAAACCAGAATACAGGGAAGTCCACACTTGAGTGTGAAGGGAAATGCTTTATTTGGTTGGGGACAGCGTTCATACCTATATGGAATGCTGGCACAAAACAAGAAGAAGTACCTATCTCTATCTGCCCATGTAGGCTGTGTCTGGTTGGTTCATGGATCATTTTCACATATATGTTCATTGTTCCACCATGGCCTTCTACTTGGTGGTTTATACTTAAAAGTTACAGTCCTTTTCAACAATTGCTGAAGTCATTACTGGTCATGTGATCACCATTTTAAGTTTTAGATAATTTTGAGGAAGTTTAGAATAATCATAATCATCAACCCCTTATCCAATCGATTTAGAGTCTGCTTGACGTATACTTCTCATAAAAAATAAACAAGTTAAGAATATTGATATGAACTGAGTGAGATGTTTGTTCTAAAATGATATACCATGTCTGTTAATAATAATAAGAAGAACAGTATCGTAACTTACTTTCGTTTTCTTTCTAAAATGCATCTGGGCCACTTGTGTTTTTAAAGGTCAGGTTGAGTAAATTGGTGCTCATTCTAGATAAGAGGCAAGCCATTCAGTCATCAAAACCATCAACCTGACAGTTTTATTTTCTTTTTTTATTATGATGTGGGCATTCCTGAGGTCTTTGATCCAACAAGACTAATCCCCGGATAGCGCTCGCTAAATTCACACAAACAAATACTAGGAAAATCTAATGACTGTTACAAACACCAGGCCCGGGAGCAAACCCATGCTTTATGCCACTCCATCTCCCGGGTGGGTGATAGCTTTCTACTTGATGAAGGCAAAACCAAGAAGAAATCTCAAATGGGGAAAAAATCCATTTTCATTATCTGGAGTGTTCAGACCTCCTAATCCATTCAGACAACGTTCTGGAATCAATCCTATAAAATTATTGCTATGTGAACATCCTGACACATTCACACATCACACGAAAAGATGTCCACATATAAAATGGGTGTGGCGACTCAGTTATTTTCCAAAAGGCATGACTTGTTTCACACCCACCACTGTTCATTCGATTGAGATATAGCAACATAGCTGCACGTGTTTGTGAGATGTGGCCCTTACTGTGATAAGTACCTCATCTCACCCCAGTTACTATATTCACATGTGCCCGGAACAAACATAGAATAAGGACCATTGGTACCTTATCTTCTTTCGAGGGCTAATTGTGTTTGTTTGTATGGTATGTATGTGGCCAACCTTGTAGGTATTAGAATAACACAGTGCAGTTTCCCCTTGTTCACTCTTATTGGAATAATACAGCTATTGGAGTAAAATTTGTGGATATCCAATACATTAGGACTATGACTGAGTTTATTTTGAGCGGCGCAAATTTTCAATAAATAGATAGTAATAAGGAGCTTCATTCCTTCAAACTGTGGCCAATACATTCCATGCTGTCAATGGAACTGCAAAAATCTTTTGAAAGCTGTGAACCATTGTCTGGGAACCAAGTGCATAATATCCTTGTGCTCTGTTCTATTATTATATGACCCGATTCAGGCAACAAAAACTGCCCAAATATACTCTTTGTGGATTGAATTGAATACATACATCAAATCCTACATTGGCTGGATGTCTATTATCTGATGACATGGGTCTTATACTGTTTATTACTCTTAAACAACACTAATTATTCTTTGCAATCTACAAAAACTAACTTTAGTGAAACCCTCTGTCACACAGTCAAACAAGCCCAGAGCTTCCTACTAAATTTCAACCAGACTGTGATGCACTCGGCCTGTCAGCTGGCAAGGCTGAATTGGCCCATCGAATTCCAGGCTAGCTATACATTTTTGGCCGACTCTTGTCAGAACTGATCAATGTACCAGGTGTGCAGTTCAAACATCATTAAGTGCAGATTCAATGCAGGGGACCGCACAAAACTCTCTTCAGTTGCTCAGAGTGTGGCCCACCAATGCTAGGGGCCAAATTCAGTATTCATTCAAGAAAGGGATGGGAAATTGACAGGGTGATCACACATGGAACAAGTGCTATTAATCACTCTCTTCTACTTTTTCCTCTTCAGTTACATGGTTTTGTGCATGCTGAATTTAACTCTTTACACTCTCCATATGTCCTGATTGATCTTTGAATCTCAGCTGCTCCACAGTGAGTTTATTTTGTTATGTTTATATTGCATGTAACAACTGCTAGTTACAGGCAACTCATGTTATCCAAGGAGCCAACTATTCCATCCATGGTTATGCTGTGACCACTACAAGCCCAATGACTGACGCCCATTTTAGAATTGATAGGAAATTGGGGACACCAACAGATTAAATCAAAGGCAGGATGCTTCTAATGAGACATTATTATTCTAAAGGGATTTTTACGGATTACTTCATTTTAAACCTCTTACGCACATTTTAATTATAAATAATCAGAAAAATGTCACTAGAGTTGTTAGACTTGGAATAAAAATATATATATATATTTACGGCCGTGCCCGTAAAACCATAATTTCATTAATTAGTAACATAAAACCGTGAGAAAATTACTTTTTTTTTTTTACCATAATTAGATTTTGGGAAACAAAATTCACTCTTGGTGACTGGTTATTGAGATTTAGAAAAGGCCTAATTTTTTTTTTTTACTGCAATCCAAGAGGCATGAAGAAGAACCATTTACTTCAAACAAGTTCTTACTCAAAATCAATGAATAATGAAACCCTAGAACAATTCAACTAAAAAAGAAAGAAACATCTATTGTTTTCTTTCATTATTTTTATTTTTTTTTTTTTTACCTTTTCCGGTTACTGATTCTTCTTCTTGAATTCCTATCCCTCCAAACGCGAGAAGCAGCTCCCGGCTCGAGCGAGCTTCCGGCCGCCGTTCTCCTCCCTTCTCTGAGGACTACTCGGTGTCGATCTCAGCGCTCTCGGCGAATCGAAGCTCCGCCGCAGCAGCTGCAAAATCGCCGAGATCAGATGCTCCGTCGAATCCGACGGTGCCGCCGATCTGAACTTCGTGCAGAAGCTCACGTGCCGATTCATTGCCTCCTCCATCCCGATCAGTCTCTCCGATCTGCACATCTCATCCTTCACCGCCTCCGAGCAGAGTCCGCAGATCCAACGGCCTTGATACCGCTCACGTATCTTCACGATATATTCAGGTGTGCATTCCTCAGTCAGCCCACAGCAATGGCACTTTGCAAACTCAAATTCTACTCCCTCCGCCTTCGACGTCGGTAGAGACTCCGAACATAGAATCCCCATTTTTTTTTATCACTAACGATGGTAGTAGACATCGTTTCGAATTTCAAAAAGAGAAATGAGATTAGGACTTGTGTTTTAAAATTGACAGATAAATAATAAATTAAGAGGAAGACACAAATGAGAAAATATTAGAAGATAAGAAGGGAAGCCTTCGACGTCGGTAGATACTCCGACATCGTTTCAAAACGGTAGACAATAAGAATTTCTAAAAAGAGAAATAAGATTAGGACTTGTGTTTTGAAATTGACAGATGAATAATAAATTAAGAGGAGGAAGACACAAATGAGAAAATATCAGAAGACAAAGGGAATTTTTGTGTGTACCTTTTTTTCAGTATGCACTTTGAAGATCAGATCTGTTTGTTGTTGTTTGTCTTCGAAATGGATTGAATTGAATCGCAATCAAGAAGAGGTTTGGAAAGAGATTCGATCTCTCTTTGCAAAGGAGGAGAGAGGAAATCGATTTCGAACAAGTGATGGTTTCATTTCATTCCGGTAACTGGAAATGACATTAAGGCTTTCTTGTCCTTCTTCTGTGCTTGTTGGGTTTTGTTTGTATAAAGAAGAGTACAATCATTGGAGGTTCTCCTCCATCTCCATTGCGCGGGTAATTGGAGAATAGACATCAGCATATTCGCTGGCAATTATTGCTGACTTGACATAGTTTGGCTGTACATGCTTCTGTGTTAGTCTCCCACAGATCAAAAGAGGACAAAGAGAGACTGCTGGTCAAAATTGCCAAAATTGCACTTTAGCTTGGGTGATAAGTTTTATTCATGTACAGTTAACAGACAAGTCGACCAAGTGAAATGCAAGATGCATTTTATTAGAATATATGTTGTGAATGAGTTATAGTAAGAGGCATTAGTGGACCTTGCTAATGGGAATTTATATATTAGTTGCGGGTGAAAATTTCACTCCCATAAATGTTAGCTTTGATCAGACCAGCTCAAAGGGGTGGGCCTCCTGAAGACCCACCTGAATTAAAGGTATTAATCGGTGAAATTGGCATGTAAGGAACGATAGCGGGAATAAATTCCTCTTAATTGTCATTTGCAATTTTGAACCTTGTGACACCAATTTGCGGGCTAGAGAGATAAATTCATGTACCAGGAATTCATTTTTTGTTCTATTTCAATTCTTTATTGCCTCTAGAGCTTAATATGGTTTTATTTTATCTCTATGGTGCCCACTAGACCAATCAAATAAAATTAAAGGAGTAATTTTTTTATTAGCAAAGTTTAAATATCAACAAAATGAATATTATTAAATATTTTTCTTGTCCCTTTCATGATATTAGATTAGATGAATGTGTTTGACATGTTAAGTTGAGAGTTAATCTACAATAGCTCCTTAAAAAATGTGGGTCAAAATGAGCTCACACCATCTCTCATTGTAATATAAGAACATTTTTAAAGTCGCCTTGATCACCCTAGTTAGGAAAGTAGATAGAAATGATCAATTCAAACTAGATGATGATATGGCTGCTATGATTTTTAGTGTAGCTCAATTTTGGTGGGGTCCACCATTAAATAGAATTTTATGGCTGGCACGTGCCACAAGCCACGTGTGAGGAGTTGCTACAAGGTTTCTTTATAATGCGAGACTAGGATGATGGATAAACAAGAAGTGCCAGCTGTCTGCACTGTCACATTTTCGGCTGGGCTCAAGGCCGCCGTGGACAACCAATCCAATCCTCTGTGCGTCTTTCACCAAACGAAATGTCTGGCATGGACACATGCAATACACAAATCCGGCCTAGCACGCAAGATACACAAATCCGAGCCTATCACGCAAGAAGAAGTTTGGAAATTCAGAAGTTGCTCACATCTGATTTCTAATGTGGGGGCCACTTTCCCAAACCTACTCCAATCGGCTCCAGATGGTCAGGTTAGTTTTGGCGCTTTGCTTAGATAGGAAACGTTAAGTGGAGTATTTATTTTTTTGTACTATATGTTATATTAAAAGTATTTTAATTTAAAATATTTTAATTTTTTCTAAATAAGTAAAAATTTAAAAAATAATCACTTTTATCCACCAAAAAAAAAAAAAAAAAAAAAAAAGAAGAAGAAGAAGAAGAAGTGAAACTCAATTTTCCTGTATAAAAAGTCAAAAGGATTTCATAACAAACAATTAAAAACCAAAAACCATCATAACTCACTTATATATATATATATTTTTTTTCAAAATCAACTTTACTTCACTTGGCTCTATTAATATAGTTGTCAAATTGCCCCAGGAACTGGGTAAGAGGTCTCCCTAACTTCACCACGAGGCTCATGTATTAATTATTCAAGATTAATACGTTCAAGGTGAATCGCATCCCCCTTTAGTTATATATTATCAAATTTTAGTTCGCTCGGAGTGGGTTCCTCCACCAGATTGAGCGCATGACGAAAACATGAGCAACCCCATATAATCAGTCAAGCCAAGCCAGCCCCCAATGAAACTTTCAACCATGACATCATTGGTGGGATGGGTTTCATCGTGAAATATGTGGATATCATTTTTACCTCAACAGTTAGGAAACGGATACCCTGTTTGGTATTGTTTCGGCCAACCAGGCTGGGGGTGCCATATGGGGGAGAGATGTCAAATCAGCTACATCTCATCTCTTCCAATGAATAAAAAAATTATTCTCCCTCTTGTCGTACCCTCTGATTGGTGCAAACAGGGATCCGGATTCCAACAATTAAGTTTTGGGCGCGCATGTGTCAGTCAATCTCCGTGCAATAATTGTGACAAAGGATCCGAACTTGCTCTTCACACCTCTTCGTGGAAGGAGTTCAAATCCTTTGAGTGTCTCCCTCATGTTTTGTGTGAGTGGAAAAAACGAAACTGTACAATGGAGCCCAACCTATTAAAATTAGAACAACTCAAAATAAACACTTTCTATATATTCTCAAATTTTATCAAACCAAAATGTCCTATTTTAATAAAATAGTAGGATACCCGATAACCACAGAAAGTATTATTTTAATGGGCTTAGATTTTTTTAATGGGTGGCCCCTACTATGAAGTTCCAACCCTTCCCGCGAAGAAAGTTTGAGGGAGGCACCATGCAGGCTGCGTTTTGATTTTCCTCTTCTGCAAAATCGAATTCTGACCCTGCTACATAGGATTTTCGGATCCCCTCTCTCTCGTAGAAAAGTAGGCCAAGTTCCTGCATCCCATCCTCGATTTATCGCTGCACCAAACGTTGATGAGGAAGGCAACCATGGATATATAAAACCGTTGTACAAACACCCCCTAAGAGTATTGGGACTTGAAAAAGTCCGTACTCCAAATTGTACTCTCCCAGAAGTCTTTTACTTGGTTGGTTACCATATCCTGGAAGTTTCAACTTTGCCGGGTAAAGATTGTTGGATTAGTTTACTTTTACCTCACTATATATCTGTGTCACCAAGAAATATACTCAAAATATGTTTGGTAACTATTTATAGCTAACTGTTCATCCTCGTCAATTTTTAGACCTGAGCTTAATTGTGTAATGTGAGCTACTTAGACGAAATAAGTGTTAGACACTGCACTTAAAGTAAAGTGGAGGCTGCTAATTATCTGGTATTCCCTTGCATGGAATGAATGGGCAAGAACTTAAAACGAACAAATAAACCTTCACTTTTAAAATAGAAAACCCCATTTCAAGGCTGCATATCACCCGCTTGAATTATCACTTTAAGCATGTGCCCATATTGCCCAATAAGCAAGGGTGCATTTGTTAAATTAGAGGCCTTTGATTTAAGGGCTAGGACTTTCAATTCATATACAAACACAAACACATTGGAGAGTGTTGAGGTTAACGTTCACCCTCGAACCTAAGCGGTCATAACTGTAGTTGAACATTTGCCTTCACCATAAAACTATTGTTGCGCCGTTTCCTATCACTAATTAGTTTTGGGATAAATGGTAGCTCAATGGAGTGTATGATCCTACAGAGAGACCGTTAGAAATTGTATGGCATGTCATGCCATTAGCCCGCATTGACATAAGCATTGGGTGAACTCAAAGAGCGAGTTTCTTTTTTCTTTTTCTTGTTGGAGAAGTGATGTATTGGCAGAGTAGTGAACTTGAACTGAGTTAACTCCTTGGAATTGCTATATCATATAAAGAGAGATGGGAACGAATTATCATCCAAATTAAGATTTGTAGCATTGGTAGGCAGCTCTCGAGACATCCAAAGATGTTTTAATCAGAACCAAAGTCTGCCCCGGCCCTTCTGGGACAAGCAGAGACAGTAGAAAAGTATGATGCAATAGTTCACAATTAGATAGAGAGAGAAGATATTGTATCATATATAGGATTATTGTATTGTATAGAGTATTACGTCCATATGGTATTTTTTGTATTTAGTCTGAAAGATGGCATGAGAAATCCTAATCAACTCTTAATTAATGTTAGGTTTACATCGGTTACATCAGTTGATAAGGGAAAAATATGAGTTGAGAAGATGATCAGTAATGTGACTAATTGAATGTATGGTTGGAATGGATTTGTAGTCCTACGAATGAGTTCGAAAGTGATGGAGATGAAATGAAGATTACTTCGGGATACATCTTTTCTATTAATTAGCTCAGCCCGATTTGTACGGTAATCAAAGAATCAAATGACTTTAATTTGCCTTCTCACCTTGTAAATTTGGGTGTGGGGGTAAAGATGACATTGTCGCTCTTATTGACAATGTAATCAACATTAGCAACACCAACGAAAATTATTTAATTAGGGTGGGTGCAACTCATCCAACGATGAAACTATGGTGGCCCCACTCTAGTAGAAAATAAAAGGAGAAAAAATCATTGAGTCTCACCTATCTAATCATGTAATTGAGGTAGGCCCCACCATGAAAAATAATATAAACACAACAACCCCACTTGTAAAAATGATATAATCTAGGTAGGGCCTTACATTGTTTTGGTAAATCGACCCACTCTAACTACTTGATTTTCGTGCATTGAGTCCCACTCCCACAGTAAATAAATCATATTTAGGAGTTGAGGCTTGAGCCCACCAATGTTCCATCAATAGAGTGGTTATATCACATTAGCACTTTGGGACTTGGTAATTGGGACACAACATGATCCATGCATCATTTTCAGGGATCATACCATCACGGTATTACTGTTAATGGAGATCGTTCTCCTATAAGTAGACATGTAGTCTAGCTCATGGCCCCCACTTAGATGAATATCTATCAATGGGAGGATGGTATATGGAAATGTGTCATTATGGAAAGGGTGCCAAAATCAACCCCAGCAGATTATTCTTGCCCTTAAATTTACACCCTAACTTCAATGAAATCTCAACTATAGAGTTCTTTTAAGATTCAACTCCATGTTGAGTGAAGGTTCAATGAGTGTACATTAGGCCTAATGTCAAATCATGTGATGACAAGATAATTGAAGGGGCTGAACTGATTATAGGTGGGCCCAAATGAGTACTACAGCTTGTAGAAGATTATTTTCTCCCATTGTGATCACACTGTTTAATAGTTCAGACAGATAGGTATCTTGGAGGATCGGTGGTTCCTTACTTTAAACTGTACAATATTTAAGGCTAGAAAGGAAGGGATCCCTTCAGAAAACTGGGCTACCCTCATCATCAAGGCTTTTCCAAGGTGAATTTTGATGGATCATTCAGCCCCTTGTGAACACCGCAAGTATGGGTGGTATGATTTATGATTTAGATGGTGATACTATCATAGCCTTTTTACTGAACTTAGAGCACAGCAACGAGCACTGCTCAAAGGGATT